>OY293828.1:33592058-34792058 GCA_958507055.1 Crioceris asparagi
GTTTCTGAAGCAGAGGCATGGATTAATGAGAAAAGACCATTCCTGGCCACGAAAGAAGTAGGTAAAGATGAAAATACAACTCAGTCTTTACAAAGAAAGCTGGAAGCACTGTCAATTGAAGTAAAATCATTTCACGGAACCATAAAGAAATTAGGCGATGTTGCCAACAGACTTGTAGAACGAAGTCATTTTGATGCTACAAACATCGCAACTACTAAGGTGGAGAATTTGAAATTGTTATTCTATATTGAATAATGTTGGTATCTTTGAATACTTTTAGGTGGAATTGGAAAAGGAATTTGCAGATCTTCGAAAATTGGTGTCCGAAAGAGAGGTCAGATTAGCAGAGGCATTACAATATTTTAGCTTTATAAACGAATGTAACGAAGTACAAGAATGGATGAGAGATCAAATGAATAAAGCTGATTCCGAAGAGTATGGAAATGACTTGGAGCATGTAGAATTATTGATACAAGCCTTTGATACATTTTATTCAAGTTTATTGAACAGTGAACCAAGAATACAGCAATGCATTGAAAATGGTCATGTCATCATTGAAGCAAAGAGTAGCTACAGTCCAGAAGTTCAACAGAAGGCTACTGATCTACAAAACACATGGGATGATTTGGTAGAATTGGCTAATGCACGAAAAGATGCTCTAGCAGGAGCAAAACAAGTTCATGTGTTCGACAGAACTGCAGAAGAAATCATTTCATGGATACATGAAAAAGAAGCTGATCTTTCTTATGGTGCTCACGTACTTGATCCTGATGTGATTGAGCAACTCCTCAGAAAGCATCAGGCTCTAGAAAGTGAAATGAGGGCTATCAAACAGAAAGTTGATTATATTGAACAAGAAGGTGATAGACTTATTACTGAATTCCCAGATACCAAAGATCATATTGATGATAAACGAGAAGATACCCTTGGTGCTTGGGAAGATCTGCAGACTAAAACTGAACGAGAAAAGGATTATCTTCAACAGTCTGAGCAGTTGCAGTCATACTTTGACGAATATCATGGTCTTCTGTAAGTTTAAGTACATATTTTTACGAACAGTTACATTATAAGAGACAGCATAACATAACTTTATTTGAAATCTTCCAGTTTACTAAAGATAAATGTTAGGTTATTCGTTCTTTTGAACTGTCTCATATATTTTTTTAATATAGTTAATATAATTTTACAGTGCATGGATAAACGAAATGTTGGCAAAAATCACTGCACCAGATCTACCTCAAGATTGTACAGAAGCTGAACTCCTTATAGAGAGACATAAAGAATACAGAAGTGAAATTGATGGGAAATTACCAGTATTCAGCCAATTCTACGATAATGGTCAAAGTTTCATCAACGATGGTCACTATTTGGCACAGGAAATCGAAGACAAAATAAATATACTTCAGCAGAGAATGGAACTGTTGGACAATGTTTGGAACAAGAGGAATATCATCTATCAACAAAATTTCGATATACAATTGTTTAAACGAGAAGCTTATATATTGGAAAATTGGTTGGCTGTGAGAGAGGGCACGCTAAAAGACGATCGATTAGGTGATACAATACCCCAAGTAGAAGAACTGATACGAAAACACCGAGACTTTGAAGAAGCTGTTAAAGCACAAGAAGATAAATTCGATGCTTTAAAACGTATGACCCTTATTGAAGAAGCTTTCGCCAAACAGAAAAAACAAGAAGCCGCTGCTCGTAAAGCTGAAAAGGACAGGTTAGAACAAGAAAGGCAGGAGCAGAGGAAGCGTTTAGAAATGGCTCGCATCACTGAACTCAGACGACAAGAATCCCGTGAAAAAAGATATAATAACATTCCCGAAGATAGTGTTAATGGTGAAAGTCTAAATATACATGAGAATGGATTAGCATCGCCTCATCAGAGTCCTGTTGCAAAACCTGGCATAAATCTTAGGAAAACCAATTCTGTTGCGCATATGTTCGAGAGGGACAGAATTAGAAGGGGCTCAGATATTTCGGTGAAACGTGCTGAGAGCATGAAAGTTGGTCCATCTGCAAAGCCAGTAAAACGAGTACCTTCATTTACAACAAAGCGACGAGGTTCGGGGTCTTTTAGGTCTGCCAAAAATACAGGTAAAAATTGTTTGAAGTCTTTTGTAAAACAAAATATCGCAATGCAATGCGTTGAAATTATTAAATGAATTAATAATAATTTTCAGATGTAATCTTGCCTCCGGTCGAAGCCGAAGCATTCTTAGACAGAAAGCAACTTTTGCTTCCGGGCAATAAACGTGCTACAAATAGAACTTGGAAGAATTCCTATACTGTTCTATGTGGCCAACTGCTTTGTTTCTTCAAGAATAAAGATGATTTTGCTGCTAGCAAAGCCAGTTGTCCACCACTGAATATTCATAATGCTATTTGCACAGTAGCGGACGATTATCAAAAACGCAAACACACTTTTAGACTAGTTATCACAGATGGTTCGGAATTTTTATTCTCTTGCAATTCCGAAGTTGATATGTCAGATTGGATTCAGAAAATAACTTTCAGAGCTAAGCTACCACCCAGTCAACAATTATTGCACTTTGAAGTCAGTAAAGTGAGTATTATTATTAGGTAAATAGATTCGAAAAAAGCTCCTTATGGCCCAAGCAGCAGAGCGGTGGAAGTGAAGTTGTCTGAAAAAAATGCGCCAGAAATGAAACTGTTAATTTAGTACATTTGAACATCTTAAGGAACACACTAGGTTTCCTACTTTCACTCCTTATTTTTGTCGCCATCTCAAATTATATTTTTTCATCACAGCCTCTGCTCGGAGCGTCACAAAAAATGTCTAAATGGAAGTTATGCTGGAATCAATTCTTTACAAAAATATTTGTGCTACTTACTTACGTACTTTGAGAGGTAAAATTGGGTTAATATGTTGAGGAGCATCTCCAAAAATAATATTCTGTAAATATTTCGTAGAATTAGTAAGTTAAGGGTCTTATTCGAATTAGTTTTCAAAAGATGACGTTTGTACATTTAAAGAATTTCTTGTAAAATTCTTTGGAACAGATTTTCGAATGATCAAATCCAATTTTTTATTACTTTTTTTTTCGAAGGTTTAACTTTCAGAGTAATACCCAGTTTTACAAAAATCAATTAAATTTATTGTTTAGTCTATTTAATAATCATAATTTCAAATGCTTTTCATGTGTGTCAGGATCCCAATGATATTGAGATAAGCTCACAATCAAGTCGAACGTCAAGTCCAGATGTTGTTGATCAAGTTGTGCTGAGACACGATCCACAATCAACAAATGGCAGTATATCATCATCTTCTCAACCGAGTCGACATACAATTGGTAAGGTTTTCTGATTCAAATTCACATAGGTACATCATCACTTGATATTAAATTTTATTTACATTATTTATTTTATGTAACATTTGCACATACACCTACTAACTTGACAGACACTGAAAAATGTCATTTATAACGTGCATGATGTACAGTGAATAAGACGATTAATAATTAGCTGAATTTTATTTGAAATAATGTTTCTACTATGATATGAAGACACCGTTTTGAAATTTCTAGCATTACAGTCATTTCGGAAGCACTTGGGGTTGAAGAAGAACAGTCGGGAGAGAAAAACGAATAGTACATCCTAATTGTGTACAATTTTATTATTGCATATTGTTTGTTAATATCAAATAAACTTTAACTATTAGTAATCTTGTGTTCCGCTGTTATGTATCATTGATGGAGTAAATTAACGGAGTATTTATGTAAATACATCAAAAGTTCAATCAATATATCAAGCTGAATTGGAGAAGAGCTAATTGCCAATAATTGATAAAAAATGGAAATTAGTGAGCATTGACCGTTATATATTATTATTTATTTCTAATCAAAATATTTAATATATGGTTCATTTTTAAAATAAGATGAATAAAATTATATTTACCTTATGAAATTTTCTGATAAAGGGAAACCCCAAGAACTAAACATGATTTTATGTTGATTAGAGTTAATGACTTCATTGCAATATATATATATATATATATATATATATATATATATATATATATATATATATATATATATATATATATATCAATTTAAAGAAGTATTCCGTTCGCGAGGGTAATCAAGAAATCATATAAGTGGACTATTGGATGTTAGAAACTTAGTTATTGTATAAGAGCCCTTCAATTATTTTTGGATGCTAATTAATTTTATATCAACAAAAAATCACCCCAAGTATGTGGGGTTTCAGTTTGGCAGGAAAACTATGGAAGAGTTCACAGGAACGCAAATCAGGCTAGGGCACTTTCAAATAAATAAATAATGAATACATAAATAAATCCACCTCTCGTCCGTATATAAATCATTTCAATGGAATGTAATGGTATGTATCCCTTTTCGTAAGTGAATGAGTTCTAAAGCTTCGCAAAAAAATCGAATAGACCAAGGGATTTCAGATAACCCTCACCTTATTTTGTATTTAAAATACCAAATTTCTTGTGTATATCAATTTTGATAATACTCTCCTTATTTATATTATAGATTATAACTAAGTGCAGTAATCACTATAGAGGCAATAACATTTATTTTGAATTCATAGCTCTGGAAAGGCAAAAACAACGCGAGGTTCCATTAATACCAAATTGATTATTTATTGATTGATTCCAATTCAGTGAACAAGAAATAATTTAGAATTTTTGAATATTGATAGTGATTGTAAAACATAATCATGTTCTTAATGGAGAAAATAATAATATAGGCATACATCGTAATAAGTTGCAGAATTTCATGCAATGTCATTTCAAATATCAATAAGAGATATTATTGAACTGTACTGATAAATACATACTTATATGGAATTGGCACTGTGTCAGCCGATAGAGATGAACATTTATGGGAATCTGTCATTGTCATACTAATAATGAACCATTGAAAGTATGTATCAGAGCACATAATTTTCTGTAGGAGCAAGGTAGGACTTCTCCCACAAGTTACCCTCTGTCTCTAGCGAGTTTTCCGTACACGGGCTCAGCATGGCAGTGTCTATTTTATAGCTATATAGTTCAGTGGTTGAGTTATATATTATATGTGACGCCACCTACATCTTTAAATTCTTCTCTAACAATTTGGCCAACATTGAAAACCTTCAAAGCATTTTCATGTATTGAAAGTGCAAAAAAGAATGTCTCCTGATACTTAGCAGAGTGCAATAAGAATCACTTACTGATAAAACGACTGGTGATTCATATCTACGACGACAGAAATTGTTAAATTCCTAGAAGTGCAACTTGTAGTTTTTATCACAATATTGGTGGGATATGAAACAGCTAGAGATTTTTTATTCAGGTTTAAAAGTAACTAAGAACATTCAAGAAATCTATATCGATAAGTGGTAGATAAAAATGAAACCTTTACCTACTACAGAATGTTCTATATTTTAACATATAACGGTTGTCACCAGATCATATGATCATTATTAGGCTTATCAATTCGTGAAATATCAATTTTTCTTATCTATCTCTACGTTTTCTATATAGGTGTGAATGAATCCACAATAATTTTCTTTGTGGGATATATATTTATTTTGAAAATCGATTATCTTTACAATGATATTACTTATTATGGGATATGACGTTTCTATCGCGGAACGCTGATGTTTCATTATGAATTATTGATATTATTTTGCTGTATTAATGAATACATATAAAATATTACACGGAGTACGACTTTTCATCATTTTAATCTACTAATATAGGAGAAAGCCCACCACCTTTACCGATGTCGGAACCCCCAAATAATCATTCATCCAGGCGTTATACTATTGAAAACAGTGGAAACATCTATGGTTAGTTCTGCATGCTGGGATTTAATTGACTAATGGACACTTTTAGTTTTAATACTTATTTCTTATCTTTCGGTACTATCTTTCCTCCTATCAACATTCGATTTTTTCATTTTTCCTATCAAAATGAATAATGTCAAGGGTTATAGTTAATACTACCTTTCGAGAATCGTTTTTCTAACTGCGTAAGCTGATTCCAATCTCAGAAAAATCATCAAGTTTATTATCTCTAACTCTTTACAATATTCATGTTTAATTCTTTTTTTTGTTGGGTTGCCTTTCAACTCAATTTTATCGGGCGAACAAGTATTCAGTTTATTTAATTTTGCAGATGGATATGGTAATACACCAGCTAGACAGGAATGGCACGGAAACACTTCGCCTAGGCCAACGTCAATGAATGCCCACGATACACCTAAAATGTCTCATCGAATAAGAGACCTGTTTGTTAGAAAGAAGCGACAGATGTAATTTTTTTTATTCATAAATTGAGTACCAATAGTATTTTGTTTGTTACGAATATATTATATTGTTTATTGTGTAGTTTTTGTAAATATAAATATACCAAATTTATATAAAATACCAACTGTTTATTTACAGCTAGAATCATATTGACCTTTAATATTTTAAAATATGTAGTTCTAAGTTTATTGAAATATATCTTTGTAAAAACTTGTAGTATCTCATTGTTTCTCAATATTTGAATTTAGATTCAAAATTATCGGATCATCAAGTTTAAAACTGCGAAAAAGTAATGGTCGGTGTTTTTAAATTATATCTCAAGAATAAAAGCAGTACTTACTCCAAATTAGTTTTTATGAATGCGCAACTGCCAACTGAAGACCTAATTTAGTTTCCATTGATATAAAATTCAACTACTCGCTTGCAAAGTTAACTGATTGAAAAATTTGGTAAAATTTTATCTTAAATATTTTTTTAATCTTTACATCCATTTCATTACTATTTTTCTCAATTGTTAGGTACTTTTATTGTAATCATTCGCAACTCTCTATTTTAGAGCAATTTTGAAAATACTTATTTGTACCTAAAAGGTGCATTTTCTCCTAAATTTCTAACATTTGTAAAATTGGACTACGATATTTTTAAGCTCAATCTTAACAGTTCTTCTTTATACCTGAGTATGAATTATCAAAAAAAAACGCGTGAAAATTGGTATCAAAATCTCATCCACTGTCGAGAACGATAATGAAATGAAGAAAGTCTGTAAATTGATGCAGGGTTTCTATTAAATTGAGTTTGATCAAAATTTTGTTTGATCAATTTAGGATGTCAGCATATCGTAAATTAGTATTCTACCGGGTATATCAGAAGCCGATTTGGGATTTTTTGGAAGGCCGAATAAATAAACTTTTAAATCTAGAAGAACTAAGTATTTATATGGCTAAATTTAAATATACATAATTTATTTGTAACTTTCAATGGTTGCTGGGTGTTCAGGATAGTCATTGTAGAATTCAAGCATACCGGCAGCTTTTCCAAATATGATAGTACCAATCAGAGTACCAATACCAATGATAAGGTGAGCATTGTATTTACGTTGGTTGGCATCATAATGAGTCTTCCAACTGCCTTGGGGCTGGGGAAGGTCGTTATAAGTGCTCTGGACAGGAGCATTATGATAATTCCTCCTTGCGACTGGAATCGTTTTCAATATTTAAAATGGTGAAAATCTAGTTTTCCGGCTTTTATTACCAAAGCTCCCAAAAAATAATTCTTTGCAAAAATGGCTATATTTTAGCATTACTTTTAATAGAGATAAGGCGAAAAGAGCTATTTTTAATAATTTGTATATGGAAAAATGTTCTCAGGAACTTTTGACTTTTAGCTGGAATGTGTTTTCTACCCCAAATAGAGCGGCATCATGCTCGAATTTCGTATAACATCCTCGAACTTTTTGCCGAAATATGTGTAAAAATAGAAAAACAAAGCTTGTGAAAAAGTGACGTTAAACAAGCAGCTGGTTGACTTGTGTGATAGGCAGTCAATGCTGCTAATTCTGCCCATAAGGCACTTTGGTCACCCAAAATCTAAAAATTTTTGTTCTAGAGCAAGTATTCATATACCTAAATAAAATTTTTACAATAATGTAACACCACAAGTTACGTTGGCAGCATGCACGATAAATCCTACCGACATAATCAGTTAACAACTTGTTCGAACCTTACATCGATTTTCTATTTTATCGCATATTTAAGCAATTATTTCGCGAATCGTTTCATGAAATATGAGAAAGTTTACACAGTATTTGGTCTGGATAGTGCACTTGCAAGGTGACAAAGTGTAATTCCTGCTAGCGATATTCATCCGATTTTTTTTATTTAAAAAAATGATTAAAAAATAGCGTTATACTAAACCTACGCCCATTTTTGCAAAAAAATGTGTTTTATAACAGTAAACTTGACTTCAAATTACTACTAGATTGAATGCTGTTCAGATAGATGAGTTATGACATCACTCAAAATGAGAGTCGTAGATTACAAATTGACTGAATTTTCAAGATAACATATAATAAAGAAAATTTCAATTTTTGATCAGAATGAAGAGATCTCACCTTGACGAAGAATCTGTTGTCTAATGATTCCTGAAGCTTGCATTTTCTCAATAATTTTTCTTCAAAAGTTACGCAACAAAATAACCAACCCGTGAAACGTAACACCAGTAATAGTAATCAGTAATCCAGTAGATGTTGAATGACTGGTGACATGTGACGTGCTGTCTATGTCTGTACTGTAGTTTGTCAGCTGTCTATTGACATTGACGTACTAAAAATCCAGAGGTCAAAAACCAGCGCTACGCCAGCCGATGAAATCTCGTATATTAAAAAAAGCTTGATACCAATCGATGTATTTTTAATGGCATTTTCCAAAAATACAAATATTTAAAACTGAATATACCACCGTTTTTGGAATAATTGCGATAAAAGTTGTGAAAGTTCAGGTCATCATATCTTTGAGCCTGACCACTCTGGATGATCAAAAACTATATTTAAAATTTACAAATTTTCCAAACTTAATTGCCGAACCCTTGGAATTTCCATTTAAATACTTAGAAATTAATAAACCATAGATTCTTCACATCATGTGCGCTATTTCACGTCATGGAGACTTTTGAGAGCATAGCATAGGACGTAAAATAGCGCAGATGACGTGAGAATAGGATAAACTGCTTTCCAAGTCATTAAATGGAAATTCTAAGGGTTTGGCAAAAGTTTGTAAAATTTGTCAATTTAAAATTTAGTTTTTAATCATCCAAATCGGTCATGTTAAAAGATATCATATACTCAACTTTCACAACTTTGATCGCGATTACTCGAAAAACGGTGGTATAGGACGTTTTAAATATTTATATTTTTGGAAATTGCAATTAAAAATACATCGATTGTTATCAAAATTTTTTCAATATACGAGAGTTCACTGCTGTAAACTGAGGCATTGGACAGTGGACAGTATGGACCATATCCATAGTGGACAGTATACATGCGACCTTAGAGCATGGTATTACCAAGGAGACATGGCATTCGGATAGCAAGTGAAGCCAAATGACACTAAATCAATGGCCGCCAATTGACGTAATACCAGAGACAACTACGAGACGTACAAGTTAATATGAAAATTGGTTCGGTAGGAGCGAAATCTTGTATCCTTGTTCTGCAATTGTTTAATCGTATTTCGTCATCCTTGTTTTTTGATTTGGCAGGCATTAACAGGGGGCACTACACTCAAAGTCACTAGATTACTAATAATCTAGGGACCTTATGATTTATTTGATTGACTACTGTGTGACAGAGACAACCACCTGTGTGATTACTTTTGTAAAGGGCTTGTGATCTATTATTAGTTTGTGTGAATATTTTGTTGCGTTAGTGTTAAGATTAGTGTGTAATTAAAACAATTGAGAAGATGCCTGAAAATCGGTGCCTCGTGTGTGGATGCAGTGAATTTGAGGTTGAAAAATTACACTATTTTCCTAGAAATGAACAGAAGTAAGTGATGTTTTACGGACTTGAAAGATGTTTGTAACAACACGTTCTTGATTTTATTAGGTCACAAAGGTGGCAGGAAGCCATGAGAGTTGAATACAAGCCAGGTATGCGTAATTACCAAATCTGCAATCGGCATTTTACAGTTGAGTCATACATAGAAATTGCGACACACAAGCTGAACTCTTCTGCTGTGCCCACACTACACCCAGCTGAAATGGTAATCCAAGGTGTTGTTGTTGAAAGGCTTGTGGAGAGCAGAGGTAATATTGCTAACACAGAGAGAAAAAGAGAAAGAGAGAAAAAATATTCTATTCTACAAGTTCATGTTATAACCGAACAAACAAAAGAAAATATTCAGAATCTGTTAATTTCATTAGATTCTACCCAAAATAGTGACTGAAGAATGTGTAAATATATTCTCGCTAATATGAAAACCAAGAATGAAATCTAAAAAAATCTAACATTTCGATATAGCACGAAAATAAAAAACCCTTGAGTTCTATCGATAATGTACCATTCATTTCTGCTTAATAAATACTTATAGTTTCCGACATCTATATATAAACATCCAAATTTTCCCACCCTGTATTGTCTATACAGTATTATTACAGAATTTTAGGCATCTTCATGGCTGGTTCTTTGTTTATACATATCTTATTTAATGTTTACATATTTTGATTATTGCTATCGAATATTTGCTTTTCACATACCATAAACCGATGATCTTTGTTGCACATTATTTATATATTTCTACTTTTAAACTGTAAAATTTTCTCTGTATAGTGCTATAATATTATATATATATATATATATATATATATATATATATATATATATATATATATTGATTTTGTATTCTTGACTGGTTTTATTATAAATAAAAAGATGTTCTTGGGGATGCAGTCATATATTAAATACAATTCTTTGATTGAAGCCGAGCTTTCGAGAATGTTTATTCTCTTCTTCAGGGCAAAAATCGTGAATTTAGAATAAATTAAACAAAAACAGGAAAGATTTCATAGCCATCAATTACAAATGTCATTATTTATATAGATATAATATATATATATATATATATATATATATATATATACTTTTTTTCTCAATGAACGACTTACTTTCATTCTTACGTTTTTTTTTCAACGAGATAATATTATAAGTAATAATTAGACAGTAAAAGAAGACCCGCCAATTTTTAAATCGTTTGTAACAGAACGCGAACACCCTCTACCAGTGCCTGCCAGTACAATAGAGCATTGGAATATTGCGAACTCTTTTTTAACACGGAGTTGGACGTCTCGTGGTTGTCTCTGCGTAATACCATATTCTTTTCTCGACAGCGACTCTTGTATCCAAGAGCCTCGCATTTCACCATTGTGTTGAAATAAAAAAATCATGTTTTTTATTCTTTGTTGCTACCTATGTAATTCAACCATGAGCAAACATAGGGGGGACGAGTAACACGAGTAGTGGGAGTAGCACAAAAAACATCGGGTTATCGTATGTCATTTCGGTGTGTTGCTAATCCTTATTTAGTATGGGCGCAGGAAGCTTAAATACAACAATAGACACTCAGTGAAATACTGCGCAACATCCCAAATTGACAACTTATCATGGCACGTTATTTCAGCTACTTCTGCTTATAGAACAGTATACAGAGTCATCCTCCCTTTATATATTCTTGAATTCAACCTTCGAATCAGGACCTGTTTGTACGACCGTGATAATAATGAAAAGAAGTACTGCAAATTATTTAATTGAATAAATTTACTTGGATTATGAAATATTTTGAATCATAGGTTATGACTCGTATAACTTTTATGCAAAAATTTAAAAATATAGCAACTGAAATGTATCTGTCCACTGGCTAGAGGCCACAATATTTTCTAAAATTTATTATGGGCTTGGATCCCAAGGATTTCAGAAATAATACACTTTAATTTAATTTATTTCAAAGTAGGTATTTATTAATAAATTATTTCTAATATTTTACTGGCCATTAAATATAATTACTTTAAAATATTATTATCCTTAGTAGGTAATGCTCTTTCTCACATCACGATTTAAATTTATTTTACAAAATAATTTTCATGCTACGCCTATGTAGAATATGCTATTTGTTTACATTACGAGAACAAGACAACCAAACGAATGAATCCTGTAATAATGTGGTGTACCAAGATGGCGACTTCCGTCACAGATTATTATTGCGTGTTTAGATGGCGATGCTCCTTCCTGATGTTTTTTATTCTTTGGGTAGCAAGTATGTCGCTTAGCGTATTTTTCAAATGTCAAAGTCACCTATGGCACTGTGAAATTGAGAAAAGGGGATGTTACTTTGAACATAAAATACCTTAATCTTACTAAATAGTAAAGCCCGCTGCAGACGGAGTATGTTTTGCTGCACGATTGCTTGCTTGTTTTGCTGCACGGTCCGATAAATGTTGCCACGCATGGTGTGTTGATGGCTCCCTTGCTTGTGTTGGCTTAACACGATGCAGGCCATCATGTATGTAAAATGACAGTTCAGAGAAATATGACTGTGACAAATGATACAAAATATTGAACATTCTAATCAACCTCTATTTCTAATCATTGTTACAACAGAGAAAATCTCCCAACAATCAAAAATAATATGTTATCATGTGCAAAATAACTTTTGAGTACGACTCGACTAGTTCCGAGTGCTCCGACAAGGCACGATGCGTGAAAACAATCACCGAAAATAGCACGGGTTCTATCGTTTGTCGTGTCCACAGCAGTGTCTGATTACCAATCGATTAGTAATCAGTAATCAAAAAGTTGACGTCTTCAATGTGGCAGCTATCAGAAAACCATAGTAACATAAGCTATATTTTGTTTCAGATATTTCTCAATTTTATTATGGACCTCTATCGTTCCGTTTACCACATAATCTTTTTCATTATAAACATATTGAATAGAAAATACGTTTTCTTCTTCCATTTTCAATTCCTCTAATATGTGTAATTGTCGAATTAAATTATTTCAAATCATTTGACAAGTGTCAGTTTGACAAATGAAGCATCAGTAATCAGTCGTGTCCACAAGATACCGATTTTTGATTACTGATTACTGATCGATTAGTAATCAGGCAGTGCTGTGGACACGACCATTAAATCAGGCACAATTTCAAGCAACCAACCGTGCACGCGATGTCATTTTCTTACACGGAAGCATGCACAGCACCAAGCCTAGCTCCCATCAAGGAAACATGCAGCAAACCATACTCTGTCTGCAGCGGGCTTAAGAAGCTGTAGACAGGAGATTCAACTGTCTATACAAAACCATGTGACGCGCTGACTCCGCAAACGACGGCAGGGTCGTAGTCTAGTAAAATCGGGTCTGCGCGCTACGTTAGTGCGCACGTGTCATTTGCCTTTAATGTATTTTTAAATTCAAATTCATGTCAAGGCAAATCTTATTGTTTGACGTTTACTTGTTTATTAGTTTTCAACTTTGTATCAGTATTTTTGTTTATTGTAATGAATAGTTAATAGTTACCTGCAGAATTCTCAAAAATATCTTACGTGGTTTGATGCTGTCGGTCATCATTTCAAACATGTCAAGAAAGGTAGAGCGGCTACGAAAAAAATATTTATTTCGGATCTGCATTTCGAAGACAGATACTTTGATCCAAATAATTCTATAACAATATTGAGAGACGGTGTTGAAGAGTAAGAGATTAAGGGCAAATTGAACGATAACTACAATACTAGTTTAGAACCTGTTATGAAATGCGCAATAAATACATTTGGATCGTTTTTTTAAATTCGGAATCCCATAAAGACAAGAACCACTACTTAAATATACCTACTTATTCAATATCCTATCCAACGAAACTACTTTTATGAGACTAGATAATTATAATTAAAGCAGATCTTATTTCTATAACAATTTTCGTCATATGCGTTATGCTATCCAAACGATTTTCACATATTATAATACAAGAAGGTCATTTGCAATCTGTTCATATTCCTCCCTAACCTAACCTATTTACTCTATGTATTCCGCATAATCGAATAATCGCCGCTCAACCACATTTCAAGTCACTCCATAGACAAAAAAGTCGCCCACTTTTTAATGATGAACTTTTAAAAGTTTTCTGGAGCCTGTTTTATATTGCAGCGCGCCTTGTTTCATGTACACTCAAGCGTCTAGTTTCAAATATAGCATGCTTTACAAGCAATCATCAATAGACAATGAGGAATCTAATTTTCTAAAAGTTGATCTTCACGCATTTTAATATCTCAATTCTCTAACCTTATTTGAATTTCACTATTTCACTTCACCGAGAGACGAGACAGAACATAGATGAAATATATAGATACGGAGACAGAGAAGACACATGTTGGTGCGCACTTTCGTTATGCGCAGACCCGATCTTAGGCCACGACTCTGCTGTCGTTCACAGCCTCACCCCCTCCTCAGTTGTTATATCTCCTGTCTATAGAGCTTCTTACTAAAAACTTATGAGTTTATGAGCACAGAATACTATGATGCATAATATCAGGACTGTTCGAGATGGGAATATATTAACGGAGACAACTTTGCAGCATCCGTTGAATTGCTATTTTTATATTTTAAGCAACATCCCCCTTCGACTGCGAACCACGCTAAATGAATAGTCTGTAATATCTTCTTGATATATGTCACTATGTAATTGAAATTTCTTACAAAATTTCAAACGATCAGAAGAAAATTAGTTAAATATATTATTCTCATCATACTTTCTCATTATTTGGAATGTTAGGGCACTGGAAAGTGGAAATAGCCGGCGGCCATATTTGTACACCACCGGTTGGTGTTGTTTGTCTCTAAAAAATAATAGCGATGCTCCTTCCTGATGTTTTTAATTCTTTGCACGCAACCATGTACAGAGCTTGTTTACGTATCTTTACGTGTGACAGTCCATCCCCATCCCTATACCACTGACGTGACAGTCAGGACACACAATGGCGGGCGGCGATAATACTCATCTATACAGCGCTCTAGGAAAATTGACTTCACTTTCGTTTCATGGCGGTTATACAGAGCAGCATCTCCTATCGTGTATAGGCGAATCCAGCCAAGCGCTCGCCCTCTAATGGGAAATGTGCCAACTGAGAACAGATAGGTAATCGTTTGTTTACATTCGTATCTGTTAACACGTGAATTTCAATCATCATGCCGAAGAAAACTGTTTTTAATACAAATTGTGGTGTAATATAATTGTCACAGCAGAAAAATAAGTAAAAGACAATCCATTTACATCGTTTTCCCAATAAAGGATCAGGATTTGTCTATACTATGAACAATTTTGGAGTGTTCGAGAATGAGGATTGAAGGTTAGCTTTGGAAACAGTTTTAATAATGTAATTAACTCATTTATATTATGTTCTCAAAGTATAGCTTTAATATTCAATATCTACTATGTATTATGGCTCTAAAGTTATTAGTAACTTACTTGCTCTGTTCAGCAAATTTGCGAAACATCTCATAATATGGAGTCACTGTACTGCTTAGTTGAACACTTTTTTGTACTAGAACTGCTTTCTCAGATAAAAATACTTGCTCTTATAAGGAAATATGATGAACGACTTATATTGTATATCTTTAGATGTTGATGTACTTTTTATGTATATTGATTCCGTCAGTTTTAAAACATCTCTTATCTCAGGATTTTCTGATGAAATCCGCTAGCTAATCGTTATTGTTTCAAATTATCAACTGAAACGATTTCCAGTATAACTATGACAAAATCCATAGAACATATTTTTGATTTAAAACGAAGAATAAAAAACACTTGTGTTCAAAATGGTCGTTTATTATCATTTACACAGAAATATAAACAAAACTGCTGGCAAAGTCATTTCAATTTCATTTATATTGCTGATCACCACCTATTATACATTGTCAGTTAATATACTGATTTTTGAAAATTGTATTCTTTCAGATAGTTTACTATTGGTGGAAGCTCATATTCAGGTAAATGTACATAAACATAAATACAATTCCATGCATCTTCCATGATACCAGCAACTATATCTGCAAGATGAGCAAAATTTACGTGTACTTACTTAATATTAATAGTTGCTTATATTATAATAACAAACGACTATTTTTATTCCAAAACACAATAATTGCCCTCAAACACAGATCAAAACACTCACATTAACGTAACCTCATAAAGATTACATAGACTCAGCTGTCCTTTCCAATTTCAGCAAACATTACCTATCTACAGTGGCGCCCTCCCACGTGGTGTGGTAATTGGATTTGCCAATAGTTTGAATACCCATAGAATGGGGTTTCGTCACGATTCTTGACGTTATCTGCCATTCTACGCATGTCGTGAATA
The DNA here is from genome assembly GCA_958507055.1 of Crioceris asparagi. Classification (NCBI taxonomy): domain Eukaryota; kingdom Metazoa; phylum Arthropoda; class Insecta; order Coleoptera; family Chrysomelidae; genus Crioceris; species Crioceris asparagi. The sequence goes on from OY293828.1 coordinate 33,608,246, forward strand.
GTTTGAATTAAATTTTAATACTTAACAGCAAAACACTGACATATTCGCTAAGGGGCTCGAGATCGAAACACAAGACGCGTTTTGATGACCGAATGTCAAAGTTATAACAGAGACAGTTATAATGGTCGTGTCCACAGCAGAGTCTGATTACCAATCGATTAGCAATCAGTAATCAAAAAGTTGACGTCTTTAATATGGCAGCTATCAGAAAACCTTCCTGACAGATAGCCTATATTTTATTTCAGATATTTCCCAATTCTATTATGGACATCTATCGTTCCGTTTAACAAATAATATTTTTCATTATAAACATATTGAATAGAAAATACATTTTCTTCTTCTATTTTCAATTACTCTAATATGTGTAATTATAGAATTAAATTATTTCAAATCTTTTGACAAGTGTCAGTTTGACAAATGATGCATCAGTAATCAGTCGTGTCCACAAGATACTAATTTTTGATTACTGATTACTAATCGATTAGTAATCAGGCACTGCTGTGGACACGACCATTACCTTTAAAAGTTCGGCAGGCTTCGATAAGCCTCGCTAAACACAACGCTAGTTGCGTTTTGTATCTCGAAATCACCATAAATCAGTTTCGAGAAGAAATGTTTGACATTAAACGTCAAAGAGGACAATAACAATCAGCCGATCTGATCGAAGACATATGTTTATGACGTTAAAATTTTATTTCACCTAATTAACAAACAAAAAAGAGAGATAGACAAGGTATGACGAAACCCCATTCGATGGGTATTCAAACTATACGCACAACTTTTTCCTACTCCCTGCCTACTCTTTTTTTTTGCGTGGGAAACTGTGAGAAATCTTACATCAATTTGGGTTAACCCGTGAGAGTCCGCCCAAACCGCTTATAGCCCACTGGCCAAGGAGAGTCCCTCATGGATTGCGCACATGAGGGGACTGTCAGATACTTACTGACTAAAACTCACAAACCCTTTTTCCTACTCTGCTTTGCCTTGTCCAAGGCTTCGAAGCTTCGTCCTCGCGGGTGCTCCGCTCCAGCACCTCCCTTCGCTTCTTGTAGTGGTTCGCTTTCTGCCTACTCTAAGCATGCGACAATCACTTATCTATGGTGGACACGACCAGAGACAACCATTTGTATCATGCATGATCATTTACTCAGGTCTTGCGTCTTCCTATCTACTTAATGTTATGAAAGAACTGCTAATGAGCTAGAGGCGTTTTTGTAGAGGGATAAAATAATGAGAAATAAGGAATACGTACATAAAAATAACCTATCTATGTATATTATTGCCGTTCTTTTCGAAAATTTTATTTCATTGTGTTGATGTGACTGAAATTATTAAAAAATGACAAAACCTTGCGTTGTACTACAATGTAATAAGTGCTACAGGGTACTTCAAATCAAATAGTGAGCGACTAAAACAGTGACAAAGTGCTATTTGCAATCGACCTCTTCATAATATGGTTATATGTAAGTGAAAAACATTTCGAAGAAAAATATATTGACCCCGAGAATTCACTTTGAGTGGAATCTACAAAATATGAACAAGTCTGATTCTCTGTACGTACCTACCTAGGTTCACAACAAGCCGCTTGTTTAATAGGGAAAAGTTTGAGTATCAACCATAATCTAAAATTATTTTCATGTTTGCCTTTTTAGTTAAATTAATACTCTGTATCATAGAGAATAAAATAAAGGCTTTTTAAATTAGATAAAATAAATCATAGTTCGTGTCAGAGTAAATTCTCTTTGGTAAATTTGTTCTAGTAAGAGTAGTAGGCACAGGGCGGTATATGATGAGCTCTAGTTCGAGTATTCTTCGTGGCATCTTCGTAACTCTTCGAGATCAGTAGCACTTATCCCTCTACAGATGCGATCCTGGTGGGTCAACACGTTAACAGTCCCATGTACAAAGCTCCAGTCGCAAGACCTGAGTAAGTGATCGTACAATCATGACGTCCGATCTGCTATGACAGACATATGACAGCTTAAACTAATGATTATTTATTAGTATTCTGTGCTTGTGATATTACTATTCTATGCTTGTGACATTTCACGAGTTTAGGGTGATAGAAGTTTCTTCGATATTCTTGTTTGTTTTTCTTTGCAATATTTATCTTTATCTATAAACGAATTTAGGAATCGGAAGTTTATAAGGTCATTTTTGAATATATATTTTTCTTGTGATAGAAATTGAAATGTGACCTCATAATTTTATTGATACACTAAATTGTAAACATGGACAAGAATTTCAATAAGATTAGAAATACGTCTAGAGCTATGTTTCGTAGACTGGACATTTTAACTTAAAGTGGAGAGTGAAGATAATTTCTTCAAGAATGGTATATTTTTAAGACTAAAATGTGGTTGATAGTATTGTCATGGTGTATAAGTGCAACATTAGTCATGACTCTGGTATTTTGTCTGTGTTGGAGGAAGAAGGCTTCAAAGTAAGTTGATGTCTTGATGGAGTAGAAAATTTTTCTTAAATAGCACGCAAATACAAATACGTCATATGACGATCTTGGTTCTAATCCCAATATTTGAAAAATATTTTTTTAGTGATGAATGGCAAGGGCTTGATGGCATGGTAACCCAAAAAAATCCTGATGAAAATGTCAATCATCTTCCATCTGCTGCATCTTGTATTGTCGATGGAACTAACGCTAGTGGCGAATCTGCTGAGACTAAAAGGTTTTATATTTGTACTTCCAATAGTGCTTTATTGCCGTTAAGTTTTACATTATTATACTAATATTTATTACATAACGTTTAGGAACGATTGATAGTATCAAAAATATGATGCTTTGCTCAGCCTACAAATAAATATTTTTCCAGAAATACTATCACCAATACACGCCGAAGCTTACCGGATATTCCTGCTGAACAAGAAATTACAGTTAATTGGGATCCAACTGGAGATAATTCTTCAGAATTATATGCAACTGTTGGACAATATCAAAACCAAGGTAAGTACCTACTTACATTTATATATTATTATATTATATATTTGACTAATTATTTTCACCCTGGAACATATATAATTTTTTTCCAGTTAAAAGACATACGATAGCAAATGGCGTTGATGCAAGACCTAGTATATCACAACATAGTTCCATTAGTCAAGCAGATGATACCTTTTCGCCGTATGAGCGTGTGAAGTATGATAAAATCCAATCAAAAGAGCATCCTTATGCACAACTGCAGCCGACATCGTCGCGATCAGCTGTTAGTGAAGAGATAATCTCCACATCGGACGAAAGAATCAATTTATTGAGGTGAATGGAATATTGTAATTTTCTAACATTAAAAAATATATTTTTATTGTTATTTTAGAGTTGAAGTGAATCCACCAGAGCCTACTGTTCCAAATAGATCACGACGATCTTCAACTCACAGTGGGGACACAACAGGTGGGCTTGATATACCTGCAGCCTCTGCTGTGGCAGGTGTTTTAGCAGCCAGTCCAGAATTACCGTATATGACACCACCTGTTGTGCAGTCTAACTTTAGTGGAGATTCACAAGACTCTTCAAGTAAGTTTTTAATGCCTATTCAAAAGACTGCTTCTAATTTGCTTGTAATAATTAGAGATCCGTCGATTTTAAAGAATGATAGCGGTACGGCTCTTAGATTGAAAAGTAGGTAATGTACCACTCCAACCCCTTATACCATGTTTACCTAATAAATGTCATCAAAAACAACAGAAAATAGCCAAATTTTATTGAAATTCGTGACTAGATTTTTTTCATAGCATATCCTTTTGACATATTTCAATTAAAAACGGCTATATTTTAAAATAAAATTTAAGATAATTTAGTACAATTCATGGTCCCTTATCTATTTACTGGTATTCTGTAACTCCCAGATTTTGTATTGTAACGTTAGAGAACACTCAGTATAAACTTAAAAAAAGATGAAGCCACGCTGATATAAGAGTGGCATTTGTTGAAGAACGTCACGCTAACGACTACTTTTCTGGAAAGTGTTTACAAAATGATGATGATTTTTAGTTTGCCCTGACGGAAGAGAATTAAAATTTTCGAAAGCTCGGCTTAATCCAAATAATTTTATTTAATAAATGACTGCATCCCCAACAAAAAAAATCTTATCAAGTATTGAACCAGTCAAGAATTACAAATCAAACTAGATTTATTATATGTCTAGATTTGAATAGAAAAATTTGACGTTTTTGTTTTTTTTATCCTGATTCTTTCATTTTGCTATGGAAACGTATAAATACCTTATTTTCGTCCCTCTTTTGTAGCGTCTTGAAGAGAATCTCATTTTGTTAAGAACATGCACGATGCACGATACATATAGTATGATACCAGTATTGTAGATAGTGACTCAAATTTTCAACATGGACGACAGTGTTGATCTCGGATATTATCTACCCTTAGAGAAAGATATAACCTAAAACGATGCAGGTAACTTTAAGTTGAATCATACAAGCTGACAACGTTCCATGTTTTCTCGAACTCTCGCTTGAATGACATTTAACAGTTTGAAAATAAATCAGACAAATTATTATTTCAGTTCTCTTGAACGTTAAATAGATTTTGCAATAACCCACAATTTGTTTATTAATTAACACTGAATATTTCTTCTTTTGTTGGTATTCATAAAACCTTCAAGTACGTATCAAAAACAACTTTTTTCTACAGAGTAAATGTATAATTTGACTGGCCTATGAAATCTTTTTAAAACATGAGTCACTATCTATAATAATTGTATTATCAGACTATACAAACAATTTAAAAAATAAAACAAAAATATTTATTTAATAAATTATCCAGAAATTTGTTCCAATATATACAAGATACACATATACGTCATGGCAACCTTTTAGGAGTAATTAATAAAATTAAATTTTAAAATTCACACTTTTAAGGAGAATAACTCCCATAACAAAATAAATCCCGATAGTCATTTCTTTATATGCAATAGGTACTAACATTATTTTGGCTCCCCCTTAAAGCCATCATTTTTGACGTCCCGTTTATAGGAAATCTTCGCTCACGGTTCCTAGTTTTACTTACTAGAAATTTGGTGGGAATTTAATCATCACTTAGCCGAAATTTTATTCCAGAAGGCTACACGAGTATAAGCGTTCGAGAACCGCTGGCAAATATAATCGCACAAACGAAAGAAATCAATTTGACTAAAAGAGAACTAGATCCCCATTACTCCACTGTCTCTGATGACTCAGGTATGCTTATCTGAATATACATATAACAGATACTCATCATGTTTTATTTATAAAATAATTAATTAATGTTTTTATTTTTAGATGACGTTTATACTACTATTCCAGACCCAAATAATCCCATCTACACCAGTGAAAGTGAAACTTATGCTCGCATTCCACCACATCCGATAACTGTGGAAGCTGAAGTGAATGCTCCACCATCACCGCTGTCGCAAAATACTGTGGCCGATGAGAATGATGAAGATGTCACTGATGTCGGTGATCAACTTTACGAACCTCCTCCACAACCTCAACCACCGAGTGTTGATAGCTTGAAACAAGTTGCTAGTCAAACTACGACTAATCAACCGATTATTCCTTCACATTCCCGACAAGGTGAAGAAATATTATTTGACAGTTATTTCTGATAGCTAAGCAAACACTTTCATTTGCTTGCAAGTATTTCATTGATCTGTACTGATATTCCAGTTATAGTTTGAATACTCATCGAATGGGGTTTCGTTATACCTTGTCTATTTCTTTTTTTTGTTTGTCAACTAGGTGAAATAAAATTTCATCGTCATAAACATACATCTTCGATCAGATTGGCTGATATTTTGACGTTTGTTATTGTTCTCTTTGACGTTTAATGTCAAACGTTATATTGCCTTGTCAATATTTTCATCTAAAAGCCCCTTAACAAATATTTCAGTATTGTCAGTGTTAGGGATTAAGTAATAAAATTTAATTCAAACTATTTACGACATGCGTAAAATGGCAGATGACGTCAGGAATCGTGAGGAAACCCCAATCGATGGGTATTCAAACTGTAGCAGTTTTGCAGCTATACACTATACAAATAACCATGTTATAGACTAAACATTTCAAAAAATGAACATCAACAGATTACCTGTTGGGATAGTAGTTTTGTTTACAGTTACCTATATTCATCTTTTTAAATATATAATTTGATTAGCCGATTAAAAAAAACAATAGGAAATCGGAATAACAACGAATAACATAAACCCTCATACTCTATGATGGTGTGAGGCAGATTTTAAGGATAACAGGATCAATTGCGCAAATTTCTAGCCTAATAAATTCAACAATTTATATATATATATATATATATATATATATATATATACATATATATATATATATATATATATATATATATATATATATATATATATATATATATATATATATATATATATATATATATATACATACAGGGCTATTCTCGATGGAGGCATATAGAGCTGAAAATCTGCAGTAACAAGTTTTCGGACGTACCAAAACACGTCCCCAAGAAGAGTTGGTTCTCAAAAATAGATCTTTAAATTTTCCGTATGAATCACTAGCTACTTATTAAAATCTATAGATTAACTCTTTTCATAAAATATTTTCTCATTAATTTATAAAAAATGAAAAACCCACAAAACACATTTTAATTAAGAATTTGTTTACATTTATTTATTTAAGAATCTGTAAAGTAACAGAAATATCTGCTTGTGTTTTATACAAGCACTAATACATATTATGTACATTCAACGCTTATAAAAATAAGCTATACATTTTACAAAATCAAATCTTGATCCATTTTTATACTCATCGATTTTCCTAGTAACGCAGTGCTTACGTCTAAGCACGACTGGATCGCATATTCTGCACATTCAAACCTAAATTCTAATGTGAATGAAAAGTAATTTACACTTTTGGTAGAATTTGTATTTAATAGACAACTACCTATTTATATTTCCAAGAAAGTATAAATCTCTTAATCTATTGTCCGGGGACAAATTCGGAGATTAAAATACCGTAATTAGTTAGGGGATAAATTATTATGGTAGTAGAAATAAGAAATTTAGGGCCGCCCGCTCTATCAACCTAAAATAATGACGACTTAAAGTCCCTTCCGGTTATACTGGAAGTAGATACTAACTTGCTTATTTCAAATAAAATGCTATATCTTTTTTATCAAATTGTCGTTCTACTACCTATTTTAAGATAACTTTTATCAGGATTCCCTATATCAAAAATCTATGCCTACTTTTTGAGATATTTTAATTTTATTGAAAATTCTGTTGAAAACATATCCTAACAACAGAAATAATAATTGCTGCACTAAACTTCAAGAGGATTTTTTTAAAACACGTTATAACGAAGTATAAGTCGTTCAGACCATATAAAATTAATAATAAACATACAGGGGGCTCTAAAAATCGAGCCAAACTTCAAAACATTCAACAACAAAAAAGTCGCTTATTCTAAGTGGATTATAATAAATTTTATTCGGTCATCCTCCTCCTTTTTGTCTTTCGATCCATATTGACATTCCCTATACCTAAATTTGCAGGTTTCATAATTAATTTGAGTTATTTGTGAATGCTGGAAAACCGACACTAATTTCATGTCATATTAAAGTATATTCTTTTATTAACCAGTAGCTATGACCTGTCATAATGACAAGCTCTCAGAAAATGAAATTAATGTTCTGGCTTTTTCCGAAGCCCATCCTTTAGCATCTATCTACAGTGCGGTTAGTGACATAGGTCTCAGTTACTTATCTCTTGAAAGGATCCTGTGGAAGCATAAGCAAAACTTTATGATACTGTTGCGTATGTGGGTTCGCAGATAAGTGAGACTTATTTGCAATTAATAAATAAATTTTATTTACACTCAAATAACTAAAATTACAACTTAACTTTACTATATTCTCACTAGCGTACTCGGACTATTTTCACACTGTCTTTTACATTCTGTCTCTCATGCCGACAATTCTCCCATATATATATATATATATATATATATATATATATATATCCGAAAAAGGCTCCAGATCATTCGATCGGTTTCTGGTCTTTGATTCGCAAGCCGCCAATAGACTTTTCTCGAGATCCCTTTGTCGGCATTCTAGGAGTAGATGCCGACATGCTGCCGTCGCTCGCTTTGTCAACGCCGCTCTCGATATTTCCAACCACAGTATAGATCTCGCGCTTGCTTCAAAAGAATGCCGCCATTTTCTAGCCAATAATGGCGGCTGTTCCCCTTGCACGTTACAACACTGCAAGCTTTACTTTACATTTACTTACTTAGAAGAAGACCCCAACTTTTTGAAAAAAATAATCTAGTCCGATAAATCTACATTTTCTCGGAAGGGAGTATTTAGCCGTCGGAACAATCGTACTTGCCCAAACCGAAACCCACATGCGATAAGGGAAGTGAGATATCAGTTGAAATTTAGTTGCAACGTATGTTGTTTAAGTAAAGACAACAAAATTTGTTACTACATATACGATACATATACTTCTGAGTGTTATTTGTCTATCTTAAGGACAATCGTGTGTTTATGGACGATTTGCCCTTACACGACTTTAGAAGCTTACAGTCCCGCAGTATCCCCAGGGTGTTGCAAAGGTTCTGGAATAGGACAGGCTCAAAGTTTCTTCCTTGGTCAGAGTGTAGCTCAAGCGGTACCCCGAAGCGGCATACCTAATCTTTGACCAAAGCATCAGCTACTTCCTGGTTTGGCAATGCGTATGCTTCTACCTACTACTTCTGAAGTAGTCGATTACCACCACGATCTACTGATCTACTTGTTCTCAGCTTCACTCTCAGGAAAGGGTCCTGCTACATCTATCGCGATTCTCTTGAATCGACTTCCAACACTGTACTGGCGCATAGGCGCTTTTGGACGTCTCTGTGGTCCATTGCTAGCTGCGCTGACCGCACATTTCCTGTACCAGTTGACCAATTAAAATCGCTCACGGATTTTCTTCAAACTTCAAGGTCTTAGCAACGCCTAAATGACCTCCACTGGTCCCACCGTGAATCTCTTCCAAAATTTCAGCCCTTCTGCAATTCGGTACCACCAACTGCTTTTTGCCCTCAGTACCATCGGGGTTCTCGAGTACTCGTTTCAAAATGCCGTTTTCTAAAACAAGAGAATTCCACTGGGCCCAATACGACTTGAGGTAACAGACCTTTTAAATTATATGTTTGACAATAGATGGATTGGTAGGCGCGGTCCTTGTTCGTGGCCCGCTAGAAGTCCTGACCTCACTCCATATGATTTTTATCTCTTTGGTGTCATTAAAAGTAAAGTGTGTCAAACCCCAGTAAATACAAAACTATAACTAAAAAACAGGATAACAGGGGCGTTTCAAGAATTGAGTGATGAAATTCGAAGAGCATCCGTTCGCGACAGATCACAGTTCAACAATTAAATAATTGGGTTTTTAGTTAGTTTGAGAACATTTTTGCTTTTTTATCATTACTGAACTGATTAAGGTTTATTAATTACTGTGCCTTCTTTGCTGCTTGTTCGTGTTACTTTTTTACAGTGCAATAACTAACACACAATTAATGTTTTTTTCTGTTCTCATGGCAATTTAAGCTTGCTTGCCATCATGACAGGCCATAGCTACTTGATTAATAAAAGAAAATACTTTCAAATGACATGAAATTAGTGTTGATTTTCCAACATTCACAAATAACTCAAATTAACTATAATACCTTAAAAATTTTTAGCTGTAGGGAATGCTAATATGGACCGAAAGAAAAAAACAATTTATAGGATGATTTAATAAAATTTATTATAAAATTGTACTCAGCGTAATAATATGTTATTATTGCTGCACGAATTTGGGGAATTTTATTAGGGGTGTCCAAGGTGAAATTGAAATATTGCTATAATTTCATATTATCAGTTCTTATTTATATATACTGGGTATACTATCCAAGTTTCATTAAAAAAGATTTCACTATTTCGGAACTATCAAGGATAATCCTTCTTCAGTGCGTAACTTGAAAGCACGAATAATTCTGAAAGGAAGGGCGCCATAAAAAAATATGGTACATTTTAGTCATTTTGCTCAAACTAACCGCTGTTCAAATATCTCCCAATACTTCTGGGACACCGTGTATACGTGCCAGGAAAGCTCCATAACTTTTTTCATATCCAAGCTATCGATTTGTTTTTGATTTGAAAATGATAATAAGGCACATTCTTAAAATATTTTTATTCATATAAAGGGTGTCCTAAAGTAAGATAAACAATTAAATTCTGTTTTTTTCTTATCTCCCATTTTTGATACATTTTAGATTTGTCACTAAATTGTCGATATAACGCAACCAGGTTTCTTAGACTTATCTGTAATAGTTTTTGACTTATGTCAATTTATATGTCCATAAGCTCCGTGCATAAAACCACCAAAAAATCATAACTGTGGAATCATTCATGTTAAGTAAACCAACTTTTTTTCGATGAATTATAACAAAAATCAAGTAACAAATCTAACAGTTTACAGTAAGGACCAAGTGCATGAGATCATACCCCAAATAATTAGATCAGACCAATTTGCAGCTCAAATGTCGGATATTTTTTTCAAAAAATGTTTGTGTTCTCCGATTGTGAATTCATTCATTAGTTTTTTTGAATAGACTAATACAGCAGCTGTTTGCAGAAAAATCTGTCAACAGAGGGTTCTTGTCTGGATGATCGCTAGCAAATTCTACTGATTTCTGATTCCTTCGCCTTTTGATGGCTTTGATGTATATTATATATTATTTGCCTGTCTGTTCTGAAAATTGTTTATTGTCTGAAAGTTATTTCAGAGACGATAATTTTGGTTTCAGCTAACTGAATCTCTAGCGCTATCTAGTAGTTCTCTAGTGTGGCAGTTGCAATTAGTTTAGACTTTGGTAAAAGACAAGTAACATCCAAATTAATTACGAAATATAACCTACAAAAATAACAAGAGATAACTCTATAAAACTGTATGTACTAATAAGTGATATATTTCAAAACCAACTTTGTATACATTATTAAGTCAAATGTTTTTGAAAGATCAAGAAAAAGTCTTTTAGACTTTAGATATGATGCAAGTCTAGCACAAAATATTCAGTATTTAGATAATGGCAAAAATAAATATTGTCCTATGAAAATAGCTACGAAAGGCTTATAAAAGCATATATAAAAGGTGTTATTCTCGAATATAGGTATTCTTTAATTCAAATATTATATTTAGGTACATATTATTATATTTGAATTATTTTGAACTTTCAACAGAATGTTTTTAATAGAATTTAAAATAACTCGCTAATAAAAATATAAATCCCATGACAGTACAACCTCAAAATTAAATCCAACCCATCCCGCTAACATTTGTTTATGTTGGTAGAAATGATGTAATGTCAATAGTAATCATTGAATTACATAAAGCTAATTTGGGCTCTATATATAATATAAATGCAAAATTCATCAGGATATTTTTATTTATCTTTTTCGATCTAAATGTGAACTGTTCTTTTTTCCAGCATCTTCTTCCAGCTCAATAGCAAACATGGGTTCACCTAAACCAGAAAAGCGCCAGGCCAACTCACCACTACCACCGCCTCCAACAATATGTAATTTTGATTTTCATTCAGAAAAGTTGCAATCCATGCGAAATTTGGACGATCTATATGCCAAAGTACATAAAAACAAAAAAGAAGATTTTAATAGTGGTGAACGTAAATCACCAGATAATACACAAGCCTTGCGACCGTTATCCGGAACTAACCAATTTGATAGTAAAATGCATGAGAAGCAAAAAAGAGAGCACAACTATGAGACATTGAAAAAATCGAGTAGAAGGACCAGCGATCCGGGATACGAGAAGATTCGAGGCTCCGATGAGCCCGGCTACGCTAGCATCAACGGCCCCGAGAGCATAACAAACTCTGATCCCGGTTATGAGGTACTTAAAGATAGAGCACCATCGGAATCCGATCCAAATTATGAAGAGCTGCGACATCGTGTTTCGAATGCAAGTGATTGCTCAGGATATACTAAAATAAAGGAGAAAGATTTGAACGATGGTTACTCGGTGGTTAACAAGCGAAAGAAAAAATTGGTCTCGTTACCAGCATTTAATGCTGACGATGACGATGATCATGGCGATCATAATGATGATGATGGTATTGCAGATGAGCCGAATTATGAGAGTATGCCAAGTGAAACGAATTCTGATCCAAATTATTATTCGGCTTTAAGATCAAACGGTAGCGAATCAGATCCGAATTACGAGTCTGTTGAAAAAAATGATCCAAATTACGAGAGTGTTAAATATTTGGATGATCCACCTTATGAAAGATTGGATGAAGATGTGATGAGTAAGACAAGTTCCGATATTTCTGGCTATGAAAAAGTGAGGAAAAAAGGTGAGCTTTCAATTTTATTTTAATATGATCCATATAGATCAATCTCGTTCTTTGGGCTTATAATGTATCGACATAGAAACTATTACTATTAATTGAGGCATAGAAGTTCTTTATTCAATGATCTAGGCAGCACTGTCGTAAATTAGCTGATTATATAATGTTTTAAATGGGAACATGGTATACAGTGTTGCCGCTCTCTATCTGTAACATTTTTTCTTAATTTTGCAATTTATTTATTATTATTGATTATTGAACATAAACATGTTGAGATAAAATTTAAATCAAAGCTCCGAAATTTGTCTGAGAACGTTTGTCTATATAGTAGCATGAACTGAGCTTGCCTCTTTCTCTGCAGTGACAAAGAGAAGCCAAAAACCAACATCTGGCTAAATTTGGGTACATTTATTTATTTAGCTTATGGCTTTACATATGTCATAAATTAAAATATAATAAAAGACAAACTATCGTAGGGATGGTATAACACAAACAACTGAGTTCAAGATAATGATACGAACAAACAGAGAGATAAAAGATAAATAGTAAAATAGTAAAATTTAATAGCGAAGTAACTTGTTGCAGTAAGATTCAAAGTCGCATGTCTAGACGGTTCAGCTTCTCTACAGCGTGGTCAGGAATTGTCAGCAGGTCGTTGCTAGTGCCCGAATAGGCCCTATGATGCATTCAAAGGTAATGTGGCCGACCGTCTGTTGTTCTGTTCCGCAGTCACATGCAGGTGATTCCCTGAGGCCCCATTGGTACAATAAGATAGCGCATCTACCATGGCCAGTACGAATTCCTAGGTAGACTAAACCCCCTTGGTGGTTCAACAGGGTTGAAAAGAGGCAGCCAATCTGACGGAGCTCGTGACATCCAATCCATTGTTCATTGCCGTTGAAGTTGGCAGATATAAGTTGTTGGGCGGTCTTGACCGGTGGTTTTCTTGATCTGAGATGTCGAAACTGCATGGAATTGATGTCGTGTAAGGGAAGATCTGCATTTTTGAGAATTTTTTTGAATTCTTTCAAGAGTCGTTCCTGACGCCGAATTTGGGGTGGTCTAATGTTACTTATGACGGGAAGTCAAAACAAAGGAGTAGTTCTAATTGCCAATTATGATGCATATTGTCTGGTTAAGCACTGTGTCCACCTGTTTTACATGAGCGCTGTTCAGCCATACAGCTGAACAGTACTCTGCGGTTGAATATACATATATATGTTGTTCCTCGTTCTCAGCTTTTCGGACACTTTGGAGATGTGTTGCTTGTACGACAGTGTTCTGTCCAGAGTCACTCCGAGGTTTTTAGGGTGTGGGTTATATGGCAGTGTAATTCCGTATAGATTGACATTCAGAGTTGTATGTGCCTGCCTGCTATTCAGATGGAAGCATAATACCTCGGTCTTAGTTAAGCTAGTTGTTAGCCGCCATCGCTTAAAGTACTCGCCTAGAGTTCCGACATCTGCAGTTAGTGTGTTCTCAATGACGGAAACATTCTTGAGCTGGTAAGTAATGCAGATGTCATCATCATGTTATATAAGGGAGGTCTGCTAGAAATAAGTTGAAAAGTAATGGTGCCAGCACCGATCCTTGGGGGAGACCGTTATTCAGCACCTTTACCCTGCTGTGTCCGCCGTTCATGACAATCGTAACCAGTCTGCTTGCTAGCATGTTGTTTATGAGGAAACTGGTGGTTTTGCACTTTAATGTTCTTATTAGTTTGTAGTAGATGCCTTTCCGCCAAACTGTGTCGTAGACTGCTGTCAGGTCTATAAATGTTGCACCAGTCTTCAAGCGCTTTTCAAAACCTGCATCAATGTTTGTGGTAAGTGCAAGAACTTGATCTGTGCAGCTTCTTTCTGTTCTAAAGCCAGCTTGTTCAATTGGCAGCACCTTAGCAATTATCGGAAGAATTCTGTTATATACCAGACGTTCCAGGAGCTTGAGGGTCACGCTAAGTAGGGATATGGGTCTATAACTGTCAGGGGTATTGGCTGCTTTTCTTGGTTTCAGGACTGCTATGACCTTGGCCCTCTTAAACTCTGGTGGTAGTCTGCCAGTGCTGAGTATGACCGAAAAAAATTCAGGAGCCATCTTTTAGTAGCTATACCACAATTCTTGAGAAATTCAGGGTGAACATTATCAAAACCAGGGCCTTTCCATTTTTAAGACTGTTTATTGCAGCATTAATTTCCATCTTGGTGAAAGGACGTGTCATTCAGCATCCCTTATTCAAGTCTTTTTTAAGTTGGTCAGATCTTTCTTTATCTGCTGTGAGTGTATTTTATCAGATTTGGCTCTAGAGCAGTTCACTATGCGATTGGCAATTTGATCCGGCTTAACCTCTGATTGTGTTTGAGGCTGGTGTAAATTCCCACCTGGTTTCTTTAAGAGACTCCAATCTTTTTTTGCTAGAATGTTGAAAATTAAGGCTTTCTTTAAGTTGAGTCCATCTATTTCTTCTTGCTTCATCTAGGCTGTGAAGAAGGTTGTCAGCCACATCATTACAGCCACTCTCTAGGAAGTACAGTGCCTCGCTTGCATTGTTCCAGGCCGGTATAAACTTCTTATACTTCTCTTGTGAGAGGGAAGGATTCTATAATTGGTATTTCCAGACCGATTTCATAAATTACTAGGCGATGTTAGCTGGGGGGAAAGTTACTTCTCACTTGCTGAGTGGTAGGGACTGGTCGGCCGTTTTGATCTGTCGGCACAAAGCAAAGTTCCGGGTTTGTTTCGGTTCTACACCTTGCGGATTTGAATGTTCCTTTATGTTTGGAATTGAAGATTAAATGAGGTGGGTTTCTTCCGCCCATTCTTCCAATTTTTGTCCGTTTTGGCCTGTCTCTGTGTATTTCTAATTCACATTATGACTGTTAACCCATATATATGTCAGGATGTGGCAAAATTGGAATGACCTCCCCTGGCCATTGCCTTAGGTGGGTTTATATATGTTTGTTATTTTCAGGTTGTTGAAATCAGTAACAAGAGTTTGGATATTATTTGATTCGCTTTTATAGATTAGTTTAGCCGTCTTGGTACAGTTAAGACTACCCAGGGCTGTTCATTATCACGACGTGTCTGCACGTTGCAAGGATGTTCATTTAAATTTACCGGTGATCATAAATGACCTTGATAGTAACTGAATTGACATATGCCTCTATCAAAAACCAGATGCAAAGGAACCACACAATATGAAAACTATATACTAATATACAGCGGTACAAATGAAAGGGTTAAAACAACAAATTGGGGCTATTACTAAACGAAAGATTTGTACATAAACGACCGAATATTAGTAGTTACACTAAAAATTGAGAAGACATCGATGCATTTCATCAAATACGAACTCGACAATATACCATCCAATGGTAGAATAACGGTAACGAAATTCTTGATAGAGTAAAACATAGATTCAACGAAAATATGGCAACCGATCGCGGTGAAATGCTGACAGATCTATGTGCATGTAATTAATTTAGATTCAACAATACATTTTGCTAACACAAACCTCAACATACATACATTTGGGCAGACACGAGGGGGGAAGATATGCAATTAACTATTGTAAGTGAAACGTCACTGTCAAATATCCTCTGCAAAATTACATTTGCCTTTGACAAACAAACGACCGCAAAAAATGATGCTCCGAAACTATCACCTAAGTTGGCCACCGTTGAGTTGGACTACGGGGTGTATTTATGCTTTACCTTTGGTTAAGAAGGGCTTGAAAATTTCGGAGTACGTGCCAAAAGTGTATTTATTATCTTATCCATCACTTCACTATATTCACTGCTCTGAAAATAGGCAATCCACCACATGGAAATTGCAAATGGAGTTGCCGGCTTACCTTTCAGCCTACAGCATTTCAAAAATGAAGATTCTTTTGATAAATGCGTCCCAATGTTGATGAATTACTTACGCATTTCTCAAACCTAGAGTAAAAGGAAATATTAACTTGACATGAAAGGACGGATTGGGTCTGACGAGCCCAGAAAAAATTATATAGTTTTCGAAATAGACATATATTTCTAATAAGTTAACGAGGATATTATTAGCAATACTCTAAACGATTAATATGAAACATAAACGAGAACTCTCGCATCGAGAGTAAAAAAAAAGAAAATAACAAACATATACATTTTTGGCATCGTTACACTAATCAGATCGTAGAGAACGTAAGTCTTAAGAATCCTGCAGTATTCGCCAACATTATCATTATGTCAACAAATAAATTCTTGGCTGAAACGGCACCTGAATTTTGTTTTCAGCTCTTTACAGAAAGCACATCTTTTTTTCTTTTTTAAACCGACGAACCCAAACAGAGGAGGTATACAATTCGACTGTCTACTTTTTTTTGGTTTGTGCGTGCTTTGTATATACTAAACGTACTCTGACTTTGACGATTTAAAAACTCAAATACGAAATCTCCTTCCCTTTCTAGACTTTATGGTCGATCGACCACAAGCTGTCGAATTTCTCTCGGTAAATATTGTGAGTGCTCTGGCTGTCATGTAGCCAAACAAAGGCTTTTTTAGATGGAGGTCGCATTTCAAGTTGATCTTATAAAAGCTGAAAAGGGCTGAAAAGGACGAGCTTGGTCTAATTTGAAGGTAATGAACACCTCAACACCATCCTTAGCTTCAATCGGGAATGCTCATTTGACTTAATTTGGTGGAGATTGACAAACCCGCACTCCAGGGTAAATATTTTACAAATTAAATAAAAAATATACAGTTAGCACCTGTAAAAATAAATGAACGTTCTTGCAACGCACAGGCGCGACGTGACAAAGCACAAGTGGACTTTATTGTACCAAAATTTAGCCAGATGTTGACTTCATTTTGTCGCTACAGAGAAAGGAATGGTAGACAAGCGCAGTCCATGTTACTATGTAGTTAAGGACTAAGAACCAAAACTGTAGTTTGAAACGCACTAAAGGAGATATTAAATACTTCTGACTCAATAAAACTCAATAATTCCTAAAGATTGCTTGGAAAGTACACAAGTAGGTATATACAACGTACGTATCCCACTGACCGCTAACAAATTATGATTACCGATTCCCTTGACAGTTGTACGCTGATTGGCAGAAAGTATCAATGAATAATGAAATCGCTAATAGTAACCGAAACCAGTTAGTAGGATGCGAACATTACGAACTCTGTTTTCATCATCAGGCCACACCGTATAGTTGCGATACAGGGGGGTTTGAATTGGCGCTCAATTTTACATTAATACATGAAAACAGTTCTACAATCATCCAAGATTACATTAAACATGTCGTCTATTAGATTATTTAGTAGTCAGTTTGAGGTTACCACTGTTCTGTTCCGATCGAAATCTTTTTGGAATCAGTTTGAACAAACAGTTGATTTAGGTATAAACCCATCTCGATACTTGACTTTCCACAAGAAACACTGCCAACTTGATCAGTTCTACGTCCATTCCTTTATGCAGTATTATAGGAGCAACAGGAGTTATCATCTTTTAAGGATGATCATGATTCATAATCGTTTGTTGTGATAAAATCAATTTTACCTCATAATTTTTGGCTTTAGAATCCCGGACTTCCGATAAATTTTCTAATAAATTAAGACATTTGTTAAGCAGCATCAATTAATTTTTCAAGTGATACAAAATTATTTGGATCTGATGCATAATTATTAGTGAAAAAAAGTGGACACGCAAATGCAGTGAAAAGTACAAAATAATAAATATTATTGGTTCAAATTCAAACAAAATCTATGTACATACAAAGAAGTAAATGTATGTCTATTTTTGTGAATTATGTATATCGAACATCATTTCCAAGATTATTACCAAAGAAGAGTGGTTATAGAGGATCTGGGTCCACACTATCGTTATAGATTACTTTAGAATGTTTAGTAATATTGTCTCAAATGTGTATTTTATTTGTAGGGAATGACACATCAGAAAGCTCAAATAGTGCCGCTAAGTCATTGTCAGATAGGACTGAGCCTCCATATGAACAACTCAATGATACCGATTCAGAAATACCTGGTTATGAGCGAATCAAAAATAAAAATTCAATATTGAGCCCAAACTCTTCCGGTAGTTCGGTTGAACCAATAAATTCATCTAATATATTGGATGAAGATGGTATTTTTCAAGTATAATCAGTATTTGTGCCTCAGTGTATATTGGTGCTAATCTCCATTTTTTTTACAACGAAATTAGAAATTTTTGGGATATATGTATCTAATTTTTATAAATCTATTTTGTAGTGAATAAGAATCATCAATTATAGATGTCGTTGTGATTAATATTTCATTTATCATCAAGTTTAATGTGAAATATTTCAAAATCAGTTGATTATCCAAGATGCATCATGTTTGTGGTAACATTTTGGGTAATATTTCATGCAATAAGCAATTAATTATTTATTATCATTCTATTCAATAATAAGTGGATAAAAAGATACGTACATACAGGTTTCACACGTAGAAGTTCCACCTTATCTTCGTTAGTTTTACAGAAACGCGATAATTTAAATTGTGAGCAAGTACCGATATTTTTTTATAATGGATCTATATGTTTATATACCATTTAGTTTTAATTTTTTTCCAAGGTATTTATATTTGTTATAGACATTTTAGAGAGTAGTTTTTTTGCTCTTCTAGTACCCATTACTTCTACAAAAAGTAAAATTGAATTGAAAAGACGCCTAAAAGTGAAATTCATTTGAATTGTTTGAAAACACTATTTTTTAGATAAATTAGCTTGAGTAAAGTAACAACTCTATAAAGTATTTGAACTGGAGTTTTAAACAAAAGAAGGCTACATCTCCACAACTAACGAAGATAAGTGGGAGTGAATCTTCTACGGAGAACCTGTACATAAATAACAAATAATATATTCGAAATTGCATTGTGCAATGCTTTGCATTTTAAGTAGTCCAATTTTTTATTTATGATATTTTTTAATATCAAGAAAAACATTATCCTGAACTCAGGAATTGACCAGCCATTCGTAAAATAATGTAATATACAGTTTTTTTTTGAGGTAATCGACTTACTTTCATATACACATACATCGACCGTATGTTCTAGTTGAGAATTGCAATAAAAAAAATCCCGATGGCCTGTAGTCAGCGGAAAGGTAAATTTTTCAAAATTCATTGAATTGAAATCTTAACAACCTTTTCATTGTTATACCTACAAGGTATTACATAAAATTGTCATAGCCTTGCGGTTAGAGGTTTTTGTTTTGGCTGTTGAATATAAAGCAGACAGGGTTCGAGTCCACTTCAAGGCAAACATTTTTTTTTCGCCTATTTCTTTTCAATAAATATACTATATATTTTTTTAATCAGGGTCTATATTAAGATCTCCAGAAAATGTACAATTACATCAAATTTATATTGAGGGTTCATGTTTTATCAATATTTGTTATTTTTCTTTATTAATTTTTATTTTTTTACCTGTGTATTTTATGAAAAAATGCTTCGAACAAAAGTTGTAGGTACTGATTATATATATAACCTAAAATTATTTTCAATAATATTTACACTACGGCTCTTTTTTGATATTTTTTTTAAATGTTTGAATGGGCGCCATTTTGAAACTACTTACCCGATATTGCCCAATAACGAACTCGACCGAGATATTTGAGAGATTGATTTTTGTAGCAAATTTGAACTTGATACCTTCAAAACTGCGACCTCTATCGTGTTAACAAATTTCGTAATATCCCATATATATATATATATATATATATATATATATATATATATATATATATATATATATATATATATATATATATATATATATATATATATATATATATATATATATACAGGGTGGGGCACCGTATACGACACGGTCTCTCAAGGGGAATCCATACAATATAATGTTTTTATGATAAACGAAATAGATGCAGAATTTTTCTGGCCACAATCTAAAATTATTTTTATACATACAGGGTGATTCAAAAAAAAGATACATATCAAAGTTATGTTTTCTTAAATTGAATGTCCTATATTTTTTATTATTTTCGGATATAAGAGTCAAAATAAAAGTGAGTTTCTTCAGTATTCCCTATACCTATCTCTTTCCATTTTGAAAATATCCAAAGATTTGTTGAAATGTAAGGTATGAACTATTTTTCTATAATTTCCAAAGTTGCTCATTTTGAACTTGAGCTATACCTTCTATCATATTGATGAAGGTCAAGGTTATAGCCTGTATCATATTTTAATGTCAAAAATCATACAGGGTGTTGGAAAAATATGGTTGTAAAATTTCAATATAAGATATTGAAAAACTTCGTTATCTTAAATGGAACACCCTCTATATTATTACATATTTTAATGCAGAATTGAATCCTCTTTCGAATTGTATAAGGGTTCCCTATAACTAAACTCAACGAATTTCTTCAATTTCGCACTTCTCTAATAATTCTGTCTTATATTCCCAATGCCATTATGATTGGGATGACGTTTTAAAATAATCATTATTATAGTTAAATTCCATTATTATTATTACAGTACTAATTGATTCACGATTATTATCCAATCTCCTAGAATTTCAAAACTCATATGAAATAATTAACTGACGGGTAATGATACTATACTATTCTATTGCTGTCGGTTTTACCCTTAAAAGACAACTACTCCATTAATATATTTTTTTTTGGAATATCAGCGTTTTACATTTACATAGATACTGTGAAACGTAAAGAAATACCTATAAGTATTTATTGATAACGTATTATTATGAAAGCCCAAGGAAAAATGTGGTAAGTCCACTCACACTTCTTTTCTACCTCTCTCAAACAAATACTGACGAATATGAGAAACATACAGACAGACAGACCAATAGCAAAACATATGTTTGTTGGACTCAAAAAGCCCTGGAACGTAGAAACAGAGTACCGAAAATTTTACACGAATACAATACTTCCCTTACACAGCTACTAGGCGTAGCGGTATAAAAGTATTAAGAACAAGACATTTATTGAATGATATAAAAATAATAACAGTATAAAAATATAATAAAATAAGAAACACTAGAGTAAATGTTCAGAATGTCGTCCATTTTCTTGAATACATAATTGAACTCTCTCTTCAAAAGATCTTTTAACTTTCCTCAACATCTGTGGTGTCACGGATCGAAAAGCGGCTCTTATTCTCTCTTTCATATTTTCAGCTGTTGTGGGCTGGGTGTCATATACAATGTTTTTAATGTATCCCCATAAAAAAAAGTCCACACATGTTAGATCTGGAGATCTTGGTGGCCAATTTTGCGAGCCGCTTCTTCCTATCCATCTGTTTGGGAAACGCCTATCAAGAAATTCTCTAACATTCCTTTGAAAATGGGCTGGAGCACCATCCAACTGCAGCCACATCTGCTGTCTGATATTCAAATGCACATTTTCTAAAAGTTCGGGTAGTTTATCACGTAAGAATCTTAGAAATTTTTGTCCATTTAAAATGCCATCAAAAAAGTAAGGACCTATTAATTGGGACCCTAGAACACCCCCCCATACATTAACTGACCATCTATGTTGGTAATTAGTATTTCGAAAAATTCGAGGATTCTCATCACTATAATAATGGAAATTATGTCTGTTCACCAGGCCGTTATTATGGAAAGTGGATTCATCAGAAAACAGAATTGAATCTAGAAAGAGTTCATTATCGCCTAATCTGTCTAGAGTCCAAACACAAAATTCAAGTCTGTGATTAAAATCCATTTCATAAAGTTCTTGGTGTATCTGAATATGGTAAGGATGAAACCGATATTTTTTCAATATTCTTGAAATGCTTCTCCTACTAATACCTGTTTCTCTTTCTATTTTGCGTTGACTGGTATGAGGGTGTTCTATAACAGATCCTATGACCACAAACTCATTTTCTTCATCATCTACAATAGGTTTTAGCGTAGTTTTTTGTTTGTAGGATACAGTACCAGAATTCCGAAATTCTCTCAGTAACCGTTCAAACACAGCTCTATTTGGATGTGATACGGTTGGATATCTTTCAGCATATACTCTTGAAGCCAATAGGCAATTTTCATGACACTCACCAATTATTAGAAGCATATTTATTCTCTCTTCGATAGGATAAGTCTTCATTTTGCTTTATTTGAATAGTACACTGATTTAAATTGTATTTATAAATTAAACGCTTCAAAACTGTCAGTTATAAAACATTTCCATGGTAACAGCCTCAAAGCTGTCCAGATTAATTGGGTAATGTTCCTACTGTGATAAAGAAGCAAAATTCAAGAAATGCCTTGAGTTTAGTTATAGGGAACCCTTATACAATTCGAAAGAGGATTCAATTCTGCATTAAAATATGTAATAATATAGAGGGTGTTCCATTTAAGATAACGAAGTTTTTCAATATCTTATATTGAAATTTTACAACCATATTTTTCCAACACCCTGTATGATTTTTGATATTGAAATATGATACAGGCTATAACCTTGACCTTTATCAATATGATAAAACCTTTAGCTCAAGTTCAAAATGAGCAACTTTGGAAATTATAGAAAAATAGTTCATACCTTACATTTCAACAAATCTTTGGATATTTTCAAAATGGAAAGAGATAGGTATAGGGAATACTGAAGAAACTCACTTTTATTTTGACTCTTATATCCGAAAATAATAAAAAATATAGGACATTCAATTTAAAAAAACATAACTTTGATATGTATCTTTTTTTTGAATCACCCTGTATGTATAAAAATAATTTTAGATTGTGGCCAGAAAAATTCTGCATCTATTTCGTTTATCACAAAAACATTATATTGTATGGATTCCCCTTGAGAGACCGTGTCGTATACGGTGCCCCACCCTGTATATATATATATATATATATATATATATATATATATATATATAAACTTTTGAACCAAATGTTTTTTTGGACTAACTTATAGATATATAACAACATGCCGTTGAAATTTTTTCGAAATTCAAAAGTGTGAACGATCGCAATAGGTATATTTCTATAAGAAATTTACCTAATAAGGTCAATTTCAAAAACGTTCCTGAGTTGGTGCAGGAAAAAGAAAAAGAATTGCATCTATCACAATATAAATTTCATAAGGAGTTCATTTGAAGTCTATATGCATTTTTCTTGACCAAAATCACAACTGAAAAAATACTTGATGAAAGTTTTTCCGTTACCTTGGAGAAGACCTTCTATACATATAGCAGTCATGATTGGCATATCTGGGATTATTTTTATGCCAAACATTTCACAATGTTGTTTCCTTATTTTTTGTAGACTGCTCTTTTATTATACAATAACCTAAACGTATGTATAATAGTTGTATTATTACAGAGTAATATATTTATAGATTTTTTATTGTTTTCCTACGTATATTTATTATGTGTGTGTTGTTTTTTATTTATTAAAACATTTTACTGATATGTCTATTTTTCTCCCGTCCAAATTGTGTAGGTATAAAATGCGTATTTATAAAAATATGATCTTCGAGAAAAGGTAGGTATTCTATTTCGATAAAAAAATAGTTATTTAATGTCTTTAATACCATTTAAAGAAATATGGCATTCAGGTAAATAAAAGTTTCTTTAGAAAAGGTACCGTGCGTTGAACGAGGATCCACATTTTCAGTAGGAAAACATCTATAATTAGAAATAAACAAAATCTATAGTCATTTTCTTATTTTACAGATTCCAGGGTTTTAAAAGTAATTTTTTTCTCTGTAATTGCTTGTAGAAAATATGATTATTTCTTTAGAAAATACTTCTTTGCTCAAGTCTATCACAATCAACATTATATGAACAAAAACAAAAAAGTTAACGGGATATGTTTTAAACTCGTCCAAAAATCAAGGAATGTCGTTATTAAAGCTTGTCTTCCTTCAGTTTGCATAGGTAAATGTAACTCAGTTTTACTTTACCGAACTCCCAAATGGTTGAGGTATAATTTTTGACTGTCTGCTTTTTAGGGTTTTGTACCAAATCGGTGCAAACGGGACCCTATTACTGAGACTCCGCTGTCTGTCTGTGAGCGGTCTGTATCTTATAATAGGTAAGCGGTTGAAATATTCACAAACTATTTCTATTTTCGCTATAACAAAAAATATTAAATTCGTTTATCCGCTCGTCCTTTCGTCTGTGAAAGGGCTATATCTCATGAACCGTAATAGGTAGAGAGATGAAATTTTCAGAGAATGCGTGTTCAGCAAATATTCTATCCATCTGTCTGTCAGTCGTCTGTATCTCATGTAATAGGTAGACAATGGAACTTTGCTGTTACATTGGTACGGAAAGCTTATCTTGTAACTTGGAATCGCACGCGACTGCCGCTACACAGTCACAGCACTATCATCAAGGAAACAACCAGCTAATCTTTAAGCCAACAGGAAACGAAGTCCAAAATATAATTGAAAATATGAAGCCTGAAACATCAGCTGTCCTAGATGATATATCCTAAAAGCTTGTCAAAAAATGTAAAGAAGAAATTAATCTTTCCTTAACACACATCATTAACTGCTCACTACATGAAGGCATCTTCCCAAAAAAATTAAAAATCTCTAAAGTCTACCTCAAATACAAAAGTGGCCCAACTACAGAGGCCAGCAGCTATCGTCCCATATCACTAACACCAACTTTTTCTAAAATAATTGAAAAAGTTATTCTTCGGAGACTTACTGACCATCTAGACAACAACAACCTCCTGACTGAAAACCAACATGGATTCATAAAAGGAAGATCAACAGTAACTGCCATCATTCAGCTAGTCGAACATATTTTTCACCAAATTGAAGGTGGAAATACAGTCACCAGTCTCTTCCTCGACTTTAGTAAGGCATTTGACTGCCTTGACCATAACATGCTCCTTAAGAAAATACACCACCTTGGAATTAATGGAACAGCAGGCAATTGTCAGCACTATATATCAGTGAGGTGATTCTACTTGCAGTAATATCAAACCAGCCAAAACTTGGAGACCACCACCAATACAATACCAGAAATGCATCAAACTTCTTACTTCCCATCCACCACATAAGCCTCTCTGAAAAGAAGCCAACCTACAAAGGAGGATTGTACTTCAATAAACTGCCCGATCACCTTAAGCAGAATATTGGTAAACACTTCAAAAGAAAACTCTTGGAATGGCTCGAGGACCATCCATTCTACTCTGAACAAGAATTTCTAAAACTGAGAAATACCCACTAACCAAAGCTGTAAAAACTGACGCCAACACCATTCTCTACGATTTTGTGAATAAAGAGTTTTGTCTATTGTCTAGCAAGCAACTTCTTAACGTAATACGATTTTTCTGTGCGGTTAGCAACCATCTTTTAACTACATCGCGACCACAGTGCGATAGCAATTGGGTCGCTTAATTTTACATATTAAGCATGCGGAACGCTTCGTGCGGGACTTGCTCGCATTTTGGAAATGTTCGTTCGAACAGCAGGCAATTGGTGGAACTGAAATGCTACCTGAACGAGACAATCATCAAGGCACAGTCTGCACCACTACATATGAAAAGAGGAGTACCACAAGGATCAGTCATCGGACCAGTCCTCTTGCTCTTGCATACAAATGACCTCCCTCAATACATGGGCAATATCTGCCAAACAGTCATGTATGCAGACGACACTTTCCTTACATTGGCTAATAAAAATAAAGAACTTCTTAAAGCAGAATCAGAAACGACCTTCAGCCTTGTCAAACAATATTGTAATGCAAATGACCTGGTCTTAAATGAGAATAAAACTGTCCAGATGACATATAGCATGAGGGGAAGTGAACGGAATGGACTAACCACTGTAAAAATAGAAGAAAGTACAAAATATCTTGGTATTACACTCGACATGAATCTTAAATGGAGTTCTCATATTGATCTACTATGTAAGAAGATTGCATCTGGTAACTACGTCATCCGAAGAATAAAGAACACCTATAGCCAGAACAGCATACTTCTCACTGATCGAGTCCCATATCAGATACGGTATTGTAGTCTGGGTGGAACGACAAACACAAACAGAGAAAGAGTCTGCCTGCAACAGAAGAAGGCAATAAGGAGTCTGACAGGCCTTGGATACCATGATAGTTGCCGAAGAGCATTTCAAGAACACAAGATACTCACATTGGCAGCACTATATATCAGTGAGGTGATTCTACTTGCAGTAATATCAAACCAGCCAAAACTTGGAGACCACCACCAATACAATACCAGAAATGCATCAAACTTCTTACTTCCCATCCACCACATAAGCCTCTCTGAAAAGAAGCCAACCTACAAAGGAGGATTGTACTTCAATAAACTGCCCGATCACCTTAAGCAGAACATTGGCAAACACTTCAAAAGAAAACTCTTGGAATGGCTCGAGGACCATCCATTCTACTCTGAACAAGAATTTCTAAAACTGAGAAATACCCACTAACCAAAGCTGTAAAAACTGACGCCAACACCATTCTCTACGATTTTGTGAATAAAGAGTTTTGTCTATTGTCTAGCAAGCAACTTCTTAACGTAATACGATTTTGGGTCGCTTAATTTTACATATTAAGCATGCGGAACGCTTCGTGCGGGACTTGCTCGCATTTTGGAAATGTTCGTTCGCGCCAGTCGCGCCTTCTACATAGCAAACATGCGTGGAGGACTGAGAGACTGAGGCGCACGAAAACACAAGCGACTAATTATAACATATTAATTATATACTGTAGACTATATATAAGCACATACTGAATACCGAATCGAACTATATTAAATTAAACTATATGATTAGATTTAGCGTGGCACATCCAGGAAGACATTGTTAGCGCTCTGTTTCAGTGGTAAAGCGATGCCAATAGAGGACGCCACATCACCCCCTGGGGAGTGAGGAAACCTATAAGGTTGAAGATGCGCTGTGAAATGGGCGCGCCGGCCGAAACGTGTAATGTAGGCGGGCAAATCAGGCTTGTGTGAAGGGGTTAATGATGAGGATGGAATACAATGGGTGGCGCAGTAGGCGTAGGTGTCGAAGCTACTCTCACGGTGACCAGCAACAGTACCAGGTGAGGCGTCGTCCTTGATTAGGAAAGCTAGCTTAAGTCGAGCGATGGACAATGTTATGGGCTCGCCACGGATGCGTAGCGTGAAAGTAAAGGTCCAGATTAGGGAGGCTCCAGGGCGCCTCGGACGGTGCCGTCTCTCAAGAATACATGGGTGCAAGTTGAGAGATCCTAAATGACGAAGACAGACAACCGTCTGTCTTCAGGTGTGGGGCGGATTTTAGCCATGATGTGTCGAAGGATACTTTGAACCAAGGAAGGAACTCGCTGATTCCAGAGCTGGCGGAGAAGGGAGCTTTGCAAATTGTTGTTGCCCGCGAGATATCGTAAATACCTTAAAAATTGTGAAGGCTTACGATTGCCAAGCTCCTCAGCCATAAGCATTTGGCGGACTTTCTATTCTCAGTTGCTTAGCGGGTATGCAATTGTGGTGCTGTCCTGTGTGATGTTGCCAATAACGAATGAGCAGCTTGGTGCTGCTGCTGCTGTGGTTGCTGGGCAAGGAGTTAAGGAATTGCTTTCGAAGCTGCTCATTCTGTTGTTGAAGAGCACGTAATTCGACCTGTTTATAGTTCCTCTGAAGAATACATCGCGAATTGGATGTCTAAAACTCGGACAGGCACAGCACTTTAATCACTTAGTGTATTCACCTTTCGCCGGACTGTCTACTTTATCACTGTCCATAGTTTGATCACGTCGGAGTCACCAATGTGGAGGGAATCACGATACACATACAACGGTATGCTACGTTTTGAGCTCAGTTTCGTAAATTTGGCGGATTTTCATCCACATGATGTCACCACTTAGTTGATAAGGTTGAACATGCTCGAGTGGTGCTCGTGTATTCGGGCTCTTTCGGATCTGTCACCAGTATTAGATTTGGCGCAGCCCGCAAAATATATTGTGACATTTGAATTTATAGATTGAATTATTTATTGTATGTTTTGATATTTATTTTAGTTATTCGAATAATTCAAACTTTGAGACAAATAATCCATTCATATATATCATTAAACAATTATTGAACATCAAAATATACTTAAAAATATTGGAAAAAGTACATACTTGAAATACAGAGGTGAGTATTATTCTTTATTTGCTGAATTTAAGACAATTCTTGAGAAGAAGGTAATTACCTACTTATATATTTATATCTTGATTCTAGATTTTGTAAATAGCCCTGCGAGAAGTATAGATATGATATTCCATGAGCTTTTTGATTTGAATCACTTACCTTATTTGTTACTGTTGTTTGTTGTATGCTTTTCATTATTTTTTTTCATTTGTACTACAATTAACTTTATCCCATATTTGTAATTAACGAATTATTTCTTATATGTAAATTGTTTAAGCGAATCAATGAATTGTTTGATTGTCAATTGTGATGTGTACAGAAGAATTCTATTAAATTAATCAACTAAACAAACTTTATAAAATATATAGTTAGGTACTTACTTAAATTAAATCACGACGTTATAATGCATACCTGTTATAAACTATAAGAACATTGAAATAAATTTAAACATAAATGATCTTTTATTTTCTTTTATTGATTATCAAGGAAATTCCATTTAAAATTTATTATTAATTAATATTAATTAATAATTCATCAATTTTAACCATGATAATGTGTATCTTGCTTCTTGGAGTATATAACCTAGAAATATTTCAAACCCATTCACGGGTTTCTCAGAGGTAATTCGAATATACAATGCCGTAATAACTTTGGGAAAATTAGAAAATTATCCTATTGTTGCGTATGCGGGCTGCAGATAAGTGAGACTAATTGCAATTATTAAATAAACTTTATTTACACTCGAAAGTAGAATAATAAAATTACAACTTCACTTAACTATTGAATATTCTTACTAGCTTACTCTGACTGTTCTATTAAAATGTCTTATTACATACACACTGTCTTTTAACACTATCCTTCATGCCGACAATTCTCCCAAATATATAACCGAAAAAGATTCCCCAGATCTTTCTAGCCGCCTCTGGTATTTGATCACACCAGCCGCCACTGGACTTTTCTCGAAATCCTTTGTCGGCATCCTAGTGAGCACATGCGTCGCACTATTCTATCTGACTGTAGATGAAGTGGGGTTGTTTTTGTTTTTTGGATCCCCAGCAACCTCATTAACTCCGTCTGATTCAAAATTTGTTTCTTTGTTCCTACCTCTGACATAATTTACAGGAACTGCCACAAGGTCTTGGTGACAAGCTGTCAGCGTTGGCATGAATTCTTCCTTTTCGGTGTTTAATTTGAAAGTCGTAACTCTGCAGTTTCTCCAACCAACGCACTATCTGTCCCTCCGGATTTTTTAAATTCAGT
The DNA here is from genome assembly GCA_958507055.1 of Crioceris asparagi. Classification (NCBI taxonomy): domain Eukaryota; kingdom Metazoa; phylum Arthropoda; class Insecta; order Coleoptera; family Chrysomelidae; genus Crioceris; species Crioceris asparagi. The sequence continues at coordinate 33,637,984 of OY293828.1, forward strand.
AGCCACTGTAATGCAGAGTGGTCTGTTCTTACGAAGAATTTCCGTCCATAGAGAAAACTGTGTTGATGCTCTATGGATCGTACAACCGCTAGCAACTCCTTTCGGGACACACAGTAATTTTGCTCTGCTTTTCCCAACGTTTTGCTGAAATATCCAATTACAGCTTCTTCGCCATTCTGTATTTGGGAAAGAACAGCTCCTATTCCACTTTGTGAAGCGTCGGTGTCTAACAAGAACAATCCGTCGTCCAAGGAATATGAGAGAACAGGAGCTATGGTCCAAGGGTTTTTCAGCTCCAGAAACGACTGTTGACATTCTAGTGACCAATCAAAGTGGGAGTTCTTTTCGGTTAATTGATTTAGTGGCTTTGCAATCTTCCCAAAATTCTTAACAAATCGGCGATAGTAACTGCTGAGTTCCAAAAAGCTTCTAACTTCGTGCTTGTTATTTGGTCTGGGCCAATCTCGCACTGCCTGGACTTTTTCTGGATCGGTCTCAATTCCTTTCGATGATACGATGTAAATGAGACAGTTGACTTTTCCTGGAATAGAATGCATTTCTTTGGATTCAGCTGGAGATTAGCACCTCGAATCCTGGCGAAAACTTTCTTCAAAGTCCATTGATTTTCGTCGAAATCTTTGCCAATCTCCTTTACGTCATCCCAGAATACCAGGCACGTCTCCCAAGTTAGTCCTCGTAGAACTAATTCCATTAACCTTTCAAAAGTGGCAGGCGCATTTTATAATTCAAACGGCATGACATTGAATTGATACAGGCCGTTTCCAGCAGTAAAGGCTATTTCTCTTTATATTCTTTGTTTAGTTCTACCTGCCAATATCCACTTTTCAGGTACAGAGTTGAGAACCACCTGGATCCGGCTAAGGTATTCAAGTTATCGTCAATTCGGGGTAATGGGTAGCTGCCTTTCTTCGTAACATCATTTAACCTCCTGTAATCCACACAGAACCATCATTCTTCGTCACCAGCACAACTGGTGATGACCAAGTACTGCTGGATTCTTCTTTGACGCTATCCTTCAGCATTTCTTGAACCATGGTGCTAACTTGCTTTTGTTTTACGAAAGGAAGTCTTCGTGGAAGTTGGCGAATAGGTACAGTATGTCCCGTGTTGATCCGATGTTCGACTAAACTCGTTCGCCCTGTAATTTTTCCCTGTACGAAAACATCTGGTTCTTGCTTTACAAACGCGATGGCCTTTTTTCTTTTCCTGTTCGCTTCGATTCCAGGTCTTCTTGAAACTCTCCTTTAGCTCTTGGGACAAATGTACATCTTTTGAGATGCGCTCCTCTTGCTCACATCTTGTTACACGGGTGACTGGCACACAAGTACCAAAGACTTCCCCTTTCTTCAATGTCACTTTGTTTACAGACAGAATGGCTACCCTCACTGGAATAATGTCGTTGGAATTAACTAAGCACCTAGCCAAAAGAGTTCCATTCCCTTTGTTCTCGGTTGGTCCAAAAACCATAGTGCTAACTCCTTCCAGTTGTTTTTCTAGATGCGAGATCACAAGATCTTCTCACTATCCCTAGGTATTCGTGTATTTTCGGTGTCGATGATTTTTATTTGACAGTTTTTGTTCGAAGATGCTGAGAAAAATATTTCCTCGTTGCCCACTCTCACCATTTTGTTTTTGAAGTCCACTGTAATGAAATTGAAGGATTCCAAAATGTCTAAGCTTACTATAAATTCATCCACTATGTCGGCCACGATTGCATTAACCTTTACCTTGTTCCTTGCCAATTTCCAAAGTGGTGGTGGTCTCTCCAAAAACATTTATTAGATCTCCTTTTGCAGTTTCCAGTATTGGCATGATGTGCTGCACGAAAGAGTCTTTGGAAACCATGTAGGGGCGTACCACTGATCTTGTTGCCCCCGTGTCGATGGTCAGATCACATTTCTTGCCGTTGAGAATACCTTGGACAACCAGGCTCTTGTAGTTCTTCTTAATAGAGCGCAAATGTAACTTGGGGGCTTGATCAGTGGTTGCCAGCGTTTGCCCAATTACACTGACGAGGTGGAGTTTTCCTGTAGTCGGGTATTCTCTCTCTGAACATTTCGTTCTTCAGATCTGGGTCGTCGCTTGCAATTTCTACTAATATGCCCCTCTCGGTTCCAATTGTAACACTTAATCAGTTCTCTATACCCTGACTCCTTGCCTCCTCGAGAGCAGAATTTCTGGAACATCGACTCCAGCTTCTTAAACAAATCTGCATTGTGTTGCGGTTCGTCTGACACCTTGACTTCTCTTACTTTGCTGCGACGATTCATCGAAGCGTTTTTGGCAGCTTCGTATTCCAGTGCCTGGACAACTGTTTCGAAGGTGTTATGCCTACTAAGTCTCAACGCTTGCTGCATGTCTATATCTCGAACTCCGTCGATGAAATACTAGACACTAATTTGCTCAATGAATTCGTCCGGGGCCTGTGGATAAGCCAGTTGCACCATGCCCTCAATGCTTCTGCTGAACTCCTGCAGTGACTCCGTTGAACCTTGAATTCTGCTTTTTAACTGGCTGTGATACTCTTGGGTAAGATATTTGTTGCCGTATCTTAGTTCCAAGGCGCATGCAACAGCCGAATAATCAGTTTGTTTGGCTAGAGGAATGTTTTGAAGTATTTCAAGCGCTTTTCCTCGCAAGGTCAATACCAACGCCGTTGCTTTCTGCTGCATTGGCTGCAGCCTCGAATTGACGTTTGTACATGGCCCAGGATGTTTCGCCGTCAAACGTTGGTGGTTTACTTTTTCATTGGCTTTAGTGATCCCCGACGTGTCCAATTTGCTGCTTTCTTCGTGGTTGGTATCCCGCATTTTCTTCACCTCTTTCTATAGTCTTCGGTACTTTTAACTTTTCCTCAAACTCTTCTCGAACTCTCCCAATTTCTTCTCGAACTGTCCCAATTTCTTCTCGTACTCCTTGTTTTACGTTATCGATTTCACTCTTGTTGTCGTAGTTCTTCTTGTTTTCTAAAAAAAATCGGAGAGTACCTTAGTTAGTTGTTCCTCCTTTTTCTGTTCTTCTCGTAGCATTCGCTCCTCCTCTCTTTTCTTGTTGTCGTAGTTCTTCTTGTCTTCTTGAAAAATCGGAGAAAAACTTAGTTGTTTCCTCATTTTTTCTGTCTGCTTTCGGGTGTTCACCGTAAACAAAAGCCTCTTCACTCACTTATCCCACTTCTGATACCAAATTGTTGCGTATGCGGGTTCGCAGATAAGTGAGACTAATTTACAATTATTAAATAAACTTTAGTTACACTCGAACTCGAAAGTAGAATAATAAAATTACAACTTCACTTTACTATTGAATATTCTTACTAGCTTACTCTGACTCTTCTATCAAATTGTCTTATTGCACACTGTCTTTTTACACAGTCCCTCATGCCGAAAATTCTCCCAAATAATACCCGAAAAAGACTCTCCAGATATTTCTAGCCGCCTCTGGTCTTTGATCACACCAGCCACAACTAGACTTTTCTCAAAATCCTTTGTCGGCATCCTAGTGAGTCGCACTCTTTGTCAGCGGCCGCTCTCGAGGTCCCCATGGCTCCCGCATAGGCATCAAAAGGTCGCCGCCATTTGTGGCCCAATTCCGGCGGCTGTACCCCTTGCACGTTACACTATTGTGAATTCATATTCGAAACCGTTCAATATTCAATTTGACAGTGGTCGTGACGTCATGTGGTAAAAAATGGGAGGAGCTAGATGCTCGTGGATGGGCCGTCTCTGGCCTCGGCATACCATTGTTTATATATCATGGAGGAAATCAGAGGATCACTGGCGAACGAACACAAACACAAGTGATTAACTTTACTTTATTTTCTACATACATCATATTCAGACTGAATACCGATTTGAACATTTGAACTGTATTAAATTAAACTATATCATTAGATTTGGTGTAGCTCATCCAGGAAGACATTCTTTGCGCGCTCTGTCGAATCGGTGCTCCGATTTTGATTTTATTTTATTTGGAAGAGAAGTAATAAGAAATGGTACCATATTAGAAAAATCAAATCCGTTAGATACTCCCCCAAAATATTATCAAAAGATGGAGGCAGCATTTTTTTCAAAATTGAAAAAATGGGGCGGAAAAATTAAAGCATTGATTAATACAGAAATATTTAAATTGGACATTCAAAAAATGGTTTCTGAGTTAAAGGAATACAAAAAACAACTTGGACCAACTTTATTAGTTGGTCCTTTGAAAAATACAAAATAAAATTAATTCTACTAGTTCTGGTACCTACTTTTGAAGTTGGTGCTAAAAGTCTTATGTCTTCTTATAACAGCACTACTTCAAAATTACCACCACCAGTGGAATTAACATTATCTTATAGGTACTTTTTAGTGCTCCAGCTTATAAAGTCGGTATTAGTTTTTGTAAAAAAAAGCAATATTTTCCGTAACGTTGTTATCAGAAGTGAGATATAAACGTGTTACAGTTGTATTCATAATCAAATCTTGGGTCAGTATTAATTTAGTTTGATACCAAATTTGTCAGTAGTAGTAAGAAACAAACAAACTAGATCGGAACTTGGATTTGATTATGAATATGGCTGATAGTGTTTAGAAAAAAATGAATATTAAATTGAGTTCTAGCAGAGAGTTATTTGTCTCTGGTTCAAGTTACTACGAGATAATTATTATAATTTTCTGGATATCCAAGAAAAAAACAAAGAACTCTCGACAATTGCGTCGAATAAATCCAATTTTCTAAAACTGTTAGAAAAGTAGTAGTTTTTCTTTATTTATTATTAAAATACATCTAACTTCGCTGAGATATAAAACAATGACTCTGCCTGATGGCACGTTTCCTTAAATCTATCTGAGTTTTCAAAAAAGATTATAATTTCTTCATATAGAAAAAATACCACAACACACCAACAAATTTGTTATTGTCACCCGACAATTGTTCCAGATTTCAAAGTGGAAAAATATTCTAAACAAAGATGGGGGTCCCATTCCAAATAGTCAACTTTTTCCTTTTTTTGCAACAGGATTAGGTTAATTACTTTAAGGAACAAATGTATTACAATCTTATTAAAGATTAAAGATTGATGTAATTATATTTTACTACTATATGTTAGGGTAAATATTGTAGATTTCTGTTAGTAACAGGTTTACCCCTGAAGATGCCAACTTTGCTGGCGAAACAATTGTCGAGTGACAATAATAAATTTGTTGGTGTGTTGTGGTATTTCTCTGTTTTATATTGTTGTATCTACGTTTATATTGTTGTGTCTACGCCAACGGTTCCAAATCCCAAACATTAAAATACCTAAAGTAAAAGCAGAACTATTTTGATGCCTATTTTTCAAATCCAGCATTGTTACAATTGGCTATAATGAAAATGTTTGTTTTATAGGCGAATTGCTAAGAAATTTTATTGTCATCCAAACTTTATTGCCATTGAATTAATTTGGGCAGATTCCAAAATATATAGTACATATATTGACAGAGACGAAATATTGATGAACTTGTGTGAAAAATGTATGTGGATCGACGCATTAAAAGAATGTAACGCTGATGCCTGGAGAAAGTACGTAAAACAAAACGAGAAAGTAATCAACAAATGGTTTCTTCGAAAATTCAAAAATTTTTGAAAATGAAGGTTGTTATTGAAAACTATTTAAATGAGCAACGAGCTTACGGTATCACCTAATGACTTTCAACAACACTGACTTTGACAAGGACTTAAAAAAGTAATCAGAAAAATTATGGTATTCAGTGACGAAAAAGAGAGTGTTAATTACTTTTTACTGAAAACGATGGAGAAAGTAGTGGATAACTACATAAGAACAGAGATTCTGAAGGACAAACCACTTCATAAATGTCAGCATGCATATAGGGCGGGGCGTTCAACAGAAACCGCGCTGTATCAGCTAACTGAGGTCATTCAGAGTTCTCTGAACAATAAAGAAATCGCAATGTGTGCCTTCCTGGACATATCTGGGGCTTTTGACAACACCACACATGTGTCAATCAGGGAGGCACTCACACGGAGAGGAGTGAACAAGACCATTATCAAATGGATGTATGAGATGTTGAAGACGAGAATAGCTGAGGCCCAAGTAGGTGATTATACCACCTCTGTTAAAGCTACTCGTGGAACACCTCAAGGAGAATTAATATCTCCCCTCCTATGGAGCTTAGTAGTAGACGAGCTACTCCACAAACTCACGGAGCTTGGCTTCACATATATAGGCTATGCCGACGACATAGTCCTAATAGTCCGAGGAAATTCGCGAACACCCTATGCGAATTATTGCAGGAGGGCCTCAGAACTATTGAGTAATGGTGCTTGTCAGTGGGGCTTAGCATAAACCCATCCAAGACCACAATTATTTCATTTACTAGGAAAAGGAAACTTCCAGCTATGAATCCTCTCACTTTAAGTGGAGACATAATAAGCTGGAAGGCTGAAGTCAAATATTTGGGATTAACACTAGATAGCAAGCTTCTGAAGAACAAGCATATTGAGGCTACTGCTAGCAAAGCAATAAAGGCCAAAAATACTGCGGAGAGGGTCACCTCTGGATCCTGAACTTCTTGCTGGACTTCTATGTCTCTGTGTGCTTCTTGTTGGTTAAATTCCGTATCGGTTGTGACGTTAGGAGGAAGCCGATGTAAAAACTCGTTTTCTTCTATAGACAGCAGCCGGACTTGTACGAACGTGGCGATGAGTGCTGCTCTTCAACAGTGCCTCTTTGTCTGAGATCAGATATCCAAACTTTTTGACCAATCGGAAGTTCAGACAATTCAGTGATGTTCTTTCTATCATCGAAATGAATGAATGATATCGCGTATCCCGGCATATCTCTTACGGTTTTTTCCTTCTCCAGAAACTCCTTCTTGTAGGTGCTTTTATCTGTGCCACAGAAGGGTTCTGGGCCAGTAAATGGAGTTTGTGCTCCTTTCCTGGCAAGTGTGTTGGCCTCCTCGTTGCCTTTGATTCCCGAGTGGCCGGGAACCCAGACTAAGTAGACCCTGTTGTTCCTGCCTAGCTCATTGAGCTTCCTTCGGCACTCCCATACCATTTTAGAGTCAATGGTATGAGAGTTCAGTGCTTTAATTGCAGCTTGACTATCAGAATGTATTGCAATGTCACATTTCTGATAGTTTCTTTCAAGGTTCACCTCCACGCATCTCTCAATTGCAAGCAATTCTGCTTGAAAGACGCTTGGGCAGCGGCCTAGCGCAAGTGCGCATTTGGTGCGATTCCCAAACACTCCAGCGCCTGTCCCCGTCGTGGTCTTAGAACCATCAGTGTACCATTTAATGGTATTCTTTTTGAGAGCTTGGGTTGTGAGCCCCCTGTCCCAATCTTCTCTGCTACTTAGCACCGTGGTGAAAGTTCTCTCGATGCTAATTTTCTTTGTCATTACATCACTGGGAAGGTTTGCTGATGGGATGTGTTTGGACAGAGAGGACCAAGCTCTCTGATTCCGAATTCCCACAATGTCTGAACCTTCCCTAGATAGTCTTAGAATGGCCTCATGGGCCAATCTATCTATCACTAAATGGAGAGGTGTGAGATCTGTGATGATCTCTAGTGCCCTGGTCGGGCAAGTTCTCATGGCTCCAGTGATACAGACACAGGCTAGTCTTTGTATTCTATCGAGGGTTTTCCTCGTATTGCTCTAACCATGCAATGCCAGGCTATTGACCCATATGATATTATCGGTCTTACAATCATGACGTACATCCATCGCAGTATTTTTGGGTTACATCCCCAAGTCTTACAGTCAGATTTCTGCACGCCATTAAGGCCTTTATTGCTTTGCTAGCAGTAGCCTCAATATGCTTGTTCCACAGAAGCTTGCTATCTAGTGTTAATCCCAGATATTTGACTTCAGCCTTCCAGCTTATTATGTCTCCACTTAAAGTGAGAAGATTCATAGCTGGAAGTTTCCTTTTCCTAGTAAATGGAATAATTGTGGTCTTGGATGGGTTTATGCTAAGCCCCACTGACAAGCACCATTGCTCAATAGTTCTGAGGCCCTCCTGCAATAATTCGCATAGGGTGTTCGCGAATTTCCTCGGACTATTAGGACTATGTCGTCGGCATAGCCTATATATGTGAAGCCAAGCTCCGTGAGTCTGTGGAGTAGCTCGTCTACTACTAAGCTCCATAGGAGGGGAGATATTAATTCTCCTTGAGGTGTTCCACGAGTAGCTTTAACAGAGGTGGTATGATCACCTACTTGGGCCTCAGCTATTCTCGTCTTCAACATCTCATACATCCATTTGATAATGGTCTTGTTCACTCCTCGCCGTGTGAGTGCCTCCCTGATTGACACATGTGTGGTGTTGTCAAAAGCCCCAGATATGTCCAGGAAGGCACACATTGCGATTTCTTTATTGTTCAGAGAACTCTGAATGACCTCAGTTAGCTGATACAGCGCGGTTTCTGTTGAACGCCCCGCCCTATATGCATGCTGACATTTATGAAGTGGTTTGTCCTTCAGAATCTCTGTTCTTATGTAGTTATCCACTACTTTCTCCATCGTTTTCAGTAAAAAGTAATTAACACTCTCTTTTTCGTCACTGAATACCATAATTTTTCTGATTACTTACTAGGGTGTTCGCGAATTTCCTCGGACTATTAGGACTATGTCGTCGGCATAGCCTATATATGTGAAGCCAAGCTCCGTGAGTCTGTGGAGTAGCTCGTCTACTACTAAGCTCCATAGGAGGGGAGATATTAATTCTCCTTGAGGTGTTCCACGAGTAGCTTTAACAGAGGTGGTATGATCACCTACTTGGGCCTCAGCTATTCTCGTCTTCAACATCTCATACATCCATTTGATAATGGTCTTGTTCACTCTTCGCCGTGTGAGTGCCTCCCTGATTGACACATGTGTGGTGTTGTCAAAAGCCCCAGATATGTCCAGGAAGGCACACATTGCGATTTCTTTATTGTTCAGAGAACTCTGAATGACCTCAGTTAGCTGATACAGCGCGGTTTCTGTTGAACGCCCCGCCCTATATGCATGCTGACATTTATGAAGTGGTTTGTCCTTCAGAATCTCTGTTCTTATGTAGTTATCCACTACTTTCTCCATCGTTTTCAGTAAAAAGTAATTAACACTCTCTTTTTCGTCACTGAATACCATAATTTTTCTGATTACTTTTTTAAGTCCTTGTCAAAGTCAAAGCTCGTTGCTCATTTAAATGGTTTTCAATATCAACCTTCATTTTCAAAAATTTTTGAATTTTCGAAGAAACCATTTCTTGATTACTTTCTCGTTTTGTTTTACGTACTTTCTCCAGGCATCAGCGTTACATTCTTTTAATGCGTCGATCCACATACATTTTTCACACAAGTTCATCAATATTTTGTCTCTGTCAATATATGTACTATATATTTTGGAATCTGCCCAAATTAATTCAATGGCAATAAAGTTTGGATGACAATAAAATTTCTTAGCAATTCGCCTATAAAACAAACATTCTCATTATAGCCAATTGTAACAATGCTGGATTTGAGAAATAGGCATCAAAATAGTTCTGCTTTTACTTTAGGTATTTTAATGTTTGGGATTTGGAACCGTTGGCGTAGACACAACAATATAAACGTAGATACAACAATATAAAAACAGAGAAATACCACAACACACCAGCAAATTTATTATTGTCACTCGACAATTGTTTCGCCAGCAAAGTTGGCATCTTCAGGGGCAAACCTGTTACTAACAGAAATCTACAATATTTACCCTAACATATAGTAGTAAAATATAATTACATCAATCTTTAATCTTTAATAAGATTGTAATACATTTGTTCCTTAAAGTAATTAACCTAATCCTGTTGCAAAAAAAGGAAAAAGTTGACTATTTGGAATGGGACCCCCATCTTTGTTTAGAATATTTTTCCACTTTGAAATCTGGAACAATTGTCGGGTGACAATAACAAATTTGTTGGTGTGTTGTGGTATTTTTTCTATATGAAGAAATTATAATCTTTTTTGAAAACTCAGATAGATTTAAGGAAACGTGCCATCAGGCAGAGTCATTGTTTTATATCTCAGCGAAGTTAGATGTATTTTAATAATAAATAAAGAAAAACTACTACTTTTCTAACAGTTTTAGAAAATTGGATTTATTCGACGCAATTGTCGAGAGTTCTTTGTTTTTTTCTTGGATATCCAGAAAATTATAATAATTATCTCGTAGTAACTTGAACCAGAGACAAATAACTCTCTGCTAGAACTCAATTTAATATTCATTTTTTTCTAAACACTATCAGCCATATTCATAATCAAATCCAAGTTCCGATCTAGTTTGTTTGTTTCTTACTACTACTGACAAATTTGGTATCAAACTAAATTAATACTGACCCAAGATTTGATTATGAATACAACTGTAACACGTTTATATCTCACTTCTGATAGCAACGTTACGGAAAATATTGTTTTTTTTACAAAAACTAATACCGACTTTATAAGCTGGAGCACTAAAAAGTACCTATAAGATAATGTTAATTCCACTGGTGGTGGTAATTTTGAAGTAGTGCTGTTATAAGAAGACATAAGACTTTTAGCACCAACTTCAAAAGTAGGTACCAGAACTAGTAGAATTAATTTTATTTTGTATTTTTCAATGGACCAACTAATAAAGTTGGTCCAAGTTGTTTTTTGTATTCCTTTAACTCAGAAACCATTTTTTGAATGTCCAATTTAAATATTTCTGTATTAATCAATGCTTTAATTTTTCCGCCCCATTTTTTCAATTTTGAAAAAAATGCTGCCTCCATCTTTTGATAATATTTTGGGGGAGTATCTAACGGATTTGATTTTTCTAATATGGTACCATTTCTTATTACTTCTCTTCCAAATAAAATAAAATCAAAATCGGAGCACCGATTCGACAGAGCGCGCAAAGAATGTCTTCCTGGATGAGCTACACTAAATCTAATGATATAGTTTAATTTAATACAGTTCAAATGTTCAAATCGGTATTCAGTCTGAATATGATGTATGTAGAAAATAAAGTAAAGTTAATCACTTGTATTTGTGTTCGTTCGCCTGTGATCCTCTGATTTCCTCCATGATATATAAACAATGGTATGCCGAGGCCAGAGACGGCCCATCCACGAGCATCTAGCTCCTCCCATTTTTTACATGACGTCACGACCACTGTCAAATTGAATATTGAACGGTTTCGAATATGAATTCACAATAGTGTAGCGTGCAAGGGGTACAGCCGCCGGAATTGGGCCACAAATGGCGGCGACCTTTTGATGCCTATGCGGGAGCCAAGGGGACCTCGAGAGCGGCCGCTGACAAAGAGTGCGACTCACTAGGATGCCGACAAAGGATTTTGAGAAAAGTCTAGTTGTGGCTGGTGTGATCAAAGACCAGAGGCGGCTAGAAATATCTGGAGAGTCTTTTTCGGGTATTATTTGGGAGAATTTTCGGCATGAGGGACTGTGTAAAAAGACAGTGTGCAATAAGACAATTTGATAGAAGAGTCAGAGTAAGCTAGTAAGAATATTCAATAGTAAAGTGAAGTTGTAATTTTATTATTCTACTTTCGAGTTCGAGTGTAACTAAAGTTTATTTAATAATTGTAAATTAGTCTCACTTATCTGCGAACCCGCATACGCAACAATTTGGTATCAGAAGTGGGATAAGTGAGTGAAGAGGCTTTTGTTTACGGTGAACACCCGAAAGCAGACAGAAAAAATGAGGAAACAACTAAGTTTTTCTCCGATTTTTCAAGAAGACAAGAAGAACTACGACAACAAGAAAAGAGAGGAGGAGCGAATGCTACGAGAAGAACAGAAAAAGGAGGAACAACTAACTAAGGTACTCTCCGATTTTTTTTAGAAAACAAGAAGAACTACGACAACAAGAGTGAAATCGATAACGTAAAACAAGGAGTACGAGAAGAAATTGGGACAGTTCGAGAAGAAATTGGGAGAGTTCGAGAAGAGTTTGAGGAAAAGTTAAAAGTACCGAAGACTATAGAAAGAGGTGAAGAAAATGCGGGATACCAACCATGAAGAAAGCAGCAAATTGGACACGTCGGGGATCACTAAAGCCAATGAAAAAGTAAACCACCAACGTTTGACGGCGAAACATCCTGGGCCATGTACAAACGTCAATTCGAGGCTGCAGCCAATGCAGCAGAAAGCAACGGCGTTGGTATTGGCCTTGCGAGGAAAAGCGCTTGAAATACTTCAAAACATTCCTCAAGCCAAACAAACTGATTATTCGGCTGTTGCATGCGCCTTGGAACTAAGATACGGCAACAAATATCTTACCCAAGAGTATCACAGCCAGTTAAAAAGCAGAATTCAAGGTTCAACGGAGTCACTGCAGGAGTTCAGCAGAAGCATTGAGGGCATGGTGCAACTGGCTTATCCACAGGCCCCGGACGAATTCATTGAGCAAATTAGTGTCTAGTATTTCATCGACGGAGTTCGAGATATAGACATGCAGCAAGCGTTGAGACTTAGTAGGCATAACACCTTAGCCGAAACAGTTGTCCAGGCACTGGAATACGAAGCTGCCAAAAACGCTTCGATGAATCGTCGCAGCAAAGTAAGAGAAGTCAAGGTGTCAGACGAACCGCAACACAATGCAGATTTGTTTAAGAAGCTGGAGTCGATGTTCCAGAAATTCTGCTCTCGAGGAGGCAAGGAGTCAGGGTATAGAGAACTGATTAAGTGTTACAATTGGAACCGAGAGGGGCATATTAGTAGAAATTGCAAGCGACGACCCAGATCTGAAGAACGAAATGTTCAGAGAGAGAATACCCGACTACAGGAAAACTCCACCTCGTCAGTGTAATTGGGCAAACGCTGGCAACCACTGATCAAGCCCCCAAGTTACATTTGCGCTCTATTAAGAAGAACTACAAGAGCCTGGTTGTCCAAGGTATTCTCAACGGCAAGAAATGTGATCTGACCATCGACACGGGGGCAACAAGATCAGTGGTACGCCCCTACATGGTTTCCAAAGACTCTTTCGTGCAGCACATCATGCCAATACTGGAAACTGCAAAAGGAGATCTGATAAATGTTTTTGGAGAGACCACCACCACTTTGGAAATTGGCAAGGAACAAGGTAAAGGTTAATGCAATCGTGGCCGACATAGTGGATGAATTTATAGTAAGCTTAGACATTTTGGAATCCTTCAATTTCATTACAGTGGACTTCAAAAACAAAATGGTGAGAGTGGGCAACGAGGAAATATTTTTCTCAGCATCTTCGAACAAAAACTGTCAAATAAAAATCATCGACACCGAAAATACACGAATACCTAGGGATAGTGAGAAGATCTTGTGATCTCGCATCTAGAAAAACAACTGGAAGGAGTTAGCACTATGGTTTTTGGACCAACCGAGAACAAAGGGAATGGAACTCTTTTGGCTAGGTGCTTAGTTAATTCCAACGACATTATTCCAGTGAGGGTAGCCATTCTGTCTGTAAACAAAGTGACATTGAAGAAAGGGGAAGTCTTTGGTACTTGTATGCCAATCACCCGTGTAACAAGATGTGAGCAAGAGGAGCGCGTCTCAAAAGATGTACATTTATCCCAAGAGCTAAAGGAGAGTCTCAAGAAGACCTGGAATCGAAGCGAACAGGAAAAGAAAAAAGGCCATCGCGTTTGTAAAGCAAGAACCAGATGTTTTCGTACAGGGAAAAATTACAGGGCGAACGAGTTTAGTCAAACATCGGATCAACACGGGACGTACTGTACCTATTCGCCAACTTCCACGAAGACTTCCTTTCGTAAAACAAAAGCAAGTTAGCACCATGGTTCAAGAAATGCTGAAGAATAGCGTCAAAGAAGAATCCAGCAGTCCTTGGTCATCACCAGTTGTGCTGGTGACGAAGAATGATGGTTCTGTGTGGATTACAGGAGGTTAAATGATGTTACGAAGAAAGGCAGCTACCCATTACCCCGAATTGACGATAACTTGAATACCTTAGCCGGATCCAGGTGGTTCTCAACTCTGTACCTGAAAAGTGGATATTGGCAGGTAGAACTAAACAAAGAATATAAAGAGAAATAGCCTTTACTGCTGGAAACGGCCTGTATCAATTCAATGTCATGCCGTTTGGATTATGAAATGCGCCTGTCACTTTTGAAAGGTTAATGGAATTAGTTCTACGAGGACTAACTTGGGAGACGTGCCTGGTATTCTGGGATGACGTAAAGGAGATTGGCAAAGATTTCGACGAAAATCAATGGACTTTGAAGAAAGTTTTCGCCAGGATTCGAGGTGCTAATCTCCAGCTGAATCCAAAGAAATGCGTTCTATTCCAGGAAAAGTCAACTGTCTCATATACATCGTATCATCGAAAGGAATTGAGACCGATCCAGAAAAAGTCCAGGCAGTGCGAGATTGGCCCAGACCAAATAACAAGCACGAAGTTAGAAGCTTTTTGGAACTCAGCAGTTACTATTGCCGATTTGTTAAGAATTTTGGGAAAATTGCAAAGCCACTGAATCTATTAACCGAAAAGAACTCCCACTTTGATTGGTCACTAGAATGTCAACAGTCGTTTCTGGAGCTGAAAAACCCTTGGACCATAGCTCCTGTTCTCTCATATTCCTTGGGCGACGGATTGTTCTTGTTAGACACCGACGCTTCACAAAGTGGAATAGGAGCTGTTCTTTCCCAAATACAGAATGGCGAAGAAGCTGTAATTGGATATTTCAGCAAAACGTTGGGAAAAGCAGAGCAAAATTACTGTGTGTTCCGAAAGGAGTTGCTAGCGGTTGTACGATCCATAGAGACAGATAGTGCGTTGGTTGGAGAAACTGCAGAGTTACGACTTTCAAATTAAACACCGAAAAGGAAGAATTCATGCCAACGCTGACAGCTTGTCACCAAGACCTTGTGGCAGTTCCTGTTAAGAACTACTATCACTTATTCCTTATGTTGGAGTATGAGCAAGAACGAGTTTGAGTCTTGAGTAGTTAGGCATTCATTCACTGAAAGTTCTTCCACATTTTGGATCCAATTTGGAATATCCCAAGTCATCCAAGTTAAAAAATCTTCCTGATGATATACGTCGCCTCACATCTTTCGATCAAAAGAAAGAAGTACAGATGCTTCAATATTTTCTTCAATCCTTAAGAAATACCGCCCAATGCTTGTTTGGTAATTTCGCTTTCAGACTTCTTGCAGAGCCCTTTTAATTCATATCCATAGAGTATTCCGCCCTAACCTATTTACTCTATGTATTCCGTATAATCACCGCTGTACCACATTTCAAGTCACTCCATAGACAAAAAAGTCGCCCACTTTTCAATGATACTTTTAAAAGTTTTCTGGAGTCTGTTTTATATTGCAGTTCAGCGCGCCTTGTTTCATGTTCACTCAAGCGTCAAGTTTCAAATATAGCATGCTTTACAAGCAATCATCAATAGACAATGAGGAATGTAATTTTCTAAAAGCTTATGTTGATCTTCACGCATTCTAAAAGCTCAATTATCTAACCTTATTTGAATTTCACTATTTCACTTCACAGAGAGAGGAGACAGAGAACATAGATAAAATATATAGATACGGAGACAGAGAAGACACATGGAGGTGCGCACTTTCGTTATGCGCAAACCCGATTTTTAGGCCACGACCCCGCCGTCGTTCACAGCGTCACCCCCTCCTCAGGTGTTATATCTCCTGTCTATAGAGCTTCTTAATCTATAGTTAACAGCCTTAAAATAAAACATGCTTAAAGGTACTCGCACACATGTACACTTTTTGTATTGCGCAATCTGAAAAATGACGTCATTCTTACATTGCAAGATGAGATTATCGTTGCAACTTTAAAAATTGCGCAACAATCAAAACTTGACTACATTTTTTCGACTTGCGTTCACTTGAGAAATTGCAGTGTGTGAACAGCCAAATGCAATATATTGCGCAACCAAAAAAGCACCGACAAGTTGGTTATTTTGCAATATTATTTCTAGGGCAACTTTGATGTGTTGATGTTTTGGGTTTAGGGTTAATAAAAAATAATAAGACGTTTTTATTTCAGAAAATTGTATAGTAAATTCTAGTAATAACAATACATATTGAAACTTATGGATCACAAGAAAATCAAGTAGAAGTCTGAGGACACTTTTCATTTAATAAGCTTAATAGAGGATAATCATTCGCCATTTCTTAACTCTTTTAACTATGTATTCGCTGCTCCATATCGGTTGCGGTTTTTAATCCATTGACGAACCCAAATTGTTCTTTTCTGACCGACATCAAGAAAAGGAGACGGTATACAATTCGGTTGTATGTTTGCTTTTTTCATGGCTGTTCGCGCGTTTTGCATAGTAAACGTACTCCGATTTAGAAGATTTTTATTTCATTTGAAAGAGGAGAGTTGAGAAATGGTCCCATATTGAAAAAAATCAAATCCAAAATCACCTTCCCTCCAAATCCGAGACTACAGAATTAATGAAAATTTCATATCCGGAAATGTTTAAATTGGACATATTCAAAAATAATCATACGTTTCCGCGCTATACAGTCTTAAATATGTGTTTCAGCTATGTGGAAGGGGCAAATTTTTCCGAAAATCGAAAATTCGAGATTTGAAAATTAGAAAGGGGACCATATCCGGATACATTTAAATGGAAATTTTTTTCAAAAGAGTTACAGTTTCCGAGTTTCGCAATGATAAAGTCTGAAATATGTGATACCTATGCGTATTTCTGCTATGTGTAAGAGCCTTAAACTAGGAAAGAGAGGGAAGGAACAGCAATTTTTTTCGAAAATTGGAAATATGAAACAGCCAAATTAAAGAAAAGATTATATTTAGCAACATTTAAGTTGAGTAACGGTTTTCGAGTTACAGCAGTAAAGTCTGGAATATGTATATATGCGCCGCTATGTTTTGAGATCTCTGAACAATAAATAACAAGTACAAGCTAAGCCTATAACTTTTTAGGTATAAGTGAACGTTCAACAATTTTCATAGCTAATGTTACACTCAAAAATGTAAAATAAATATTTTTTACAAAAAATTGGACCAACTTTATTAGTTGGTGACTGAAAAATACAAAATAATATTAATTCTATTGGTGCAGGTAATTTTGAAGTTGTCCAGTTGCCGTTGTAGGCAGCAACTCCAAGAGAACCAGAACCAATAGAATTAATTTTATTTTGTATTTTTCAGTGGAACAAGTAATAAAGTCGGTCCAATTATTTGTAAAAAATATTTTTACGGTTGCTTTCTCGTCTTCTATTTTGTCGTCTTCGCAGCAATATCAGGGCTACGGCTGCAGTAACTTTTCTTTGTTCATCAGAATACATTATTAATATACAACAGACCACACCAAAATTATACTTGTCGACATCAAAAAATTATTGAAAGTAAAGAGAGCAACTTTTAATTGCTAGGTATTATTTTATCGCAATAAAAAGTGGGTAACGTGGGTAACGAGTAGCCCTGCAACTTTTCAAAAAGTCTTTGCCATTTTTAAGTTGCGCAGTTCATTTATGTCGCCACTTTGGGAGCAATTTTGCTAATGTGTGAACAAATCGCGCAATTTTGGAATGGCGCCAGAAGAACTTGCGTCACAAAAATGTACAAGTCTGCGAGTACCTTAACCTCACAAACCTGTCGCTGCCACACACCATACATCAAACAGCCCGATTCCAAATGTATAAAGGCAAGTTCTCTGTAAAAAACTTCATCAAAGACGAGAACCTCAAGTCAAGGCAAACAGTAAATGCTCAACTTGAACCAGAGCTGCATCAAGAACAAACCCTCGAGGTAGCCCCCGCTAAACCTATCTCGAAAAAGTGCAGAATGGCAAGCCCAATCTGCGAAATCGCAACCGGTTTGTACAGACCTCCAGCGTGTTCTCGGAGCGTCATCAAAAGACCTGAACATGGAAACGGTTGAATTTGGGCAAAGTGGTGGAGGATGCGGTGGTTTCAGGTTTACTGTCTGTGATAATGGTGACGGTAATTGTCTGCTCGAGATTTAATGGAAGGCCGAATTGGGAATTTCGTAGGTCTTGTCAGATTTGGATCCGGTGGATAATTCAGTTTTATGAGAACTTGGTGTTTATATATGAGGAATGGATGAGTGATTTAGAAGGTTGCTAAGTTGAGACAAGTTCAGGAGCAGCATTCGTCTACGTCACATAAGGATAGTGTTATTGAGAAAAAAGTTGCTAATTAATAAGAAAGCTGTAAATATCAGATCATTGAATAAATATTTTTAATATATCTCATTATGAAATCTTTTATTTATTTAGCAGATACAATTAAGAGTATTCTTAAAACTAGCGTAAATACAACATTTTTAAATACACACTTTCACCCTCAGTGGAACTATAATTGCAAATTATTTATTCCTTCGATAATTAATCACTAGAGAATATCCATACATTATCCTGCAAGGCCCTTTCTGACCGACTTCGAAATTGGAGGAGCTATGTATGTTTATGTTTGTGCGCGTTTTATACAATAAACATGCTCGGAATTTAATGATTATGAGACGACAAAAACGAAACACAAAGTTTTCTCCACAGTTTATAATAATAATATTAAATTGAAATAATATATAATAAACTGTGGAGAAGACTTTGTGTTTCTTTTTCGTCTAACCATTTCACTTCGAGAATGGACTTCTACAACCATTATCAAGATGCTGGTCGAGCAATACTAGTCCGACAAAACAAAGTTCTGTTATTAAGACGGAAAACATGTTCTCTAGACATATGGTTCAATAATGAATGCCTCAGGAAAGGACTCACCCCCCAAGTACATCTCCCTACAATCTAGAATTACCACTCCAGCAGCCAAAAAAGCCATCCGCATTGGTACCACGACTTGGATCAAACAATAAACTGTGGAGAAGACTTTGTGTTTCTTTCTCGTCTTACCATTTCACTCCACTTCGAGAATGGACTTCTACAACCATTATTTAATGATTATTTTTTCATTGGAAAGGGGCACATTGAGATTAGGGTTTTTAATGAAAAAATTAAATTTGCCTTGCGCTTCTTCCCTAAATATCTTCAAATGGGGAGAGGCGGATATTTTTGTAAGAAATCAAAAAAAATTGTGACGGGATTACAGATGAAACATTTAAATTAGACATTTTTCAAAAACTTGAAACTTTAAAAAAATCTTTTTTTTTATCTATTGCTACTGCAATATCGAACATGAAAATATCCAGTTAATCAAACGAAATTTAATTTTTGACTACATATATTACAGAAATCATAAAACTTGTTAAGTTGTATCTAGGATTTTCTATATATACTGATACTTCAACACATGCAGAACATCAAAATCTTCATGATTTCTACAATATGTTGTCAAAAATTAAATTTCGTTTGATTAAAGCCCGCTGCAGACGGAGTATGTTTTGCTGCATGTTTCCTTGATGGGAGCTAAGCTTGGTGCTGTGCATGCTTCCGTGTAAGAAAATGGTGCTATTTTCGGTGATTGTTTTCACGTATCGTGCCTTGTCGGAGCGCTCGGAACTAGTCGAGTCATACTCAAAAGTTACTTTGCACATGATAACATTTTATTTTTGATTGTTGGGCATTTTCTCTGTTTTAACAATAATTAGAAATAGAGCTTGATTAGAATGTCAATATTTTGTATCATTTGCCACAGTCATATTTCATTGTACTGTCATTTTACATACATGATGGCCTGCATCGTGTGAAGCCAACACAAGCAAGGGAGCCATCAACACACCATGCGCGGCAACATTTATCGGACCGTGCAGCAAAACAAGCAAGCAATCATGCAGCAAAACATACTCCGTCTGCAGCGGGCTTAACTCACTCTCGCTGCACTGTTAAATCTAACCTTACAGCTAACACTAACAGCCACAAATCACAAAACAAGGTTGCAGACAGGCTGGTCACTTGATCATGCCAAACACTTGAAATTAATTTGTTGAGCGAATACGAATGCTTGCGCCATCTCTTGCACAAAATAATTACAACTGTTCACTGGAGTTCTAGAGTAGTATATTCTTTGCCCTAATTATAATAATTATGATGCTTTTTCCGGCACTCTTGAACTTCATAGATGGCGCTAGCAGCAGAGCAAAGTGCCTACCAAGTGTGCCTACTACCATGGAGTGATAGGTTAAGTTGACCTACTACATCTGCTCTCCATCTAATCTCGTCGTATCTATCTAAAAATATAAAAACTAGGTGTGTCCACTCAAACGACTTTCGTACCGCTATCAAACAAATTGCATCGAATATAAAAATTGTCGGATCTGATCGTGGGACCATTAATTTTTTTTCACCATGTCAAGAAAAACAATGGCAGAGAACAGGTATATATTCTCTGACAGAGACTCTCTGTTCACTGACAATGGTCATTTATAGTAGGTGGTGGTAGCAAGCAACAAAATCGTCCAATCAGTTCCGGAGATAATCTTGGCACAGACAGACAGACCAATGGCTGAAAATATATTTTTTGGACGCAGGGACCTCTGAAACGTAAACATCAGTTGAAAACCGGACATCGAAAGTTTCACGCGATAACAATTGGCAATACAAGTAACCCTGTTATTTGATCAAGGAGGCCGCGATCTCGTGTGATATTACCATACACGACATAGGAGAATTCGGTGAATGTGAAGAACAGGTCCTTTTCGATTTTTGGGATTTTTTTTTGCTAGAATTGTAGAAATATATAATAGAAACACAATCCCGTTGAAATTTTCGTGCAGCAACCCTTAACAAGCTAACGGGAGGGTGGAGTGAATAGGGGTGTTGGGTGGGGAAAATAAGTGTTTATTGATATACTTTTAGTAGTACTTTGGATAATATAATACTGAATTAACCCTATAAATAAAAAAGTGTTGCAATTAGCGAAAACGGAGCCGTACAAAATTAAAAAAGGGCAAGGAAAATCATCCTGCCGCTAATTATGTTGTAGATACAGACATTGTGCAACGTTGCTAATATGACTAGTTTGTACGGACATCCGATACTTGAATTTGATTTTGTAGGAATAAAGCAAAAAATAAATAAATAACCAATGAAATATTAATAATACATCATCAAAGTATACAGTCCAGCAGCGTTGTGGCGCACAGGCCTTTCATATGAGTCGGAATTAAGCGAAATTCGAGATGAAAATAGTAAACTTTAGAATTTTTTTCTCGGAAACGCGAAGTGGCCGCACGATAATTTTTGCTGAAAACAGTTTCATTATATGTTATAAAGCTGCTGTAAAAAGAAAATTGTCGAAATCGAAAAGGACCTGTTCTTCACATTCACCGAGAATTCAGTGAATCTACGCATTTAAACAGTGTTTTGCCAGAATATAAATTTTATTCAAGTGATATTTAGATATATGCTCATTTAACAAAAGCAGCCTAGTCTTCTAGGGGAACTCTATATTTAAAATCAAAAATAAAGATATTAAGATATGTTTTACAGGTTATGTTGAATGTCAATTCATTCGATTATTTTGAGATCTTGTTATTCTGACGTTTAAGAAATTAATAAACGAAAATTAGGTTATGATCTTGACATTTCGTAAGTACGTTTGTATATCTATATATAAGGTTTATATTCTGTTCTGTGTCAAATACTTGGTAATATTGACGATCATTTGAATTAATCTTCATGAGTGACGTTTTATTTCTTAACGTAACCTCTAAAACATATTGATTCATGATTTTAATTATGATGCACACAAAAAAGACTACGCTGCTTTCGTTAAATGAGCATATATACAAATATAACTTGAATAAAATTCATATTTTGGCCATACACTGTTTCAATGAGTAGAGTCACTGAATTCTCCTATGTCGTGTATGGTAATAACCCATGAGATCGTGGCCTCTTGATCAAATAACAGGCTTACTTGTATTGCCAATAAATTCATTACCAGACTACATAAATAGCGGTAGGAAAGTAAAAAATGGATGTTGGTATATCTGTGCTCGGTGTTCTCTATCTTGCTTATACCGTTAGACCGATAATTCTTCAAGGAGAATGTTTCTAACCTATCTACTTTCTCATAACTCACTGCTAGATGGCGCTACAGTGCATCAACTTCTACACCGTTTCACCGATCGCCATGAAAATTAGCATACTTATGTGTTTGAGAATGTGTTATTCATGAAAATTGGTATACGTAGTTGTTTGAGGGAGAACAATATTTGCTGCATTTATATATTGTTCCGCATATATATGTATATGTGACATGCAGTTCGATAGTTCGTAGTAAGTGTAGAAGGAATGCGAACGGTGTAACACGCCCATTACTGGCGGTGTGTTTCCCTAAAATTGCTCCCCT
This sequence comes from Crioceris asparagi, assembly GCA_958507055.1. Classification (NCBI taxonomy): domain Eukaryota; kingdom Metazoa; phylum Arthropoda; class Insecta; order Coleoptera; family Chrysomelidae; genus Crioceris; species Crioceris asparagi. Next base: position 33,660,258 of record OY293828.1, read on the forward strand.
CACTCCCTCCTCGGAAGTCGTAAGTCAATTAAAATTTGTTCAGCTCTCTTTAATTATTTTATAAAGTAATATTTCTCGATAAGGCTATACAAGAGAAGATCAAACTGTTGTTTTTGCCGTAATCTCAAAACACCCTGTGAGAAAATTGGGTTGGATAATTTTGTTTACATATTGTTTCTTGTAATCGTTGATGTATTCTAAACATTTTGTTTTTTGATTCTTTCCATTATATCTCATTTCAAAACGATGTTATTTTTGGAAAATGTATGTCAAGCTTTCAGTTAAGAATTATATACTTTGTTTCACGAATGATGGCGTCTGTCATGAAAACACGAGAAACAAATTAATTCAACTGACAGGAGTAGATCCATGGCGTAACGGGTTCGAGATAAAATATGGTATTTCAATTTTTTTTAAGCTTCAAGGAAGTTTATAATTATGGAGAAAAAAATATCGATTGATTAAATAAGCAAATATAATATGAAAGATTTATTATCAACAATAATGCAGAAACACAAAATACAAATTTATTGCTTGAGTTATGAAATATAAATTTATGCACCTGAATTATCTAAAATGTCACATTGACTTTGTGACGCCTATGAAATAAAGATTGCGTTGCCTTCGGAAATACTGGCAGCGCCCTATCATTTGTATGGAAGGTGATAAACTTGAAATACTTGTCGTAGCTTAGATCGACAAACGTAGTAGAGAATTTCATAATAATGAGATGCGATGAGACATATAGTGTGATGTACGTAGCTGGTTACACACAATAGCCATAATTCGTGAAACAAACTATAGATGTTGGCTAAGGACGCGAATATTGTTACAGAATGTTTGACAGTGACAATTTTATAACTTGTTGTGTTTCAATATGGTATTACTCCTAATATAAAAACAATGGTATGACGAGGTGCATCCACGAGCATGTAGCTCCATGTTGGCTAAGGACGCGAATATTGTTACAGAATGTTTGACAGTGACAATTTTATAACTTGTTGTGTTTCAATATGGTATTACTCCTGATATAAAAACAATGGTATGACGAGGTGCATCCACGAGCATGTAGCTACTTCTTAACCACTGACGTCACGACCAGTGAAATATTGTAGTAATTTAAGCCAAATCTAAGGCAGGTGGCAGATCCGAAGGAGCCCTAATACACGAGCACCACTCGAACATGTTCAACCTTCTCTTGTCGACGCAGAGGTGATGTTAGTGGTTAAATATGCGCGAACTTTACCAAACTGAGCTCAAAGCTCTACCAAAGCACGCAAGTTATATGCCTAAATTCCGATACTCAATGCATTCCTTATACTCAGTGCAACGATCATCTAGATATCATAACATTGTAAATGTCTAGACGCTGAGCTTGCAAATAAATACTATAAAGCCGCTCCCATTTGTGAGGAGCTTCACTTATAATTTTGTACAGACATCATAACCATTGTGACAAGTTACATTATATAAGTCAGTTATAAAGAATCAAATAAATCTTTTTTTAAAACGTAATTTTGGTTCCTAATAACTTAACTGGCGCAGTCTAGAGGATAGTTTTTCCGATAGAAGTTACCGGAAAACAAGTTCCAAAACCGAGTATATTAGCTTTTCCAAAAAAACAAGTGAAATAGTGAAATACATCAGCAACCTACAGTGCCCAGAGAAAACATCCAATAGCAACAAGTAGTAAGTGCCACATCCTTTTATCCCATTCTTGTGCTTTTCCATATATATATATATATATATATATATATATATATATATATATATATATATATATATATATATATATATATAATAAAATATTACATGCGAAAACAAACAGTATATAGCGGATAAAAATCACTTTAGTACATTGTTCTTTCGATTTTATTTTAATTTATGTCGGATATTATCCATACGATAGAATCTATCTAGAATTTAAGTGACTTACATTCGGAGCCGAGCCTACTTGAATTAGATGATTTTTACAACGATATAGATCTAATTAATAATTCAACAATGTCTCCTCCACAAACCACAGAAACCCTAATCGCAGCTGCCAGAAATTATGGCGAAGTACTTCCCAAATTTGATGGAAGTACAGACTCTCTTGATGTCTTTATTAATCGAGTAGATGTATTCATTAATAAATATGGAGAAACTACAGATGACACTTTGAACGAATATGCACTTTGTTTAGTTATGAATAAATTAAGAGACACCGCAGAAAAATTCGTAAGTATGAGATCGGACATCTCTAGTTGGAATGAACTAAAGACCTGTTTAAGAACGAAATTTGGAGACCATACCGACAGACAGACGATTGCCCATAAGTTCAGATTTTTGAAACTGAATTATAAGGAGAATCTTTCTGACTTTATCGAGCGTATTAAAGATTTGGAGACAAAACTTAATCTAAAGATCAACGCTGATCCTAATCTCTCAGCAGAACAGAAAAAAGTTCATTTTGAGATTAATGAACAAACCGCGTTAGAGGTATATTATAACAACGCACCTCCGATGCTCCAGACAATATTAGAAGTAAGGCAGTTCACCACGCTTACGGAAGCAGTTCCTGCAATTTTAAAATATATTTCTAAACATCCTAAAGATATATCTAGTAAAAGTATCACATATAATAAGATTCCTAGTATTCCATCACATAATCAGTTTAGACCTAACGTTAATAATAGACCAGCTACAGTATCAACACCCACAAGAAATTATTATCAACAAACGAATTCGGCTAGTCAACAAAATCTAAACATAAGTACTACCCACGGTACTATATCAGCGGCGGTAACACAACCTCGTCAGCAGTTTAATACTATGAATAATCAACGACCGACGCAACCGCGACAGAATAGTTTTAGTGCAATCAATCGGTCCACAAATCCATCTAGTAGTAATTGGACTAATAGAAAAACTAATTTTAATAAACCACAGTTTAAGCAGTGGAGAAATCCACAAATAAATTTAAACGAAGTAGATTTTGTAGATCCTAGTTATGATAACCACGAATATGATAACGATAACAATAGTGATCCCATACCGAATAATATAAGCGAGAACCTATCACTTACATCCCCCGATAGAATAGTTCCGGACAATAACACCATTCATACACAAGACGATGACATCTCTGCAGAATTAAAGATTACTGACAAACCGTTGAATCAATTCAAACGACAGATTATCTTTAAATTAGGCAACGAACCCAAGATCAAAAATATTAATATATTTACCAAAGATAGATTCGAAGTACAAATTTCAAGAGATAATTATGTAAATGAAATACAGAACATTTTACAGGAATACGCGAACACGGATATAGTTAATGCAATTTATTCTCCAGACAACGGCATGTATGAAGAAATTGCTACTATAATAAATAAATATTTCAACAATAATTTAAGGTTTGTATTTACTAGACTAATACTAAGAGACGTAACAGATAGGAAACAACAGACAGACATTCTCAATAAATTGCATAACGTTACACACAGAGGTATACGTGAATTGCAATGGGAAATAGAAAGAAATTACTATTGGCCCAACATATCGCAAGATTGCCAGTTCCACGTGAACAACTGTCCTATTTGTCAACAGGCAAAATATGAACGACACCCAACAAAATATAAACTAGAAATTACGTTTACAGCAAGAGGTCCTTTTGAAATAATATATTTATATATTTTCTCATGCAACAAAAATAAGTATCTAACATGTATAGATAATTTTTCGAAATTCTTTATGTATGAAGAACTAAGTTCAACAAATATGGTAGAAATATTAAAGAAATTCTTAAGAATCTTTTCAAGGTATAAATTACCTAAAAATTTAGTAACAGACGGTCAATTTAATTCAAATTTATTTAAGAAACTTTTGGAATCCTATAACATCAAACACCATGTAACGACCCCATTACATCCCAATGCAAATAGTCCCATAGAGCGAGTACATGGAACACTCGTATAATTAATGGGAACGCTAACTCTCCAAAATCAAAAGGCATTATCGCTTAACGTTTTAGAGAACGCGGCTATCATTTATAACAGGACCATACATAGTACAACCAACTTCCGACCATCAGAACTGTTATTTGGACATCTCGACAATAGAGATATTCTAGAGATAGACTCAAAAAGACAGTATGACAATTACATGGACGACTTAAGAAAAAGAATCACAAACATGTACGAACACGTTTACCAGAAAACAAAGGACAAATACATTGAAAAACAAAACGAAAAGCGCATTGATCCTCCCAAAATAAACACCTTAGACGCTTACATTTCCACAAGACCGATGAATAAGATAACACCCCTGTACAAACCGTTACAGGTAAGAAAAGACTTAGGTACTAAAATTAAGACAACCAAAGGTCATGTGTATCATAAACAAGAAGTGAAACCGTTGAGGAAATTTCAGAAGCAATACGTTCCGTTTGTTTCAGATGGATCTCCTCGTGACAACTCTGACTATACTAATACTCACACTACAACCAAGCACTAGTACCTAAAATCGAGATAAAATCACTCGAGAACAACCCTGGGATTTTACAACTGAAGTTAGGACCAACTAGACTACACTTTTCCCACCATACCTTCCTACACAATTACCCTATTAAAATCATTGGCAATAAACTTTTAGAACTAGACAATCTTATAACAAGCTTTCGTGTAACAACCCATAACAAACTATACATGGCCGATCAAATAGAATTAGAATATGTCCTAAATAAAGCTAAGCAACTAAAGGAACAAGTGATAATGATTCACCATGACATCATGCGTAAACGAAGTAGAGTAAAACGCGGAATGATAAACGCTCTAGGATCAGTTTTTAAATTCATTTCCGGATCGCTTGACGCATCTGATGGGGAAAGATACGACAAGGCGTTGGAAAACCTCAATTCCAATCAAAAGAATATACTTACTCATTATAATAGACAATTTTCTATAAATAAGCAGCTTGTGAAGCATTACGAAGAAACTATTAAAAATATGACAACAAATTTCAAAAGAATCGAACAAGTTCTAAGTATGGTTCGTGGAGAAGATCAAAACGTTACTAACACATTCACAATGTTTAAAATTAGCATTCTAGATCTATCTCGAGTTGTAGACAATCTAATAACAGCTATAAGATTTGCAAGCTTGAAAGTTTTACATTTATCTATTATTAATGAAGTAGCAGTAAAATCAATGAAAGATGAGTTATCAGGTTATCACAGCCCTGATCATTACTATTCGAATGATAATATCCTATTCTTACGAACTATCAATGTCGAATATTACATTAACGAAGAGCATGTGGTATTCTTATTACATTTAGATCCTAAAACATACAACCTTTACCACCTATTCTCTATTCCTACCCGTGAATCAACCACAATTATTCCCCCTACCTCTTATGTGGCCATTGAAGATGATTCCATCCGCTACCTCAAAACCAAATGTCTGAAGATACAACAACAATACTTCTGCAGATTGTCAGATATCGAAAGGAACTACCAACAGGAAACATGCATCAGAAACCTCCTGCAAATTAAGGAAGATCCCCGTTGTACCTATGTTCCGATACAAATCTCCGATATCCTGGTCGAGACTATCAGCGATGAGAAATATATACTCACCACACCCAACGAAACATTAGTGCACGAAAAATGTGGCAACGAAGAAATCCACAAACTAAAGGGCACCTTTTTATTGACGGTCCCTTACTCTTGCAAATTTACCACCAAGCAGTTCGAGTTTGCCAACCTGGAAGGAGCAATTCAAGAAGAGCCAGTATATTTACCACATATACCCAGTGCAGTGTTCAGTGCAAAACCATTTCAGTTGAATTTAAAATCTTTTGACTTAGACCAGTTATCTAAGCTAACTATAGACCAAGAAAGTGAAGAATCCATTTCTTTTACAGACAATATTTGGATGCATTCTAACTTAGACTTAAGAAAGATAATTCTAGCAGAATGAAGGCATTTCCAGAACCCCCTAAAACCAATTCATAATATACAAACGTATTTAACGTCAACTTTGGACTTAGGAAAAACCCCTAAGTTTCCTCTTAAGGATGGAGGAGTTATATGCCTAAATTCCGATACTCAATGCATTCCTTATACTCAGTGCAACGATCATCTAGATATCATAACATTGTAAACGTCTAGACGCTGAGCTTGCAACTAAATACTATAAAGCCGCTCCCATTTGTGAGGAGCTTCACTTATAAGTTTGTACAGGCATCATAACCATTGTGACAAGTTACATTATATAAGTCAGTTATAAAGAATCAAATAAATCTTTTTTAAAAACGTAATTTTGGTTCCTAATAACTTAACTCGCACCGATCTTGTATTTGTTGAAAATGGAGCTCTAACTGCCCACGGTTACATTGAGGAAATCTTCCAAGAAGTTGTTCCATTTGCTCCTCTCATTGCGAACCAATTTACATTAATGTATAATAATTCTACCTCACGTTGCACAAGTAGTGAGCAAATATATGGATGAAGTTAGACTTCCAAGATTGGAATGGCCCGCATGTAGCCAGGATCTTAACCCAATCGAACATATTTGGGATCAACTAAAAAGGTCCGTACGTCGTCCTTTACAACCACAAACCTTGCAAGATTTACGAGTGGCGCTGACTGAAAAATAACAGGCAATTCCTCAAGAAAGGATATCTAACCTTATTCATTCGATGCCACGAAGATTGCAAGCTGTCATAGCTGCGAGAGGAGGAAAAACACGCTGTTAAAATTGTTTTTGTTAATTAACTTAATGATATACCTACCTAGTGATTGTTTTTCTTAAATAAAATAGGCTTCAAATAAGAGTTTCATTTCAAATTTTGCAGCTCAATTTTCAAAACACCCTGTAGTGTTTTGAAATTACGACAAAATAATAACAGTTTGATTTTCTCCTGTACTTATTACCACTAAATGTAATATTCTTTATTTCTACTAAACTAAACTAAAAATTGTAGGTATTTCACTTGGATATCCTTAGTTGTTATATTAAATAAAAGATAGAGTACATTTATTATTTCTATATTTCACAATTTTTAATATATATATATATCTATTTAATCACATATACAGATATTTTATGTAAAAGGAAATTTCCGTGACCTACAAATGTTATCATCATTCTCTGTAGTTACGGGAAACAGCTTCTCATAATTGAAAAGAACGACAGTCATAACAGTAGAATGAAGCTTCCCAATTTTATAAAACGAGAAAAAAATGATCTGTCGTCTCCATCTAATATTAAGAAATATATAATTACAAACAATATAGCACATCGAGTAAGTATAGCTAAATTATTTTGGATCATTCGGTGCGTAAATCTGCCCAAAATGCTTTCTACATGAACCAAGCTCCAGGCAGCATTCGTGTAGAATTGAGCCCCATGCATTCCAGGCAGGTTAACGACAGCGTTATGAGTCACTTCCTGGATAGTGAGTCAACGCAACAAACTTAACCCACACTCTATTTGCTGTTTAACACAACATACGCTTCATGAAGTAAATAGCCACAAACTTTTTTTACACAGTAATTTTCAACTTGCTACTCTTTACCTAATTGGAAACATCTTTAATGATAAGACAGTAAATAGAATATGCAAATATGTAACCACTCCTACCACTTAATATGGTATCCATCTATTTTGGGAGAGGAGACTAGGATTGCGTAGCCTACATCGATTCAACTATCAATCTGGAATACAACTTTCAGTATAACCCTATTATACTTACACCCATTAGCAACTTTTCCTGCATAAACACACCTCTACAGTAAAGTAGTTCATAATTTTCTATTCGATAAAATACCACTTAACAATTCCACTTTATTGTTGAACCTAGTCTTCCATCTACTGCAAGACGTTCTCCAGATTTACAGTAATCGGTATTAATTTTGTTTGTGGACATGATCTTACTTGTCCAATGTGCTTTAAATCTTTATTGTTGTTTCTTTCTGCACATAATTTAAATATCAACTCTTTCAAGATGGTACATGTGATCGATTCTCTTTTGCTTTGTTGATTTTTGATTATTTTTTGTAACTGAAATATTATGCCTACTCTTGGCCCCTTTGATTATTTGCTTTCCTTTATTTATGGATGATTTATAATTTTTATTGTTAAGAGATCATTATTGAGTTTTATTCCAAATATATAATAAAATCAATCAACTGAAAACTGTCAAAGATAATAAATTGATTCTCAGTATTCGCGAATAAAAAAGGGGCCAAATATGTATATATAAATATCTATCGTACATTACTTGTACTGAAACATACTATTTAAAATTAAATAAACTCAAAGGCATTTAGCCACAATGCATTATTCTTCACCAATACACTGGTAAAAATACCATACTATAACGTAATAATTATTACATTTTGTTGTTTTGAATACATAGAATTTTATGTAATTATAACCTTAAATGCAAGTAAAAAAAGAACAACCCTGGGGTATAGAATGTCTATAAACAGTATAACACAAAACTAAAAAATCCAAGTCACTAACGCTGCAACTAAAAATTAGTATTATTAGTATCTGTTGGTGATTCCCCATCATTGGATGGCAATGGTACCAACTGAACGCCTGGAGAGACTAGCATTGTCGGTTCAGTGTTGCGCCTCTTCATTTTTCCCTTCATCTTCTTCAACATTGTGGCCTGAGGGGGGCGCAGATAAGCACTTATTAGATCGAAATTCAAATACTATTTTTGATAGATAACTAATCATCAATTAAACAGATGAGAAAACTTACATGCAATAAATAAATCATTACATTATATATTGCATGTAAATCTATAAATGATCAAAGGTAAGATAGACCAAAATATTCGAGCTTATCAAAAAATCAAGTCAAGCAAACGTGTTCATGCCTATGAAATAATGGTAACAATGCTATTATGGAAAGATTTAATAGAGCAGAATGTGTTAAAGAGAAATAGGAATGGTATTTTTTTGTTCTAATCATCTGTACTCTTGCCCCCCTCCCCATTGGCCGGAAGAATGTTCGGTTCGGTAGGCCGACGCTTGAACTTATTTTTCTTCAACATAGTTGCCTGTATCAGATAATAGTAATAATCAGTAGTGCTAGGTATTTTTTAACAGCTACATACAATACAGAAAATTGAAGTACAAGAAAACAGAAGCTCTTTTAATGATATGATTTTCTCACATTTTCCAACTAATAATTTATCATCCCTTAAATTCAAATTTTAGGGTGAGATAAAATCATTTTAGAAAAACTGATCGAGAGAATGTATAGGATCCCATCAGAAATTACTAATGAAAGAGAAATTCTGCATCAATAAATTGAGGAACATTATATTCAAAATAAAAAACTGGTAGTTTTTTAAGTGACTGTGTCTATATTGATCTGCAATAAGGTTCATATCTAACTTTTTGAGATTCTTAATTTACGTAATACTTTTAAAAAAAGATTTTATAGCGGTTAAATATAATTCTTGAAAAGAATATAAATTGGAATTTATGAACAACGTGAAGATCTTGGTTTACCACTAGATATCTTGAAGAAATTCTTGAGAATTCAGTAAAATACTCATAAAATTGTATTTCAAGATAGTTTTGAGTGTCTTGGAAAAAGCAAGCAATAAGAGGATTTTTTTGCATTTGAATATTTCTTGTCAATTTATAAAATATTCTTCTTTAGTTTATGGTTTTTGTCATACTTTAACGTGCGGTCATGTCCTGATGAGAATGGAGAAAATCAGACATCAATTCTTGTTTCTTCAATTTAAATGCTTGAGTTATTACTGCAATAATTGGAAAGAGGATGTAAATATTAATTCACATTTAAAAGCTGAGCCTTTAATAGCCGCTGCATATTGACGGAAAACTTATTCTCATCAATTTATATATACAAAGCAAAAGTACATACGCCTCTAGCATCTTGGGGAGGAAGGGTACATTTAGATGGATCATGCGTTATCAATGAAGCACCATTGAGTTTAGCTTCTTTACTATTGGTGTAGGTGGTGATTTTTTTGTTAAGTGTGATCGAACATAAACATCAAGGTTATTCAACATTAAAACTATTCTCATTTTTGTATATGTAATATATATATTTTGTTATTTTCTACTATATTAATTGTATCTGTATCTATTGTGATAACCTTGACAAAATCTTTAATATAAAAATATTCGTGCATTTAGTTAAATAATTTCTACATGACTACTTAACAAACTTTTACCTTGAGCGCCGATTTCAAGACTACAACATCACATGGACTTTGTACCCATGGCTCTCCATCAACTTGTACGGGAATGTCAGAATTCAAATGAATTTTGATATGCCCTCCCTGAAAACAATATTTTCATTAAATTCTACACATTCTCAATTCCATACTCCATAAAATAAATTTTATTTCTCACAATTGCGACATAAATGATTAGAGATCGAACAGATTCCTCCGAAAATAGAAGCATAAATTACTGTATAAATTATATTATATTATTGCATCGTTATTATGCTATATCACGAATTTTTAAACGGTATATTTTGAAAATATCAAAATATATTACTTGCGCAATCCTCATTGCTGTTCTTAACCCAGATTGGATTTGGCCAAGGTGTACAACGCCAGTGACACCCACCACCTCCAACATTCCATCCCAATGATTTGGTTTTGAAAATTGATCATCCTTTTCAGGACCCCAGGGGTTGGCGCCAGAGCCCCAACTATAAATAAAAATATCTTTTAGATGGTTATATACTCCTGAATTTGTCAATTAATTGCCCAAGTAGATATTTAGGTATTGTGCCATCAGTTGTGTAATGCGAGAACAAATAAATTGACTTGGCCTTAATATCACTGTTCAGTTAGACCTGAACCGGAAGTGATGTCATACTGTATCTCATGCGAGCAAAATTTTAATTTTGAAAGGTGGCGCCTGAATGTTTCCCACTATGTCATCCATATATCTTATTCATAGTATTAATCTACAGTAGGCTCTAGAACTAATATGATTAAGAAAATATTTATAAATGAGAATAGTCGAAGAATTTTTCTTAACATATTGATTTACAGTATCTCAGTTATCAGTTATTAAAAAATGCTGAATATCTATGAAATATTTCTTGATATAATTTGATAAATACTCAAAAACACTCACCTCAAAATATTCAAAATAATAATACCCTCCACTTGAGGTAATTCCACCAGTTTGCCATCCACTTCCAGTCTGACTTCCTTGTGGAGATCTTTGCACATCTTCGGTCCCACCATTTTTCTCAATCCCATTTTCACGTAAACGCTCTTGTTGTGCAATCGACTGCTGAATTTTCCAGGATTCTCCTCACGCGCATTATGGAAATCAAGGCACAGGTCTGCATCGATGCCAATCCCAAAATAGTTGTTCATCACAAAGATTTGGGAGTTGTCTTCGCTCGTCGAACCTGCTACAACTGTAGTAAGTGTTCAGGTATAGATAATGTATCCGTGATATTTCATGAGAAGTCATCAGAGAAAAGTAGACAAATAATGTGGAATATTACATAAATGATAAATTGTAACAATGAACAAACAAAATAATATCAGCTAATAATCGAAAGATTATGTAAAAATAAAGTTTCCGATTTAAAATAAATGAACAAAGCTCTCACATTTACACTAGTTTACCAAATATCAAGCATGGATAGACATATATTAACCAAATTTAGTAATGAAGTGTACAGCTTTTTAAGTGTTCTGCAGTTTACAGGCACAATCTAAAATCCAGGTAATGTATAGAATGCCTAGTTTTTTTTTATAGAATGTTTAAGTGTTTGAAACATGAAATTAAATATCACTGTCACTGTAGCAAGTTTTCTACCTAGGTATTGTGTACAGTATGAAAGTTTTTCATATAATGCCACTTGTTCATCTGCCAAAGTAAAAAATTAAACTAGTTTAAACATATATTTTTTTATTTAACCTCATAAGGTCTCGTATGTTATTTCTTAGACTTACATGAAACTCCCTGTTTACAGTTATAAGTAATGAATAAAAAAGTATATAAAGACAAACAAAATCGAATTTTAATTAAAAGACCTACATTTTTAAGCTAATTGTTACAGCAACACAGGAATTTGTGACTGTTTGGAATTTTCTATACATACTGGTATACCCTGGACCGAGATTTTCTTAAGACTCTGACCATTTTTTATTTGTTATTAATAACTAATAACTGCTGCTAGAATGTTGCTTGAGTCTGCTCACCCATTATGACTCCAAGTCACTAGGTACGGAACACGAACAGTTATTCTCCTGGTTCTGGGATGAAGTCTTCATATGAATCTCTTTTCATATCTTTGCTTGATCTTCAAGACATGATTTTAATCTCTCACCTTTTTGCAGTAATATTTTTCATTAAAACATTACGGCATACTTTTCGCTAACAACCATCACCTTTATGGTATAACAAACTGAATGTCCAAATGCAATATGCAGTCTTTTGTGTATTTTCTTCAACATTCACAACATATTCCATATGCTTCTGTTGATATCTGTATTTTTTTTATAATTCTCATAAGATCTTCTTCACCCTGAATAATAAAATAATCAAAACATCTCAAGAAAAGGAGGGCCTTGCAAGCTCCGCTTTTACCTTACATTCAAAAATATCTTTTCATAAGACTGATCTAATTCATGTTTGGAAGGCTCTGTTGTTCATTAGTTGAACATATTTTAACCCTACATACCATTTGTCAGTTTTATCATCTCGAATCCAATTATTGATTTCATGTTTTCTATGTCTTGGTGGGAGGTTTAAAACTTCCTTGGCTTTGCAACTGATGTATTATGCCATGAACATGAACAATTTTTAAAGATCTCCAATATTCTTTTAAATGAATTACTGTTTTAGAATTACACATGATAAACAAGAACACTTGGGTCACAAATATTATTTATTGTTGTTAATCTCGCTGCTGTTATGTGAGGAAGTCTTTGGAGGATGTGAAAATGATGGCGATATAGAGAGCCACCTATATTTTTAATAAATGAGCATATATTTGAAGATGAAGATGACATACTTTACCTTTAAAACGCAGTAGGCATTCTATAAAATACACTGGTAGCAGTAGATTTAGCCATTTTATACAATGCCTTATTCTATACTCTGTCGGAAATATATGGTAATATTTCATCTTAACGGGTCTCGTGCTCTCTCTTAATAGATGTTACAGTGCATTTTGCTAAGCGATGCCAAATAATATTGGACATACAGAAACATTGAATATTAGCGAAAGAATGAATATTTCCTAATAAGTAAGACAAAACTGTTTATAATAAATTAAGTTTTGCTGAACAATTTGGTAAACTTCAAAATGCACATTTCTACTCAACTTCCTTTCAATTTTTCAAAAAAAATGTTGTTTTGCCGTAAATACTCTATGGATCTATACACAAAAACCAAAAGCCATGCATTCCTAAAAATAGTGCACCTAGGCAAACTTACTAAGAAACATTCATTAATTACTTAATGAAATCATTTATGTGAAGAATTTTTAGAAGTGCTTCTTTTATATTAATAACGGAAGTGCTTACTTACAGGACGAATAATTATTGAATTAGAGACAAAAATATATTTTTTATGAAATGCTGAGTTAATTGTTGGGAAATAATAGAAGCTCTTGAGGAAAATATTTTTTTAGACATTAATGAGAATATTTTTTAATGTATCTAAACAAAATTGTTATGTCCACAAACGTAGCATTGAATAAAAATCAGCTGGTTTCAAAAATCTCAACATCTCCATAACCTAGCTACAATATGATATGCATAGAGATAATATAAATACAAATAATAAATATTTTCATAAAAATAATTGTTATCTGCAATACAAAATCACAATCACACTCAATCAGTTCAATGTTCTTACCAAGAAATATTGAACAGAATCCAAATGCATATCATTCGGCTCTGGCAGTAGCAATAATTATTACTTTTGAAACCAGTTCACTTAGTGTTTATTTTGAATTTAATTTCTCTACCACATGAAAGTTTCTGCAAACAATGAATGAATAACACAGGACAAAATCTTGTTGAGCATGCAATATAATTTTGTCAGAGTTATTGGTTTTATGCAATATATAACTGGGAAAGGACAGATGGAATCTTTTTTCTTTTCTGATAAATGAATTCACTCATAATTAGATTTCCTTTCAATATATATTTATGTTTAATAGTATAAAATTTGATTTTGCATCTATTAATATCGACCATTCCGAAATCAAAAGAATTTTCTTTCTAGATGATCAAATTTCAAAATCTACCATCTACGAAATTAATTAAATTTTAGTTTTTGGTTAGTTTTTCATTACAGCAAAACAACATCTAGTTACACATAGGATTGACCTGCTTTTCTAATTTGCTCATTGGTCACTTTCATTTTGGACAGTTTTTGCCTCTTCTTACCAGTAGAGTTGACCTGCTTAACGCTGTCATCTGGCTTATCCTCTGGATGGAAAACAACTGTCCAACGATCTAAACGAATTTCTTCAGCATCAATGACATCTCGGAGAAGGTTCAGTGGGTCCTCACCACCAGTATAACCTGGACCCCACCTCAAAACCCTTGCCAAATCGTTACCTATAAAATTAGCAGAAATCAGAAGTATAATATTGATAATAAAATAAGAATAAAATTTGATTACTTGGATGTACCTAAATACAAAAAAATAATGACAAATGACTATTGCAGTAAAAAATAATAATGTCTTGGTAAACGAAGCAGAAAGAAGCAACTATAAGCCTTAGATCAGATAAAATTACTTAGTAGTAAGAGAATATGTTACTGAGCAAGAGGTAGAGTCATGCAATGATATCTACATATTTTCTTCTATGTGTATCAAACGGATATGTAAAGAATATAACAAAGATCCACAGCAGCTCCGTTACCTGTTCCTAGAGGTACAATTGCGCAGGCTGGCGATGAACATTGAGAATCTTGTCCTACATTATCCAAACATTGAAGCACCCAACCGATAGTACCATCACCACCACATACAAGAATTTTGTAATTTTGGATATTACGAAATACATACAGACCGGGCAGAGGACCCCCATTATCCAAATCAAATACTTGATAAGGATTCAATAGTTTTCTAAAGCTGGAAATTAACTCCAGCCCTTGACACCCACCAGATTTGACATTGACAAATACTAAGAGGGGTTGCACTCCACATGGTATCATCGATGGTTCTATGTTGGGTAACAACATAACTGAAAGATAATATTTGTAGATTATATATCATACTAGGTTTATAAATTTTAAGAATCTACCTAATAATGGTTGTTTGTCTTCATATTTTGATTCCCTCAGAATGTAGAGTGCTCTTACTGCTTTATCTGAATCCTCATAAGTTATAACCATAGATCCATATTCGTAGTAAATCGGGCCGATTTTGGAGAACTTATTTTCTAACAAGAAAATAGATATTATGTAATGTACAGAAAACATTTTTGCATATTTTTTATTTACCTTTGCCCAAAAATTCAGTAAGAATGTTCTCATAATTTCGTTCAGATAAATTTGGTGGTAAATTACCAACAAACAATGCCAAATTGGGTCCATGCGGATCCTGTTTAAGTTGCAGGTAAAACCTCATCAGCTCCATTTGACGAATGGAATCTTTACCAAGTTGTTTCATTATTTCCCATGGTCGTTCATTCCAGGATAGAACCCGCTCTGTCACTAGAGTAAGAAAATAAACATTTTTATTTTCACGGTAGAAAAGTGACCTGAGAATATACGTTCCGATAACAGAGGACTAACTAACAACATTGTCATGTGGTACTCCAACAACTGTTGATAACTGTAAACGTGGAAATGAGGTGACTATTTATTGACAAATGTTGGGCCCAGGAATAAGATTTTGTATCCAGAACAAGCTCTTTAAAAGCCTGGTTAAGAACCAAAGAGTGTAAAGAGACAATCTTGTTCTAGAGCGACCAAATTATGTGCATGATCACTAGGGCTAAGAAGCTAAGAAGTAAGGAGTTTTATTTGTACTTTTAAAGAATAGTACTCTGATACTTCATCCTTAACAATCTATTTATCACACATTATTATCAAATTGTGGGTGGTGAAAAGATGCATGGAGTAAACGTCTAGCATAGAAAAAAAAGTAAATTACCTCCTCTATCTAAAAGAACTTCACTACATCGATAGTCTTCACAATTACTGTCATCAAAACCAAAAAGCAAAAGTGCTTCACGAATAAGATCCCCAACTGTCGTTTTTGAATCCACAGGCACGGTGCAGTATGCCTGAGATACTTGAAGTTTGCCGGGATATACGCGTACTTCGCCAGTATCATTGTCACGATCCCTAAAATTATTGAGAAACAAAAATAATCAGGATTAGTTTTGAAATTATACTCGAATAATCAATACTCACTTAAATCTAAGAAACACAGCCGGTCGTTTGCCTTCTTTGCGATGTAAATTCAGCACAGGTGTTGGATCTTGTAGAACTGATTCTTCCGGTGAGTACAGATCTGTCAGATGAAATGAATTTGGATCTTTTGTTATGTGAAATGCCCGCAACGCTTGTGTCAACACCTGTTTTAAAGGGGCTTGTCGAGATACGACAATTATTCGAAAAATTCGCCTCCTCCATGAGTTGTTTCCATCGTAGACTTTGATTACTTCTGCAAAATATAATCGAAATTCTGTGAAAAACGTAAGAGCATTTGTTAAGATTATACCTTCATCACGTTCCTCTTGGTTTTTATTTTGTTTGTCTTGACGACTATCCCGGCCAGATGGTGGATGACTTTGTGTATATTCTTCAATATCCCTATACCGACCAGCATCTCCGCTGCTAAATTCTTCTGAGGTACTCCGTGCTGTGAACAAGAATTTTTATTATTATAAAAAAAAACATTCCATCTCCCAAACTTCCTGCAATTTTTTTTTTGATTTTGTGTCCATTTGAAAACGATAGGTAAATCAGATATATCAAATACAAAGTAGCTGCTACTAAGTGCTGCCAATATTGTACATATATCGCACTATATAATATTATATACATGGTGCCCAAGATAAGGCTGGGATAGCATTAGGATCTTGAAAACAGTAATAGATACGGAGTCGGTTAAACGAGGTAATAGTTAAGCACTGAACCTTAAAATGTTTTTTTTCTCTAGAAAATTGCTGAATTTGAAATCAATAAATGTAGCACAATATATCAAACTTGTATAGGACCAGCAAAGTCCATGCTAAATAAAAAAGGTTTAACAACGGTCAAAATCTCGTAATTTTGAATAAAAACGTGCTATCTAATAGTGGTTAAAAATTAAGTAGGTGATGGTTTGTAGAAAATGAAACGTCACATTATAATACTAAGAATGCCATTTTTAAAGCTGAACAAGAATTACCAAGCTATACCTCAGTAACCGTAAAAGTAAACAATTAATATTTTCACAAAGTTTGTTTTTTTTGCCGCTATAACAACAAATAATAAAATTAAAAATAATAGGGACCCCCGGTGTTTGTTTGCTCGATCTCAACAATCGCTGAATCTCTTAAAACATTTTCAAACAGAAAGTAACACTACTATTGCTATGATAACAAATAATGAAAATAAAATAAACATAAAAATTAAAGGAAATCAACATAAAATAAACTTTTGTTTTTGCTTGATCCTAATAATGTATCCTTTGAACCGTGATGGGAAACAGTTCTTGTATATGATGTTACGAAACCCTTCGTGTGCAAGTCCGACTCGCACTACGCCGTAGTTTCTATAGTTCTTCAGGCAATTTCAGAAGAAAATAAAATTAAAGATTGCAAAAATCAGTTTTTCTTTAAGATCTTAAAAATCAGAGTGTTATTGGAGTTTTGTTAAGACAATATAATTAGAAACATAAATCACTCAGCTTTTCCCCATTTAACGAACTCTGTAGGTATTATAAAATCTTAATGCTATCCCAATCCTCTGTTGGGCACACTGTATATGATATATAATTATATTATCTACTCAAAAATAAATATTGAAGACCAACACCGTTAAAAGCATAAGCACAATTTAAAACAGAAATTGCTCAGATTATGTTTTTAGTTCATATTTGAGTAGGTACTTATTAACTACATGGAATTTAAGCAGTCCTAAATGCGATCCAGCATACTCGTCAGTATAGGGTAATAACGTCATCAACTATATTCTGTTCCAAAATGAAACCCATACAGTGCACATAACCTTGTTGATCAAACGCTGACAGTTGTTTTCGGAGTATTTGTATTTACCAGTGCAACACCAATACAATATAAGTTTTGGATGATGACGTATACCTGTACTGGTCAGTACACTGAATTCAATGTAGGAACAAAGCCCTTGTTGTATATGAGTTAAAATAAACGTATTCAAGCATAAGATAACACAGTAGAAAGTACAATAATAATGTCAAAAACAAACAGTGGTTAATATTTTATTATATTGAGACAAAAAAATACAGACCACCACCCATCAAATGTTAAAAGAAGCAAATCAAAGAAACAAAATTATACCTCGAATATATGGGGGTGACATTTGGGGTTGACATTTGCTTTGGCAAGAATTCGGCAAAACAACAGTAAGCCGCTTCAGAACACTTGACAAAGAAGCACTCCGTTTAACGTTATCCACACTGATGACTGCAAAATCATTCCCTTTATATCTTAAAATAAAAAATTAAAAACAAAATTAAGGCAGAATTAAAAGTACACCCAAGAAATATTACTTTTTCTTCGAATTTTGATGTTAACTTTCATTAAGATAGATAGCAATTATATATATATATATATATATATATATATATATATATATATATATATATATACATCTCGGTATCATTCTGGCGTCCTTTCAAAAAACAGTAATGAAGCGTCCTTGCCGTATATATTTCACTTCGCCATCAATGTGAGCTCCGTTCATTCTAAAGCCGTTTGGGCGTCCAATGTATATAATAATTTCAACCTTACAAACAATAGAGCGTCCATACGATGTATATTTATTTCATTTACCGTAAATACAGCGTCCGGCGCTATTGCCAAATGTGCAGTGGAATGGGATGATGAAATGTGATTTTAAATATATTTCTCGTATTTTGAAACTACCAGCGACTGCCTAGCATTGGTTGTTTCTCCGAATAGTATTTCATCTGACTTTTTGTTCCTTAAACTTTATTATAATTACTCAATTGTCATATATTCTATAATTCAATTTATACAAAATGGAATTGTAGATGCTAATGATTTTAAAATGTAAACTCATTTTCATTTTTGTCATTATTTCTGTCTCCAAAATCAAATAGAAATAGAAATATTTATTTCATGTAAACAATTAGGCATGTATACTTTTGTCCTGGATAGTGATATAGATCACACCAAATAAAATAAATTAAAATACGCTTCAGATGAAGACATAATAAACATACAAGTGACAAAGTACATATAACTTAATTCAAGACAAGGATTATGAACATGTTAAAAAAAGAAAATAATAGTAATAACAATCTAGAAAAAAGGGTAAAAAAGGATTACCTACATAAATGTACTTACAACATGTTCCAGATAATCATCTAAGAAGTTAAAACGGTGTTGTGTTAAATATTTACGGATCTTAATTTTGAGTGATGCACAAGACATATTATTATCTTTGAATTGTTTGGCAAAGCATTATTCAATTTTATGCCCAGAAATTTATAGGAATTATGGGTCTATGTCTGAATAATGGAGGACAGATATAGTTTTTTTCTCTCTTGTATTATAAGAGTAAACATAATTGTGCTGGATTCTTTGGCATGCTTTTTATATGAAGCAGGCACTGCAAAATGCAGCAACATGGTAATTGCAGGATGTTCAATTTTTCTAACAATGACTTACAGTGATCATCATATTTGCTGGATGTTATTATTCGAATGACTTTTTTTGTGCAATGCATATTTTGGGGCCGTGACATGTGTTTCTCCAGATTATCAAGGCATACGGTCACTATTATGCTATGAAACATAACAAAATATGCCATTCTTAGATAATCTTTATCTACATTCAGCTTCAGTTACCTGAGAGTATTTCCCTTTTTATAGATAGGTGTAACTTTGGAAACCTTGAGAATATCTGGAAAAATACATGTACTCATACGAAGATTAAATAGATTCGGTAAAGAAATCGCTACATTTTTATTTATCTGCGGCTCTAGAATTTTTCAGTTTATGAACAATGTTCAATATTTCTGATTAACTTGTTGGATGTAGGTAAGAAGTCAAATGGTTTATTGCTATTTTTTGCTTATTTTTGATTCAGATATTATCTTTTTATTAAACTCCACTTTTTTCGATTTGTTAATGTTAAGTAATTCGAAGCTATCGAGCGTCCTGGTCACTTCGGCAATAGTATGAACCTGGGTTAGTTGTGACTTAAGATTTTTAATATCAGGAGAATTGTCTCGTCCTTGAAGCTAGCAGAGCAAAGTGAGCAGAATCAAAATTACAAATTTGGTGCTTGCAGAGCTAATTAATTGCTAATTAACTGCTGTATACCGAAATGAATTGCTCTTATAGTTTTTTTTTAATGGCTGCTTTGCTAGCTGTAAATCTAAAGCTTACAGAGCAACATTTAAAAATATTTTTTGAGTACTTTTTTGTGTTTATAGGGCTAATTAAGTTCTAATTAAGTGCTTTATTCAGAAATTAATAGTGATGCGCAAAGCAAGACCAAGACCAAGACCGATATGGTCTTGGTCTTGCTGCAAGACTTGCAAGACTTTGCAAGACTCTTGCAAAAATTTTGATCTTTTTATAAGTGTGGAAAGTTGTTGCTTAATCCAAATGAAGAAGAACCCTGCATATGTATGGGAAGTATGTAATTCACAATCTTATAAGATTGCCCATAATTATATTATCATTCGAAATGGATAAATATCTACCATATAAGAAAATTGTCATTGTCCAGAACAAACACGTCTGGTAATGTAGAATAAGTATTGAGAATAAAACTAGGTACCTATAATTAAGTTAGGGCAAGTGAGATGCGTAAAAGTTTATAAATTAATAATCACCATTCACATATGAGAATCGTATCTTACTAGCGCGACTTAGTCTGCTTTTGTTTTCTTGGTATCATCCGTCCCAACTGAGCACTCATTTTACTGCATACTTCTACTTCATAATTCTATTTCATAACTCATTCTCTTGCTCATTCTACAATGGTTTTGTACCATTTTCTTTAATAAAATAGAAAGAATCTCTGAAAGCGATCAAAAGTATTTCTGATAAAACTAACTTCAATTTTTGTAGAAAGCTTTTTCCAAAAAATGAAAATAAAAACAGTTAGAGATTTAATACGCGCATTTATAAAACTAGGTATCTATTTAAAAAGTCAGTCGTGTGAATATCTCAGTTGAGTTAATGAGCAATGATCGAAAAAATAGTCTCAAAATAAGGGCAATATAAAATTTCAAATATCTCCAAAAGTGGCCACTGGATAAATGTCATAAAAAATCAGATTTATAGATGATTTTTAACGTTTGCTTAAAACATTCTGCGCGATAGAAAAAATAATAAAATAAAATACCGTGTAGTTTACCTTCCCCTGGCTACGAACTGTCGGGATTCTTTGAAAACAGTTCGGTAAGGAAAATCCTAGAAGGGTTGAAATTACGGTATAGGTATAGGGTATTTAAGAATTTTTTGAAATCCGGAAATCCTAGAATGGTAAAATGAACTCGCTTTTCACCCAACAACTTTTAATTCAATATTTTTAGAATCTGTAAAATAAAGATCGATCATAAGGGAGTTCAAAGATTAAATTAATCAGGTTATTTATTAGCGTTTTTTATCTAATCATTGAGTAAAATAATATGTTTCCTACCAATTTGGTGTTTGTTTACGGAGCTGCGAGAGTCTTGTAAGTCTTGCAGCAAGACCATGACCAAGACCAGGTTAGTCTTGGTATTGGTCTTGCATCCCAGTATTGGTCTTGGTCTTGGGTCTTGATCTTGCATAGACGGTCTTGGTCTTGGTCTTGCATCAAATCCATAGTCTTGGTCTTGGGTCTTGGTCTTGCATATACGGTCTTGGTATTGGTCTTGCTGCAAGACTTGCAAGACCTTGCAAGACTCTTGCAAAAAGTTAATTAATAAAGTTTATAAATTAATAATCACCATTCACATATGAGAATCGTATTTTACTAGCGCGACTTAGTCTGCTTGTGTTTTCTTGGTATCATCCGTCCCAACTGAGCACTCATTTTACTACATACTTCTACTTCATACTTCTATTTCATAACTCATTCTCTTGCTCATTCTACAATGGTTTTGTACCATTTTCTTTAATAAAATAGAAAGAATCTCTGAAAACGATCAAAAGTATTTCTGATAAAACTAACTTCAATTTTTGTAGAAAGCTTTCTCCAAAAAATGAAAATTAAAAACAGTTAGAGATTTAATATGCACATTTATAAAACGTGTATCTATTTAAAAAGTCAGTCGTGTGGATATCTCAGTTGAGTTAGTTAATGAGCATGATCGAAAAAATAGTTTCAAAATAAGGGCAATATAAAATTTCAAATATCTCCAAAAGTGGAATGTCATCAAAAAAAAACAGATTTATAGATGATTTTTAACGTTTGCTTAAAACATTCTGCGCGATAGAAAAAATAATAAAAATAAAAAACCGTTTACCTTCCCCGGGCTACGAACTGTCGGGATTCTTTGTAAACAGCTCGGTAAGGAAAATCCTAGAAGGGTTGAAATTACGGTATAGGTATAGGGTATTTAAGAATTTTTTGAAATCCGGAAATCCTAGAATGGTAAAATGAACTCGCTTTTCACCCAACAACTTTTAATTCAATATTTTTAGAATCTGTAAAATAAAGATCGATCATAAGGGAGTTCAAAGATTAAATTAATCAGGTTATTTATTAGCGTTTTTTATCTAATCATTGAGTAAAATAATATGTTTCCTACCAATTTGGTGTTTGGTTACGGAACTGCTAGCTTTAGTCTAAAGCTAGCAAAGTAGCCATTTTCCAAAAATAAAAATTATAAGAGCAATTAATTTCGGAACACAGCATTTAATTAGCTCTACAACAGATTTGTATTTTTGATTCTACTCACTTTGCTCTGCCAGCTTTAGGGACGTAGAAATCTCAACATTTTAAAGTTATTTTCAGGGATACATAACTTTTTTTATGGAAAACGAGATGTTTAAAGATCTGACAGAGTAAACTAAATGAGCAGCTTTTGTTTCTGGATCTAAATGGCATATATTTCAGATCATTTCATCTAATGCAGCTGTGAAACTTGAGATAGATTTTTTGGACATTGGTCGACACATGATAAAATTCCTTTATGGTCGGACAAGTGCGGCTCTATGACTTCAAGAATGAAAATGTTATCATCTAGATTTGTGAACAGATTATCGACTCTAGTTTCTCTAGATTTAGTTATCCGCTGGTGTCAACAAAAACTTTTTCAAGCATATCATGTGATAAAAAATATGTTTGCATTCAGTTAATTTATTGTCACTGGTTTTAAGTCTTAAAGCTATAATTGAAAGTCACCGACAGACTGTACCTTATTATTCGAGTTTTTTTCTGATAATATTCTGTGCAGATAATATTAAAAAAAATTACTATCACCATCCGGTGATCTGTAGGCACAACAAAAACTAATTTTCATATTTTTAAGCTGTGTTAATTCTGCATCTATCTTCGCGCAAAGATCTTTTACACAAATGTTATGGAAATCTAAATTGGTCTTAGTATAAATGCCACCATGAATACAAATCTGTCGAATATGATTTATTAGTCTATATCCTCGCGGAATACGATACGATAGAGTTTATGTCCTCCATTTTAAATGAAACGTCTGTCAGTACTAGTACGTCAATATTGTTCGTATTGTTAGTTCACTTTGTTCCCAATACATTGAATAATGATTAAAAAAAAAATTAAATATATACTATAAATAAAAAAAATTCAAAGAATGGTTTTTATCTAGAGCGATTTTTTCTTCTATTGATTCGAATGGCACCAGGTTTATCCAGATGATCACAAACGAATAATTTATAAGTGCTTCGAATATATATCAGAAGACCCTATATGAGTGTAAAAGTCGTTGAAATGAAATTCATGTGTTTCGTTGTTGCCAGATTGCCGGACGCCCAATACGCGATGGAATGAAAGTTAACGTATTCAAAATGAATATTTTAGCGCCGCGCTGCGCCAGATATATCGAACTAATTATATTCGAATATCAATCAAAAAACTCTTGGGACGTGCATGGAGCGTCCTTCCAATTTTTGTTCCATCGGTTAAGATGATCATCTTGACCAGAATTACACTGATGTGTAATAGAGCGTCCGTATACGGACGCTCAATTACCCCGGACGCTCTATTAAATGCAATTCGTCAATGTACGGACGCTCTATTGATAGGAAGATATATATATATATATATATATATATATATATATATATATATATATATATATATACCTATTTAACGAAAATTGGGAGAGTTAAAGTTTTGTTTACAGTTGGCTAAAAATATGGAATTTATTTGATCCAAAATTACAACGAAATCTATAAGTATACCCATATATTTGAAATAACCTTCTTGAATATAATGTGCATTTTTAAATTATGGTTTCGAACTAGTAATCATAAGAGTTAACATAAGATGTTGAAAATGATAAAATATTGAATTTATTGCCTTTGGGGTTTTAAATTCTACAGCGAAAACCAATATTGCCATTTCTGAATGTTCTATGTGTATATACAGCTAACAGAAAAAAAAAGAAAAGCAACACTTACGACATGAATACTCACGAGACAGTGTATCCTTCCTCCTAACTTGTACGCCGATGATGGCCTCCATGGGTACCTCAGTTCTTGGAATGCTAACGGCATGGGGTGGTAGATAGATGGGTTCCAGCAGTCCAAATTTACATTCACTGTTGATGCTCACGTGGCATGCGGCATGACACTGTTTTATAATAATTGTAATAAGTAATATGTTTAAAAAATACGTTTATTTAGATTTAACCATTTATCACAGAATTTACATTTAGTAATTTTCAGTAAAATTCTTGTAACATTGATTCGAATGAGTTTAAAGAAGCATCATCTTGAACGTTGTTAGGAAGTGAATTTTATAAAATTAAACACATATATAGACTACATCCTAGCCAATAACAACACCTGTAAGTAAACTTTACAAAGACTGTAAAGCAATCCCATCACATCACAATACAGATTCCTCGTCTCAGTTATGAGCTCGCCCAAGCCTATATGAATATACATAAACAGAACAAAGAGTATAAAGAACAGAACACCCCCAAAGAACCATATCTCCCTGGAAGCACCACGTGGACGTGCATTTAACTGTGTGGAAAATCGAAACTGGAAGAAGACTGTCTACTAGTAAGTATAAGAATCTTAAAAATAGCAAAATCTAGAAAAGATTTAAGATTTCTATGTTAAACGGAAATATACAAAAAATAAGAATAATATAAAATAAACGTTACAGATCCACTTGTCATATTGAATTAATTGAACATTAGTTATATTTAAAACATCCATTAATTAACAAATAAGGATATCACGCAAAATGGAAGGAGTGCTCTATAAGCAACTTATGAACAAGGAGTTTTATAAAACCACCTATGAATACATATTAGTGGCTACTGGCCATAACAAAATACTTGCTGATATATAGAAGAAGTTGATGCAAACTATTCTACACTGGCTCACTCAGTCTTCAATCGTATAAACAAAAGGATGACATAGCTCGCCTCGACAAATAATGAGCTGTGTGAAGGAATTTTTGCATCTCGCGTAAATTATTATTCCCGTATAATTGAAAGACAATATTGCTTCACACCGAACAAATCGACTATCTATGCCAATCAGCCTCTTACTCATTAACGCATGAAAGTGTTTCGATACAGTACCCAGCAAGCTAGTATGGAAGACAGTGACAGCCCTGCTGCTCAACTACTCAGTAAGAAGTCGTTTCGTGTGAGAGTCCACCATAAATCTGTTCAGATGTCTATGGGGTCCACCAAGTAACAGCCCACTACCATTCAACCTTTGAATGGTCTAGATCAGCGAAGATATACCTACATACAAATTGAAGCATTCATCGGAATAAAATAGAATATTTGGAACTCGCCAACGGAACCATGTACTACCGTGTATTCTTCAAACTTCAACTTCAACTTCAAATATCTAGGTTGTGTCCTTACTTCTGACGCAAACGTTGATAAAAATGATGACCACTGCATTAATACCGCATGCTTGAATGAAGCTCACTGTGACCTTAGTTCGATTATCATAGAATTTCATCAAAAAATAAAATCATCACACACTTCATACAACTTCAAGTAGATATGATATGCTGGACAAATGAAAACATGAGGTTCTGTGAAAAACAGAATCATTTCTGAGAATTTAGTGCCTAC
The DNA here is from genome assembly GCA_958507055.1 of Crioceris asparagi. Lineage (NCBI taxonomy): Eukaryota > Metazoa > Arthropoda > Insecta > Coleoptera > Chrysomelidae > Crioceris > Crioceris asparagi. The sequence continues at coordinate 33,686,709 of OY293828.1, forward strand.
AATTTCCGAACTCGACTATAAATATATTTTATACCTACATTTGGTTGTGCAATTATAGGTAGGCTTTCTTCATCTGTGAAAGTGTTGCCACACCACAGACAAGTGGGCCTACAGTTTAACGTGGATTCCGAACCAAGATAAATCTCAATGCACTCCCTTCCAGAGAGCTGTACTGGCGACATATACCCTCGCTAGTTTCCCCTTGCCTGGCGAGAGGAGGATAATACAATACGACAGTCAGAGTCAGAGATTCAAATGCTCGCCTGCATCAACGGTCACTCGTTCAAACCGTTCCCAACGTATTGTGCTGCTTAACATTGATGATCGAAGTCAGTGTTAGCCCGCACCTACGCGCTCCCCATGTAGGCTTTGGACAGGAACAGCACTCCAGCACCAAAAAAACTGATATATTTTATAGTTTTCGGAGTTTTTCTTGCAAAAAAAATGTAATATGTATTGTTGTTGTTTCGGCAAGCTGGGAAAATACTCAATTGAAAAAAAATCATATTCGGTGGAATTTACTTGAGAATAGTATGAAAGTGTGAATGGACACACCAGATTTTTAAGCTAGAGCGGCGAGTAGGGACAGGTTCAAGAGACTAAACCAACATTGAACAACCACGTGCACTCTTTTAAGATGTGTGTTTTATCAGCAGGTATGTGTATCGGGCCCATAAATTGTGTACCTATTGGAAGGGTTTAGATTGGTCGTAGAGTAAAATATCCATGGAACTGGTGTAGAACTCACCGTCATGCCACACCACTCGCAACGGTACCCTGACAAGCATTCCGTGGTGCAGCAGGTTTTCTTGCATAAAGCACATTTGGAATTGCTTGGTAGGTTGCCTTCTCGCCAGTGATGTTGATGTTGTACGAAGTCCAGCTGTTTGCCAGGCAGGTAGGTGGCGTTTTCCTTACAATCGGCAACGGCAAAATCCTGGCATTCCGTGTGCACAAAGTATTCACATACTGTAATAAAATTAATAAAAAATTATTAGACATATCACTGTTTTAATGTTAGCTAATTTTGCTGGCTCTAGCTGACTTATGAGATCAGGCTTGAAACTTAGCTCTTTCTTGCTTTTGTTTGGTTTCTAGCTATTTTCGCCAAATGCACCCAATGTCTAAACTGGAGCGAAAAAAACAGAAAATATTTTTCATATAGATGTAAAGACAGCTTCAGAAAATTTACTGAAGTGCAAAATGGATTCGCTGTATGAACATCTTCAAGATTAATGATGTGTCACAACTTACAACATGTCACACTTTGTGCATCCCCTACCAAACCCCGCTGTGGCATAACTTAACATACTTAAGGACCGATTTTCTTTCAATATCTTAAGATTGATTTACAAAAGCTTTAGGTGCAGAATCTATTGGTTATTTTATCGTAGTTAAGTATGTTGAAGAGAAAGTAACAGTGAAAAAAAAATCGAGGACAAATTGTTTATTTTAGCTTCAAAGTATTTTTTCTATGAAGTTATAAAATTAGAGGCGTTTGGCGGGAAATAGCTTTTGCCGGCACTAGATAGCCGCTAGGAGAGAAACAATCGTCGGAAATTTCCGGCATACGAATCCATCTGTGAGGTACTTAATGCAACAATTATTTAGATGAACTATTTTAAGTAAATTCGAACCCCTTGTAATAAGGTATATTTATTGAAATTTTAAATTTATTATTAAATCTTGAAAGGGTATTTGCTTTAAAATGAAGAAACATCTAGACCAGTGACTTTTTAGAGCATTTGACGAATATAACCAATTTACCATATTTTTGATTCTTGCAATACTATTGATTCATTGATCTTATAAACATAAAATAGAATAAAAAAATATGTATTTTCTATTCTTCTATACCCTAGAGAACACTGTTCATCATTAAATAATTTATTTAAATTTTACTCACTTTCACAGTGGATCGACTCACTATCATCCAATCTTTTGCGGCAAACGTTACAGAATTTTCTTTTATGGTGAAATGCCTCCGACCAACAATGAGCTACTGGATTCTGAAATCAAATAAGATTATTCATAGTCAGATGATAATTATTAATTTAATCTGGAAACAGAATCATCACAATATAGTAGAAAATGTTTACCTTAATCAAGCTGGCGGCGATACTGGAACAAGGTGATACCACAGTCTTTAGGCAGCGATCATGTACTACGAAGTTGCAAACTGTAAAATAATAAAATTATTTTTATTTGAAATACTGAATGGATATTTATAGAAAGGCAAGTAAAATATTTTTTATTTGATTGCCTTCGTACGAGGTTAAATTATTATCAGAAAAAAGTCGGTCAAGTGTGAGTTGGGTTTGCTCGATGAGAGTTCTATTCTTAGTATTTCATTTTTTTTGGTAAATGTTGAGCGAAACCCAATTTTCTAATTTTTTTTTAATTTTTACGCCCAGTAGTTTCGAATATTAGAAAAGAAAAGGTTAATTTTTGTAAATTTTCCCAAATATCACTAAATCTCTTATTATATTATAAAATTGTCACATGAAGAACGTGAAGAAAATATTTCTTCTAATACGATTTTCAACTATGACTGGCTCACCTAGCTCTATATAAGTAGTAGCTAATTTAAACTTTTTTTGTCTAGTAAATTCAGAGAAAAACAGACTGTGACATACGGACGGAAAGATAGACAGGCAGGCAAATAGAAAGACACCAGTGTGATCTTTTACGGGTTCTATAAAAGTATAGCTTCATATCCGAAGCCAGAGCTGAAGCCATTGTATACCAGGACATATGGTGGTTGGTGGAGTTACTCCGGTAGACGTGACTGTACGATGTACGAAGTATCGATAACTTCTCGATACACGCTTAGATGCGGATCTATGAGAAAGAGTCAAGATGTGCCTTCGAGGCTTTGTTGAACCGATCTGGAGAGGTTTGAACGATAAAGAATATAGAAGGAGAATGCTACGAATATCACTGCTTCACCTAGATATGGCAAAGAGAGTTTGTATTCGGCCTATAATCCAGTGGACCAACCAATATAGAAATATGATTCTGTGAGTTAAAAACACTTTTTTATATAAATAGGTGTGGAAATAAAGTATTGTAAATGGTAATGAACATAAACATAAGTTATGGAATATAAAGAAAATAAACTGTATATTTAGTGTTAATAAATAAATGAAAATAGATCATTTTTATATGCCCTTTACAGGACCATTATGATCTTAGAGCCTTTTCTGGTGATGAGATTATTTATATTTATTGATTATTGCAAGGGTTTCTTCGTCGCCTCGTGAGCTTCAACATAATTGATAATTTTAAATGTGCAAATTCATTTTCCATAGGAATTGAGAAATTGTCTAAATAGAAATACAATCGCGTGCAGATATAAAGCTAGTAGGTACCATAAATAGCTGGCAAATTGTATCATTGAAAGTGCCAAGCCCGCTTTACATTGTGACGTCAAATGCAGTACAATAATATTGTACAGCAAGGACATGACATGGGCGTTTGGATGGGAATCATCGACATGTCATAGATGTGTTTTGTTATTCGATATACACTTCCATGAGAATAATTTGAACTCATATTGACATGGAGATTCCTTGAGATTATTCCGTACCTAAACTCAATTTTAAATATCAATTAATGATCAATTTCGTAAACCTTAGTTAAATTCAAAAAAAAAATCGTGACAGAAGAAATATCAACCTGAAAAGCTCAATATTCAATTTTGTTATCTCACTTGTCCAAGAGAATACTACAATGACTAGATTTTTTAATACCGTAGGTAAGTCGATTTAAAAAAAGTAAACGTACCTACCTGAACTAATTACCTTTTCAAGTGTAGTCAGCGGAAAGGTAAATTTTTCAAAATTCATTGAATTGAAATTTTAACAACCTTTTCATTGGTATACCTACATGTTATTAAATAAAATTGTCATAGCCTTGCGGTTAGAGGTTTTTGTTTTGGCTGTTGAATATAAAGCGGACAGGGTTCAAGTCCACTTCAAGGCAGATTTTTTTTTCGTCTATTTCTTTTCAATAAATATACTATATATTTTTTTAATCAGGGTCTATATTAAGATCTCCAGAAAATGTACAATTACATCAAATTTATATTGAGTGTTCATGTTTTATCAATATTTGTTATTTTTCTTTATTAATTTTTATTTTTTTACCTGTGTATTTTATGAAAAATTGCTTTGAACAAAAGTTGTAGGTACTGATTATATCTATAACATAAAATTATTTTTAATAATATTTACACTACTGCTCTTTTTTGATAATTTTTTTAAATGTTTGAATGGTAGCCATTTTGAAACTACTTACCCGATATTGCCCAATAACGAACTCGACCGAGATATTTGAGAGATTGATTTTTGTAGCAAATTTGAACTTGATACTTTCAAAACTGCGACCTCTATCGTGTTAACAAATTTCGTAATATCCCATATATATATATATATATATATATATATAAACTTTTGAACCAAATGTTTTTTTGGACTAACTTATAGACATATAACAACATGCCGTTGAAATTTTTTCGAAATTCAAAAGTGTGAACGATCGCAATAGGTATATTTCTATAAGAAATTTACCTAATATAAAATAGGTACATTCAGATCAAAAAAGGTGCCTGCCTTACAGTCTAGTTATTTACAGTATTACCAACCAGTTCTGATCTGAAGATAAATCGCTGGTAATAACTTTTGCGTCTCTGGCTTTATCGCTAGATTGCGTAATTTTTGAAAAATATATTTAAAAAAATAAGAATCGTAGGTCTTGAACATAAATAAGTAAACCAAAATAGGGCCTAAGTCTTGAACATATTATGTTAAATTAATTAATTAAAGCTCATAAGAACTGTTATAGAGAACAAGCAAATTAATTTCCATGAAATCATTAATTTCTATCAACATTAGCGCAAACCGCATGCAGATATCGTCTGTCTAACACGAGATATAAGTAAAAACGCATAAACCTGGTAAATTAAACAAAAAAAATCAGCTAAATGGATATACTGTACACTTTTCTAGGAAAGGTAAAGGTCTTTCAGATTTAAAATAAATGGATCGGAAAATAAGTCTTATCTCCTAACTAGTATGAACCTTTTTGTTTTCATATAATTCACAATAATTGAGTGCTTCCATTTGAATTTTTTAACAAAAACGAGTTTAAAAATGTTTCATCCGAAGATACCTCCTGCCTATGAGTTGAAACTAAATGGATTTGTTCTTATGATAGGTGTCTAAGATAATTTAATTGAAATCGGTTATAGCAAGTTGTAATTATTTATTCATAAAAAAATGCCTCACTTTCTCCGAGCATTTATTTGAAACAATAGAAGAAAAGTATTTTTCAAAATTCGTTCAGAATTTAGGCCTTATTCTATTTAACTTATTTTATTTTTTTTTTATTTTCCGATTTGCTTTCAAAATTTACCTTTAGTGGTAAAGCTAGAGACACGAAAATTATTTTCTTTTGGCCATTCTTACTCAGGATATTTTGTACTATACACATTTCTTGAAATAGAGCCGGAGAATCCAATAAGCCGATTTTATTGGTTCACCCGGTCCAATTTGTACCGAACAGAACAATCAAACGATTAGTCAGACATAACTGAGGGTTATTAAAAATCTGATGAAAAGTCGAAAAGGCGTTAAATGTAATTTTGTTTGGAAGTTGCGAATATAATTTTAGCCACATTTATACGCTAGCAAAGCAGCTCAGTCTGTTTTTAATATTGCTAATAAATGAGGTTAGGCATATTCTAAATTGTAAGATAGAGAAAAATCATAGTAATGAGAATGTCCTTATAACAAACAACATTTATGTTCCAAATTAGTTAACCCGTGCAAATATTTTGCCTTATGAACCTACCCTATAGTTTTACAGAACACCCTCTATATTATATATATATATATATATATATATATATATATATATATATATATATATACAAAAAAATACTTTATGCCGATTACAATAATAAAGTCTACTTTATATTTTAACTGCATAATCTTTTTAAAAATTAAATTAAACAAGAATACTCGCATATTTGCAACAATAAGAAGGTTAATACTGCTGAATCGGAGTATCATTTTGCTGAATTGTATGATTATTGACATTTAACATTTTTTTTTAACATTTCTGGATAGTCTTTTAACTGACTGATTGCCACTGAAATTCTTTGCCAAAGCTCCAGACCATTATCACAAGGAGTTCTGTGCACCTGATTTGTATGTGTCCACAAAAGAAATAATCCATTAATGTCAAGTCCGGGCTGTTGGCTGGCCAACCAATTTTTTTCAACTCTCATAACATTACTAGCATATTATTTGTGCTGATACGTTTACGGGATGGTGCTTTAATGATCTACTGAATGAGTCAGGACTTGGCTCTATACATTTAATAGATTTCTATTCTATTCATAGTGTTTCTAAAAGATTTCAACGTCATACTGTTACATATCAATACAGAAGGGCAAAATATTTTTTTTTGAAAATTCATATATATATATATATATATATATATATATATATATATATATATATATACAGGATGTTTCTCCGGGAAAGACATTGAAAGATTGTGGGCAAACTATTAATACAAACAATCTGAAAATATGGTGAAATAGTCATTTGAAAACTTTTATTAAAAAAAACATTTTAGCTAAGGTTTTAGTCATATAAACTAATATTATAAATGTGAAAGTCTGTATATTTGGATGTTTGTTATTCAATAACTTACAAATGGCTGAGCAGATTTAGATGAAATTTGGCACACTATTATTCTATTATCTGGATTAAAACATAGGCTTCTTTTTATTTAGTCAATGGGTATATGGGATATAACGAAATTTGTAAACACGAAAAAGGTCGCTTTTATAAAGGTGTCAAATTCAAATTTGCTATAAAATCGACTGTACAAATATCTCGATCGAGTTTGTTAACGGGCGTGATCCGACAAGTAGTTACAAAATGGCGGCCGATCACACTTAAAAAAATCTCAAAAATATTATCTGTACCTACAATTTTTGTTTAAAGTATTTTTAAGGCGATTGAAAAAAAAAAAAATTGAAAACCCTAGAATTTACCCAGCTACGAGCCGTTGGATTTTTCTTGCAATTGAAATTTGAATTTGATGTGAAATCATTATATTTGTCTGGGTGGGTGGTGCTGTATTTTGGTAAACAATCTGACTTAGCATTTATATTGGTACAATTTGATATTTGTGACGATGTTTTCTCTTAGGTATTACCCACAGTTGTTAACGTAATTCAATGACGGGAGGGGTGTTTCCCCTTGAAGTAATTGTTATCGGCAAAGGTAGATGCTCTAGCGTAATCTAGATATTTAACAAAAAAACGGTGGATGTATAATCACTTAATTATTTAGCAATTTGAATTATTATTCTGAAAGAGATTATTTGGGAGATGCAGTCATTTAATAATCTTGAAGAATAACAGTTATAACTTATAACTCATTTGAAAGATCTTTTGCATTTGATTTTCGAAAAACGAACATATATAAAAATATTTTCTAAGTTATCTCTGAAATTCCAATTCCTTAATGGGTGCGTAGGTTCGGTGAAAAAAGCTATAGTCGGTGCTAAAAAAAATATCGAACAGAAAGCGCAGCGCCAGGCTATGTTCTTTTCTGGCGCTATCGTCGGCTTAACTAAGAAAATATTTATGATTTTCTCAATATAATAATTCGATCTGGAATTATGTTTTGCTTGATTTGGGTGTCGAACAGATGTTTTTTAGAGCCCACTAAGTCCATATTTTTAGCCATTGATTTCGTTGCTATATTTTTTATTTTGTCGGGAAATCGGTTTCATGTGGTTCCAAATGGGTGACATCCTTGAGACAGTTACTGTGCAATAACCGAAAAATGTTTTATGTAAAACTGTCAAAAAAACTTGACATTTCTGCACCTCTTTTGATGTGTAAATGTTTACTTTTTTTCATTGCCAAAATAATTCACAAAATAAATATGAAATATAACTTTTTGAAGGATTTATTTTTAACAGTCAATTATTAATTGATTATTCATCATAAAAGAATTTCATTTATTGGAATAATAATTGATAGTAAAGTTTGTACAATTACTTCCAACATAAATTTACGAAAATGTATGCAGAAATGTCAAGTTTTTTTGACAGTTGTACAAAAAATGTTGTTTGTATTTCGTGTATAAAATTCGTGTTTTCATGGCACATTCGAGAGAATTTTTGGCCTCGCCATTAAAAAAACACTCATTTTACGCACTTAGTACAAAAATAACTATTTTGATCATGGCTGTAGCGTGAGAACGGTTTTGAGGATAATAGTATTATACTAGAAACCCTTTACCATCATTTCAAAGAGCATCTCTAAGAAAGAGTTGAGGAAAAAATTAACCTAGAATGGAATTTCAAATTTTCTACCTGAACCTATCCATATTCGGGCTAGGCGATTCTTCTTGCGAGAAAATGTAATATAACTATTGTTACCTATATGTCTTGGAACGCTGAAAAAAATAAATGGTCGCAGTAGCCAATCCGAAGATTTTTATAATCTAATGAAGTCGACCTTATTTTTAAACTTAATCATACACTACCTTAACTGCAATCCCAATTGTACTGTTTTAATAATTTTAATCTAGCCATAATAATACAGTGTGCTGGATTAGGGTATTTTGATCATTTTGATTAAGTTTCTTGATGAAAAAAATAGATGAATATAAAGGCCAATGATTGTTACGTGTTGCGGTTTAAGTATAAGGTATAGTTCATGGTGCCACCATCAGCATCCAGCATTTCCTCTCATACACAGTGGCGTCAGTGTTCTAGCACAGCGTCGTCTCCGGATCAATACCATCTCTTTTCGACATTCTCTCTGGTCGCCCGCTTCCACATCTACGGAGTTCAGAGTAATCTCCATCCCATATACAACAGCCACAGTAAAGTACGTTGTAGTTGTGTGTCTCGCCATTGTGGGGCACTTACGCTAACAAGCAAAGACAAAAATGACACGACAATGATGATGATGGTGTTATAGAGCGGCCTTTTTCCATTCAACTGGAGCGCAACATTATGACTATATGACAATAATACAAAACCAAGCTACAAGCCCCCCTCTTTGTGTGTGCGGCTGGTCAGTGGTGGAGAGAGAAAGATAGAAATATAGAAGAGTTCACAGCCTCTGGCATATTTTTAATTGGAAACTAGGAGGGCTGGTTTTATGTTTCTTTGTAAATGTTTATATATAGCTATATAATACACGCTTGTTGTTGTTGGCGTTGATGAAAGGAGGAGGGCTGAGGGTTCGAAGAATGCTTCAGAAATTGTGTTTAGGGGAAACGGAAAACTTGGGAGAAAACTAGTTTTTTAAACGATTTTTTTATAGCTTAAAAATCTCGTGTGACCTACACTCTTCATCAAGTCATCTTTCAAAAAAAAAACTGTGTGACCTCACACACGACATTCCTACCGCTCTCAAATGAATTCCATCAAATATTAAAATTGTCTGATCAGGTCATGTGATTATTCAGTTTTTTTTCACTGTGCCAAGATAAACAACTTTAGTTATATTCAATCTAATCTGTGTTACCAGCGAGTGGTATCGATACCCTACAAAACAAAAATTAGCAAGAAAATCAGTTTATCATTTCCCGAGATAATCTGACACAGACAGAAAAACCGTAAGAATTTAAATTCAAATTCTTTATTTCGTGTTGAGATTACAAAAAAGCATTGTACATACGTCAGAAAAAAAGTTAAAATAGTAAAATACAAAATTATAATAATTCATTTGGACATTGAACATTCACATACTTGACAAACAGGAAAAGTAAAACCTAAAATAAATGTCAGGTCATTTAGGCACTGGGCTCTCTACATATAACTAAAGTAAAATAAAATTAAAAATTTGGAATAAACACTATCGATTATGACAAAAATATTTAAAATATTCTTCATTTTAATAAAATGTATTTAAAATTTAAATTTGTTTATTTTTTTCCTTAAATTTGTTATTTGGTAGTTATTTCATTTTAACTGGCAATACATTAAAATAATTTATTGCCCAGTATCCGGGGCCACTTTGACCAATGAATAACAGACCAATGGCAGAAAATATGTGTATTGGACTCAGGGACCTCTGAAACGTAAACATCTTTTGAAAACCGGACATAGGGTCGTTACATGCATTGGACTTTTTATGTTTTATTAGTTTCAAACAATACATTTTATACAGCAAACAAACAATGCACCATTAAAATTATATTCAGACATATTTTAATTATCGAATTAATTTCAGTTTGTCCACGTATTCAAAAACGAGATCAGATTCCCGCTTAAAATGCCACATTTCCGGCTCCAATCATGAACAAGTATTTTGTTCGGGTGGGCAACACTTTATAAGTCACTTGCTTTGCAAATTTTATTGTCTGATATGCGTCCACCATAACCACCAGATATAGAATTTACAATCCCGCTTGCTGTTCACGAAATCAAATATAAAACGAAAATTTATTTTCACAACATGTTGACAACTAATTGTCACTGTCACAATGATGATGATTACCGACATAATACATAAGATCAGCCAATGCCAGATGAGTGGGAACTGTGACGTCACAGGGCGCTAAAACGCGCACGTTTTGAACCAATTTAATTTTTAGTGTTTTTGAACTTTTTTTTTTTTTTCTAATTAAAATTTCTAAAACACGGGTAAACATTTTTTTATAAAGTTTCAGAATCATCAATAAAATAAATAATAGTTTAAAAAACGAAACACGCTTTTATAGTAAACCAAACTAAAAATTAGAAAATAAATAAGAACTCATTTCAATGTAAAAAGCGTGGCGTGCTTGATGTCCATTGATGTAAATATTTTATGTTGATAGATACTGATATAAGTAGAGTCATTATAAAATTAACTTAGAAAGTACCCCACGCTTTTTTACATTAAAATGATATCTTATTTATCTTGTAATTTTTAGTTTGCTTTGCTATTAAAGCGTGTTTTTTAGTTTTTTAAACTATTATTTATTTTCTCCATTTTAGTTCGGTTTGCTATTATAGCGATACTTGAATGTAGGGAGTGAGATATAAACAATCATACGAGGACGGTATGAAACCCTCCACCAAATAGTGCCACTCTTAAACTCCATCGCAAATCCTCCAACACACATATCGAAAATTTCACAAAAATCCATCCATAAAGCTCCGAGAGGTATGAAACCCATCATCAAAAAGTCCCACTCGCACGTACACAACTATAAGTATGAAACCTTTTATCGAAAAGCCCCACTCGCACGTACACAACATCACAAAACCTCCCAACCCACAAACAGAAAAAAAGTTTCACGAAAATTCATTCAGAAATCAAAAACACCCATAGGTATGGACGCCTCCACCAAAGAGTCCCACTCGCACTCACACACCATCACATATCCTACCAACACACATGTATATCCAAAATTCCACGAGAATCCATCTATAGAGCTCAGATATATAGGTATGGAACCCATAAAGAAGTCCCACTCGCACCGACACAACATGAAATTATTGTCATCGGTCCTTTAGAAGTATACAAAGTTTCAAGCACAGCTCACCAAACGAGCTGTGGTTTCAAGTCGATCTGATGTTTTTAAGTGGGTGAAAATCGTGTCAAGATTCCGTTACATACATACATTTCAAGCTAATAAACGCGTGTTAAAAATATGTGCAATGACCGTTTTTTTATCCTATTACCAAAGACTAAAAACACCTAATCTTTGATAGTACAATTCTTTCTAGGCTACTTAGAGTAGCGGTAGGAAAGTAAAAATCTGGTGTCTATTCATATAAGACTTTCTTAAAGCTGTCAGGCAAATTCCACCAAATATGAAAATCATTAGAATACAAAAAATACCTCTCTTAATCAAGGCGGCCGCGGACTCCTTGGATAATTACCAAACACGATATAGGAGAATAGCTGAGGCCCAAGTAGGTGATCATACCACCTCTGTTAAAGCTACTCGTGGAACACCTAAAGGAGGAGTAATATCTCCCCTCCTATGGAGCTTAGTAGTAGACGAGTTACTCCACAAACTCACGGAGCTTGGCTTCACATGTATAGGCTATGCCGACGACATAGTCCTAATAGTCCGAGGAAAATTCGCGAACACCCTATGCGAATTATTGCAGGAGGGCCTCAGAACTATTGAGCAATGGTGCTTGTCAGTGGGGCTTAGCATAAACCCATCCAAGACCACAATTATTCCATTTACTAGGAAAAGGAAACTTCCAGATATGAAACCACTCACTTTAAGTGGAGACACAATAAGCTGGAAGGCTGAAGTCAAATATCTGGGATTAACACTAGATAGTAAGCTTCTGTGGAACAAACATATTGAGGCTACTGCTAGCAAAGCAATAAAGGCCTTAATGGCGTGCAGAAATCTGACTGGTAAGACTTGGGGATGTAACCCAAAAATACTGCGATGGATGTACGTCATGATTGTAAGACCGATAATATCATATGGGTCAATAGCCTGGCATGGCAAGGCAAGTCAGAGCAATACGAGGAAAACCCTCGATAGAATACAAAGACTAGCCTGTGTCTGTATCACTGGAACCATGAGAACTTGCCCGACCAGGGCACTAGAGATCATCACAGATCTCACACCTCTCCATCTAGTGATAGACAGATTGGCCCATGAGGCCATTCTAAGACTATCTAGGGAAGGTTCAGACATGGTGGGAATTCGGAATCAGAGAGCTTGGTCCTCTTTGTCCAAACACATCCCATCAGCAAACCTTCCCAGTGATGTAATGACAAAGAAAATTAGCATCGAGAGAACTTTCACCACGGTGCTAAGTAGCAGAGAAGATTGGGACAGGGGGCTCACAACCCAAGCTCTCAAAAAGAATACCATCAAATGGTACACTGATGGTTCTAAGACCACGACGGGGACAGGCGCTGGAGTGTTTGGGAATCGCACCAAATGCTCACTTGCGCTAGGCCGCTGCCCAAGCGTCTTTCAAGCAGAATTGCTTGCAATTGAGAGATGCGTGGAGGTGAACCTTGAAAGAAACTATCAGAAATGTGACATTGCAATACATTCTGATAGTCAAGCTGCAATTAAAGCACTGAACTCTCATACCATTGACTCTAAAATGGTATGGGAGTGCCGAAGGAAGCTCAATGAGCTAGGCAAGAACAACAGGGTCTACTTAGTCTGGGTTCCCGGCCACTCGGGAATCAAAGGCAACGAGGAGGCCAACACACTTGCCAGGAAAGGAGCACAAACTCCATTTACTGGCCCAGAACCCTTCTGTGGCACAGATAAAAGCACCTACAAGAAGGAGTTTCTGGAGAAGGAAAAAACCGTAAGAGAAACACTCTTGCGGGATACCCCTGGATTGGATCATTCCAAAAAGTTTCTAAAAAACTTTGATACTGCAAGATCCAAAAGGTATTTGGATCTCAGCAAGAACAAGCTACACCTACTCACTGGATTTCTTACAGGACACTGTTGCCTCAAGAAGCATCTAATGAGATTAGGTCTAGCAGAGGATGACGAGTGCAGATTCTGCGGGGAAGAGGAGGAAACTCCGGATCACCTGGTGACGGAATGCCTCGCCATTGCTAGCCAACGCAAACAGTGCCTTGGACTAGCAACCTGCAGTAGTGAGGAAGTATCCTCCTTGAAGCCAACCCAGATACTGGAGTTCATTAGAACTCTGGAACTGGAAGGCGAGTTGTAGACCGCGTATAGGCGAGTGCAACTCAGGTGGGGGGCACAATAGACCTTATGGTCGCAGTGCAATGTAACCCCCTCTTAAATCTAAATCTAAATCTAGGAGAATTCAGTGACTCTCAAATAACAGAGTTATTTGTTTGAAAATATGAAATTTCATTTGAGCATCACTTTTTCCTTTTTTTCTCAGAGAGGGTTTCAAGGGATTCTAAAACAATACTTAAGGCAATTTACACTGCTACTTGGGGTAGCGGAAGGAAATTAAAAATTAATGCACCAATGATATTTTTTTCACATGCCATGCTACCTTTCCTAGTTAAAAATTGATTATTATTCAATGATTTTCTGAGTGAAAATTCCATAGAAATTATAGGCCTTGCCGATAGAAGTAACTGATTACCAATCGCTTAATAATCAGTAATCACTAATCACAGGTCGTGTCCACAGCAGTGTCTGATTACCAATTGCTTAGTAATCAAGAATCTATCTTGTAGACACGACTGATTACTGATGCATCGCTTAGATCATTTGCCAAACTGACGTTTGTCGAAAGATTTGAAAGTATTTAATCCGACAATTACACATATTAGAAGAATTGAAAATGGAATAAGAAAACGTATTTTCTGTTCAGTATATTTATAATGAAAAAGATTAATGTGGTAAACGGAACGATATGTCCATAATAGAATTAGGAAACAAAAGATAGGTTATGTTACATTATTGTTTACTGATAGCTGTCATATTAAAGACGTCAACTTTTTGATTGCTGATTACTAACCGATGGACACGACCATTGTTTCTTGATCATGTTCAGTCAAGATTTTTATCGTTCGCAAACTCGCGCAATAAAGACTTGAGATGTAATGTATGATAATTATAGTGAGTGAAGTCGGAATTAATCTATAATCAGTCATTTGAATATGTATTTCTTGTATTATACAGGCAAAATTATAAGAGGTAAGACTATTCGCTTATGTAATACCTAGATGTGCCTCCTGGTTAACACTAATTTAAGAGCGAAAACGAACCTCCTGGCTGTCTTTTTCATACCTTTGATATTCTGGCGTACACATTGCGATTGGAAAAAGGTATGAAAACCTACCAGTTGTTCTCAGGAACTTCTGACAATTGGTTCCAAAATCAGAATTCGCCAAAGTCACGTGAAAGACTTGCTGAAGCAATAAATCACTCACAATATGGAGTACTAGAATTGTCATCAACAACGTCTCGATGATCTACCTACTCATCCCCCGTACAAGATCTATTTGTACGCACAATGGGCCAATCACACTCCCCATTTCAACCATCCTTGTATATACACAGTATATTTCAACACGCAAGTTTAGGGATACAACAATAATGGCAATAACCAAGATATAACCTTAGCAGACTGGGCACAGAGAAACAACTCCTCTTTGATTCTAAGCAGAAACCCACATTCGAATAAGCAAGATAGAGGAAGAGATACAACCCTGACTTAACCTTCCTAACCACTAGCATACAACTGAGCCAGGTAATTAGAAAAGTTCACGAAAATTTTTACAAATCTCAACATCGACCAATTGTTACCACACTAAGCACAACCATCCCCATTCCCCATCAGCATTTCTCTTTCCTCACCAAGATGGAATTTCAAGAAAGCCAACTGAAACAATCTCAAAAAACAATTAGAAAATTATCAGATGGATTCCACTAAAAGTAGAAAACTATGAAAGACTCACAGCACTAGAAATTAGCTCTTCCTAAAACATATTCCCCAAGGAGTAACAAAAACCACACGAAAAACGAAGTCATCATATCATCTCAATCTCAATAAAAAAAGAGGCCCAACGAACCCTTGTCGTTCACCATCATGGGGCTACACTGAAACATAACTTCCATCCTCACTCTCATAATTTCTTGTGGTATGTCAAAATTGCAAAAAATAATTTTTTTAACAACGTTATTGACTTAATCTTTTTTACTTCAAAAATAGCACGGTACACAATTCTACTGTATGTTTGCTTACAAACTGCTGTCTGTAGATGTTTTTAAGGAAAAATAACTTACTTATTTCATTTCTACAGTAGGAAATATTTGAACACACAATTCAGTAGGTAGGTAACCTAGGTTTACAATCCACAATACATGCAGTGTCTACCCAGTTCAAAGTAGAAGTTATTTGTTCGTGAAACATAATTTAGATAAAAATATGGATTCATCCCATTTTGCATGTTTGCTCTTCAAATATTACGGGTGTTCCTAAATTCAATGCACTGCACTAACTTGTGCCAAAAATACAGTGTATACCACTAGAGTATGATTTAGCTGTTTCTCGATAACGAATCAAATTATTTCGTTCAAAATTTCAACTATTTGTATGAGAGACAAACCGGGATATATGTACCTATATTTTTTGAGGAATCTCAAAAACTATCAAAAATAATGATGCACTATGCTTATGAAACTTTTTAATTCAATTCATTTCAATTTATTACCTTATTCATTACATTTTTACAATATTATTCCATTTGGTGAATACAAAGTAAAATAAATATTTTTTACAAACAATTGGACCGACGTTATTAGTTGGTGCACTGAAAAGTATAAAATAATATTAATTCTATTGGTGTTGTTACTTTTGAAGTTGTGCAGTTGCAGATAGATTGATAACTTTTGGCACCAACTTCACAAGTACCAGCACCAATAGAATTAATATTATTTTATACTTTTCAGTGTACCAACTAATAACGTCGGTCCAATTTTTTGTAAAAAAATATTTATTTCACACTTTTGAGTGTAACATTAGTCACGAAAATCGTTGAACGTTCACTAATAGCAATGTACTTATCCTATTACCCACGTATATTCTTTGCTTGTGGTTGTTTTTATTAAGATCTCAAAGCATCGCTGCGGAAATACGCTTAAGAATTTTATGTTACCATTTTAACACCGAATTAACTCGAAAACTGTAACTTTAAGGAAAAAATGTTCATTAAGTATAAATGTTGCTACAAATAATTATGTCTTTCATGTAGTATCGAAAGATTTTCAATTTTCGAAAGAAATCGCCCTCTCTACATAGCAAAAAAGAGAAACTTACATGCCTTTATCTCAAAAACCGTAACACTTTTGAAAAAATGTTCACTTTAAACGTTTCCGGATTTTGTCCTATCTTTAATTATACCAACTAAGATTTTCGATTTTCGACAAAATTTGCCCACTCCATCTTCTTCGGGGGCGGTTTTCGAAGAGAAGGAGATTTCGGATCTGCGTTTTTGTGAATATGGGATCATTTCTCAATCCTCCTATTTCAAATGAATCAAAAATCATCAAAATCGGAGTTCGTTTACTATATAAAACGCGCTGTCAAACAAAAAAAAGTACAGTCGAATTGTATACCTCCTCCGTTCGGGGTTCGTCGGTCAAAAAATCTGAAGAACGAGGTAGACCTCAGCTGTGCTCAGGAATGGTTTTACTTAATAATATACTATCAACTAATTTAAAATAAATACATATTGTTTAACATATTATTAATAATATCCTTTTTCCATGTTTCAAATGTCCTAAAATATTAGATTCATAGTGCCATAAAGTTTTATACACATTATATATACATACACATACATTCACCCATACATATATACAGAGGTGGACAATTGGACAAATTCGAACGGATGATAGGATTTTCAATGTATATTGCCCCGATATGTTGAAAAGAGTCAACTATCTGAATACTTTCATTGAGAAGAGAGGTACAAATCAAGTATGCATCTGGACCGCTGTTCCCCTTTCTGCAGACTGTATGTCTGCCTCGATTAAATTCACATACTGAGACTCAGTTAATTGATAGCCAATAACATTTGAAAGTAGAATCATTTCATGTGAATTCCAAAAGGTATACAATGCAGGAAAAATTGAAAATCTTAAAGAAATTTTTCCCGGGGACCATTTGGTTTCAACGGATATATATATATATATATATATATATATATATATATATATATATATATATGGGAGAATTGTCGGCATGAAGACAGAATGTGAAATACAGTGTGATAGTCCGTGTAAGCTAGTGCGAATATAGTAAAGTTAAGTTGTAATTTATATTATTTCGAGTATAAATAAAGTTAATTTAATAACTCTAAATTAGTCTCACTTATCTGCGAACCCACATACGCAACACTATGTTAGAGATTAGAGATATAGGGCGATAGTTATTGATCAAAGTGTGCTTTTCAGACTTGTATACAGGTACAACTTCAGCTTGCTTAAGAGCATTAGGCCATATACCTTTACTTATGCATTTATTCAATATTATTGCTAACGGCTGACTAATGTAAAATTTGATTCTCTTTAAAACCCGAGCATGTATTCCATCAATAACCCCATTTTTATCCTTTCATAGTAACATGTAAAAATTAAACAATAACTAGCATAGTCCATTTGAAATAAGCGAGTTAATGTCAGTAGAAATAGAATTCCTGTAAAGCTGTTAATATTTTTGATGGATTGGAAATGGCGAGAAACCGCCGTAAGTATATTTTCAAACTAATAACGTAAGTTGTTTTTGAGAGGCGGCTACATCAAACTCTACGTGGTACACACTGTATATAGAACACGATATTTCACACTGTACTTGTCCAGTATACTGAATTGAATTTAAGAACCCCCGCATTGTCGTGTGGTGATCTGTGCATTTTAGTGGAATTATAAGAGTCTCTAGAAATCAAACATTTTGTTCAAATTGTAGTAACAGTCGATGCATTTTTATTAAAGTTCATTTTTCAAATATTGTCTCCTAAATAAGTAGTTAAGTGACATGATGATGATGATGATAAATAGGCACATAGTATTTCAGTAGTGTGGGCTGAAGGCTGCTTAAGAAGACCTACAGCTATATACGTGATGTTATGGATGAGGAATGAATTAGCTATTATATTCAAGTTACAAATACCTACATCTGTTATTTCCTTATAAATAGATCCATTGACTGTCATCGTTGTATCACTTCAGGGTGTTCATAATAGAAGATAGCACACAACTTCACTTTGCAAAGAGACGTCAATATATATCTACAATTCTAATTCCTTCCACTACGTTGACTATTGTCCATATTTAGCGGGAATTCATTGAAAACTGTGTTTTATCTACCTTGCAAGCCATCATCAGAGTATGTACCATTTGTAATAATGTGATTGTTCCTAAAGCAATTCAAAAGGCTTATAATACGATTCATGCCACATTCACTTGAATGGTTTGCTGTCATACAATCAATAGTGAATTTCTTTAATAGTGAGCTAACATGGTTTGTGGGGTAAGAGGAGCAGAGAAGAAATAATGATAATACTTATCGTATTTATAAGAAAATCTAACAGGCCGGTCAGTCAATGCAGAAAGTCATTAATAGTTGGAAAGCCGAGAAGGGTTAGGCCAACCACTTGTGATAATGATCTATGATCAAAAAACAGAAAATCAACTATCCTAGATAATATTATATTTAAAAAAATTAAAGATTACAAAAAGTAAGCCAATGCTGGGATTCAAAATCGAGATCGGAACGCTGACGAGAACAACATTAGGTATACCCAGCCATACACCTAACCTGCTTTTGCTCAAATCCAATATGGCAATCATAAGAAATAACAAAATAGAGAGGTTTGGACAACAATAGAAAATGCGTTTTTCAACTTCAAGTTTCCAAAACTATAGAAGATTTAACTTTGATTTGGGATTTGGAAAAGGGATTGACGTTCTGTTGGTACTAAATTCTGTTTTTTTAAGCATACTCTGTAGCTCAAATATTCACAAAGATAACATCCAGTTCGGTTATGGGACACGATGTATGTATTACAGAAAGAACCAATAATAATTCATATGAATTCAATTTTTCTATTTCAAAGTTATTATAGGTAAGAGAGATATTTTTTTACAAAAACTAGGGCGATCTTATAAGGTGGTGCAGTGAAAAATACAAAATAATATTAATTCAATTGGTGCTGGTACTCTTTTAGTTGGTGACTTATATCAATCTATAACTGCACAACAATAAATTTGAATTTTTGGAATAAATTCAATCCTAGTTTAAATTTTTTATTTTTTATACTTCATTAATAGAAAAACTAATTTCTGTCCCTGTTTAGAGGTCTTTTTTTACCAAGAGTTGAAAAGCAGTTTTCGTTTTGTCCTAGTTGATGGCGCTCTTCAATTAATATTAATACAATTTCAATTCAACTTATATTTATTCAGACGTGAAATTTAATACTTTCGAGGTTTCCAATAAGATCAACTGTCTCTTGTCAATTGTCAATGGTGATGCGCCTGGGAATATCTTCTCTTCGTTATAACATAGACACAACTGATGCATCGCTTAGCTCATTTGTGAAATTATGTTTGTCAAAAGAATTGAAATAATTTAATTTAAAAATGACACATATTAGAAAAAAATTAAATGGGAGTAGAAAATATAGTGAAAAGATTATGTAATAAACGAAACGATAGTTGTCCATAAAGAATAGGGTAATAGCAGAAACAAAAGATAGGTTATGTTACTCTAATGTTTATTGATTACCTGTCAACTTTTTGATTATCAATCGATTGGTAATCAGTCACTTCTGTGGACACGACCATATATATAAATGTATGAAGATAGTTACACTTGGTATGTAAAGTCATAATATGCATAGACGTACCTTTCTATGATCATATGTCATCTATTTTAGAACTATCACTACCCCCCTACTAAGAGTGATACGAAAAAAGTATAGAGGTAAAATCTTTGTAAATTTCTTCGAATTTTTTATTTCTATTGCTGCCATGTTCACAAGTTGTTAAGTATTTCGGATACAGGTATCAAATTTCACATTTTAAATAGAACACCCTATATATTTTTCGATTTTTGGAAAATGAAAAAATGACAGTTGCAGATATATGAATGATTCATTATTAATAGTAATGCATACTATAAAATAAATAATCATCCATTAGGTATCATAAATCTAACAAGCCGAGGTGAACATTTGTAACCAAACCAGAAACAATCTCTGGCAACATACAGGGGAGTACGAAAGCGATAAAAACTTTCAGTTTAATATTATCAATTATCTCCGGTTTTTTTAATGCAAACCCCATTTTTTCCGTTTCACTGTATACTACGACGAAAAATAAGAGTACTTTCTGTTTACGCCCCTATACCTAATATCAAGAGTTTCTGAAATAAGCCGAAATTTAAAATTCTGTAAAATATGAGGTGCACATTCGTTAAACGTAGCGATTGCTATGGAAAAAAAAATCATCTTGTTTATTAAATGTCAGACTGTCAATTGTGTGTGCTTTTGTAGATCCGTAACAGTTTATCATAGTTTTTGAAAATGTATTCTGAACAAGAAAGGTTTGATTTTTTTGAACATTTTATTAAAAATAATAAAAGTATTGCCCTAACAATTAGAGAATATCGAGGAAACACTGAAAGAAGAATTCCGGACAAGTAAATTTTTCGGAAACTGCATTATCGCTTCGAAAATATTGGCAATATAATGTCTGAATAGACATAATTTATGCTTAATAAATAAAAACAACGATAAATATATATTAGATATTTACAATTTTAAAAATCACAAAATATGGAAGTATAAATTTTATATATTTTGTATACCTACATTTTATATAATTTTGATAGGGTCTAAAATATAGGTTTCTAACAGTAAAGTAGTAAAAATATTTATTCCATATTTGTCTTTCAACAGTCAGGAACGTTCATTTATATTAAGAATTTTTAAAACATAGCTGTTAAAATTTCTCACTTTAAAACTCTGATTTTTGACCGACTTCAAAAAATCAAAAAAGGAGAAGGTATACAATTCGGTTGTATGTTTGTTTTTTATGGCTGTTAAGTTTTGCATAGTAAACGTACTCCGATTTAGACGATTTCTGTTTCATTTGAAAGAAGAGAGTTGAGAAATGGTCCCATATTTAGAAAAACGTTGTAGTTTGTTGTTGTAGGCACCAACTTCAAAAGTACAGCATCAATAGAATTAATATTATTTTGTATTTTTCCGTGCAACAACTAATAAAGTCGGTCCAATTTTTTTTAAGAAATATTTATTTCTTTAATCCCGCCAGATCAAATTTTCATTTCCAGGAAATTTTGGGGAGGAAAGAAATGTTGAATTTTAATATTTTTGCTTATGTGAGTGAGTACGCCTCCATAAAGCAGTGAAGCAGACAAACAATCGAATTGTATGCCTCCTCTGTTTGGGAAGTCGGTCAAAAATAAAATGGAGTGAGGTCATTTCAATATAATTATATTCAAAGAATCAAAGTCATAAATATAAGTGTTAATATTGCTTGTTAAAACTTATTAATCTATCTTTATCTAGATACATTTTTTATCACATTGTTTTAATTGTTCTGTTATGGATAACATTCAGCCATAGCTCATATACCTAAATGGGAGTACCTAGTATACCAGTGATGACTTATGAATATCAATAATTGGTTTCATCATATATTGTATGCATAATTGTTAATTGAATTACATTGAAGGAAGTGAATGTTTGGTTGGTGATAAGTTCAATATTACGATATTCGCTCTGGAAATTTTTTATGTTTTTAATGTATTACCTATGTATTACCTATATATATTTACCTATAACATACTTTAAATAAATACCTCTCTGTAAACTGATGCCTAGGTCCAATAAGTTCTATGAAGGTATAGCGTATACCAAAGTTTACAGAATAGTATTTTGTAAACTTTGTATCTTAGCGGCCTTTTCGCAGGAAACAGCCTCCAATTATATTTTTGGATAATTACTATAATACTATATTTTTAACCCCCGTCGCAAACGAGGGAGTGTTTTAAGTTTAACTTATGTATCTATGTGTCTGTCTGTCCTAAACGGATGAACCAATTTTGATTTATTTTTCAGCCACTGATCTGTCTGTCTTAGTCAAAATTATCTCGGAAACGGATGAACCGATTTTGTTGCTTTCCTTTTTTTGTAATTTATCGATGAGGCTCGCCGGTGACACAATCATTTTGCTCCAACTGGTTTCTAGACGATACCTGAAAAACGTGTTTCGCTCAAGACTGTGGCGCGACAAAGAGCTGAAATTTTCAATATTATTATGGCTAAACGGTTCCTCCTACGTCCAAATTGAATATAACTATTGTTGTTTGTTCTGGCAAGCTGAAAAAATCACATGATCTGACCAGACGATTTTAATATACGATGGAATTAGTTTGGAAGCGGTAGGAATGTCGGGTGATTGGACACACCAGATTTTTTTTTTGAAAGGCGACTTTACGAAGATTGTTCTTAGCTAGTTTTTTTTAAATCAAATTTAAGGTGTGAATCCGTCTATGTGTTTGAGATTTAGCTCCCAAACAGATTCAGTGTTCTGAGATAATTTCTTTTTAATTAAGTTTACCGTTTGTATCTGTAAATTTAGCCCAAAAAGATGAGTCGATTCCGATATAAATTTTTTTAAAAGGTGAATTATTATTGATCGAGATTATTCTTAGCTAGTTTTTTTTATAATAAGTTTAACGTGTTCATCTGTCTTTGGCATTGTAGGTAGGCCCCAAACAAATAAACCGACTTTGATTTAATTTTTGTTTCTTTAAAAGGTAACTCGATCGAATTCTTAGTTAGTTTTTTCTGGTGTTTTTTTTTGTATTATCAGTATTTTTTAGATTTAAATTAAACTGGCAGTCATAAGTATTCATTCGTTTTTATTGATTTATTTATTTTTCAGGGGACCTGTCATATTATTTTCTTCATATTGTTCAAGTCACTATATTTTGTAAATTTGGATGCAATTAAGCTCTTCCCCGGAATTGACTGGTATAAATTTTGTTAGCTCAACTGCTTATAATAGATTTAGATTCCATCAAACTTTGCAGTCATAATTTGATATCGTCATTCAACAATCAAGTGGAAAATAATATGTCAATCGCAGATATCTTTAATCTATATACCTAAACGTTAAAGTGAAACCTACAGGGTGGCCCATCGAAAACAGTTCAGCAAGGTTTACGGCTTTGTAAGTACCAATTTAAAAAACACTCGGACCCTTCAACTATTGTTTTTAGGGGGACACGTTTTACCAATAATTTCATCCCTGTAACCTCAACCCCCCAGTGGGGGTGGCATACATCTTTTTAAAGGAAATTAAATTCTCTTTACAATGGCGTGTCGTTTTTTAAATTTGAGCCACGCGCCGCCGATAAATTGCGTTTCAAAGAATGTGATTTTATTGAGTAATACTTACATGTCATCTTATTAAATGTTGAAATTACACCAGATGTTCTTCACAATGATCGAGAACACTTTGAACAGTTGTTATACTATTGTATGGTGGTGAATGGCGGACATTTTCAACATTTAATAAGATAGCATGTAAGTACTACTCAATAAAATCACATTTTTTAAAACGCAATTTCTCGGGGGCGCATTGCTCAAATTTAAAAAACGACAAGCCATTTTAAAGAGAATTTAATTTCTTTTAAAAAGATGTATTACAACATACCCCTTCCCATTTGAAAAAATAAGGGCGTTTGCCACCCCCACTCGGGGGTTGAGGTTACAGGGATGAAATTATTGGTAAAATATGTCCCCCTAAAAACCAAAGCTGACGGGTCCGAGGTTTTTTTATAATTGTTACCGTAAACCTTGCTGAACTGTTTTCGATGGGCCACCCTGTATATATATATATATATATATACATGGGAGCAAGCATTACGTTGCTCTAGGTCCCCATTAAATGGCATCTCCTCAGT
The DNA here is from genome assembly GCA_958507055.1 of Crioceris asparagi. Classification (NCBI taxonomy): domain Eukaryota; kingdom Metazoa; phylum Arthropoda; class Insecta; order Coleoptera; family Chrysomelidae; genus Crioceris; species Crioceris asparagi. The sequence goes on from OY293828.1 coordinate 33,711,177, forward strand.
CGCGGTGGTGTTTCCCAAGTTTCTCCGCGTGGGTAGAGAAGGTAGAGTGAGAGGATTATTTATAGCACCGCCGAAAGGTCAAAGGAACCAACAGTCTGACACGGTGCGATTCCAGCAGCAGCTTCCCCATAGCTTATCTACTGACTTGTCACATGCGCTTTTTTGTAACTCTTGTAACAACAACTGGAAACAAGATCAAGACAGTATATACTCGGCTGATGCGTACATTACATGCTTCCAGATGTGAAAACATGCGTAGAAGCATTCAAGATCTCAGTGTGAAGAGTGCGAAGCCTTCCGTTGCAGCGACATCTATTTATTGTCTTATGTTGTATTTCTATATTTGATTTCTCTGATGGAGAAAATATCCTATTGAATATTCTTTATATATGTATATTATTCTCTGCAATCCTAGCACTTATATGGGTACTATATAAAGTATCGTAATTAAAGGGAATCCCATATACAAACAGCGGTATTTCCTTGGAACATTGGTTCATGTGAATTTCAAGTTGCATTATTTCATTATATCTGGGTATTATTAAACTCAAATGTATTTTTAGACATATGAATAGATGGCATTTAGTTAAGTTTAATTTATACCCATACGAAAATATTTGTTATGAAATGAACTAGGAAGGATGGTTAAAGTCAATACCTTTTGGTAGGAATATCTTGGGTTCGTATAGAAAAACGTTGACGCACATATTCTACACATTGTCACTATTGTTTCAAACTACGGTGTATAATTTGTCCAGAGAACATTTCTACCAAAACTTTAGTAACAAATAAAAAAGTTTTTGTGCTTTGACATCAATCAAAAATCGTAATAGTTTTTGAAAGTAAATCCAATTAAATAGTTAATGAAATCTTGTCAATTTGCGATTTTATGCCATATTTTATATTACTTACTTTATGATCGTCTTAGTTTACAGTTTCACTGTTCAGTAAATAACTTTACAGATTTGTTTAGTGTTCCAGATACAAATATTGTCAATAAATACAGAAAAGAACGAAATTTAGAACTGAACAAAGGATTGCATGTTTAATTATTCTGTATCCTCTGTTAAGGTTTATGCTAGCTTGATAATCTGTGAATGATCTAACCAATACCACTTCCTTAATATGATTAGATAAATATTAATTTCGCTTCTATTTATGGTAACAAAATTTATTGAAACTTCCATGTAAGACATTATATTAAGTATAGGTATGTATACATATTTTCCTATCAAATCTATAAAAACCATGCAAATGCAATTAAAACTAATAATAAAAAGTAATGATAAGTTCAGCAATAAAATAGCAGATGACAATTTATTTCTTTGTTATGGGTTTTGGGTTGATTCTATATGGTCAGAACAGTAGAATGCATTTTCTTTTAATTTCTGGATTGAGCAGCATCTCGTCCATTAAGAGTCTAGATTAAAAGATTTGCACAGTAATCTTTTGATTGATTTAAGTTTCGAAATTCCGAAATTTTATCATCAGGAAAAAAGGCTAGAAAAATTCTATAAGAGAAGGGTCTAAATAATAAAAGACTATAACATAAAAAACTTATCACTATTAAGGTAGGTATATAAATAAGGTTTCAATGTTTTATAAAAAAGTAATCAGAGTGTTATTCTTAATAGACACTAGATATATGTTATCAAATAGAATGGTTTGTATTTTAAGCAAATTGTACATGGTCACTTAGGCATATACAGGTATGTACCTATGTACATATATAGAAATTATTTCCATATGATCCATCCTCTTTATGTATTTTCCAATTGTATTTTAAGAAAAATATTAATTTCATTAATATGCTTGGATCGAAGCAAATTTCTCGGAGATAAAATAGCAGATGATAGATCCTTGGAATATTTTGCATTTTGTTAGCTCCTAGATAGTATGATTGTTGAAAATATCGTGAAAAGTATGGTGACCTATTTGCGCTGACTGTGTGAAGAAGAAGGCAGAGAACGACGGGAGGACGGGAAAAAGGAGGTAGAGGAGGAGGAGGAGGATATGGGATGCGGGGGCGGTGGTTGTGTGTGTATGTGTTGTTCTCACCTTCGCAAATGAAGCCTTGCTGGATGAGGCCCCATAACATGTCGCTGCAGTGGTGGCAGTAGGTGGGCTTATGGAAGGTTTTTTTGCAAAAGCTGTGGCCGTGCGCGGCGGCCGGCTGTTCTGTAGAGCCCGCCACCGACGCCATTTCTCCCAGCCACCGTTCACGCCAGATTTTCACCGTGAACACTTGGCACTTGCCGGCACACGCATATTACAGCACCAGGTCTATGTTATATCGAAACCGTACGTGTACATTCTGCTGCCTTGCGGGGTCTCTGACAGCCACAGTTACATGCCTAAGGCGCATTTCTCGACTTGGTCGACTCCCGTACACAGCTGACCATCACTGACGACCGACAGAGTGCGCACAAGCGCGGCGACGTCGACGACGTCGTCTTTCGCGACGCCTCGCACCGTTGCCACTACAGGCACCGTTTCAAATTACCAGCAGAGCGAACTCTATCTTTTGAACCAAATACATGTTTAAATGGTACCAAAAATCATAAATCTCTCTATAACTGTACAGTTTCAAAATTACGAGCACCTATATTATCGACTTAATAATATTTATATGGTATTTGTCAGTGCACCAACTAATAAAGTCGGTACTATTTTTTTCTATTTAAACTTTTCACATTTCGAGTATTTCATTAGTCATAAGAATTGCTGAATAAAGCAACATATCTTATTTTCAATTTAAAAGTAGAACTACATAACTATATTTAGAAGTTATTTTTTTGCATTTTTTAAATCTTTCGACGGTCTTAAATTTATAGTTCTTACCTACTTAGGCAATAAAGCTATTTAAATTTTTTACTTTGTTTGCACCCATTTGTACCAAATTTGGTCACTATATGATTTAAATATGACTTAAAATTCATCAATTTTTTTATTCACCAAAAAACTGTAATTCCGAATTTCGATATATAATTAGGTATATTAGGTATTGGTTCTCGAGATAGTTGAGCCGAACATTGCTCCCAAGCACCCGTACCCGCATATGTAAATACATACACACATAAACATTTTCCAAAAAACTAGCCTTTGGTCAGAAGGGTACATAGAGACTTCAGATTAGAATTTTCCTAAATCCATCTCAAAAACTTCTTACGAATGATAAAGCAATAAATATTTATCCATGAATTGTATTATCTCCCAGCTTTGTGTTGTTCTTTTTTGTTACATTTCAAAGTCCAAAGAATAAATAATTTGACTTTCTTGTTAAAAATACTAGCTTTGAATTACACTGTTATGGCGTTTTGTGGCATAAATACCCATCAAATTCAGTTCTGACAACCATTCAGGTAGAAGTGGTAGTGGGTATTGTTAAAATATGCCATTTTTGATTTGTTATCAACCATCTATATTATGGATCATCTCAGGCTCTTGACACCTCATACCCTATATATATATGTATTCACCAGTTCTAATTTATGTTTGGTCTTTTAGCTTTTTTTCAGTGATTTAACGTTATGCGCGGCCAAATGAACAGACAGGCAGACAAAAATTATCACATTTACAATCAATTTGTTTCATTTTTTTGTGATATATATATATATATATATATATATATATATATATATATATATATATATATATTATACAAATAACTTGGTGTATTATATCTACCATAATATAGAGCGACTATTAATACTAATATATATTGGAGATTAAACGATAAAATTGTGGTAGCGGCAACGTTGTGGGGAACGCGTCGCCGTTGAACCCGATTCGCCCATCGGCCTGTTTGGAAAACTAGCGCGATCTATCCGGAGATAAAGCAGTTCAGGAATACCTATCAAATCGAAAACTGGAACTCGAGCAGCAAAGCATTGAGAGAGCAATAAAGTAAATATATGTATAAGCATCAATAGAAATAAGTTTCGACGGGGTAACAGAGCATTTCAACACAAGGAACGGCGATGGTTACGTCATTGGAAAGATGATCCCAAAAGTTTGGGTACTAATAATTACTCAGCAGTTGTCGAAATGTATATCAGAAAAATATTTTATTTAATTCAGCTTTAAAAGTGCAAGTACCAAAAAAATGAGTATTTGAATTTTTCAATGCATCGATAAAGACGGTCCTAGTTTTTGAGTTTTTTATTAGACATCAAATAATATTCACACAAATTCAGTGACTTTAAAATACCTATAGCGGTTATTTTGCACCGTCCTTGCGTTGTAACTCGAACACTCTTGAATTGTTAAACCTTCCAATTACTTCTTGCGGGAAGTTGGTCAAAATGCGACGGCTTAAATTCGCTTTCACGGGCATATAGAAAAGTTTACCAGATATATGGATCAAGTGAATAATAAATTTTATTTAACTTCATTATTTATTACTGTGTCTTATCATTATTCAACAACAATTTATCTCAATAAACAACTGACACAGAATTATTTAGCTTGGAAAGGCATGGTCCTGAAAACAGAGGGAATATTTTGAATACTTACAAATGAACTTGATTTATCATAACCAACTGTGAAGACACTATAAGAACACTAAAAAACTAAGATCGTCTTTAACCCCCAACGCAAAAGAGGGATGTTGTATAATTGTAGGTGCAAAAAGTATTTTATATGATTTAATAGTAACTTCCGTGCAACTTGCAATAAATTAATCATAAGCATCAGTCCTTCTATGCGGACTATGTAAGACGTTCCGCTGTTGGTCCTCGATACACGCCAAGAGGCGTGCCATATTCATATCGAGAGAAGTCTGATCTGTTCTCGGCGTTGGGCGTTGGTAGATCATCTCTTCTATACGTGACCTTTCTGGAATATTAATGCCTGGCTGCCTGCGTTTATATTGGAGAGGGTTTGCCATGCAGTTTAGTCAGATTAAACAACTTCGGAACATTGCGCGGGTTAGATATACATTTCAAATAATTGAATATAAATATAAGTGGATATAAGTGTATATAGTAGTTGATGTATTGAGTATAAATGTATATAATTGTGATATTTTTTGTGTTAAATGAATATGTAAACATAAATAAACCTTAGTGACTCAATATTCTTCTAGAATTTGTTGTATCAGCAAAATAAGTCACTTAGAAAAAATTTCAGTTATCAATGCTTTTCTGGTTATTTAAATGGAAATATAGCTTATGAAATTTCATTTTCAGTGGAAAAAAAAATATGCGAGGCAGTTGGGTGGTGTATGGTGGATTGCATAACTCATTTATTTCTAAACAGGAACAAAAACTCCTATAGAATTAGACCTCTCCTGTGAATTCGTTGTGTGAGCTAGGACACCACGAAACAACATCAAAAAGGAAATCCTTGGCTTTCCCTGAACTCCAAAGAACGACTCCATGAGCTTGGATGAATCAAGGATAATGGGTGAGAAATTCCTCCTGCAAGATTCGAGAATAGAGCCGATCCGACAAAAAAAAATTCGTAAAAGGAAAGAAAACAAATATTCCAAGGCCTCGGAAAGATGCCCGCCACGTCAGTTTCTTGAGGAATTTTCACTTGTTAATAAAACCATCCAGGACGCAGCGGTGGAAACCATGGATAAAGGATTGACTACTTAGCTCTAAAAAACGGGAAGAAACCCTAGACAATCTTTAAAAATACCAGAACAAGAGAAGAGGAGCTAAGGAAGTGAAGTCACGGAGTGAATGGAGAAGGAGGAAGAAATTAATCCGAAATGTCCGGAGTCGGAAATAGAAGAAAGGATAAACTGGAGGAGAGGACCGAGGTTGTAAATCGAATAAACTATCCGATGTGTATTTGAAACACCGTTGGCAATGTTTTGGAGATACTGATCCTGATGGTACTCCAAGAGCACTACGAGAAGACTATCGCAAAAATTAATACTAAACTTGAAAGAAGTAGTCAACAACACATTATTTTGTTCATATAGTAGTCTGCTTTTTACAATTTTCTATTATAATTTCATAATAGCTTCTTTAACTTAACAATAGATGACACTATTAACATATTATCACTTTCTCCTATTTATACCTTGTCGCACCAGATTTTTTCTCTTTCTTAACACAACCACCACAATATTAAAATGTAGTCAATACTGAGTTTTTTGGTTTTTTCGTTTTTTCTTTTCTTTTTATTTTAGAATGTCGTTTTAATTTTTAATTTCAGAATTTATAATTTATTTAATATGCAACGGGTTTTTTGAGTTTTATTATAATTTTATTATAATTTATAATTTATTTTGTATTATTGATAGTATGTTCCACATTCACATTCCTCAATGTAAGTAAAAAATGTTATCAGCCATCTTGTAATTTGTAAATTCTTATATTATTTCTTCTTTTTTATATTTAATTCTTTTAACATTTACTAATTTAATTTTACAGAACTTTTGTCAAGATTGACAATGGGAATATATATTCCCGAAACATGTCTCAACCTCTGTAATTTTTAATTTAACCAATATATGTGGAGATGATTTAGTGTTTCTTTCCAATTTACAATCCCACTCCACTTCGAGATCATGGAATTCTTCATACAATAAATTTATATTTTATAACTCAAGCAAAAGATTTGTTATTTATGTTTCTGCATTATTGTTAATAATCTTTCATATTATGGCTTATTTAATCAATCGAAATTTTTTCTCCTTAATTATATGAACTTCCTTGAAGCGTATAAAAAATTTGAGATACCATATTTTATCTCGAAATCGTTACGCCATTGATCTACTCCTGTCAGCTGAATTGAAATCATTCGTGAAACATAGTATACAATATTTTATTAACTACACCTTGTAATAGTACAATTGTAGCAAGTCAGTATAAGGCAGAAATTATTAAAAAAATAAGTTATATACAAAAAAAGATTGAAAAAGTGTAAAGTAAGTACATTTCAAATATAGAGTAGGTATATGAAAATTTGTAAAAGATATCACGAACATACATACAGTGGGTATAAACAAAAAAAAGGAAAGAATAAATAAATAAACAAAAAATGAGCGAGATAGTATTACTCTATAATACCCTACCCTAGGCAATAGAAATAAAATATTTTTTTTAATAAAGGTTCTTCATTGTGTTTAAATATTCGATCACATTATAGAAACAATTTTCAGTAAGAACCATTTTAAAATTTGTTTTAAAGATCTTGAAGGTCATTTGTTTGTACATGTCTGGCAGTATGTTATACAAACTGATACCTATTTAATGTATTTTTATCAGAAGTAAAAAGTCTATATTTTTGAGTTCTTATTTATTTTTTTACACGTGTTGGATGGTTGTGTGATAGACTTTCCAGTGTGTTTTTTGTGCCCTCTTTTGCATTCTGAATATATGTACAGAGTTGACGAAGTTTCCCCATAGGATTGTGCAGTAGGATATGTGAGAATGAAACGCGGTGATTTGGGCATCTTGATCTAGACTGTCCTTTATTTTTCTCAAGACGAATAGGTTGGAAAATAGTTTTCTCTTAAGGGATAGTACATGATCCTTCCAGTCAAGTCTAATATCAATTGTAATGCTCAGTAGTTTCGCCGATTGACAATATCCGTTATTATATTTATCTAAAGAAAAAAATATTCAGATCGTCCCAATTTGAACCATAGGGAGTAAAACTAGCATAATTCGGACCCCTGGGGGCTGGGGGACCCCACTAGTAACTTCTTTCAGGGAAGATTTTTGTTTCATCACCCACAAACTGCTTTCTCGCTAATAAATAAGATTCTATTAGTTTATAAAAGTTGCCGCTGAATCCATACCTAAATAGCTTCTTTTTAAGCAGATTGTATGAGATACAGTCAAAGGCCTTACTAAGATCGCACATTGTCAATCCTACTCGGTTACTACCCTCATGGCCCCCAATTATATCTCCCAAAACCTTGCTTAATGCTTCTATGGTATAGCGCCCTTCTCTAAATCCAAACTGCTGGTTCCCAAAGATATCTTGCTTTTCAAGAAAATCTACTATTTGCGGTTTTATAACTTTTTCATATCCTATGGATATGCGGCGATAATCGCCGGAGTTATTAATGTCACCGCTTTTAAAAATTGGGATAACTCTCGTTATTATTCAAAGATCGGGAAAAGTCCCATATTGAATACATTTATTAAAAAAGAATGTAAGTGGAGTAACCAAAACATCTATAAGATTTTTCAGTATATTAACGTTAATTTGATAGAAATCAGAGCATCCAGATTTTCTTAGACTGAGACTCGATCTTCTCACCTCTAATCTATAATATAATTAATATAATAAATATTTTTTACAAAAAATTGGACCGACTTTATCAGTTGTTGAACTGAAAAATACAAAATAATATTAATTCTATTGGTGCTGGTAATTTTGAAGTTGTGCCGTTGTAATTTGTTGGTGTAGGCACCAAAAAAATATCTAAGCTACCATACTTACATGACCTGTACAAACAAATAACTATTGATACTATTTGAATAGCGCAAAATTCTGCGTGCAATTTTTCGCAGTACTCTGATATATCGATTTTCCGACAACTTAGGATTGTTCTAGCAAAAATGCAGACTCCTCCCTTATTTTACTAGTCTACACTATAGTCCTTGAAGGGCTTAAAAATATTGTGGCGAATCAGCGTCCTGTTAAAATATAAATGTTTGACATGATCGGACTCTGAGACAATTGGGTTGAATAAAGATAAATAAAACGTACAACTTCAGATGTTTCGACAGCTCCACTATCTTTTTCAAGCACTGATTTGAGAAAAATGAGTTCCATATTTTTCATAAAACCGCAAATGATCTTGATTCTAGTAGAGACTGAAAAGATAATAAACGTAATCTTAACCTATCCAAGTACCTATTACCACCTAATTACTGTCAGCATTAACACAACTCTGATACCAGACTCGTCTGAAATTACAAATCAGAACCTAGAAACCGTCAAAAAAAAGTAAAAGATCTTGTTATAGTCGCCCAACGGGTTATTGGACCGGCACATGGATTTCAGATACAAACCGGGAATTCTTTAAAAACCCAGAACATTATGTATTTAATTCATAGTGTTCTGATATGGTACGATAAGGTAATAGTTATAACGAAGGTGCAACAAAACCACAGATAAACATATGTCTTCCTAGTCAAAAATAATGTGAGTTCCATTATCTTTGCTTTAGTGAATGCTAGCAATCTCTGCTGTCAAGTAGGGAAAGCTTGCTAAGCATTTTGAGATTCGCGCGCGATTTGCGAGATAGGTTAGAAAAAAAGCGAAGGTGTTGTCTTGGTATATACGATATATACTGCTTTTAATTTCACCAATTCAGACATTGAATCAAAGTTTGACTGTATGACTATACCTCAGAAAGCTACAAATGTAAAACTGGTGACCAGTATTTCCATTCAAATTGTGGCTGTAAAAAGTAAACTAAGAATAATAAAATTAAAAATAATAGAAAAATATTTCGATTCTTTAGTTAGGTGTTCTTAACTTTCCCTGGCTGACCAACTAGGAAACCTCCTCTATCTCTGGCCTCTGCTTCCCCCAAGGAACCGCCGTCAAGCATTACTTCGCGGGGGGAGGATTTAGCTAAACAGCTCCTTCTTCAGTTGCTTCCTCGATGTTAAGCATTTCTTCTCCTTTTCTCTGTAGAGCGAAGTTCTTTCAGGACCTCAGCCGCGGACTTGCTTGTTGCTGCCCAGATCGTCTCTGATAAGACCATAGCCTTCACCATGTTTTCAGGCGTGATCCTTCCTAGAAGTGAAGCTTCCCATGAACGACGAAGGAGGTTTAAGCGCGGGCATATGAAGAATACGTGCTCCGCACTTTCACTTACTTCTACACATGTTGGGAACTCCGGGGAATCTTCATGTTTGTATTTATGGAGGTATTCCCTGAAGCAACCATCTCCAGAGAGCATCTGAGTCAGGTAGTAATCGAATTCTCTGTGGGACCGGCTAAGCCAGGTATCCACCTGTGGGATAAGATGATGAGTCCATCTTCCTTTGTTCGAAGCATCCCATGGTATTTGCCAACGGCCTTTACTATTTCTGCGTTCCTTTCGCCTCAGTTCTTCCGGGCTCATTGAAGTCAGTTCTTTTTGCATGTAAAGGGACTTCTCTCTTCCGCTAGCAATTCAATGGGCAGCATTCCGGCGATGACACATACTACGTCCTCAGACACTGTGCGGTATGCGCTGGCAACTCTCAGGGCACTCTGCCGATAGACTGATGCCACTTTCCCTCGTGAATCCTGCCTCCCCAGAGCGTCGGCCCAGATGGTAATCCCATAAGCGATTACAGATGTGACCACCGATAACAGCAGAACTCTCTTTCTCTGTTTAGGACCTCCTACGTTCGGCATGAGTCGAGATTCCCAAGTATCGAATGAACGGTTGGGATGTGATCTCGTGCTCCCCCACCTGCAGCATTATCATCTCTACGTTTCTCCGACTAGTGAACAGCACCGCCTCTGTCTTGTGCTCTGCTAGTTTCAGGCCTACTGACTTCATCCATCCAATAATCTTCTCGAAGACCGTATCAAAAATGAAATTCATTTCCTCCAGGTGCTTTACCACAATCATCACTGCCACATCGTCTGCGAATGCTACGAGGCTCACCTCCTCCGGCAATATCAGTTTCAGAAGCCCATCGTATATAATATTCCATAGAAGAGGACCTAGCACGGAGCCTTGGGGTACGCCTCCAGTGACTGTACTGCTTGGGAACGTCCTCTGTGTCATACATGAGGATTCTGTCCGTGAAGTAGCTAGCTACCATTCTTTGTAAGTATCTTGGGACATCCATCTTTCGAAGAGCCTCCATTATGCAATCCCATCTGGCTGTGGTAAATGGGTTCTCTATGTCAATCGTCACCACAAGACAGTACTTTTTTGTTTCTCTCTTCTATCTAACCCCTGAGACTACTTTCTTTGCGGTTTTTACGGCGAGGTCAATTGCATCAAGAGTTGAGCGGCCTCTCCGAAAGCCATATTGGTTTTCTCCAAGTAATGGTTCCACTACTGCTTTTAACCTTCTATGGAGTATACTCTCAAGGATTTTGCCAGCCGTATCCAGCATGCAGAGCGGATGATATGATGATGGATCATCCGGTGGTTTTTTCCCTTTTGGCAGTAGTACTAGTCTCTGTCGCTTCCACGTGGCAGGGAAAGTTCCCTCGTTAAAACAAGCGTTATATACATCTACGAACAGTGATGGTGCCTTATAGATGGCTGCTTTCAGCGCGACGTTTGGAATTTCATCTAAACCAGGGGCATTTGTATTTCCCACTCTGTTACAAGCTTCTCTTTCAATCGCACACTGTTCTACTAGACGGTGGAGTACCATGTTTTAAGGAAATAAATCTCTTACATATATATATATATATATATATATATATATATATATATATATATATATAATATATATATATCTCTTATATATATATATATATATATATATATATATATATATATATATATATATATATATATGAAAGCTGCCATCAATAAGGCACCATCACTGTTCCTAGATGTATATAACGCTTGTTTTAACGAGGGAACTTTCCCTGCCACGTGGAAGCAGCAGAGACTAGTACTACCGCCAAAAGGGAAAAAAAACACCAGATGATCCATCATCATATCGTCCGCTCTGCATGCCGGATACGGCTGGCAAAATCCTTGAGCGTATACTGCATAGAAGGTTAAAAGCAGTAGTGGAACCATTACTTGGAAAAAACCATTATGGCTTTCGGAGAGGCCGCTCAACTCTTGATGCAATTGACCTCGCCGTAAAAACCGGATGGATGTACCAAGATACTTACAGAGAATGGTAGCTAGCTACTTTACGGACAGAATCCTCAGGTATGACACAGAGGACGATCCCAAGCAGTACTGTCAGTGGAGGCGTACCCCAAGGCTCCGTGCTAGGTCCTCTTCTATGGAATATTATATACGATGGACTTCTGAAACTGATATTGCCAGAGGAGGCGAGCCTCGTAGCATTCGCGGACGATGTGGCAGTGGTGATTGTGGCAAAGCACCTGGAGGAAATTAATTTCATTTTTGATACGGTCTTCGAGAAGATTAGTGGATGGATGAAGTCAGTAGGCCTGAAACTAGTAGAGCACAAGACAGAGGCGGTGCTGATCACTAGTCGGAGAACCGTGGAGATGATAATTCTGCAGGTGGGGGAGCACGAGATCACATCTCAACCGTTCATTCGATACTTGGGAATCTCGACTCATGCCGAAAGTAGGAGGTTCTAAACAGAGAAGGAGAGTTCTACTGTCGTCGGTGGTCACATCTGTAATCGCTTATGGGATTGCCATCTGGGCCGACGCACTGGAGAGGCAGCATTCACGAGGGAAAGTGGCATCAGTCTATCGGCAGAGTGCCCTGAGAGTTGCCAGCGCATACCGCACAGTGTCTGAGGACGTAGTATGTGTCATCGCCGGAATGCTGCCCATTGAATTGCTAGCGGAAGAGAGAAGTCCCTTTACATGCAAAAAGGACTGACTTCAATGAGCCCGGAAGAACTGAGGCGAAAGGAACGCAGAAATAGTAAAGGCAGTTGGCAAATACCATGGGATGCTTCGAACAAAGGAAGATGGACTCATCATCTTATCCCACAGGTGGATACCTGGCTTAGCCGGTCCCACGGAGAAGTCGATTACTACCTGACTCAGATGCTCTCTGGAGATGGTTGCTTCAGGGAATACCTCCATAAATACAAACATGAAGATTCCCCGGAGTTCCCAACATTTGTAGGAGTCAGTGAAAGTGCGGAGCACGTATTCTTCATATGGCCGCGCTTAAACCTCCTTCGTCGTTCATGGGAAGCTTCACATCTAAGAAGGATCACGCCTGAAAACATGGTGAAGGCCATGGTCTTATCAGAGACGACCTGGGCAGCAACAAGCAAGTCCGCGGCTGAGGTGCTGAAAGAACTTCGCTCTACAGAGAAAAGAAAAAGAAATGAATATCATCGAGGAAGCAACTGGAGAAGGAGCTGTTTAGCTAAAACCTCCCCCCCCGAAGTAATGCTTGACGGCGGTTCCTTGGGGGAAGCAGAGGCCAGAGATAGAGGAGGTTTTCTAGTTGGTATTGGAAAAGCGCTTCCGAGTCTGACATACCAGGCAGAACACCAAGACCTGATGATACTTAAAAGTATGTTTCCCAAACCTATTTAAAATATATATAAATATATGTTACAATGAAAGCAGGAAATCTAGTAAAAGCTAACATACACAAGTCAATGCTAACAATAACGAATTCGTCCAGTGAATGTATTATCTGTGACTTCAATTTGTACATTAGCTAGTAAATGTTCACAATAACTAGTTATTGTTTGCTATCTCTGATGTCAGCCAGGAAAAGTTAAGAACACCTAACTAAAGAATCGAAATATTTTTTTTATTATTTTTAATTTTATTATTCTTAGTTTACTTATTACAACAGGGTAAAGAACCGTAATAGTGCATAATATTATTTTTAGCATTTTCCTGTACATTGCCATTTTCGAAAACCTTGTCCCGTACCAGTGGATTGTAACACTTCTTAACGAAATTTTCATTTCCGGAATTTCTTCCAACTTGAGTATGGTTTCCGAGCAGCTTCTGAACTGTGATCTGAATCTCAACAATATTCATCAGTTAATAATACTTAATAAACATGAAAAGTTACCGCGCGTTAAATTGTTTCAAAATTCCATTTAGAATACTTAATTTGCAGAAACCATCTGGACTCACATCAAGAACCAACGCTAAAATTGCACGTGCACGTGCATCCCCTCTGTCAACATCCGGAAGCGGAACCCTTACGGTTCTAACTTTTTCTACTATCGGATTATTATTATCGGATTCTGATTATAACTTGCTATTGCAGACCATCAAATGACAAACTTCTTTGATGACTATTTTTTTTTCTTGTTTATCGCACAGTACACAAACCTCTTGGGTAATGTTAGTGAAGCCACAATTTGAATGGAAATGCTGGTCACAAGTTTTACATTTGTAGCTTTCTGAGGTATAGTCATACAGTCAAACGTTGATTCAATGTCGGAATTGGTGAAATTAAAAGCAGTATATATCGTATATACCAAGACAACACCTTCGCTTTTTTTCTAACCTATCTCGCAAATCGCGCGCGAATCGCAAAATGCTTAGCAAGCTTTCCCTACTTGACAGCAGAGATTGCTAGCATTCACTAAAGCAAAGATAATGGAACTCACATTATTTTTGACTAGAAAGACATATGTTTATGACGTTAAAATTTTATTTCACCTAGTTTACAAACGAGAAAAAGAGATAGACAAGGTATGACGAAACCCCATTCGATCGGTATTCAAACTAGTATAATCATATATGTTGATTGTATTTTGTAGACTGGTACAGCATATATAGGATTTGGCACATCCTTTTGTTTGAGTCTATTTTATGATTTCCAACTTTGTAAAGGAATTCAACATCTGTGGTTTTGTTGCACCTTCCTTATAGCTATTACCTTATCGTACCATATCAGAACACTATGAATTCCCGGTTTGTAGCTGAAATCCATGTACATCTAGGAACAGTGATGGTGCCTTATTGATGGCTGCTTTCAGCGCGACGTTTGGAATTCCATCTAAACCAGGGGCATTTGTATTCCACTCTGTTACAAGCTTCAAGCTTCTCTCAGTTGTTCCTCGGTAATTCGCGAGATTGTTTCAATCGCACACTGTTCTACTAGACGGTGGAGTACCATTTTTTAAGGAAATAAAGCTCTTACAACCCTCTCCAGAAGCTGAGGGCAAGTATATATATATATATATATATATATATATATATATATATATATATATATATATATATATATATATATACATATACATATGTTTGTGTGAGTGTGTAGATATAATATACTATAATAATTATACAGGGCGATTCATTGGGAAATGGGCATACGCTAATGGTAGATAGGGGTGACGTAGCTGGTTACAAAAAACCTATATTTAATGGGTCTCTGATTCTTCATAACGAAGATACAGGGTGATTTATCCATTATGTCCGTTTTTTCATTTAGTCATAACTTCCGAACCCCACTGCATATTTTTTTCATACTCGCAACAAATACTCTTCATCCTGTATGGTAGCGAATACCAGAAAAATAAAAATGAAAACCCAGGTACGGACTTGGAAAAAATTAAAAAAATTGAGTCACTTTCAAAGAACACCCTGTATATCAAAATTTTGAAAATTTGTTAGCAGATTTGGAAAGAGTAGAGAAAATTATGTCGGACCAAATGTGTTTGGTACTTCCGCATACAATTCTAGTACTTGTTAATTTGAGTCAAAATTAATATTTTCGATGAATGTGTGCTACAAAGTTGAAAAAAAAATGTCTGCTTTAAAATGTAATCTTTCAAATCTAATCGATAAAATTATCAAGCATTCCATAATCTAATGTTTGGATCCCAACATTTTTGTAACATGAGTTGACAGGTCCGTATTTAGGACAAAATGCTTATTGCAAGGATTAAGTAACAAACATCCTGTATGTGTAATACAAATATGAAAATTGTATTTTTTCATTATGCTATACTTCAAACAAACAATAAAATGATAGAAAGACTCTATCCTGAAAAAAGTATACGTACCTTTATGGAAACTCGTTGAAATTGTATTATGTGAAAAAATAACTAAGAACGAAAAAAATTAGAAGCGGTTATTATTTATCCCATTATACATAATTAGTCTTTCAGTTAGAGCTTGTTGGTCATTTCTTGACTATTCTGATGCATTTTGAATAAGAATTAACTACTGCATTCCGTACGTATTGCTTGTTTCAGAGAATAATAAATACACTAGTAAATATCCCAATTTGTTGTAATTGTGAAGTTGGCTGATGTCAGGGTGTACCAAAATTTGACATCAGTTGTGATTTAAGAGTTTATACTTGTGTTGTTGTATTTGATAAGTGATTATTTGTTGATACCTTGTCATTTCTTACGGAAAATGCCCCATAAATTTTATAATGGTGAATATGCAGACATGGTATATGTGTACGGATTGTGTAATCGTAATGGAAAAGCTGCCCAAAGGGAATATGAGCGGCGATTTCCTAATCGGAGGTTACCAAATGACAAAACTTTTGCTAATGTGTCTAGTTATCTTAGAGAACACGGTAAATTTCCAACAGTAGCAGAAAATGAACATCATGAAAGACAACATAATGGTTTGGACCAAGATATTCTAGACATTTTGCAACACGACCCAAAAATCAGCACGAGAAGAATCAGCCATGCGACTAATGTTCCTCAATCTACAGTTTGGCGAAGATTAAGAGAAAATAATTTCCATCCATATCACCTACAGGAAGTTCAGAGGCTTCATTTGGGCGATAAAGTTCCTCGATTGGCGTATTCACAGATGAAGCTCAGTTTACGGAATTAATAATTTACGAAATTCACATGTTTGGGCACACCAAATCCGTTCGCTATCAAACAGACACACTCACAAGTAAGATTCTCCTTCAATGTATGGTGTGGTGTTATTAACAACCGTTTAATTGGTCCGCATGTTTTCCACATTTACTAACTGGTGAAGTTTATTTGGAATTTCTGCAAAATATTTTACCGATATTGCTACACAATGCAGATGTTAACGTTGGAGGCATGTACTTCCAACAGGATGGTGCTTCACCTCATTTGAGGGCAATAGTCAGAGACTTTTTAAATCAAAATTTTCCAAATAGATGGATAGGCAGAGGTGGACCTCATAACTGGCCTGTAAGGGGACCTGATTTTAACCCAGTCGACTATAGCATTTGGGGTTATTTAAAATCGAAAGTTTATGCAATTGAAATAAATTCAAGACAAGACCTTTTGCAGAAAATCGAACAGGCTTGCGACGAATTAAAAAAATAATCCGGATATGATTAGACAATCAATTAGAAGTCTAACAAAAAGGGCACATAAATGCAGTGAGCAAAATGGTGGCCACTTTGAGCATCTGTTGTAGTTTAGTTTTCTTGGAATATTTTATTTTAAAGTTTTCAATTCTATTTTTAGTTCTTTTCTTTTCACTTAATAACATATTACTGAGTGTTTATACTTATTATATATTATATATATTATACTTTTTTGGAATACAGTCTTTTTATTATTTTATTGTCTGTTTAAGTTTAGCGTAATGGAAAAATACAATTATCACATTTGTATCACATATTCATCGAAAATATTAATTTTGACTCAAATTAACAAGTACTAGAATTGTATGCGGAACCAAACACATTATGTCCGACATAATTTTCTCTGCTCTTTCCAAATCTGCTAAAAAATTCAAAATTTTGATATACAGGGTGTTGTTTGGAAGTGATTCAATTTTTTTATTTTTTTCCAAGTCCGTACCTAGATTTTCTTTTTTATTTATCTGGTATTCGGTACCATACAGGATCAAGAATATTTGTTGCGAATATGAAAAAAATATACAGTGGGGTTCGGAAGTAACGACTAAATGAAAAAACGGACATAATGGATGAATCACCAGAGATATATATATATATATATATATATATATATCTGATCCTTTATAACCAAGATACAGGGTGATTCATCCATTATGTCCGTTTTTTCATTTAGTCGTTACTTCCGAACCCCACTGTATATTTTTTTCATATTCGCAACAAATATTCTTGATCCTGTATGGTACCGAATACCAGATAAATAAAAAAGAAAATCTAGGTACGGACTTGGAAAAAAATAAAAAAATTGAATCACTTCCAAACAACACCCTGTATATCAAAATTTTGAATTTTTTAGCAGATTTGGAAAGAGCAGAGAAAATTATGTCGGACATAATGTGTTTGGTTCCGCATACAATTCTAGTACTTGTTAATTTGAGTCAAAATTAATATTTTCGATGAATATGTGATACAAATGTGATAATTGTATTTTTCCATTACGCTAAACTTAAACAGACAATAAAATAATAAAAAGACTGTATTCCAAAAAAGTATAATATATATAATATATAATAAGTATAAACACTCAGTAATATGTTATTAAGTGAAAAGAAAAGAACTAAAAATAGAATTGAAAACTTTAAAATAAAATATTCCAAGAAAACTAAACTACAACAGATGCTCAAAGTGGCCACCATTTTGCTCACTGCATTTATGTGCCCTTTTTGTTAGACTTCTAATTGATTGTCTAATCATATCCGGATTATTTTTTTAATTCGTCGCAAGCCTGTTCGATTTTCTGCAAAAGGTCTTGTCTTGAATTTATTTCAATTGCATAAACTTTCGATTTTAAATAACCCCAAATGCTATAGTCGACTGGGTTAAAATCAGGTCCCCTTACAGGCCAGTTATGAGGTCCACCTCTGCCTATCCATCTATTTGGAAAATTTTGATTTAAAAAGTCTCTGACTATTGCCCTCAAATGAGGTGAAGCACCATCCTGTTGGAAGTACATGCCTCCAACGTTAACATCTGCATTGTGTAGCAATATCGGTAAAATATTTTGCAGAAATTCCAAATAAACTTCACCAGTTAGTAAATGTGGAAAACATGCGGACCAATTAAACGGTTGTTAATAACACCACACCATACATTGAAGGAGAATCTTACTTGTGAGTGTGTCTGTTTGATAGCGAACGGATTTGGTGTGCCCAAACATGTGAATTTCGTAAATTATTAATTCCGTAAACTGAGCTTCATCTGTGAATACGCCAATCGAGGAACTTTATCGCCCAAATGAAGCCTCTGAACTTCCTGTAGGTGATATGGATGGAAATTATTTTCTCTTAATCTTCGCCAAACTGTAGATTGAGGAACATTAGTCGCATGGCTGATTCTTCTCGTGCTGATTTTTGGGTCGTGTTGCAAAATGTCTAGAATATCTTGGTCCAAACCATTATGTTGTCTTTCATGATGTTCATTTTCTGCTACTGTTGGAAATTTACCGTGTTCTCTAAGATAACTAGACACATTAGCAAAAGTTTTGTCATTTGGTAACCTCCGATTAGGAAATCGCCGCTCATATTCCCTTTGGGCAGCTTTTCCATTACGATTACACAATCCGTACACATATACCATGTCTGCATATTCACCATTATAAAATTTATGGGGCATTTTCCGTAAGAAATGACAAGGTATCAACAAATAATCACTTATCAAATACAACAACACAAGTATAAACTCTTAAATCACAACTGATGTCAAATTTTGGTACACCCTGACATCAGCCAACTTCACAATTACAACAAATTGGGATATTTACTAGTGTATTTATTATTCTCTGAAACAAGCAATACGTACGGAATGCAGTAGTTAATTCTTATTCAAAATGCATCAGAATAGTCAAGAAATGACCAACAAGCTCTAACTGAAAGACTAATTATGTATAATGGGATAAATAATAACCGCTTCTAATTTTTTTCGTTCTTAGTTATTTTTTCACATAATACAATTTCAACGAGTTTCCATAAAGGTACGTATACTTTTTTCAGGATAGAGTCTTTCTATCATTTTATTGTTTGTTTGAAGTATAGCATAATGAAAAAATACAATTTTCATATTTGTATTACACATACAGGATGTTTGTTACTTAATCCTTGCAATAAGCATTTTGTCCTAAATACGGACCTGTCAACTCATGTTACAAAAATGTTGGGATCCAAACATTAGATTATGGAATGCTTGATAATTTTATCGATTAGATTTGAAAGATTACATTTTAAAGCAGACATTTTTTTTTCAACTTTGTAGCACACATTCATCGAAAATATTAATTTTGACTCAAATTAACAAGTACTAGAATTGTATGCGGAAGTACCAAACACATTTGGTCCGACATAATTTTCTCTACTCTTTCCAAATCTGCTAACAAATTTTCAAAATTTTGATATACAGGGTGTTCTTTGAAAGTGACTCAATTTTTTTAATTTTTTCCAAGTCCGTACCTGGGTTTTCATTTTTATTTTTCTGGTATTCGCTACCATACAGGATGAAGAGTATTTGTTGCGAGTATGAAAAAAATATGCAGTGGGGTTCGGAAGTTATGACTAAATGAAAAAACGGACATAATGGATAAATCACCCTGTATCTTCGTTATGAAGAATCAGAGACCCATTAAATATAGGTTTTTTGTAACCAGCTACGTCACCCCTATCTACCATTAGCGTATGCCCATTTCCCAATGAATCGCCCTGTATAATTATTATAGTATATTATATCTACACACTCACACAAACATATGTATATGTATATATATATATATATATATATATATATATATATATATATATATATATATATATATATATATATATATATATATATATATATATACTTGCCCTCAGCTTCTGGAGAGGGTTGTAAGAGCTTTATTTCCTTAAAAAATGGTACTCCACCGTCTAGTAGAACAGTGTGCGATTGAAACAATCTCGCGAATTACCGAGGAACAACTGAGAGAAGCTTGAAGCTTGTAACAGAGTGGAATACAAATGCCCCTGGTTTAGATGGAATTCCAAACGTCGCGCTGAAAGCAGCCATCAATAAGGCACCATCACTGTTCCTAGATGTACATGGATTTCAGCTACAAACCGGGAATTCATAGTGTTCTGATATGGTACGATAAGGTAATAGCTATAAGGAAGGTGCAACAAAACCACAGATGTTGAATTCCTTTACAAAGTTGGAAATCATAAAATAGACTCAAACAAAAGGATGTGCCAAATCCTATATATGCTGTACCAGTCTACAAAATACAATCAACATATATGATTATACTAGTTTGAATACCGATCGAATGGGGTTTCGTCATACCTTGTCTATCTCTTTTTCTCGTTTGTAAACTAGGTGAAATAAAATTTTAACGTCATAAACATATGTCTTTCTAGTCAAAAATAATGTGAGTTCCATTATCTTTGCTTTAGTGAATGCTAGCAATCTCTGCTGTCAAGTAGGGAAAGCTTGCTAAGCATTTTGCGATTCGCGCGCGATTTGCGAGATAGGTTAGAAAAAAAGCGAAGGTGTTGTCTTGGTATATACGATATATACTGCTTTTAATTTCACCAATTCCGACATTGAATCAACGTTTGACTGTATGACTATACCTCAGAAAGCTACAAATGTAAAACTTGTGACCAGCATTTCCATTCAAATTGTGGCTTCACTAACATTACCCAAGAGGTTTGTGTACTGTGCGATAAACAAGAAAAAAAAATAGTCATCAAAGAAGTTTGTCATTTGATGGTCTGCAATAGCAAGTTATAATCAGAATCCGATAATAATAATCCGATAGTAGAAAAAGTTAGAACCGTAAGGGTTCCGCTTCCGGATGTTGACAGAGGGGATGCACGTGCACGTGCAATTTTAGCGTTGGTTCTTGATGTGAGTCCAGATGGTTTCTGCAAATTAAGTATTCTAAATGGAATTTTGAAACAATTTAACGCGCGGTAACTTTTCATGTTTATTAAGTATTATTAACTGATGAATATTGTTGAGATTCAGATCACAGTTCAGAAGCTGCTCGGAAACCATACTCAAGTTGGAAGAAATTCCGGAAATGAAAATTTCGTTAAGAAGTGTTACAATCCACTGGTACGGGACAAGGTTTTCGAAAATGGCAATGTACAGGAAAATGCTAAAAATAATATTATGCACTATTACGGTTCTTTACCCTGTTGTAATAAGTAAACTAAGAATAATAAAATTAAAAATAATAAAAAAAATATTTCGATTCTTTAGTTAGGTGTTCTTAACTTTTCCTGGCTGACATCAGAGATAGCAAGTCCGTACCTAGATTTTCTTTTTTATTTATCTGGTATTCGGTACCATACAGGATCAAGAATATTTGTTGCGAATATGAAAAAAATATACAGTGGGGTTCGGAAGTAACGACTAAATGAAAAAACGGACATAATGGATGAATCACCCTGTATCTTGGTTATAAAGGATCAGAGATATATATATATATATATATATATATATGAAAATGAAATGAAAATTCATATGTATCAGTTCTAAAGTGTATTGAATCGATTGGTTGTATTCACATTCAAAAGAAAAATCGTTTTCAGCAATTAATATTCTCATTTTACGAGTTCTACAGATTATATTTGAGATATGAGTATGAAACCTTTAATATCATAGGGCAAAAATAGTCCTATGGTTAAGGTTCCGGGTATTAACCTAGAGTTCCTCGGATCGAATTCTGATCACCTTGTAGTTTTTTTTTGTTTTAACAAAACCCATTTTTTAAATAAAAGATGTTAATATGAGTTTCTAATAATTTAATCGGAAATTTTCAATGAAAATGTGTACATATCTAATATATTGCAACCCTTAAGGTACACATTAGCTATTTCAAAAAAGGGACGGCAGATAAAAGTTTAAGTATGTATAGTGTTTGGGGTTGAGAAGTCGATTGGTGATACAGCTGAGTTTTGGTATATTTATCATTCAGCTTACACATTCATATTTATTTCGTAATCTATAACTTCGCAATACATTTTAACCAGAAAAATGCACATTTTTAATGAGTTTAAATATCCTTAATCCTTAACTCTTATAGACCAATCTTAAATCCTGTTTTACCCGAGCAAAGCTCTGTCTCCCGATATTCTTTGTTAATCGTGGAGATAGAGAGTCGGTTAAATGGGGAAAGTAGTGCAGAATTTTGAACTCATTAACGTGCCACCGTCAAAACAAACGAATTCCGCCTAGTTCCAAAGTTATCAAAAAAAAATCGAAAATATTACTCTGTTTTATTTTTAGTTTTATCAAAAAACTGTTATTTGAACACTTTTTTCTCAACTGCTTATGTTCTTTCGAAATATGTAGGTACTTTTATTTTTTCATCCGATTTCCGAGAAAAATACACTAACTTCAGTTTTTCTTATGGGCGCCATATTGGATTTCTCCATATTAGATTTAAGCGTTTTTTCTGATTAATTTGATAAATAAAATGTAGAATTTGCATTTGCCCACAGTGACATTAGTTGGTCCCCAAGATCACCAGACCTCATCCCTCTGGGGTTATGTTAAAAATTTGATATGTAACATGCGGCATTTGTCACATTCGTATACTAACTTGCAAGAAAATTATTCATTTAAATTGGTTAACGATATCATTGTCTTGTTTAATGGTGTGCATTGGAAAAACAGAAACATATCATGCACAAATCTGTCAGTTACTTGTATTTCACTGACTGTTATAGTGTTTGAGTCAGAATGACGGAAGAATTTACTGTCAGCAAAAAGTATGATATTAAAATACACTAACTTCGTTTTTTTTTTATTGGGCACCATATTGGATTTTTCCATACTTCAATGATGCGTTTTTTATTAATTTGATACTCAGCATGCGGCATTTGCCTCACCCATATAGTAACTTTAAAATTATTCCTTAAAATTGATTTACGATTTCATTTACTTATTTAATCGTGTGGTTTGGAAAAATAAAAACATTTTAGTCAAATCAGTCATCTGCGTTGTCCGAAGTGAGTTATTGTGTTGGCACTGATTCAGAATGGTAGAAGAATTTTCTGTCTGCAGCAAAAACGCATCGTTGGCCCAAACTGAATATTATTTATTTAATTTTATTTAAAAAATAAAAATATGTCTCAACCTTCCGGTCATTGACACCACAAAATTACAATTTAGGTCTAATGTCTAATTGAATATTACATTTCTATCTTATTTGAATGATTCTGTACAAATTTAAACTTTTCAGGAACTTAATGAGTGCCTTAACAGCACTATGATTAAGTTGAAGAATATTACCCAGTGATATTATTGAATTTCCGGAAAGACGATAACCAAATTACAAGGTTTTTCGGTGTTTGGATACAAATTTAAAAGAACATATAGTGTATCTTTGAAGAAAGATTTAAAAGATGACATGAACCTACTGTGTGGTTAATACAAACTCTGGTACTGAATCTTTAAAACAATTAATTTAGATTCATAACAAATTAAAAATAATGTTAAGAAATTTCGCCATTGCATTTTTTACATCGCTTCTTGATACTTCTCGTCGCTTTCCCCAGTATTCCTCTATCGATGCTGTTAATGGCATTCAAGACCGCTCTCTGTAGTTATTCCATGATTTCGTAGTTAACTACGCCATACACTATTTTTAACATAACGCCAGAGGAAGAAATCCAGAAGGGTGAGGTCCGGTGATCTTGGGGGCCAAGAGAAAAACTGAAGTGTATTTTTCTCGGAAATCATTGAATGATAAAAATTAAAAAGTACACAGTTCAAAAGAACATATGAAGTTGAGGAACAAGTATTAGAACAGTTTTTAGATAAATCTAAAAATAAAAAAGTTAGAGCAATTATCCGAAATAGACGATTTTCGATTTTTTTCGATAACTTCGGTACTAGTCGGAATTCGTTCGTTTTCACTGCGGTGTATTAGTGAGCTCAAAATTCTGCACAACTTTCCCCATTTAACCGACTCTCTATCTCCACGATTAACAATGATAGCCATGTTGACCCACGTCCGATAGGACACCCTGTATATACCCGTTGTCCCACTAAGCGGTTGACGGAAGATTCTGGCTTTTTCCTGGATATTTCCCACAAAACATCTCTTGATTTGTACGCTGCATTATTTAAAAATCTTTTCTAACATGGCAGACTTTCGGTTATACCGGAAACCGACACCAACTTCGTTATTTCAAACGGAATACCTTGTATATTATTATATTTTTGAAATCCACTTTTAATTTAAGGTGACATTGTGAACCATACATTATATGTAAAATCTACCGCTTTAGAGAAAACGGGCTTTTAAACAGAAAACAAGAGAAAATAGTTCTGTGCGCTATTTTAAATAACTTAGAAACGAAGGCACCTCAAAGAATGCAGTTTTCTCCACTCGCTTCAGAAAGTAATGACCTATCGTTTCATTAAAGTATTGAAAAAGAAATGTAAAACACCAGCAGAAATTGATTTGAGCTTTGCAAAATTCGAAGAGCAATAATTTCATTATTTCAAAAAGAACGACCCATTTTTTCTTACACTGTAAAATGCAGATTGTTTTTCCGTCTAAGAGTAGCAACAAACTAACCACGATGAAAACAACTACTCGGTGGCCAAAAACCCCCATCCCGCATTGAACTATATCATCGCTGGCAGGTGCAAATGATCGAGATCTTACTCGAAACCAATTGCAGTAACTTTAAACATCTTTTTGTCTGATTATCTACGGATCACATCACGATTGAACCAAGAACTGGATCAATGTGATTTCGACCTTATTAGGATCTCATCAGCCGAACTTATGGTTCGAGGCGTGTCCTTCGAGTCAGAAGTTAGAATTGAACGCGACCCACGTATCACTGTGAAAGGATGTAATGATTTCGCTATAGAAAAATATATACTAATTGACTTCGGTCTTTCAATAGATGGATGGGATAATCACATATAGCAACAAAATACCAACGATGAAAACAACTACTCGGTGAACAAAGACCCCATCCCGCATTGAATTACTGCATCGCTGGCAGGTGCAAAGGATGAAGATCTTCGCGACACCAATTGCCGATGTAGAACCAGCAGTTTTCTGACTCGATGGACACGTCCCGAACCATAAGTTCAGCTGATGAGATCTTAATAAGGTCGAAATCACAGTGATTGGTTCAATTGTGATGTGTTCTATAGATAATGAAACAAAAAGGTGTTAGAAGCTGCCGCAATTATTAGTGTCGAGTAAGATTACGATCCTTTGCACCTGCCAGCAATGAATGAGTCACATGATGAATACATTACAGATCCTAAAAGAAAATATTTTTATATAACGTTTTAGATATTGCCGTCAATTCAACAGGTGACCGTTTCGATTTGTTAGAAAACTATTTCGCAGAATACTGCGATTGATTCTGGAGAGAGTAAAATTAGAGAGGGACTTAGACGTTTTAGAATTACATAATTAACATCATTGCAAGATCTGTTAGCCAGCTTTTGCTAGTTAAAGACATTAGAAATTCTGAATTATAGTTAGATTAAGTGAGAATTTAGCATATATTTCCCCAGTTTACACATTATTTAAAATCAATGATTTCACAGCAAAGGCTTATTAATTTTGTTATTTTTCTACTGAGAGTGATATCTCTGAAGCGTTAGACATTTCAAGTATTGTATAAAAATTAGCCTGTAAGAAAGCTCGAAAAATCTTTTCATACTTTTTTAAAGATCAGAAGATATTTGAATATTTGTTTTACCTACTTGTCGTACCTATGTTAACTTTTCTAAATTAATTTTAGGTTGTCGAAATAATACGCTTAACAAACAAATATATGAAATGGTTCTTAGGTATTACCTAATCCTATTAGGTACTGGTTATAAGAATTGATTGTAGTTAGGTATAGATAGATTGTATTGTTCTCATAAGAAAATACGTATCAATCTTATTTTAACAAGTATCTCTCTTTGAATTTTATCCACTCCATACCTGTATATAGTTATTTTTTTGCAGTTTTTGATAGTCATTTATTTGAAAATGTAAAGCATAAGGTTTGTAAACAAGGACGGCCATTTTATTTTGTATGTGGGCGACCGTCGATCTAGGATCGGCAATGTTGGTCAGACCTATTTAGAGAGAATATGTTTTTATTCACTTAATGGATACATTTTAGGCTCTTTTTGTTATCCCAAAAGAAATAAATGTTTGAAAGTTTAATCGATAATCGAACTCTATAAAAAAATTGGATCAGTTAAACAAATCATATTTTCTAAGAATTGTTTGATTCCATATAATTCTTTTAGAAGATATAAAAATTCCCAAAAAGATGTAGAACTACAAACGAGACAGAGTTTATTGAAAACATTGTATCTTCACTTTACGCTGGCACGGATTTGATTTCTTTTAATTTCATATAAATTTTACAAAAAAAAATCGTAATCGTATACCTACAATGCCTTATTAAAGCATTACTCTTTTGCAAGGAGTGCTTTTGTTGTTAAATATTACGTGATTAGGTCGGCAACAATAACATTTTATTTGTCACCGTCGTTGTAATATTGCCTAGATTCAATTGCGTAAACTCAACCGAAAGCAGTCGAGTTTTACAGCTTGACTAGTTCATGTTTATCTATGGTTCATGTATTTGTTTGTACCTACTTATTGTGGTTAGCTATGTTTTCATTAAATGTTCAAACATATTCCTTTCGCTGGATCAAATACTTGGACTTTAGTCGTGCGTTACGCCTCATTTCAAATGGATTAAAAGTGAGTAGCGCACATTGTTTTATCATAATTCTATGATTATAATTGATATATCATGTTATATCAAAATGATACTTCCAAATGAAAATTATAACATAGATGTTTTGAATCGGTATTTGATATAATTTCTAGCTAGAACTTTCGTATCAGTTTTGCTTTATAGAATCTATCAGAAAAACGAACAAGCAATAAATTTAAAAATCATTAATTTAAATCAGGAGCTTTTAAAAAATGTGAAAATAAAAAATATTCTCAATTCAACAGATCGAATATTTTCCAAAGAAGTAGTTATTTGATTTTCAGCTATCGTCACCAGAGACATATGAAAATTCAAGTATAAACGTTTGAAATACTACATAATTCACAATTTTTATTCGATTTAGTATTAAAAAAAATGGAAATGTAGGTTTTAGGTAATTGATCACTGCTCTACTGCAAGCCGAAATTAGCATGTCAGAAGTCCTTGCAACAATACGTTATTCTGAAACACACATCAAAAATCCGTTTCCAATAATGCTTCTACAACACACATAGAGACCGGCAAATCAATTTGCAAAATTATGGATATGCTCCTATCGCATACCAAATATTAAAGAAAGTTATAATTAAATAAAATAATTATTTTTCGTATCTCTTTATTAGATTGAGCATAAAAATATATAGCCAAGAAAAAACATGATTTATAATATTTAAGTACCTACATGAATGCTTTCAAATTATCAGTTAATAATAATTTGATACATTTACAGTTTCTGCAGTTCCTAAGCTATATTTACCTATATAAAAGTATAATAATTCTTCAATTGGAATGAATACCTACCTATTTTTTAAAATATGAAGTATTGAGCAAAAATGATTGAAAATTCGCATAATCTGATAGTTGGAAATTTGCGATAATTTATATTGCATCAACTAACATAAACAGGTGTTTTTAGCGTTTCTATAAGGGTTTATATCATGCGACAAGTAAAATCATTCAATTAGATATATCATATGATTCACATTCACATTTATATTCAAGAGTACTATATAAACATACATCGTTAAACATATATACCCTGACAGCCATCATTCACGAAGCAAAGCAGAGAAAGGTACTATCAAACAATATTTTTGTTAAAATAATAATAATCTTTTATTTTTTTAGGTTAGGTTGTATTGTGACACTAATCACGAAAAACTGAAACGAGAACTTGGAAGGAATAGGTAAAATTGTTCCTGATTGCATCCTTACTCTATAATATCAGTCGATATCTAAGGATCAACCAAAAATCTGAAAGCTTTTATACATTAGGTGCTA
The DNA here is from genome assembly GCA_958507055.1 of Crioceris asparagi. Taxonomy (NCBI): domain Eukaryota; kingdom Metazoa; phylum Arthropoda; class Insecta; order Coleoptera; family Chrysomelidae; genus Crioceris; species Crioceris asparagi. The sequence goes on from OY293828.1 coordinate 33,739,659, forward strand.
GTTTTAACAAACTGACAGGCCAATTCTTTTATTTACTAATACTTTCAAAGGCAAAGTTATAGGACGTAACTAAGAAGAAATCATTTTAAAATTATTCCTTTTTTGGCAGATTTTTGGATAGACCCAAAAACATTATTCAACAGATTTTAAAATTCCTTATAAAAAGTTAGGTAAGTATGTTCTTGTACACCATTAGTCATTTCTGAGAAATCAGTCGGAGCATATTGGAATAATCAGCAGTCCGCTACTAATAAAACATTGATTTCAGTGGCAACACTATTTTTTACCAAGAAAATGCTGAAATTTAATTGAAAGTATCAGGTCCTCATATTTTTTCTATACAACATCAGTTTTTAATTAAAATAATTGTGCGTTGTCAAGGTTTTAATAGTATTAGACCCCTGTTGACCTGTTGAATCCAGTAAGTTTCGACTGATAGTTCAAAAAGGGCTGATTGAGTACAAAAATATTAGAAAAATAAATTAAAATGCGATACGAATTCAATGATAATTTTGTAATTTAAATCGTGAGCAAATATTTTTCAATGCTTTTTTGTCGTTCATGCTCCAAATAGACATAACACAATTGAGTTGGGTCATCCCCATACGTTAAAAGTTAAGCACCAGGTGATTTTTTTTAGATTCCAAACTTTAAAAATAAATTGTGTGATTCGAGTTTTACAGTTAAAATTTATATATTTCAATAGAATATCAAAGAGTGAATTGGATCAATGGAATAATTTATTCCTTTTGAACAAATATGAAATAATAAACCTAAAGATTTGTAGTAAGTACAATAGAAGATATCTATCTAAGTTGTATAAAAATTCATAATACTTATGCTCTACTGCTTGCGATAGTAGAGGAAAAAAATTAAAAGAAGATTTGAAAGCTGGTAGTGTGCAGCAACATCTTTTATTTAATACTAGATTTATCCAAGGCCATGATCATCAAAGAATCCTTGTGGGGTCTCTTCCTAAAACAAAACAAACGAAAATCATTTTAGATATGATAACCTGCCATCAACATGAATGTGGATAATTGGATTTTTAAAAATGCATTTCACATACCTAATAATTGTGCTGCCCAAGGTTCCCTGGTTAAATCACTTCTTTTACCCACTTTCATGTTGATTGACTTTTTCGATTACAAACTACCAGCCACCACAACGTCTATCGATTATAATATTACTAGATTGTACTTCTAAGCTGATCTCTACAAGCCCCAAGTCATCATATATTTGAAAAAATATCTGTATCATTAAGGTATTATTTATTCACAATTGTGAAATAAAGAGGACGTTTTTAAAATAAATGACAATCAATCTTCTATATTATATCTAGATGATGCGGCTTCTATGTTTAGAATGATTACCACCTAAGATCTTGAATCGACCCAACACAAACAAACATAGAAAATTTAAACATACCTACAAGGTTCAACTGAAGCTAGAACCTTATAGTTAGCCTATAGTTAACATATCGAACTCTACTGTTAATTTACTTCTATAAACAACACAAAAAAGGTTACTTGAGCAGAGGAGTTGTTATCAAACGATTAACGCTAAATAAGTTTTGATGGAAATACCAGGAAGTAATTCTTCACACAAATGAAGGAGAAACTTGAATACGCTTGTTAATAATATATATAATAATAACAATCAAACAAAAAACAGGAACAGGTGTTAATTAAAATGTGCAAAACATGTTATTATATATTAAACAATAGCTACTAACAAATCATTTTAAATATAGATATAAAAAGCATCTGTACGAAAACCTATGCTAATATGATCACGTTTCAATGATATTGGTGCAGATTTGTATATTATGGTCTCAGTGCTCTCATTTACAACTACAAATTAAAAGTTATCAAATAATATAGTTGAAGGATGATGAAAACTACTGGTTTTGTTAAAAGTTCAACGACATACTCCCTATACAACCAGTGTATAGAAAATTTCAAAATTATTGTTTGAATGTCATTTTACATTTGATAACTTTTAATCAATTCATATTTGGCAATATTTTGGACACTTAGAAATTAAATCAATATTTTACGTTAGAATTGGTAAATTTGTATATTGATACAAAAATATCAATATGTCAATAATGAAAATAGCTTTTCTTAGTCTTATGAACTAATTAGAGAAAAGAGATAATGAAACGAGAGACTTCTGGAGAAATCCTGCTACAGCAACCCAATATCCCTTAAAGCACCTTCAACGGCTTCGTCCTTTAGGAAAGAATCATTATGCATAAGAACATCACCGAAAAGAAGAAAGAGAAGTTAATAATAAAACAGTCAAACCTAATTTCAAAGAAACAATTCAAATCTACACACAACAATGAATATTATCCTTCGAACTATGTACATACACTGAACATATGTGTAATTATTTTTCTATACTTTGTTATTAAAATAGATTCAAAGTTAACTTTTTCTGTTTAAAATGGTGAATATATAAATATAGCAGAATCAATTTGTTTAATAAAGATAATGACGATTTGATTTTTATTCCAACATTTATAAAACATACTATGTATATAGAATCACTAACAAAATAAGCACAAAAAGCTGTATACAAGCTCCGATGATTCCTATTTACAAGTCAAACAAACTTTTATTGTTTTATTTTTTATTCACTATACTACAGGAACAATTTAACTGGCATAATAAGTTCACGTTTCTAAAACTAAACAACACTACTACGTTAATCTTTAAAGAATTCACATAATCTTGTGTAATTATCTTATGAAAAATTAAATTCATTACTTTCTACTTGTATACTGAAGATCGTTGAAATATAATCGAGGAAATACGTTTAAACAACATTTTGCATGAAAGGCAATCGCAAAAAATCTATTTTCCCATTACTTACTTTCTGCATTGAAAAAAAATCAATACCCTAGTAACCTCAAGACGGCTACCCACCACAGATGTAGAAAAGCACAAATTTTGTGTATCTAAGATATGTCAGATTCCTACACGAAAAAGAAAAAAGATATTCACCCATACCAACCGAATCTTCGGTTATTCTCTTTTATATTTATTTTCGTAATTATACCAATAAACGATAATCAAAAACGACTACTAAATGATGTCAAGAAGACCCACTATCTTGTTTTATGGAAAACCACAATTAACAAGTAGTTCTTCATACTTAACCAACCATAGATTAATTACACTTCTAAAGGTTATCAACCTTCACTTTTTTCTAATCTAATCACACCTTATGTAGATGTCATTTGCAATCCATATGTGGCAATATCAACTTTACATACATATCTAAATTACTTCCGTTTATGCCAGTGTTTATTTAACTTGAAGTAGAACGGGGTCAAAACTGTTGTAAAAACTGCCTCATCAGACGAATATGATGAAAAATATTTATGTAAATATCTTAAAATGAGTAAATAGATTTTTTGCAATATATGCTTAACTTATCTAATAATTGTTAAAATAAATAATAAACTTTAATAAATAAAAACAACTTTATACGTGTATATATAAATATAAAATATTTGATATCAAAATGGGCGGAATCAGTATAACTGCACATAATATAATTGATGGAATGGCAAGCAGTCTTATTCATTGAACTAAAAAGACTCATAACATAATAGCACCAATTAGAATGTATAAGTGTGCCAAAAGTTGGTGATGGGATGTATAGGACATTCCCTGAATTTACACCCCTATCGGGCTAAATAACAAATGAACGACTGAGCCGGTCACATATATTCTGATACTCAGGGCAAATGACCAGTCAAATCGTTCGGTTCAATGAAATACAGTATATTCAAATGAGAAATGTGATTACGTCATCAGCTAGGGACTTTTTTATTGACCTTCCAACATCATTGTACATTCTAGAGTTGGTAGTTTATGTCACAACAAGCGTTGTGTTTATAAAAACCAACCTAAATTAGCTGAACCTTCAAACGCACCAATCATGTATCAGAACTTTGAAATAACCTAACCTATTTACTCCATGAATTTGACATTCGGTCAATACAAACCATTAGCCTGGCCAGACTTCAAATAGTCGTCGAAAATTGACAGATATACGGACTCAATATAGGAATATGTCATTGACTGATGACATAATTTAGGCCTGGCCAGGCTAATCGTTTGTATTTAGGAACAGGCTGTTTTTGTTTGCATCCCGAAATCATCTTATTTCAAGCGTATCAACAGTCAATAGTCAATTTAAATAAACAGTTGCAATACGGCTCTGGTAAGCTGGGACGCCTGAAATTTCCAACGTTGTAAAATCTTAAAATTGACACTGATTGGAAGCAGCTGATTACTTATTTAATAACGTTGATTTCAAGAAATAAAAAACAAGCGTTGTGAATGTACCTTTATCATAATGTTTGAAGGAACCCCAGTATTTCTTTATCTTTTGTAATTTCTGAGACTACATCCATCCATCACCAATTTCGGATTACACTGTCTATGTATGTATAGCCTCAAATTAACTCACAAATTTATTTTACAAAACATGCATGTGGCATTCATGCTATTATAAAAAGCATTAAGTTCAAACAAGATAATTTCTGATCAACAACTTGATGCATGCAAGTCATCTTTGGCAATAGTAAACGTTTCTTTTCCCTAGTCTTTTGAGTGCTCATCCTATCATGAGATAAGAAGGTAATGTTTCCATTAATTACATAAAACTTTTCGACACAAACACTTTTTTCACTGACATAATACATATTTTGAAAACATTACAAGAATGAGGCCAGGCAATACCCAAACTAGGAGCATAAATGATATCAACCAATTTGTTACATAAAAAAGGGACAGGCGATAGAGAACACACATCTAAGTTCAAAGTACATATTGACAAATCGTATCCTATCCAACACAGACAGAAAATGTAAGTGCATAGAAGTTGACACATGCTTGAGAGAGACAAATGAAGTATGTGGTAAGTAGCTACAAGAGGGTCTCTCTCTCTCTCTTTCTTCTGGTAAGACGTTCAACGAACACTAACCGCACTAGTGTGGAAAGTAAATAATTTTATGTAGGCTCTGATTTAGGTCTCAAGTGTCAGATTTGGAGCCAACAGAATAAATCAAACTAAAAAGTAATCTATGAAAATCTAAGGTCAAAATTTTGGTGCTATAAACATTAGCAATTATATTGTTATAAGACTTAAAATGGTCTAGAATTAATGAGCTAAGTTAATTTTGACGCAGAAATATCAGTGGCAATTTTAGAATCGGTGAAAGCATTATTTTTTATTTTATTATGAATGTCATATAGCTATAACAATGGAATCTATTATGGGAGAGTTTTTTATAACGCCTAATTGATTACGAATTACAATTAACAATGTATTTATTTGTACCATAACAAAACAAAGAATTTCATACTAATGCTCTAAAAAGCAAAGTTGAAAATTGTTTCTTGTTTATAGTGCAAGAAAGCAAATAAATAGAAGACGATGGTAGTAAGTTGGATAAGGCAAGGTCATAATTAATAGCAAGACCCAACATCATAATTCTACATCTACATTGGAAAGCTCACCGGAAGAAGAAGAGACAGACTAGGGACAAATTAAATGACTGGCAATGTATATTTTCTGTCTATACCCCACCCACATACAGAATCCATACAAATTTGTTGATATCATATTATCTTTTTTAAAAGAAAAGAGAAAAGCTAAAATGTGGCTAATAAATTAGGAACAATGCAAATAGATGTACTTAATGTAAAATATGTAACCAACAATGTCGGGAACAGACGCTTAACTGTCATTTAGATCCTGAGTGTGCACAAAACGGAGGAGAATTATAGATAACAAAGACACATTTCAAGCAAGTGTGTGAGAAAAGGGTACATTGAATTTGTGCAGAATTATTTCGACAATGTAAATTGTACAGCTAAGATATACTCTTGGATATACCGATGCTTTAAAATTGTATATAATATAGTCTTTACTCGTACAAAACAGATAGAATGCAGTCAAAACTAGAACTTCTTAAATAGATGGAATTGATATGATTTCATATCAAAGATGAGAGCAATTAAATTTGATATTACATTTATATCAACAATGAAAATGGAAAGTCAAAGTAAGTCTGTGTGAATTCGTAATATTTTTGTGGCTAGTTTGCCAAATTTGAATACACTTCCTAGTTAAAATCCAGATGATATACCAAACTGCTAGCTTATTTCAACACATAGGTAGGTATTCAAGATACATTTTAGCTGTAGCTACATGTCGCTAATTATATTTCAATATTTCCATGACTAACCTCTTGTAGCAAATCCTGTGCAGCAATTGCTTTCAAAACATTCTTTTTACTGGTTTCCTGAACTTCACCACCCAAAAGCAGTTCATCCAAGATGAAATAAGCCTTTTCAAAGTTGAATATTATGTCAAGCTCGCACACCTTTGAAACCAAATTTTCAATTAATTGATGTGTCTTTTTATAATCAAATAATACTTACGCTTCCAAAATATTTATCCAGCAACTCCACATAACGATGGATGATTTCCAGTGTCAGCAGTTCATTATCGTTCTGTTCAATGGCGCAACAGAAATATAGACTAGCATACCTATAAAATAATTAATGAGTTATTAATTAACTAAAGTTTTTTAAACTTGACCTTTTGTAGACAATTTTCAAATCTCTCCATTCCAGAAAGCTGCACATTTTGGGCTTCCGAGCCAAAATTGTAGTTATCAATTCCCTTGTTATTTTCTTCTTCAGTTTATCTGGGTGGGCTACATACCATTTTTGTAAACGTAACTTGCCTTGTCGGCTGAACAGTAACATAAATTGCATCTGTAAAGAATTATAGTTTTTAGGATATTCATGTAGAATGGAATTACTCACCATATGGATAATACTCAGATTTTGACAATTAATTTCTAATTAAAGTAGAAAAACAATTTGGTGTGTAACATGTAATGCAGATCTCAAACCTTTTAATTATATCTTTATCAGAATTATTCAGAATAGAATCAGAGACAACAGACAACCAGACAACCATTCAACCCAAAGAACACTATTTCAACTTCAACCAGTGTTGCCAGATCCCAGATATGTCATTACCAGAATATTACTCCGAAATTACCAGAATTTAGGGAAAATTACCAGATTTATTTTTATATACAATATAAACATACAAAAAATACATAATAAACCTGCAAAGGGCATCTTGCCCGTAATCTATTATACAGAAAAGATAAAAGACTCTAAGAAGGACCATACATTAAAATATTTTTCTTTTAATTATCATATATTTATAAGAAAAAACTTGAAACAAGCAAAACTAAATCAAATATAACAACAATGAAAAAACATAAATGAAATAATACGGACATTCAGATAAGTATTTTCATAAAATTTGAAATTATTATGGTCTAATCAACTGGCATTTAGAATTATCCTTTTTTTATCTTGCATATACGACACCTCCTACAAAAATCGTCTTTCATGTCGTCATTTCTTAAATATTATCTATAAACAATGAAATTACCGTAGATTTCCCATTACCGGGAGCTTATTACCAATTACCAAATAAGGTTCCCAATTACCGTAGGTTCTGGTAATTACCAGGCGTCTGGCAACACTGACTTCAACTTTCAACCACATGAAAAAAAATACCTATGACAGAGAACAGAGAACCGATACGTCTCTGTTATCTGCTTATGCTGTACTTCAAGGTTCTCTGACTTCTACTTGGAGTTTGGAGCAGAGACAACCATTTGAGCACGGTCGTACAATTACTTTTCGCTTTACGCATGTGCAAATGATCCGCAGCAGAGTCTGATTACCAATCGATTAGTATAATCAGTAATCAAAAATATGTATCTTGTGGACACGACTGATTACTGATTAGTTCATTTGTCAAACTGACAGTTGTCAAAAGATTTGAAATAATTTAATTCTACAATTACACATATTAGATGAATTGAAAATGGAAGAAGAAAGAGTATTTTCCATTCAATATGTTTATAATAAAAAAGATTATGTGGTAAACGGAACGATAGGTGTCCATAATAGAATTGGGAAATATCGGAAACAAAATGTAGGTTATGTTACACTATGGTTTTCTGATAGCTGTCATATTAATCGATTGGTAATCAGACACTGCTGTGGACACGATCATTGTTAAACAAATTTATTGATGATTGATGAACGTTGCCACATTCAATTTGAGATAAATGAAAAAAAGATCCTTTCCGAGAATGTTTTGTTAATGATTTAATCAGTACGAAGCTTTTTCAAAATGTAAGAGAGATCATATTCGTAATATGATTTTAGATTATATGCTAAGTTGGTGGTATATAGGAATTAGTAACTTGGCATTGACCAATAATGACGCTAGGGACATCTTGAATCGGTACGTTATAGCCCAGTTAAGAAGCTCTTTAGACAGGAGATTTAACTGTCTATACAAAACCATGTGACACTCTGACTCCGCAAACGACGGTAGGGTCGTGGCCTATTAAAATCGGTTCTGTGCGCTACGTTAGTACGCACGTGTCATTTGCCTTTGATGTATTTTTAAATTCAAATTCATGTCAAGGAAAATCTTATTGTTTGACGTTTCGGTGTTTATTAGTTTTCAACTTTATATTATGGCTCACGTTTGTTGCATTGAATAATGTTCTTGCAAGTTGGAGAAATATAACAGTAGAACTAATGGCATTTTGTTTAAGAAAATCTTATTCATATCAGCATTTTTGTTTATTGTAATGAATAGTTAATAGTTACCTGCAGAATTCTCAAAAATATCTTACGTGGTTTGATGCTGCGGTCATCATTTCAAATATGTCAAAAAAGGTAGAGCAGCTATGAAAAAAATATTTATTTGAGATCTGCATATCGAGGACGGATGCTTTGATTCCAATAATTCTATAATAATAATAATTGAGCGCGAACGACAATACGAGTTTAGAACCTGTTATGAAATGCACAATAAATACATTTGGATCGTTTTTTAAATTCGGAATCCCATAAAGACAAGAAACACTACTTAAATATTACTACCAATTCAATACCCTGTACAACGATTTTACTTTTATGAGAATAGATAATTAAAGCAGATCTTATCACTATAATAATTTTAGTCTTATGCGTTATGCTATCCAAACGATTTTCATACCTATATTATAATAAGAGGAGGTCATTTGCTATCTGTTCATATTTCGCATAATCACCGCTCTACCACATTTCAAGCCACTCCATAGACAAAAAAGTCGCCCACTTTTTAATGATAATTTTAATTTTTTTCTGGAGCCCGTTTTATATTGCAGTTCAGCGCGCCTTGTTTCATGTACATTCAAGCATCAAGTTTTAAATATAGCATGCTTTACAAGCAATCATCAATAGACAATGAGAAATGTAATTTTCTAAAAGCTTATGTTGATCTTCACGCATTCTAAAAGGTCAATTATCTAACCTTATTTGAATTTCAATATTTCACTTCACAGAGAGAGGAGACAGAGAACATAGATAAAATATATAGATACGGAGACAGAGACGACACATGGAGGTGCGCACTTTCGTTATGCGCAGACCCGATTTTTACGCCACGACCCTGCCGTCGTTCACAGCGTCACTCCCTCCTCAGGTGTTATATCTCCTGCTAAATAGCTTCTTAAGCACAGTATAAAGAACTGTATTATACTATGGTTATTATTTATTAGTATTCTGTGGTGGTTATAGTATGGAGGGTATCTAGTATCTTATAGTAGGGAAAAGTCGTGCGTACACGACAGGAGATGCTGCTCTGTATAGCCGCCGTGAAACGAAAGTGAAGCCAATTTTTCATCGGCCGCTTCTCACCTTGGTGTTTACAGCTTATTTTGATTTTCATTTTTTGTGCTATTTTTTATGAAAACAAGAGTCGCTGTTCATTGATTGATTGATTGAGGCCTCATTTGGCTTCACTTGCTCTCCGAATGCGATGCCTCCTTAGTAATTCCATGCTCTACGGAGGGTGTAGAGCACGGTCGTGCAAACCAGAGGTCTGGAACCGACGGTCGAAATACATTGGCAGCAAGTGGGTCGCTTAGCGTCTTGTACAAATTTCAAAGTCAACGTGGGCACTGCGTAATTGAGAAAAGGGGATTTCACTTCGAATATAATTTACCTTAATCTTATTGAAAAGTTTTGAGTCTATGAGCGCAGAATACTATCATAGATAATATCAAGACCTATCGAGATGGAAATATGTTAACGGAGACATGTGAATCTTCTCACAACTTTGCAGCATTCTTTGATTTGAAATGGTATTTTTATGTTTTAAGCAACCATGCGGCAGAAATTGAAAGCTGAAAAAGACTGAACGCTAAGCGAACCACTTCTTTTAAATATGGACAGTACGACTGTACCATATTTTTAACGCTTGTGTCAAGACCTTTCTGTATGCCTTGGTATAGAGTCTACGGACCGTTACAGTTATTTACAGAGTTACAGTATTTTTCGGGTACAGTGACCATGACCATAATAACAAAAGACAGAATTGACAGAATACTTACGAAATGGAGTGCAAGTTTAAAATTTTCAATTTTTAAATTTCTGTTGATACCACCAAGTTGATTACATATTCTATTTTATTCTTCGTTTAACAGAAGACCGTTAGTGTGTTATGTAGCTTTCTAGCTAACTTTGTGCCTGCCTACTTTTTGAGAAAGATTCAAATTGAATTCAAAATTTGTAATTTTTGACCGATGAACTCAAACGGAGGAGGTATACAATTCGACTTTGTGCTTTTTTGGATTGTGAGCGCGTTGTTTATAGTAAACTTACTCTGAGTTGATGAGTTTTGATTCATTTGAAAAAGGAGACTTGAGAAATGATCCCATATTCGTAAAAACTCAAATGCAAAATCTCCTTCCCTTCAAAAACACCCCCGAGAAGGTTGAAAATCTGAGGTGTCAGAATTAAAGATAGGACAATATCCCGAAACGGTTAAATTGAACATTTTTTCAAATGAGTTTTCGAGTTACAGCAATGTTAAAATCTCAAATATGTGTATTTTCGGCTATGTGGAAACGGCGACTTCTTTCGAAAATTGAAAATCTGAGTATACCACAAGAAAGTAGCAACATTTATAATGAATATTTTTTCCTTAGAGTTACGATGTTCGAGTTATAGCGGTGGTAAAATGGTAAAATCTAAAATACTTATGCGTATTTTCGCCTCGATGTTTTGAGATCTCTAAATAATAACTAGTATAAGTACAATCTTCTTTGGTATTTAGTGAACGTTCAACGATTTTCATGACTAATGTTACACTCAAAAATGTGGAATAAATATTTTTTGCAATAAATTGGACCGACGTTATTAGTTGGTGTACTGAAAAATAATATTTATTCTATTGGTGCTGATATTTGTGAAGTTGATGCCAAAAGTTATCAATCTAACTGCAACTTCATAAATAACAGCACCAATAGAATTAATATTATTTTTTATTTTTAAGTGCACCATATAATAACGTCGGTCCAATTTTTTGTAAAAAATATTTATACAGACAAGCAACATCGCTGAACTGGTGAAGTAATATTGAATTTAACATCCTTATTAGTAAATTGATCATATATTGAATTTAATAAAATATCATTATAGGACGTTGTTTAATATATACCTATACGAAATACGATGTGTTGTGTAAAGTTAATTGTCTAACTTACAGATGTTAAATTTAATTTTAATTTTCTTCAAATAAATAAAGCGGAATAGCCAGTTGCATAATCTTTACTAAATAAAAAAAGTTGCAGAATAATTTGCGACGATGATTGGTAGCAACAGAAACTCGAAAATAACCCCCACCTACTTCATGCTTGATATGCTTTTCATAGTTTTACACCAAGGAAATATTTATTATTTACCAAACAGCAATATTATTACAGAGATTAAATAAATCCATTCATATCAATGTAAAATATAAATATCTCAACTAATGTTTGAATGTTCAGCTTTAATTAGATCAGAAACTTTCTCTCCAATCATCACACAAACAGCATTGGGGTGTCCAGATGTAGTTAGGGGGATAATACTTGCGTCTGCCACTCTCAGATTGTTGAGACCGTGTACCTTTGCTGTGCTATCAACGACGGCACCTTGCGTGGGGTCAGGACCCATTGAACATGTACTCATTGGATGGTATACATTCGCAGACAATTGTCGCAGTGAGCAGTACCAATATTCTTTGGAGAAAGGCTTGTACTTGTTGCATGCGGATAATGGCTTCGTTTGCAGCTTTGCATCAATTTCTCTGAAAGCTTTCGTTTTCAAAAGATTTAAAACGTATTTTATGCCTTCATATAATACTCCGATATCCTTATCTGCTGGATCTGATAAGAAATTGGAGTCTATCAGTGGGTAATCATAAGGCGATGCGCTCTTCAGTCTAACTGTGCCGACTGAATCTTGATGGAGATTGATAAGGAATATTACAAAGCTACTTTGTAATCTCTCAAGCATAGCACTATAAGTTTCCTCATATGTGGTATCATCCCAGCGAAAAAGTTTTTGAAAGTATTTTGAGGTAGCAACAGGTGGTGTTATGAGGTACTCAAGATCTGGATAATCTCGTGTTGTTTCGTAGCGAGTTTGCAAGAAACCTAGACCTTCATTTGGTCCACATATAGCTAGTGGGCCATATCCATGTAGAAACTGTCTTATTTCTTCTTTTAGCGTATAGGATGGAACAGATATATTGCTTGAGAAAATAAGACCATAGTACTGGCTTTGATCTCGTAGAGTAGTACCTACTTCTAAGTCTAATAGTACTGAAACCCCGATATCTTCTAAATGTTTTCTTGGTCCAATGCCTGACAACATTAGCAGCTGCGGTGTTTGGAAGGCACCTGCACATATTATTGCTTCTAACTTCACTGTAGCCCTGTATATTTTGCCTTTGTGAGCGAATAACACACCTGTTGCTCTCTTAGTTTTAACATTTATCTCTATTTTGATAGCATAACTTTCTGTCATCAATACGAGATTTGTTCTGTTTTGAATAGGTTTAATAAATGCTGTAGCACCATCTTGTCTTCTGCCATGTCTGGTGTTAAGCTGTGCAGGCGACATGCCAATCTGATTGGGGCTGTTGTAGTCGGTAAGATTGTAGCCCATTTCTTGGTTGGAACTGAGAAAAGCTTCAAGATGTGGGGAGCGTGGAAAATGGTACTCAACATTCAGATTTCCGCCTGTTCCATGGTAATTGTAGTTAACAGGTGCCTCATAGTCTGTCTTGTGAAAGTCCTCGGACTTTTTAATATAGGGTAACACGTCATTGTAGGACCATCCAGGGTTGCCCATACCCGCCCATCTGTCAAAGTCCTTAGGGTGTCCACGCACATATGCTAGACCATTTATGAGAGTAGTGCCACCGTAGCCTCTGCCTCTAGGTAGAGGACACTTTTTGTCCACCATACCTAAGTAGGGATATTAATTACATTGGACCAATAATTTATTTTCAAACTATCTAAACTTACCTAGGCAAGATGTGGTTTGAGGAGTACTATAAAATCCCCAGCTGTAATCGCTGAACATGGATGGGAAAGCATAGTTGGGCATCTCTGTGAATCTATCACCAAATCTTCCTGCTTCTATCACTAAGACTCTAAGCTTTTCATTGGCACTGAGTCTATTGGCGATTACAGTACCTGTGGCACCAGCACCGACGATAACCATATCGTAGCAACCAAAATCTTTCAGCAAATAACAGAAGAAAACAATCAAATGACATTTTGATACTATATAAAGATTTTACATTTCAGATTTGTGGTTGTTGAGAGGAGAATTTTCTTTCGACAGTTCCATCCCACAACCAATTATATAAAAGTTCACGAAACATTCACGAAAATTCTTACCTTTTGGTTCTTCCTCGTCGTTAGCATCTGGCTCATACAGTCTCGCATCTTCTGGAAAACCAGGAAATTCGTCAACTGCCTTCAAACGTTCTTCGATTAATTGTTCATATTCTTTGATCAAGTTTTCTTCATTGTTATCAACACCACACTGGCAATTATTTATTATATTACCACTAATCAAAAGAAGTATTATGAACATATTCGCAGCATTTAAATAAATTTCACCCAATTTCCGCGACTTATATTCGTTTCTGCAGATAATTTTCACGTTTTAATACCTTTGAATAATATGAATAAAATATACGATTTCCACTTTTTATCGTTTGTCAGTGATTGTGGAAGGCGGGCCTGTCGTTTTTGCTTTTATAAACGGCAATCAAGCTAGATATAATAAGATTAAACTTTGAAGCAATGTTATTTTGTCTTGCGAAATTGAAGCGAAAATAAGTGAACTAATTCAAGTAAATATTTGTCAATTTGATTTCTGATGTAGATTAATTAGAAACGATGTATATCATAGCATCGTGATGATCCGAAATTTGATTCAATTGCTTTATTTAAGAAAAAACAAATAATCGCTCTGAAAACTCGGATTCTCTTAAACATACCATTGGATGATGTGAGAAGTGTTGAATTTTGGCATGTGTACAAGATGAAAATAAGTTGATGTAAATTTAAGCAAACTTAACTGTAAAGTTAGTTATTTTGGGCGTTATAAAACCATATCAAATACCCGCAACTTTGCACTTGGAAATTAGCGGAATCACATAAAAACTATTGGGCATTACTTTATTCAGGCCTTCCTATGAATACAATCTCTGATACTCCGCTTCCTTACTGATGTCACGTACACTGTCTTGGATTTCAAAATAAATGCCATTTTCGCAATCCACGTATCCCAAGAAATTCGCGCAAAATTTTAGCTTTCTAGGTTCAAGGGCTGGGCGTAGATGAGCCAGTGAGTGAGTTAGTACTTTATGTACTCATAACAGATTACGGAAAATATCTATTCTTTAACACTTATTTTAAAATAGTTTCATATTTCGAATTTCTATGCCAATCCATAAAAAATAACTAGTTACAAAATTTTGTTGATGATTTTGTTAAAAAACGGTACTTTTAATAGAGCTCAATTTCTTTTATAATTTAAAACAATATTATTATTATAAAAGTGAGAGCAGAGGTAATTACCTATGAGCCCATATTCACAAGAAAAAATAAGTAATCAACCTAATATATAAAAAAGTACATAAAATAATAAAGATGAACAAGTGAAGGTTGAATTAAACAAGAAAATATAAATATATAAAGATAACAATAAAATCATAGAAATAACTCTAGTCTATTCTTAAAAGCATCGATGTAAGTAGCACTAATCACTTCAGCTGGTAAATCATTCCATACATAGAAGATACGGATGTACAGGAAGTTTTGTCTGTGATTAGTGTCTAAATGATCTTTTTTGAGTTTAAACTTGTGACCACGGAGCCTGTATACATATTAATAAGGAATATGTCAGATCACCATAATTATAAATATGGATTCAGAAGGACAATAGAAGATCGCCCCGAAGACGTCTTTTAAGGATGTGATCAATCTTCAGAATCATTAATCTGTCCTCATAAGGAGGCCTCACATGATTGATTGTAAGATAATCTGGTAGCAAGACGTTGAACATTTTCATTCAAATGCTGGTCTTTTTTTAATACAGGAGACCAAACATTATTCCCAGCATATTCCAGTATTGGATGGACATATACTTTATATAATTTGTTACAAATGGCAGGCGATACAGATAAAAATGATTTCTTCAAAGCATAAAGTTTTGCAATTGCTTTTTTGCTAATATGTAATATGTGTTCTGGCCAGCTGAGACGCTTGTTAACAACCCAAGTCGTTATGGGAATCCACTGTCTTCAATACTATACCGTTGATAGAGTAATTTACATTCGGGCATTTTTTTGAAGCACAACACATTTATTGACATTTAATGGTAGCATCCATTCAGAGCACCATCTCGACACAGAATCAAGATCTTTTTGAAGCGTTTGACTATGTCTGGCGTAAGAAGCTCTATAGACAGGAGAAATAACACCTGTGGAGGGGGTGACGCTGTGAACGACGGCAGGGTCGTGGCCTAAAAATCGGGTTTGCGCATAACGACAGTGCGCACCTCCATATGTTTTCTTTGTCATATATTATTTTATCTATGTTCTCTGTCTCTGTGACAGTGAAATTCAAATAAGGTTAGAGTATTGGGATTTTAGAATGCGTCAAGAATGTCAAGATCAACATTAAACTTTTAGAAAATTACATTCCTCAGATTCCTCATTGTCTATTGATTACTGCTGGTAAAGCATGCTATTATATTTGAAACTTGAAGTTAAAAAGTTGGCGCCTTGTTTATTGTTTTGTCTATGGACTATGGAGTGAATTAAAATGTGGTAGAGCAGCGAGTATGCGGAATATGGACAGATTGTAAATGCCCTACTTGTATAATATCTGAAAATCGTTTGGATACCATAACGCAAATAACAAAAAATCTCTATTTTCATAAAAGTAAGGTCGTTGGATAGGCTATTACTGAATTACTACTAGGAATACTTAAGTATAGTGTTTCTTCTCTTCAATTTAAAAAATGATGTTTTTATTGTGTACCTATTTCTTAACAGGTTCTAAACTAGTGTTCTCGTTCAATAGAATCTGCGATCGAGGTAGTATTCTCTGCCGCAGTCCCAAGTGTTCTCTGTACAGTGAAATGCAGTCCTAACACTACATTCAGTAAGATTGTAAGATAAGTGGGAAATTGTTGAAAGCAATATGGTACATTCATCATTGATTGCATAAGGAATTGTGCCATTTTTTCTGAGATGCGTCAGTGAGTTACTGGACAGCAAACCATTCGAATAATGTGCTGGTGCTGATTTAGCATGACTTGATTTTGAATTTAAAAATACATCGAAGATATATGACACGTGCGCATTAACGTAGTGCGCATACCCGATTTTAGGCCACGACCCTGCCGTCGTTTGGGGAGTCAGCGCGTCACATGGTTTTGTATAGACAGTTGAATCTCCTGTCTATAGAGCTTCTTAGTCTGGCGTTGCAATTGTGTTATCTGCATAAAAAGCTTTTAAGCATAGAATATTGAATTGAAAATCAGATGAGAAGAGTATAAATAAGAAAGGCCCCAAAACTGAACCTTGATGAACACTCCTAAGAACTGGTTTGTCCTTTATACGGTTTTCACTATCATTTTGATATTTTTCTTTTACATATAGTTTATATGAACTATACATTATAATTCAGTTTAGGGCAGAGAAAATTCAGTGTTTTCCATGAAGTCATAGAGGAGGAGAAACGATGAAGAGAAACCACCTCCTCGTCAGATGAAACTAAAGATTAAAGATGATAATCGCCCATCGAACCGTATCCTGAATGCTCCAAAGAAGGTTGCTCAAGTCGCTTCAATAAGAGCTGCTAAATTTCCAATGAATGCCGATGCGTTTTTCCGAGGACCATGCTTAGGTGACTGCAGACGCTGCAAGAGCATCGAAGAAATATATTCTACCACCAGAAGAATCACCGTGATCGATGATAGCTAAAATCCTGAAGCTCTTCATGCAGACCAAGAGGTCGATCCTGTCTTGAAAATGGTACTGCAATGGAAAGAAGGTAGAACTAGACCAACATGGGAAGAGATAGCTCGTCGTTCTCCAAGTATCAAGAAGTATTGGGTAAAATGGATTTCCCTAGTCCTGGAAGATGGAGTTATGAAAGGGGTTTTATTGTATCTCGCTTCTCGGTGGAACAGAGAACAGCAGACAGGTAGAAGCACCAAGCAGTAGCGTTCCTGAAATTCTGAGAGATCAACAACGGTACAATATGAAGACCCCTCAGAGTCAATAAGACATTCGGGAACGTTTCTATTGAGCCAACCTGAAAGATGATGTCAAGGACTGGTGTAGAAATTGTGTCACCTGTGCCACCAGCAATGGATCCCAGAAACGACCAAAGGAACCCAAACGGCAGTATAATGTTTGAAGTCCATTTGAACGCATATCTGTCAATTTGGCTGGGCCTTTTTCTGAATCTGACTCTGGAAATAAGTATATCGTTTTTATCATGAACTACTTCAGCAAGTGGGTAGAAGCCTATGCTCTTCCAAACCAGGAGACTCAGACTGTAGCTGATGCACTAGTCAAATATTGGAACTGCAAATTTGTATTTGATTCTCCAATCCGACCAAGGAAGGAATTTCGAATCCAACTTCTTCCAAGAGTTTTGTGCAACGCTGGGTATCCGGAAGACTAGGATGACTGTTTTACACCCGCAATCTAATGGGATGGTCGAGCAGATGAACAGGATCATCAACCGACACTTGGCGAAGGTAGAATCTGGCCACCAAAACGACTGGGACAACTAGCTGCATCTGTTCCCACTTGCTTACCCATCCGCTATTCATGAGACAACCGGGCACTCACCTGCCAGTATAGTGTTTGGTCCATAATTAAGACTTCCTTGTGACCTGAATTTTGACTGTAAACCAGGAGAAGCTGTGGCTGGAGACGATTATATTTTATGTCTACGCTAGAAGACGAACGAGTGCCATGAACGAGTACGGCACAATATCTAGGCGGCGAACGACCGGATAAAAGATGCGTACAATGTGAATGCCCGGTCAAGGCAGTACGATCAGGAGAATATTTTGGCTTTCACTCCACGTAAGTATCGTGGACTATCTACGAAGTTGCAGACTTTCTCACTTACCGGATACAAAATACTGCTGGGGGCAAACCGAGAATTGTCCATTTCAATAGACTGGCCCCGTTTGCTGAAGATAACGACAAATCCCACGTAAGACAACTCCATATCCAAGACAACCTAAGGACTGAAACATCTATGGGAAAGCCTGTCTCGGGAACTGGCACATTTCGGACGAGACGTTCTAAAGAAGGGGCAGTGTGGCGAGCCCAGGGAAAACCCTTCTTCACGGCCATCATATTTTCTCGGCCAATAATGATCGAGATGACACTATAGAAGCACAACGAATCTATTTGACACACCGCAATTTTTTTTAGAAACGCCCACCTGTATATATAAAGTAGAGAAACCATTTTCTAGAACTGTGGAGACGAGCATTCTCTCTCTCTCCATTGGTCTGGAGAAGAAATGCCGCGAACAGTTGGTTAGGATATATACAGCATGCGGCCAAGGAGCATTGATTCAGTATTGATTATACAACATTGGTAGCCGTAGTAGTGTGACCAGCGATGTATCAATTCAGGGGGCCAAGTATAGCAATGTATTACGCAAACGTTAGTTTGTTAAATTATATTCGGTGTGTTTATTTATTTAATTGGTTAAATAAATTGTATTAAGTCACCGATTGTTTGCCAGATTGGCGAACCAAAATCCTTTTACACGATGAAAAAGGAACCAATCGAACTTTTAGAGAACTTGTAATTGGGTGTATTCTCATTAACTATCCATCGATTTTGAAGAATAGGTGTCTGATTACTTTATTTTTAGAGTTCCGTACTTCCACAGAAGTGATGAATGAAAAAAGTTCAAATTTGGTACTTGTATGGTCATGTACCGCAAATGAACCAATTCTAATTCTGAGGGTACGTGTTCAGGGTCAAATTGAAAAAATATTTTAAAAAAATCAATTGAAAGAACTTCTCATTGCAAGTAATACGAATGCTCGCAATAGCTGCTGTGCAATATACGTAATTCATGTTTTGCTTACGACTAAATGGCTATACAAATTTTGATGAAAATTCTTCTGGGCGCCTCTAAATATCCATTTCAAGACATATCTCTGGGAAAAAGCAGGAATAATAGTTACCAGCAAATTAACTTTCAGATTTTCTTTTTGGACGATTGACCTGAGAGCGGTGGGTATGAGTGGGCACACTAGATATGTACGTATGTCGTATGTACTTGATGTATGTACTTAATATATGTATTATAATAATATATCGGGATCGAGATGTCCCTACATACGCACAAAGGCGACGTGGAAGGAGAGGAGTTGGTACAATTAGTTCATTTGGTATTACATGGACTATTATTTCTTTCTTTTTGAAAGGTTTAACAAAACCTACAAAGTTACATTCATAATACAGGTAATGGTTCTTTTAAATTAAAATATTTCTTATAGTGATATGATCTCAAATTATTCAATCAAATGAAACATATTTAAAATATTTTTTTACTGCTTAATATAATATAGTAAACAACAAATTTTAAAGCTATATTTTACTCTTTAAATTCAAAGTCTTTTCTCCGAGCTTTTCTCTATTTGGATAACTGCTTACTAGAACAAATCCAAATTTTCATCAATAATTTGATATAGATGAACAGTTATAAGAAACAATAAGAATGAAGGACTAATGCTATACCACTTCACTATGCATAAGTTTTCAATAGGGCAGTAATGAAAGAACAATAAGCTGTTGTTTGTTACATGTGTCTAAGAGAATAAATAACAATATTATAATTCCAATATAAATTAGCAGTTCTATCACAAAGAGCCTGAATAATATTTATATTTTAGAATATGATATTCATCACTGACATTCCTGGAAGTACCTAAGTATATTATTTCCTTAAATAATCATTCTTTATAAATTCTGAGACCATTTCACCAACTAGCACTATAGCAGCTACGGGATGTCCTGCCAACGTGAATGGGAAAACACTGGCATCTGCAATTCTCAATCCTCTTATACCATGTATTCTACATTCCGTGTCGACAACATGACCTTTTTTGGGATCCGGACCCATAGGGCACGTCCCCACCGGGTGGTACAGATCCATTGACATTTGCCTGATGGCGCAGTACCAATAGTCCTTTGACATGTAACGATATTGGCTGCAAGCTCTCAATGGCCCTCCTTGTAAAACAGAACCAATACTCTCCAGGGCCTTTGTTTTTGAAAGTTCGAGAAACAGTTGAATGCCCTCATATAGGGTATCAATGTCTTTGTTTGTGGGATCTGTTAGGAATCTATTGTCAATTATTGGATATTGGAAAGGGTCGTCATTTTTGAGTCGGACCGTGCCTATGGATTCAGAGTGTAGGGCGACGATGTAGAGCAAGTAAGTTTGGGCTCTATTGGCACTGCCCCAAACATCTTGGAAGGTTTCGTCAGCAAGCATGAACGCCCTCTGTGATAGGTCATTGGTAGCATTGGAAGGAATGAACATTATTTCAATATCTGGATACCCTGTGCCTATTAAATGGAAAATGTTATTTTCTACAAAAACAAACAGTTCGAATAGTTACCTACCTCTAGTGAATTGAGACTCGTAGAATGCTACACCTTGATTGTTGCCTGGAGATGCAAGTGGACCCACCCCAGCTATAAACTGCTCCACATAATTTAAAGTTGGTAAAATAGGTTCCGTATAGTTAGTGCCATAGTTCAAACCATAAAAGCATGCGTGATCCCTCAAAGTACTTCCAACTTCCAAGTGTTGTAGCACTGGAATATTCACGGATTCCAAATGATTTCTAGGGCCAATACCAGAGAGCATTAGAAGTTGTGGAGTTTGGTAAGTTCCAGCACCGAGAATAACTTCTCTTGTAGCCTTTGCAATGTACTTCTTGTTTTTATAGGAGAACTCAACACCTCTGGCTGTTTTTTGTTCATCTATCAGCACTCTGGTTGCATAACTATTAGCGCTTACAACCAAATTAGGTCTATTCAAAAAAGGTGTGATAAATTGCGTACCGGAATCGGAAGTTCTGCCATCTTTTGTGCATATTTGAGCAGGTGAGGCTCCTAAACCTGTACCCGAGTTGTAATCGGCAATTGGAAAGCCCAGCTCTTTGTTTGCACTCAAAAAAGCTTCTAGCTGTGGGCTTCTTGGTAGGTGGTATTCTACATCTACTAGACCTTGGTAGCCATGTATTGCAGGATCTACTGGTGCTCTGCTGTCTCTGTGGCTAAAGCGTTCCGATCTTCAATTCAATAAAAACTTAAGATTACATTCAGTTAATCAAAACCTTGATATATTTTTTTATTAGTATAATCATCAATAACCTACCTCTTGAACATAGGTAGAACATAGTCGTAAGACCATCTGTAGTCATTCACTTGGGCTGCCCAACGATTGAAATCTAATGGAGATCCTCTTGAGTAAACTAAGCCATTAATAAGAGTTGTTCCGCCGACGCCTTTACCCCTACCAAGACTGCATGAGTGATTGACCATTCCTTAATTACGATCAATTAGCTACCATATTAGTCTATTTCAATGGATAAAGCTTGCTATAGAATTTCTAGAGAAAAATCATGACTATTTATTGGTTAATAACCATTTCATACCTTGACATGCTCCTTCTTGAGGTATGCTGACAAAGCCCCAGTTGTACGGGGTGTATTCTGCTTCGTAGTACATATTGGGGATATCAGTTACATTATCTCCGAAATCACCTGCTTCTAACAACAACACTTTCCAGGATGAGACTTCAGAAAGTCTATTGGCCACTACGGAACCACCAGCTCCGGCACCAACCACTATGAAGTCAAAGGTACCAAAATCTAAAGAAAAAGATGTAATGCTGTTTTCATAAATTTTTGGATCAGTTGAAAAAATGTATCTCTTTTTTCCTATGGGATGTTACATATTTAAAAATAATTAGGTATAAAGAACTTGTGCTAATTATTTATTTTTTAATATTTAAGGTCATTGAGAAATGTTCTATAATTTGGAGTTATTATTTCTATTGTTATAAAATATTGTTCATTCTAAATGGAATATTCTATTCATAGAATTAAAGATTCTCGGAAAAACTTTTGCTTAATATAAATTGCAAAAGATATTAATTACATCTAGTGCATGTTACGACATTTGGTGTTTTGTAACTGAAATTTTCCATTTAGCCACAATCTCATTCATTTATAACAGAAAAAATATTCATTCAACTTATAGCTTCTTTGTAACTCTTATGAGGTATTTACCCTGAATCTCGTCATTGAGTGGCCTGTATTCTTCTGCATTAGTTGGCAGCTGGAATGTCTGTCCTCTTGCTCTAACTTCTGTTACCAGATTCGTGAGAAATTGGACATTTTCATTGTAATTGTCGGATGTAAACCTTGAAAATACATATTCGTGGATCTATGCTATATTTGGTGAAACTTTATTTAAGAACAAAAAGTAAAAAAAATAATTAATCAAAAATAGGACAGACTTTAATAAATGATGCATTAAGAAGGATAGAGATCAATATTGATTCTATTAGTAGTAGAATTACAGGCTTAGAGATATCGCATGATTCAAACAAAATATGATTAGAGACAACATATATTGTACAAATCATAAAGATTTTCAAACTTCTAAATTCTTATCCTAATTTCGTAAAACGAGTACCAACCGATATAATAGATATTACATTAATTCCTATTCTAGGTCCCTAGAGTAGGAGTGAATATTGAGTTAGAATGTACTACATATATGGTTGTTGTTTGTAACCAATTTTGTACTCAACTAATACTCAACTAACTCGTGAACCTTAAATGATAACGACATCTGACTGGTTTCTTTCGATGCACAATCATGTAGCAAATCGTTGATTATGTAGGTTCTGATTAAATTGTGCTAAGTATTTTTTTTTATTAATTTTGAAGTGAAGCTGTTGTATGTAAATATAAAGAAGATAATTATTTTATATTTTTTAGTGCACCAATTAATAGAATCAGTCCCATTTTAAAATCGATGCACGTTTACTATGCAAAACCATACAGATTAATTTTGTACACTAATTTTGATCTTCGAAGTTGGTCATAAAAGAGACATAATTGCAATCTAATTATCAAGCTTCTCCTTTTTATCAAGTGGCTCAAAAAATCTGTTCAGCATAATATGTGTACATACCTTGTTTGAATTGGGAGGTTATTTTGCTTATTCTGGAAATCATTATCAGAGAATGAACTATGAAAGTTTGGCACGTGATCTAAATAGAAATAAAAACAATTAATAAGTAAGTATAGGTTGTTTCAAAAAAGTTGAAGCTCTAATGTAGTTAGACATGTGACATGTATAGTTATATAGTTAGCATCAAATTGTTGAAAGAACCGATTCAGGTTCATTATTATTGACCTCTTATATTTAAATTTTTGTAAGGTGTTTATATTAAATTTCTATTAGATATATATTTATTATTTATAGAAACTTTTAAGGCTGAGACTACCTATTTTATTTAATTATTTATTTCACGTTCTTAGATTCTTAGAACAATAACGTAGTGTTATTAGTTAATGCTTGTGCTTATGTACGTGTTTCAGAAAGTTTATTTCGGCTCGCATAGGTCATATATCAATTTTAGCTTCATTTGACACGTATTTGCATGTTTGCTAAGGATTTGTGTTTTAGGCAGTTGCGACTTTATATTGTCTTTATTTCTTTATGAGTCAAGGGGTCCGACTTAAACATATTTTTTCTATAATATGCATTAACAAGTTTTTCTTCTTATTGTTAAGTTTGACGTTTGGAACCTATAATACGAACCATTACTTAAGAATGAATCCCATTCCTTGAACCAATTATCAAAGTTTTGGAACCAAAAATCCGCCTCACAATAAGAAAACAAAACAAATACATACACCACACTCAACCATTTATGCATCCACATTTTAAAGGATAATTGAATTCGAATAATAGTAATAAACTAAAACTATTCAACTAGCGATTAAATTGATATTGAATTATTATATACGTGTTAAAATGTAGGTATCGGATACAGTGGCGTGAGAGGTTGAGCTTTTCTTTAGGCCAAGGAACGTTTTTTCTTATGTTAATTCAAACCACCATGGATGATTTTCATCAGTTGCGCAACGTAATTTATTATTATAATCATAAATACACATTGCATTCCTGAGCCTCAACAATAACAGTTTAATTCTCAATAAAATAAATAACAAGCAAATCAACAATAATTTTATTTTTCCATTGATTCAGATATAATTAGATGTATAAATAGATATGGATACATGATAAAATAAGGAATTCGAACTTTATTATTAATAGGAGAGACATTCAATATAAATTTCTGTCGTTGCACAAATAAAGGGCATTCAATTACAATTGCACAATTAAAGTTGTGATAAATATCTACTATCGCAGATATTCATGCTTTATAAAGTCCGAAATCATATCAGCCACCATTACGATAGCTGCAGTAGGATGTCCAGCCAGTGGAAATGGAATTACACTAGCATCAGCAATCCTCAGATTCCGCACTCCAAAGACCTTGGCTTCACTATCAACAACATGACCTTTTTTGGGATCAGTCCCCATAGGGCACGATCCTACCGGATGGTAGATGTGCACCGTCATTTGTCTAATAGCACAGTACCAGTATTCCTTGGTCAAGTACCTGTATTGACTGCAAGCTGTCAAAGGTCCTCCTTGAAGTATGGAACCGATGCTCTGCAAAGCCTCGGTCTTGGCTAACTCCAGAAATATTTGTACCCCTTCGTATATGGTTTCTATATCCCTGCCCTCGGGATCAGTCAAGAAGGCTGTGTCGATGAGAGGATAATCGAATGGATCATTGCTCCTTAACCTCACGGAGCCAGAGGAGATGCCATGCAAGGCTATTATGTACAGGACATAGGATTGAGCCCTGTTAATCTTGCCCCAAACTTCCTCGTAGGTTTGGTCGGTCAACATGAAAGCTCTCTGAGAGAGATCGGTGGTTGCGTTTGAAGGAATGAACATTATTTCGATGTCGGGGTAGCCTGTCCCTAGAAATCGTACAAAATTTAGATCACAATCAAGAACCAATATCAGATTATCTTATATATACTTACCTCTGGTGAACTTTGATTCGTAGAATGCCACTCCCTGGTTATTTCCTGGTGCAGCAAACGGTCCCCCTCCAGCCAAAAATTGTTCCACATAATTAGACAGCGGCAAAATAGGCTCAGTATAATTAGTACCGAAATTCAGTCCATAGTAGCAGGCATGATCTCTCAAGGTACTGCCAACCTCCAAGTTTTGTACAACTTGTATATTAAGAGATTCCAAATGTCGTCTGGGACCGATACCACTTAACATCAGTATTTGTGGTGTTTGATAAGTTCCTGCACTAACTATCACTTCTTTGGCAGCATTGGCAATATGCCTTTTGCCTTGGAAAGTAAACTCTATGCCTCTGGCTATCTTGCGCTTATCAATTATAATTCTGGTGACATAACTGTTGATCATTACTTTCAAGTTGGGCCGATTCAGAAAGGGAAGTATAAAATCTGAACCGGTGTCTGCAGTTCTGCCATCTCGAGTGAGTATTTGAGCTGGTGATGCACCCAGTCCTGTACCTGAATTGTAATCGAGCATTGAAACGCCAATCTCTTCATTGGCTCTGAGAAAGGCTTCTAGCTGAGGGCTCCTTGGTAGATGGTATTCGACATTGAGAAGGCCATCGTAGCCGTGAATGGATGTATCTACTGGTGCTCTGCTATCTCGACGATTATAGCGTTCTGTTCTGGAATATATAGAAGAAAATAATATATGTATCCTAAAGAATCACTGAATTATTATACGTTTGACCAAAGATGAAATGAAATGTTGAACGCATCGATAGATTTACCTTTTGAAAACGGGAAGTACGTTATGATACGACCACCTGTTATCGTTGACTTCCTTTGCCCAAAGGTCAAAATCAATAGGGGAACCTCTGGCGTAAACCAATCCATTGATGAGGGTAGTACCACCGATACCCTTACCTCTTGCTAGAGCACACGATTTGTTCACCATACCTTGAATCATAATGCAATGATAATCTGATAAGCTATTATATTTTTTGGTACCTTGGCATGCCCCCCACTGTGGTGTGCTAGTGAAACCCCAATTATAGGGGGTGTATTCAGCTTCAAAGTACATATTAGGGATGTCAGTAACATTATCTGGAAAATCACCCGCCTCAATTAATAATACATTCCAGTGTGGTATTTCAGATAACCTGTTAGCTATGACTGCACCTCCAGCTCCAGCTCCTATTACGATGAAATCGAACGTTCCAAAATCTGGAGAATTGAATAATAATAGTACCTACTAATGATAATTTTTCTCTTCATTCATAGTTAATGTCAGAAACATTTGAAATTGAACAAGAAGCCAAAGTCTATGAAATAATTATTGTAGTGATGTAGTTAAGTAAAAGGATATCTTATCGTAAGAACCTACAAAGGTTTAGTCCTCCAGGTACAACAACTATTTTTGTTTAATTCACATTTATTCAACAATGGTATTATAAAATTTATATCTGAAGCTATGTCACACCAAGTAATATATTCAATTCAATTCTATTCTCTTATAATTTGTAATTTTGTATTTATTTACAATCCTTTCAATTCGAACACTTACCATACACCTGATCTGTTGTTTCTCTATACTGATTAGCACTAGTCGGTAGTTGGTAAATTAGACCTCGGTCCCTCACTTCCGTTATCATATTTGTCAAAAAGCGTACATTGGCATTGTAATCATCCGATGAAAATCTAAAATTCAAAGAAAAAATAATAATCAGCAGAGTAAATTTTACCGTCTGGGTCCACCCTATGAACCTATCAATAGATTGTTACTTTATATTTGGAAATGTTCGAAAGTCTATATCATTCATAGTTCTCGAGATATTCGGGACGATAATTAAACTTTTAACAACCAGTGAATTTCTCTAGCGAACTTCAAACATGAAGAAATGTCTAAGTCCGTATTTGAGAAAAGGATTTGCATTACAATAAATTGAACTTCCCCCAGGGTTCTTTAGATCGGTAACGTATTTTATAAAACTATTAAAAAAATAATCTGGCAGCCATAAGAAAGTAAAATTTCATATAATACATTAGTTTCATTTAAAGGTAAAATTGTTGATAGCAATAATTTATTTGAATGAACGAAAACTGTTTTAATGATATTTACACTGGGTACTTTCAATAATAGTGTTTTTTCTATAAAATTTGGTAAGTAAGTATGGAATATGAGTATTGACTGACGAACCCAAACGGAGGAGGTATACAATTCGACTGTCCGTTTTTTTTTTCAGTGTCTGCGCCCGCCGTATAGTAAACGTACGCGGATTTTGATGATTTTTGATTCGTTTGAAAGAGGAGACGAGAAATGGTGCCATATTCGTAAAAACTCAAATCCAAAATCGCCTTTCCTCCAAAAAACGCCCCCGAAGAGGATGGATGGGGCAATTTTTCTCGAAAATCTGAAACGGCAGAATTAATGATAGGACAATATCCGGAAAACTTTAAATAAATTGAACATTTTTTTAAAAGAGTTACGGTTTTCGAGTTACAGCGATGTTAAAATCTCAAATATGTGTATTTTCGCTATGTGGCTGAGGCAACCAAATTAAAGACCAGATTATTTGTAGCAACATTTATATTGAACATGTTTTCGAGTAACAGCAGTGGTAAAGTCTAAAATATTCGTATTTCCGCGACTTTTTTTTTAGATTAATGAATAATAACAAGTACAAGCAAAGAATATACATGGGTAATGGTATAAGTGAACGTTCAACGATTTTCGTGGTTAATGTTTTACTTAAAAGTCTGAAATAAATATTTTCTACAAAAAAATTGACCGACGTTATTAGTTGGTGCACTGAGAAATACAAAATAATATTAATTCTATTTGTGCTAGTACTTGTGAAATTGGTGCCAAAGTTTTCAATCTAACTGCAACTGCACAACTTCAAAAGTACAAGCACCCAATAGAATTAATATTATTTTGTATTTTTCAGTGCACCAACTAATAACGTCGGTCCATTTTTTTAAACTATTTATTGATTAAACGGTCTCTACAAATTAACAAAACACAGCCTCAAAGATTTTGACGAAAATCTAATCAGTTCATCGCTAAACTCGTGGGTAACGTTTTGAGTTCTCGAGATAATCGGAATGAAAATTCCACACACACCAGACAAATCTTAAAAATATGACCGAATTTATTAATTGGTGCACTAAAAATTACAAAATAATATAAATTAATTTTGATGTTCTGCTGTCAAAGGAGACTTTTGGCACCAACTTCAAAAGTACCAGCACCAATAGAATTATGTATTATTATTTTGTATTTTTCTGTGTACCAATTAATCAAGTTGGTCCTATTTTTGCAAAAAATATTTCACACTTTTAAGTGTATCATTAGTCATCAAAATTGTTGAACCAACTTATACCATAGAAAATAGTACTTTGCTTATACTTATTCAGAGATTTCAAAACATCACAGACATACACATATTTCAGACTTTACCATTGCTGTAACTCGGAAACATTAATTTTTTAAAAAAAGTCCAATTTAAATGTCGCTTCGTACGGTAGCTTCTTTAATTTGGCCATGTCATATTTTCGATTTGCCCCCTCCACATGTCTGAAACACACATATGACTTTACCACTCGGAAATCTATGATTTTTTGTTGAAAAATGTCCAATTTAAACGTTACCGGATATGGTCTCTTCGTCTGAAAAATATTTCCTTTGGGAGAAGTTTGTGGAAAGATAAATGAACTGACATACAGACAGACATCTGAGTGATCTTGTAAGGTTTCCGTTTTGTCATAGCCTAGTCATAGGCTGCACGGAACCCAAGAAAATCAAACATCAATTCGAATTATATACCTCATTCTTTTGGAAAGTCCGTCATAAAGTCAATCTAAAAAGTTTTGTAAGAAAAGTTGCATTTTATTTTTTTATTTCTTAATGCCTAATGCCATTAAATCAATGACTACATTTTGGTAATTTTAAAAAAATTGATCGGCCGCCATTTTGAAACAGGTTAATAAACTTAGAAATAATTCTAAATGGAAGATACATGATAATAAATATGTTAAATAGTGAGCTACCAAAGGATTAGCTTCAAAATTTACCTTGTTCTTAGAGGTATATTGCCATCAGGTGTTGGAACAACGTCATTAACATTCCCATTATGTAATATTGGGGGTTGTGTATTTGTAAATGAATTAGTTCTTGGTAATTCAGCTGAAATACAAGATGAATTTACCACAATGCTATATTTATATATATATTCTGATTTCTTATGTATCTATTTTATATTATTTTGATACAAACATATATTTTTATAGTTATTTCATTAAAAAATATTGTTCAAAAATCATTTGTCAGCAATATTCGATAATCTACTCAATTAACTAATTCAATATTGATCTCGTTAATAATATTCGAAAGTTGTTTGCCTACCTTAAGAACACTTTTTTTATATACCTTTGCTACCTATATAACATCTAGTAAAATTACACAATTTCTTGCAAAAGATCATCCCTATTGATAGCTTTTTTAATTCTCTACGCATGGAAATTTATAGAGAATAAATAAATCTATCAAATAATTTACAGTAAAAAAACTTTTTACCTAGAAATGAGTTCCAGTCGTTGTACAAACTTTCATGGAACCAAGACTCTGCCAAAATTTTTGAAATAATCAGACAGAGATTCACCAAAAGAAACCAATAACAGATCGAGCGCATTTTCACACAAAAGCTTTCGCACACAAACTCTCAAATTCCACGCTTACAACTCAAATCGACTTTCCATCAAGTAGATATGAAACTATTAATTTATATGAATTAGTTAAATCTGTCCATTGGTAGATATAATAAAGACTTTGGTAACAGTGGCGAAGAAAACAGTATTTTCTCAAGGAATATTCATTGTTTTAAGCACCATATGCAGCTAAGAAGTACCTAAATGAATGTGATGAAATAAATTTGCATACTCTACCTAAGATTAATTAAGTAAGTTATAGATAAATATCATTTATTTATTAGTTCTTTTATCTACCTATTTATTGACAAAGGAAAACCTTTATTTTTTCTAATTTGAAGAAAAACAACGCTTTTTCAATATGATGAAAAATATGGTTTGTTTTATTGCATATCTAGTAACTTTTGTATAAATTAGTGTGGCTGTCTTTTTCATCATCGCCAAGATCATATGAGCAAATTCCATATCCCATCATCAGTTCCGAAGAAAAAAAGATAGAAGTCTCAGAGAAATGCATGGTCGAATAAAAATACCTATAATTCATTTATTCCCAAGAAATAGATTCTATAAAAAAAAAATTATGGGTTAGTAGGTACAACTTTACAAAGGATGTGTACGTTTTGTCCAAAATAAGGATGGCATAGCATTAGTATATCGAAAATGGTAATAGTTACGAAATCGGTTAAATCCTTTTACTTTCTCAGCACAAAAAAATTCGTTTACAGAATTATTATGCGACATTTCGTCTTCTAGAAACTAACCTTATTTTTTTAATGCACCGAAACAAAAGCAAGCCCTGCATTAGACAACACTTTTCATAAACAAATTAACATGTATCACATGATAAGCTTATTTTGTGTCCTTTAGCAAATAAGACCTTTAGGATTTTTTTAGTAGAAGCATACCAGTTATGAAATCTAACTAATTGATATTACTTGAATACCATTTTCAATTTTAATACATTCAATCAAATGACTATTATTTTCTAAGCATGGGAAACATCTTCTAACTGTGGAATCTAGACATTAAGTAGGTACATCCTATATAGCGTAGGTACCTGACCCCTCCGTATCTATTACCATTTTGAAATATCTGTATAGGTAATCACAATTATTTTGTTCTTCCTGTAATTAGCGGAATAGCCGTTCAAACTCGCGAGACTTATTTTCTTTCTGTAATGAATATTTGTGAATCACTGTACTGCTTTGATATGAGTATTTCAATTGATAACAATATGCCAAGAAACCCTTAGATAAGAGTAAAATTATGCCCTCTACACCTCTGTTGTAACCAGCAAAGTTTTTCTGGCGGTAGTAGGTATACCACTTTCAAATGGCGCAAACAAGAAATTGAATTGTTGATAATATATACCAGCATAATAACATAATTTATCATTGTTGTTAACGAAACAACTTATTGTTTTCTCAAAATCAAATGTTCAATTTTATCCTAATCAAAAGAAATCTTTAAATAATTAATGTGCTTTTTTCGTTGAGGAAAAGTTGTTTCTATTTTTATACACTTTCTATGTAAGTAAGTACTTCCTTATGATTGTAGTGAACGGTTATATTTGAGTAGATATAAGTATATTTACCTTGATTGATTGGAAATAATCTAAATTTCATTTGCACACTGCTTTGACGTAGGTATCCCTTCTATGTATTCTCTAAGTAGGTAACACTACCAGAAGTAATGAAGAATTGGGGCTAAAAATGGAGCATTTCTGGGACTTTGACTTTTGTTTCTGAAAATAGTGAATTCTATTTCTTTTCTTCTTGATATGTAATAATCGGGTTTATAAGAAATTAAAATTTTCGACATTTATTCGTTGCGCACAAAAAACTACATTTTTTTTCTTCTATATCTTACGCATTTGCCCTCCTAGTTTGGATACATTCCAAAAACACAGTCAACAACTGTTGGCAACATGTTGGAGAATGTTGGTAACATATTTGTTGGACACAACAACTTGTATTCGGATACATGTGGCCAACAGTGTCCAAACCAAAATCGGTTGCGCGTCCAAATTAAACGAGTGCTTACCTTTTTTTTACATTTTTACTTTTTATTCTTTTTGCGTTGAACAAGGCAGAAAAAGTTTACATTTATTCTTTGAATCATATTTATATAATATAATATGTTTTATCAAAAAAAGATAGTGAAATTGACTACGTGCCCCTTGAAGAAAATAATAATTATCTAATATAATAATAATATTATTATTTAACAAACCTACTAGCTGTATAAAGTAAAATAGAAGCGAAAGTCAACCTCACTATGCTATGACTATGCTGTTTTGACTTTTCTTCTGGATAACATCGTCTAGAAGAGCGATGTTTTCTATTTCAGATTGAAAACACGGATACAAACAACACTCAACAAAATTCTTTGATGTCATGCCGTCCAACATCGGCACCATGTTACCGAGTACATATCTGTCAAATTGTTGCGAGTTGATGCGATAGGTATAATACATATACATATATATGTTGGCACCTATGTTTACAACATATATCCGACCTAATGTTATCCGGTCTGTACTTACCTTTACACAGTTTTAGTTTATTCTTCTTAATTTGGGTCAGGCTGTGATACTTTCATTAGCTTCAAGAGAGGGGAAGACTATTTTCCCATCTTTATTTTTTCATATTCATATAATTTTATGAAAGTAAGTATAAATATATTTTTTATATTGATATTACAGTGGACATGGAAGTAATTATCAGTAGTAAACCTATTATTTTATATATGGGAGTATTTTCAAAGTATTAATTATTTTCAAGAAACCGTTTTTAAATTGTTATGTGGTGTTACCAAGTTTATAGCATAAACTCATACATTCTTACTTTCCTAACGCCGATCTTAACGTTTCAGTGCCCTTTGAGTCCAAAAAGTATATTTTTAGTCATTAGTCTGTCTGTCTGTGCCAAGATTCATTCGGGAACTGACCCCGGCCTATAAGATTGGTTTAATTTTTTGTTACCGCCAGCCAAACATTTCGATGTATCTTGTCTAAAGTACTCTCCTGGAAGCCCTTGTCCATCATTTTAAGGCGCATCCCTGGGATAATGTAGGGGAAAACGTTATACTCAAATAAAATTTCATATTTTCCTATCTGGTTATTAGATAAATTTCTAATAGAAATGTACCTATTGCGATCGTTCACACTTTTGAATTTCAAAAAAAATTCAACGGCATGTTGTTATATGACTATAAGTAAGTCCAAAACAACATTTGGTTCATATATATATATATATATATATATATATATATATATATATATATATATATATATATATATATATACATATGGAATACTACGAAATTTGTTAACAAGATAGAGGTCGCAGTTTTGGAGGTATCAATCTCTTAAATATCTCGGCCGAGTTCGTTACTGGGCAATATCGGGTAAGTAGTTTCAAAAGAGCGACCGTTCAAACATTAAAAAAAAAATTTCAAAAAAGAGCCGTAGTGTAAATTTCATCAAAAATAATTTTGGGTTATAGATATCGTCAGTACCTACAACTTTTGTTCGAAGCAATTTTCGATAAAATGCACAGAAAAAAAAATCAAATTAATAAAGAAAAAATAAGAAATATTGACTCACTCAATATAATTTTGATGTAATTGTACATTTTCTGGAGATCTTAATATAGACCCTGATTAAAAAAATGTATAGTATATTTATTGATAAGAATTAAGCGAAAAAAAAATTGCCTTGAAGTAAAACCCTAAGGCTATGATACATACGGCAATTTATTTGTAATGACATGTAGGTATACTGAAAAGGTTGTTAAAATTTAAATTCAATGAATTTTGAGAAATTTACCTTTCCGCTGGCTACAGGCCATCGGGATTTTCATATTATAGCTAAACGGTTCCTGTTGTCTCGGTAATCTAAAATAAATTAATAATTAAATGGACAAATCAAATGATTTCCATATTCGGTAGAATTTACTTTAGAAGTGGAAAGTCCACTGGCTGGTGGCTGGAAATACCAGATGTTTTAATTGGTAATAGATAAACTCATATCCTACAAGCAATATGAATGCTAATCAACGTATTTCTAAGATCTACTTGAGTTGATAAATAAATAAATATAACTATTATTCTAGTTTTTTTTTCACCACAAAAAAACTATTTTTTATTATTCATGTAAAAGACGATAGATATAATTCATATCAAACGTTTGGAACGATGTATTAACGGCAAAATGTATGAATAAATTATCATGTTTATCTAACTAGCAAACTATTTATTTTATTTATAAATTATGTTCCTAACTACAACGGTTTTTCAGTTTTTCATATTATGAAGAATTCTTAAAAATTGAGGTTCTCATGTTTCACTGTTTGA
The DNA here is from genome assembly GCA_958507055.1 of Crioceris asparagi. Taxonomy (NCBI): domain Eukaryota; kingdom Metazoa; phylum Arthropoda; class Insecta; order Coleoptera; family Chrysomelidae; genus Crioceris; species Crioceris asparagi. Next base: position 33,774,392 of record OY293828.1, read on the forward strand.
ACAATTTGTCACGATGATTCGAAATTTGAATTGAAGCCATTTAATATCTGTAGAAAGTTTTTCACTTTGACTGATACCTAGACGTATAAACAGACAGACCGAAATGAATGGCAAGAACACACTCTCATTCCTAATAAACAAGCCCATACATCCACACATTTCAAACTCAAGACTCCTCTATTTGCGTCGGGGGGTTAATAATTTAAATGCGGTTATGTAAGGAGGTGAAAGGAAATTAACATCAACCTAAACTATCCTGTGAGTAGTATTAGAAGAAAATAGTTTTTTGGTACGAAATAATAACGAAATAAATCAATAAAAAATATGTAAAAGGTACTCCCACAATTATTGTTTACAAAAAAAACTAATATGATCGGATCCTGATATAGCCTACAACTGCGATATTATTTATAATAATATTCAAAGCTACATGTAAACCATGATCAACTCATCAAAAATATCATGTGCTACAAACCATCTATAGTATTGACAAGAGAGGCGCGATGACATTGAAAACTATGAAATCAACATTGAACACTAATTATTATATCATCTGATGTGATGCAAATACTCAGGATACAAGATGCATAGTGATATACAGTGTGTTTCATAATATATGCGCAGGACTTGAGGGTGTGATAGCTTGTCCAAAAATATGAAAAAAAGTTTATATTAACTTAGCCTCTAAAATGCACCATTTTCGAGATACAAGGTTGTTAAATTGAAAAAAAAAACAGTTTTTTGTAAATATCTCCGGAATCGTTTATCGTACAGAAAACAGCTTCCGTAAGCATTTTCCACTCATAATAAACTAAGTCATAATTGGTGAAGATTTCCAAAAGGAGAAGTGGGTTTTTTTTCCATTTTAACGGCCAATGTTTTTAATGAAAATTTTTATTTACTAATTAAACAAAATTTATGTAAACGTTAGAACAAGTAACAGAAGCAAAAATTTACAATGTTTTTTCAACATAAAAGTTGATTTTTCTCAAAAACGGTCGACTTAAGAACTAACGACCAACAGTAGGAACCTTTTTTGTGTAGAAAACATTGGCGGTTCAAATGGGCGTCTCAAAACCGTACTTTTTCCATTGGCGTAGAAATTGGGGAGAAAAACACCCACTACTCCTTTAAAATCTTCACCAATTATGACTTGACAAAAAACTTTTTTTGACTCAAAACTTAGCTGTTTTCTGTACGATTAACGGTTCTGAAGATATTTACAAAAACGATTTTTTTTTCAATTTCAACACCCTGTATCTCGAAAATGGTGCATTTTAGAGGGTAAGTTAATATATTTTTCTGGGACGGGAGAAATGTTTGACATTTTATCTCTGTTGACAAGTGACTAAGTAACACTTTTCTCCGAGTTGATCTATAATCATCTAAGCGCAAATCTCGAGAACAGCTGAACCGATATCGCTAATTCTTTTTTTGTTGTAATCATTATTATCAGAAGAAGGTTCTTACGAACGAAAAAATTAAGAAAGTTGAGCAGAACATTAGAAAATTTAAGAACATGTATGAAGAGTTAAAGACAATATTAATTTTACATACAGTACATACAGTTGTTTGAAATAACTGTCAGCAACTGACAGAACGTGCGCTGCAAATATTGTTTAACAAATAGATGGATCGGTTGATAAATAATAGTTTTATTTCAATTTATTATACAGTGAGTTTTTGAAAAGTGTTTATTCATCTCGGTAAGTTAAAATCAATCATACCTAATATTGAAAGAATGAAGCTCCTGGATTCTGTTGCGGTAGCGGTAAAGTCAAATTGACGCCATTGGTACTGCCACCAGAGCCTCTACATTCATTGGTTTACGGAAATGGAACAGATTCAATACATTTTTAACTCATATACAGGAATACAATAATTGTTTTCAAATGAAGTCAATGCTGACAAAGTATCTTGAAAGTCCCATGGTGGTACAATTTTTGCAAATTTATTTCATGGGCGATTCAGCCAAACAAGTAGATCAGCGTTATGCACACAATAAATCGGTGAAGAGACCAAGTGTGGAGCAACTTCAAATGTTTTTCCATCGGACAACAAATTGGTTATATTATTCAAGACTACATAAAACCGCATGCCATCTGATTATCACAAAATTTTCAGCAAGGCCTATAAGACGCCTGCAGGACAACACGCAAGACGCTATAATACGGCAACAATTGATGAAGTTGCTATTGTTGTCATGGGTGAAAATTTAGAAAACCAAGATATTGTTTTTGCTTTTGTTAAGACATGACAACGTCTGTCGGGTCAGCTAGTATACATAAAATATAAATCAAAACACAGAATAAAATTGACAGATATTTGATTACTTTTAAGGTTTCCTTAGCAACGCATGTCTAATTGTCGTCTACCACTTTAAAACTTCAAATTTCACTTCGATAATTTTCTGACTTTAATATTGTGGTGTATTGAGTTAAATAAAAATCAGATTTTGATTAATACTGAATCAATTTTATTTCTTCAATGTTAACTACAAGAGATACCAATAATACCAATACAAGACTGAGCGGAAAACAGTCCGAGCATTATATTTTCTAGAGTACCTAGTTAGTGGGGGATGACACGCAGTTCATTATTTATAATTCTGCTATCTACATTATATACAGGAGCGACAATTAAACTTAATACATCACAAATATATTGTAATATTTTTTCATTATTAAAATGGTTTTTCCCGTCACAGAAAAAATAGTGTATTATACAGGGGAAAAACATTAGATTTTAGTCTCGGTTTTTTGAGCTAAAATCTAGTACTTTTATAATAAATAACATTTTTTTTCATATTTTTGGACGAGCTATCACACAAGTCCTGCGCATTTATTATGAAACACCCTGTATACCTAAATATAAAATGACTACAAATATGTATATGTATATGTATATATATATATATGTATATATACAAAAAAATTGTAATAGATAAAGTTTACTGGTGCTTAATAATTACTTACTTTAAATTCATGGTGAAAATATCTTAATAGGCTAATTGTATATATATATATATTTCAAGGAATGGACAGAAGATATTTTCGATCAAAACTATAAATGTATTATTGTAGGTAACTTTAACCTAATTCTAAATTCTAATCAATAGCAAAATTCAAATTAAAAATTTCATATCTAATATTGGATTAGAATAACTGATCGATGGATTACTATAATCAGCAAAACGTTAATTGATTATACAGAGTGGGAATTTTAAATGGAACGCTGCTTATAGCGGTCCTGGGAATAAGATTTTTCTAAAATTCAAAAATACGTCCTCAATGATTTTTATGGAGTTCGCATACGTCATGTAAAAATAAATTGGGGCTCCAAAGAGGGGGCGTAGCCTTAAGCAACTTTGTTTTCTCAAATTGGAAGTCACCTTTTATGGCACCTCTGTGGAAAGCTTATTGGAAAATAAATTTGTCGATAAGTTTTTTTTTACATCTTTCAAACCATGTGTCAGAAATTTACTATTTAATGAACAATTACTTTAATAATAACATTAACAGCTTCTGGTGTGATTAAACTTATCTTTGCCCAAAACCTTGCATTTAAGTCTTCCAGATTTCTAGGTCTATTGTCATAGACCTTAGTTTTTAAGTCGCCCCATAAATAAAAATCTAACGATGTATTATCCGGGGATCTGGGTGACCACTCTATAAATCCTCGCCGTCCTATTCACCTACTTGGAAATTCAGAATTTAAGAATTTCTTAACATTTCTGGCAAAATGGGGAGAATTTCCATCCTGCTGAAAAAATATTATTGGTCTAGATTTCGAATATTCCTCGGAGTTCTGGTATTAAAAATATTTGAAGAAAATTTAAATACAGGTCTCCATTTAAATTATCTTGAAAACTGGAAGAATTAGGGGCAAGAGTTCTACCATCGGTTGGGTCTGTGCCAACGGGTTAATCGGGCACTTTTTCAACAACTGTTACGCTAAAAAGGTGACATTCCAGTATTAATGTAATTGTTCATTAAATAGTTAAAAATCACTTTTTAGTGAATTTCTGATAAATGGTTTGACAGATGTTAAAATTTTTTTTTCGACAAATTCCTTTTTCAATAACCTTTCTAAAGAGGTGCCACAAGTGGTGTCTTCTAATTTGAAAAAACAAAGTTGTTTAGGGCAGCGCCCCCTCTTTGGGACCCCAATTTTTTTCCATAAATAATCTTTGAGGAAGTATTTTTGGATTTTTCAAAAATCGTATTCCCCGAGCCGCTTTAAGCAGCGTTCCATTTAAAATCCCCACCCTCTATACTAACCAATAGAGAAAATCAAAAGTCCCAAAAATAACCGATCATAGCATTATATCCATCTCTATAAAAAAATAGTCACAGCAATCATCAAACTATGAGAAAATATAGGGACTACAGTTAAACTAAACTAGACTTGATCAATGATTTTTTTTGTGAATGGTAGTTGAATACCAACTATGTTAACAAATTCAATAAAGATATATATTGTGTGTGTGGTTGATGATGTTTCCCCCGTTAAGTGGTACATCAATAACAGAAATCAAGTATTATGGTAAGATTCTGAAATTGCAACCATAACTCATACAAAAAACTTTGATCAATGAAGAAAAGATCATCATCATCATGGAAAAGTAACAAAAATTTTAGGAATCAGAAAGTCAATTTACAAAAAAAAAATATTTTCAAAATGCCACTATTCTGATTTCAAAACAAGTGAAATTTTTGAAAAAAAATAAAAATAGTTTTTATTGGGCATTTAAGATTTAAACCGTACCGATGAGTACCTACTATTGCTATCCTTTTCTCGACTTTAACTATACTTATGTATATGTGTTTGCCAGCAACAGCAATTCCATAACAAATTACTGTTTGTATAGCACAACACAAAATTAAACTTTAAATTAACAATAACGTCTGACGTCTGACAATTGCGACATAACCATAGACGATCTTCCAGAAAGTACCTATATACCAGAGAACGAGATGTATATATACGCTCCATGCTCGTGCGTAATTCCAGTGACGGATCCCATTGTCGTTCCATGTCGACAACATAATGATCTTGGTTGAATGAGATTGAATGAGATAATTATAATATTGGATCACACGTGGAGCTTAACAGGCGGCGAGATGTCTGCGATCTAAGTACGAATTCGAAATTTCAAGTCTCTAGACCGTATGGGGCCTGAGAAATCGCTGCGGAGTCCATTGATACAAGAACCGAAAGTAATAAAAACTATTTAAAAATGTGAACAATTTTAAAGTCTGAGAAACACTATTGTTAAATAAAATACGGATTGTTTAACACATTTTCTGCCAACTGAATTTTCGAAATAAAACCTAGTATACCTCATATAAATAATAATATATCTTCCGTAAATTGAATAAAAAAGAGTAAATTTATGAATTTACCTATGAGTAAAATTTATTTCTAAACTTGATAACAGATCTAGTTGCGATCTAGTATTATCGTACCAGTTCTTAAAATAAACAATAATAATGGAGCATTGAATTTTAGACCTATAAATACTCTACCCTTTTTGAAAAAGTTACTTGAAATAAAAGCCTTTAATCAGATTTGTGACTATATTGAAAGTAACAAAATTTTGATGCCTTAACAATCTGGTTTCGTGATACAGCACTTCAATTAACGATAAGTAAATGGAAATTACTATAGATGGCAACAAATTCATAGTTGCGATATTCCTAGACTTAGAATTTCAGAAAGCCTTTGAAACCATTGACTTGCTATTACAGAAACTCAAATATATATTATGGTTTAGTAGAAATAACATACAGGCGGTTTGAAAGTTATCTTTTTAATAGGTTTCAAAGAATAAATGATGTTCTCTCAGATGAACTTCCGGTGACTTCAGAGGTCCAGGGGTCCCTCAGGGTTGTGTTCTTGAACCAATATTATATAGTATCTTACTGTGAGTTTTTAAATGTGTTTGCAGATGACAGACTCATTGCAGCAAGCGATTATAGTTAAAACAATGCTGTCGGTAAATTAAAAAAACATGTTTTCAGTCACTTTGATTATTGTACGAGTATATTAGCTTCACTAATTGTACCGATTCGCTACAAAATAAGGGAATCTGTTCTATTTTGAAATGTACTAGTTTCACGTCTATAAATTCTATGCTTTCTACATTGTCACTCTTGTTTCCAGTGATATTCATTTATAAAATTTTATCAGGAAATTCGCCCAAGTACTTCGATCAATTTTTAGCATTTATCTATGAAATAAAATGAGAGGGCTTAGTTTCTCTGCAGCTTAGGGCAAATCATTTATCTATAAGATTGAGACACTGCGGGTCCCCTGATAATATGTCATTTATTTCAGTAACTAGCGAGCGAGCACGCGATAGGAAAAGGCAAAAAAATAAAAGCGCTCATTAGATAGAGACAAAAAATAAATTATGCCGTGATCTCTGACACGCAATCTGATAGTTTCTATGTCTATGGAATACAGGAAAAGCAGAGTCATACGTTATAGGTTATGTACCTAATATACTCAGAGACGGTCTGAGTCACATAACACGTGGTCTGAGTAAACGCGAGCGTCTAGACAACGCAGAACATGTCATGTTGTTGATAACCCCTCAGACATCCGTTAATATTTTGTTGTCTTCTTTTTCTCTTTTATTGGGTACCGAAAGAGAAAGCAATATTTGTCTCTGGCAATAGTCGAAAAACTTGTTTTGCTCAAGACTGTAGCGCAAAAACGGTTCATAGAATTAGTTTAGTCTCGAGGAAAAATTAAATATGTTATTTGCCTCGGCATGTTAAAAAAACTGGTCACACGAGTAAATCGGATGACTTTCATAATCATTTGAAATTGCCTGAGAGCTGTAGGAAAGTTGTATAACTGGTTATACCAGACATTTTAGTTGGCAATAGATAAATTCATTTCCAGAAAAACAAAATGAATGCCAATTCAAATATTTGTTAGAACTCTAAATAAACATAATTCTTATGTCAGTATTTTTTTCATGAAAACAATCACCATAAAGAAACCTATTTTTTGGTTATTCATGTGAAATATAATAAATACAAATCATATCACAAGATAACATTAGAATGCTGTTTTAAACGTGAAATATATGCATAAATTGTTGAGTTACATAACCAGTAATGTTCATTTCATTTAGAAAGTATGTACCTAGGTACCAGCAAAATATAATTAAATCAATACACTGATTTTCCTCAAATTATAAAGAATTGTAGCGGCTAGAATAATTTGTTATGATAATTTTGAGCCTGCCTGGTGTGTACTTGAAACGAAATTTATAATAACCTAATTCAGTATACATGGTGGTATACCTACCTGTCGTTGTTGCGGGGAAACTGGTAAGATATCCAGGGATAAACTCCTATACCTAAGGGCCAGAAGAATAGAGACGTATCCGTATACGTATACGTAACGGAAGAAGATAAGTGACCTATCAAATAAAGGTATAAAGCAGTATAAAATGTATACGTCGTAACAATCAGAGATGGCTAACAACCGACCAAACACACAACAACAAACCTCATATGGATTTTGCCCTTTAATTTCCCTGGAAAACAAAACTAGAGCCTAGGCACAGAGAATTGGTCCGCTTGGTTTCGATCAATTTGTTCTGTGGTTTGGATACGTCACGGATCGCGATCTGATACGTGTGCCGCATCGATAAGTTTCACGTAACGTATCGGAGCAGACGTATCGGGTGTTCACATGCGCATTTCGATAAGGATACGGATACGTGACGATTTAAAATACTGCTTTATGTCTCTAATATCTTCATGTCGTATCTCATCAAAATAGTTGAATGTTTTTTTCATTGATTGATATCCAGACTACCTATAGAATACAAACAGGCAAAACAATTTTTAAGGTTTTCCTTTATTCTGTAACAACAAGCCGAAAAACCAGTAACCAGTGTTCTCAATGAGTATTATGAGCAGTGGAAAGAAATTACATTAAGTACCTACCTAGGTGAATGCAAGGCTCTCAGTAAATACCTAACCATTTATTAATATATAAGTTTAAGAACATTTTTTCGCAATTTGTCTGTCTGTCTGTCCCAACATCATTCGTTTTTTTAAATATTTTCCTGTCGCGGGCTATTTTCAGCAAATGTTTGCATTTTACGGTCTTCTGAGCGTAAAAAATATATTGTCAGTCATTGGTCTGTTTTGTCTGTATTTGCCAAGATTATCCGATTTTGTTGCTTTCTTTTTCATTTCATAGGGCATCGATAAGGCTCGATGGTAACACCGTTGGGTATCCTACTCGCAATGGTACCTAGGCAATAGGTGAAAAACATGTTTCGCTCAAGACTGTGGCGCGGAAACAGCTCCAACGATTTTGATGAAAGAAATTCCGCTTAAAGCATATCTCTGAGAAAAATCCGGAAGTTATGCTCAAATTAACTGACAATTGTTCTAACTGTTTAATCATATTCTGGCTAAACGGTTCTCCTGTTTCAAAATTCAATATGATCACGACCTGATCAGACGATTTTTATATTCGATGGTGAGTGGACATACCAGATTCTTATTTGTTTTTGAGGGTGTCGATACTGTATGCCAGCAATATCCGAAAAATGTGCTTTACTCAAGATTGTAGAACAACAACGGCTCGAGGGATTTTCATGAAACTTGCTTCATGTAATTTTTGGGAAACCTTGCACATCCTCTTGAGGCAAATGTCTTGGAAAAATCTGGAAAAAATAAGAATTGTTATGAATACAATATCGACCTGGGTATACTATTTATTAAACTGGTATTCGCCAGTATAAAGCTCTCTAAACTAAAAGAAGTACTTTAACATCTTGGAATACACATAAGCTTATCAACTTTGCTATGATCTATGATGATTGAAATCCTTAAAAAGCGGACCGACACATTCGACATAAGATCTGCCGTCAAATAATGAGTCCATCTCAACACTCAACACAACACTCTTTATCATAGAACTGCACAAGGCAACCAGAGACGAATCATCTTCAATAAATACCCATAAATATGTGCATATGCAGACCATGGTTGAGATCATCGCCAGAATAGAAGATTGAAATACCTATGCAAAGAAATGGAGATAATGGAAAAGAAGTTGGACCACGTGTCAATGAAAAGAAAACTGTCTAGATTAAAATTTCAGCCTTAGACTACTGAGATCTTTAGGCAGAGAGTATTTTATCCAAAATAGTAACACTATTTATATACATTGGAGAGTTAGTCAACAACGAGGGAAAAGATAGTAATGCCAATAGAGAGGCATAAAGAGGTTAAAAAGCAATAGCATGAAAATATTCATAACATTTCGACCAGTAATAACCTATGGCAGCGAAAACTGGACACTATACAACATATGGACCAGTCAGAATCAATGAGATGGGATGATGGGATCGCATATCCTCACCAACAGGATAACATCAGAAATACTGAACGGTGAAGATTATTGTCTAGTTTATAAAATTCCAAAAATTCTGTTATTGTGAGCACCTTCATAGGTTTAAAGTATAGAAGACATCAGAATGCCCAAAAATCTAAATGCCAACTTGTATGCTGACAAGAAAAGAGGAAGACCGAGATTCCGACGGATAGACCGGGTGCTGGGTGATGCGAGGACACTAAGAGTGACCGGCTAAAAATAAGGAAACATTTTAATATTCTCTAATAATACTTTAACGATGCATAAAAGTTGTTCTGATTTTTTTTTTTTATTTTAAAATCGCATATCGGACGAAAAAATGTGAATAAATCAAATTTGTCATAAAGTGAATGGGGATTTTAGAAATATTATTTATTTTAAGAAAAACCAGTAGCGTACAAAATATTATCCACAAAAAAAGTCTACTCCACACACTGTACAGACGCCACAGGCTAAAACTTAAAAAAATCTTCTTCATCAAAAAATTACTTTGGGTGCTTAAAGGCAAGTGCTTAATTTCATAAAAATATCTATGAAGTTATTAAAGTTTTAATACAAAAAAATTATTTTCAACTCCCTGTAGCTCAGAAGTCAAGAAGTCTAGAACATAGGTTCTGAGGATTCACCTCCGTAAGAATTAGCATCTTATTCTGAAACACTCTGTATATTAACTGGTTATCTAACTTTTAATCATAGGTACCTACTGTGATCTCTTTTATTTATACATATCATTTATGGTCAGGGTCATGGGAACTTTATACGTAAATATTTAAAATTTTTATGTTACTTTGAATTATTAATTAAAGAAGAACTTCATATAACTTTCCTCTGATTTAATAAACGAGCAATCTTTTTATTATTAATCCTATATGTATGATTCAGAATATTCCCAATTAAATTACAAACTTATTCAATCGATGTATCTAACCTCGATAATAAAAACTATTGCAGACTATCTTAAATTACGCAAGAAATCGAAGGAATACCACATTCTCGCCAACCCAATTACAACTTCTTTCAGTTCAAAACCGAGGTCAGATGAAAAGAAAAGCCGATCAAACAATAATTCAACTACCTGCAAAACGACAAAGTTTTGATGTGATATCACCACCAACAATAACATATCATATATGCCTCTGTAAACAAACCAGAGTTCGCATTCGCAATCGGTCTACGTCCATCGTCGGTCCAATCTTATTCGATTGGCCCCTGAGGATCTCTGCTAGTGTGTGGTTGTTTTCTTTATTGCTGTTTTTCTTCGTCGGTTGATTTCACCGTGCATCTGTTTCACTGACCTGCAAAAATTGCCCGTTCTATTTTTTCCTGGCCCACAGGCATCTGGGACACCGTAAAAATCCGCGTTTGAAGTATCTTTACTGCTTTTTGATAAGGTAAGTGTTGTCTTTAGTTGTTGAAATTACCATTTGCGTTACGTAATTTCTTGTTTTAATTATTGGTATGAGATTACCCAGTGGTCGAAATTCAAGATATAATTTTTTGAATTTCATTTAAAAAAATGCAGTGGCCAAAAATTTAACCCCGGTAAGTTGTACGAAAGGCAAGTACTTTACCACTCCACCAGCAGTGGATTTATTTTTATTATCCTATATAAATATAAACGGCTTATCATTGTTAATTTGCTTTATTTAATTTAATGTATTTGTAACACATATTATTAATTAATTTTAGCTTGGCATTATTCTTAAAACGGGATCCAAATAATAAATAATTCTCTTAATGGATTAATTTATAGTTTACCTGTAACAGTTATCAAATATTACCTAAAAATTGTATAATTTTGGCTGATTGATTGGAACAAATCTATTTGTTAACCCGAAATTAATGCTTCTTCTATTACTTCTATTGCTAAAAGTGTAGATCAGGTTCCAAAGGATTTTTGGCATATTTTTTTTGTTTAGTTATTTAGGTAGGCCTGTATTGTAGAAATTCATTTCAATGAAAATTTTAAGCCGCCAGGCTACGGGAGAGTGGAGTGAATATAGGGGTGCTGCGTGGGTAAAATAAGTGTTTAGTGATATACTTTTAGTAGTAATTTGACTAATATAATACTAAATTAAGCCGATAAATAAAAATAGTAACGCAATTAGTGGAAACGGAGTCATAAAAAATATAATAGGAAGGAAAAATCAACCTGCCGCTATATAGATACAGCCATTGTGCGATGCTGCCACAATGACAGGTTTGTACGGGCATCCGATACACCAAGTCGAATATGTAGGAATAAAGTAATAAATAAATAAATAAATAACCAATGAAATATTGATAATACGCCATCATAGTAAACAGTGCAGCAACGTAGTGGCGCACAGGCCTGTCATATGAGTCGATATTAGGAGAAATTCGAGGTGAATATAGTATATTTGTGCAGTTGCATTTATATTGATAACTTTTGCCACCAACTTCACAAGTACCATCACCAACAGAATTAATGTTATTTTGATATTGTAAGTAAAAGTCCATGATCTCGAAGTGGAGTGGAATATAAGTTGAAATAGAGGAAACTCCAAGTCTCCTCTTTTTTTTCTCTCTTGATTAAGAACATACATCTCTTGTTCATTGAAAGTGATCGAGGACTTATTCATCACTCTGGGGTGGAAAACATGATCCGAAAACTTTTTAAATTTATTTTTATATTTATAATTCAATTGGGTTACGTTCGGGTTTCTGTGAAACGCATCTAACTCTATGAAGTCTAGGACATCCGAGATTGTCGAATAGATCCATTTGAGATGAGAGTTGATCGTGTTGAGTTTCTGGTAGGAAGATTTAATTTCCTGTTTAATCCACGTCTGGATACCTATGGCAATAGCTTTTTCTGCTGATGGAGTGGTGATTCTAGTGTTCAGTTATATGTAGTTGGGGCTAAATTTCCTCCTCAAACATTCATTGTTAATGTCCAGATGTCCAATGAAACCGTCTTCCTTCGTAGTAACAAAACCTTTTATTGTCGGACTAATGTTGCTCGTGGCAAGAATGGGGGCAACATTACAAAACTCTGCTGACAGAACATAGACGGGAATATGTACAACAAAGTTACACAGATAATCTGAATATCTGACGGGAAACAAATACACATAGATGCATTAACAGTTAAAAATGCAATAAAACAATTACAAAACGGAAAATCTCCAGGACCGGGTGGTATAAATGCTGAACTCTTAAAAAGTGGAAAATACAAAATCCTGGCTTATGTATTTTTGAGATGTATAAATGGCGAAAACATCCCCGAAGAATGGAAAATGGCGTACATTATATCTTTACTCAAAAAAGGGAACAAACTGAACTGCAACAACTACCGTGGTATTTCAACAAGCACTATAAGCAGAGTCTACGGAAGAATACTGAGAGATATGATGAAAAAAGAGTATAAGAACTATGAAGAGGGAGAATAGTGTGGTTTTCGAACGGGTAGATCCTGTACGGATAAAGTATTGAGCTTGAAACAAATTATCGAGAGAAAGTGTGAAAGAAATAAAACAACACATATTATACTGTTCATAGATTTGCAAAAAGCATACGATAATGTACCCATCTCCAAACTTTGGCAAGCGCTCCAACAAACTAACATCAATTGTACACTTATAAAGACCATACAAAACCTCTATAAAGACATAAAATCTACGGTTAAGATAGAACAACGAATATCGGAACTATTTAGAGTCAACAAGGGTCAGGGTACTGTATATCCCCGACACTTTTTAAAATATATGCTGCTAAAGAACTGACTATATGGAAGAGGAAATGCAGTGGGATGGGCATTCAAATTGACGACAATACCTGCCTATGTACGCTTCAGTTTGTGGATGATCAAGTGATATGTGCTGATGATAAGGAAGATCTAGAATACATGGCAAGCAAACTGAAAGAGGAATATGAAAAATGGGGTCTATGTTTGAACATAAAGAAAACACAATATTTATGTGTGGGTGAAGAAACAGGCGACCTTACATTGGAAAACAACGTGATAATTAACCAGTGCGAGAGATATAAATGTCTTGGGGTCAACTTCAATAGCGAAGGAACAGACAACTGAAATAACGCACAAAGTAAACAAAACAAGAAGAATAATTAACGCTTTAAATGGAATACTATGGAGTACGGAAATTGGAAAGACACGTAAGATCAGAATCTATAATAGTTTGATTAAAAGCACGTTGATGTACGGATCAGAGAGATGGAGAATCAAATAAGACCAAAAAAGAAAAATTGAAGCAGAACTAATGGACGCCATAAGACGAGCATCAAGAGTACCAAAACTGGAGAGAATTCGAAATGTTGAAATAAAAGAACGAATAGGAATAAACAAATCTATTACAGAATGTATTGAAGAAAAACAGCTAACCTGGTATGGGCATGTACAAATAATGAAGTGGATACCAAGGGAAAACCGGAAAAGAGGAAGACTCAAAGCATCGTGGATAAAGGGCATAAATAGGTCAATGAGTGAGAGAGGCCTAAGAGAAGAAGACTGTAACAACAGAGAACATTTTCGTTTGGCTATCGGACAACGTCGCAGGACGTTTTGAAACCCTTGAATCAATAATCACGAAAATCGGGAGTATGTTTAGGTACTTATACAACGCGCGCACGAACAACAAAATCAGACAGTCGAATTGCATACCACCTCCATTTGAGTTCGTCGGTCAGAGATATACTACAATAACAGAGTAAGTAAGTTATATACCTACCAACTACAAGTTTTATCTTGTGACGCAAGAATATATTTTGTTCTTGCTATGAAGAATTATTACTCTATTTACAGCATTCAGCATTCACACTAGATTACGAGTACGATGAATATCTATATGGACGTAGAGAAATATATTTTACCCAAAAATTGGACCGACTTATCAGTTGGTGCACTGAAAAGAACAAAATCATATTAATTCTATTGGTGCTGGTACTTTTGAAGTTGTGCAGTTGCAGTTAGATTGAAAACTTTTGCCACCAACTTCACAAGTACCAGCACCAATAGAATTAATATTATTTTGTACTTTTCAATGCACCAAACGGCAACGTCGGTCCAATTTTTTGTGAAAAATATTTATTTCACACTTTTGAGTGTTATATTGTCAGGAAAATCGTTGAACGTTCACCATTATCCATGTATACTTTGTTTGTATTATTATTCAGAAATCTAAGAACATCGTCGCGGAAATACGCATATTATAAACTTTACCACTCTTTCAACTCGAAAACCGTAACTCTCTGGAAAAAATGTTCAATATAAATGTTGCTAAAAATAATCTGGTCCTTGATATTCCATTCTCAGATTTTCAATTTTCGAAAGAAATCGCCTCTTCCACATAGCGAAAATAGACATATTTCTTAATATTTGTACATCATACTTCTACTTCAAAACTCATTCTACAATGGTTTTGTACCATTGAATAAAAAAATAGAGAAAATCTCTCAGAGTGGCCATTGAGTGAAAGCGATCAAAATTATTTCTGGTTTATAAAACTTCAACTTTTGTATAAAGCTTTTTCCAACAATATAATGAAAATTAAAAACCGATAAAGATTTTTAATACGCGCATTTATAAAAGTAGGTATCTACTTCAAAAATCAGTCGTGTAAATATCGCAATTGAGTTAGTCAATGAGCATGATCAAAAAAATATTTTCAAAATAAGGGCAATCTAAAATTTAAAAAATCTTAAAAAGTTGCTACTGGATAAATTTCATCAAAAAAAATATTGGATTTATAGATGATATGTAACATTTCCTCAAAACATTCTGCGTGAAAAAATAATAAAAATAAGAATCCGTGTAGGCTGGCTTCGAGGAGTAAATTGAAATAGCTTTTCACCCAACCATTTTTAATTCAATATTTTTAGAATCTGTAAGATAAAGATCGATAATAAAGGAGTTCAAAGATTAAATTATTTATTTACTAACGTCTCTTATCTAATCAATGAGCAAAAAAATGTTTCCTACTAATTTGTTGTTTGTACATGAACTGCGAGAGTCTTGCAAGTCTCGCAAATCTTGCAGCAAGACCAAGACCAATAACAGTCTCGCAGCATCACTATTTGGTACATCGCTTAGTTTTCGATATATTCCACAAAATTTCGGACATATTGGGGACAATATGGTTACTCAAATAGCAGCATGCCTTGAAAAATAAAACACATCCTAGCGTATTTTGACGTGACAGTTTACGCTTGTTGCTTGTGACTTTTGTTGTGACGTTTATTGTACAAAAAGATGACCAGAATTTTTACAAATGCCGAATACACCGACATGCTTTATGTTTTTGGTGTCTGTTCCGCACCCCCACACTTTTGTAGAAGTTCATCGTCATTTTCGCGAACATGAATTTGGCGTTCCCAATAACCGAAATCGCATTGGTCGTGGACGAGATAATAACTGGATTCTTCGACATTGATATAGAACAATGAGTACACGCCGAGCAGCCCGACAACTTGGTATGTGCCAATCTAAGGTTTTCAGGTAATTGTTTACAGCACCTCTCAAACATCCCTGATGGCATTGTTTCTTGGTTCTTAGAGCTCTTAAGTGAAATCACCGAAAGGCCTTCTATTTGCAACCTATTCAAGGTTTGGTAACTGAAGGTGCTAAAAGGCGTCTTGATTTTTGTAAATGGATTGTAGAAATTAATACACATTTTCTGCAGAAAGTTTTGTGGTCGTGAACTATCATAATCAGCAATCCTCATTTGAACACGAGTTCTGTGCAAATATGTGAATTGGCGTTATAAGTAATAATCTGTGTGGACCACATTTTCTCCCTCCCGCCACAATTTTCTGGAAAACTTTCTTCCTGAAGATCTTGAAGACGTTCCATTAAATTTACGTAAAGAAAGTTGGATGCAATTAGACGGTGCACCTGCGCACTGTGTACGGCAATTGCGGCATTGGCTAGAAAATTATCCTCGCCGATGGATAGGACTAGGCGACAACCATCAGAATGTGATCCCCGGTTAGGGGCCGGTGGCTTGGCCCGCACGTTCCCCTGACTTAAATCATAAGGATTATTATGTTTGGGCCATGTCAAGTATATCGTCTAAGCAACACCAGTAAACACTCTCAATGAATTAATTGAAAGAATACAGGACGCTTCTAACATCTTAAGAAATGATCCATTAAAATTGGAGCATCGGTTAATACATTGATTCGTAAAAATATATGTATTGAGGTTGGAGGAATGCACTTCGAGCACTTTTGTTTGTTGATGTGTATTTCTACTATTAAATTTTTGCCGTTTTTGACAATTGAATTTGAGATTTTAGATAAAACATGATAATTCTTAGTCTCAATTTAATTTTGAGAGTCTTTTCCGTGGTTGTCTTACTGTGTCCGGAATTTTGTGGAATATCTGGAAAACCAGGCGACGTATCAAAAAGTTTAGTGAAGTTATTAAAGAGACGGAACGTTTCAGAAGAAATAATAATTTATCCAGTGGCGAGCAACAAAAAAGTTTTAGAAAGTTTCGTGCAGTTGACCCCAGAAAAACAACACCCTGTATAGCAATTAATCAAAAATTTTGAACTCTTATCAGTTACATTATCCTTAGCATTTAACCAATTACTTGCGTATTTACATCCGCTGGCTTACGAGTAATAAAATAGAAACCGAAAAATAATTCAAACTTCAGCGCCATTTTCCACCAAACGGAAGCGTTTTTGGAGTATGGTTTAAAATAGAAACTATCATTATTTTGGTTAGCTCCATCGATCCCTGACGTTATTTTAGTAAATACTGAATCACCCTGTATATCTTTTCATATCCCTTTGTGTTTACTGAAATTCCTTTTTAAATGTTCTTTCTCTTAATTTACCGAACTGGCCGGTGTAGTTCTTCTTTAATATTTTTTATGGAATAACTAAATTCCATACTAATAATATTATTGAAACCACTAATTGTGAATTAATTGAAGGATATTGTATAATATACTTATGTACGTAATACGTACAAGTTGTAGATATTTTCTCTATGACTAATTACCTACATATTTCAATGATAGCAAAAAATATTGCAATTTTTTCTGTTTATTATTTTTTTGATGGTTGCATTTTTCTAACAGATCACTACTAACTAGTTATTTTATTTTTTCCCGGAAAAGCTTAATAACTGAATTAGGCACGAAATATACCTATAATAAATTAAAATAACAAAAATATTTTACTTTCAATAGTTAAATAATCTAGTTTTTGGTCTATATTCACAGTCTTCTATCTTTTTACTTTCTTACCGCTATCGTTAGTAGCCTAGTCCGGTTTTCAATCGATGTTTACGTTTCAGAGGTACAAAAAAATGTTTCAGGCATTGGTTTGCCTGTCCGTCTATGCCAATATTATCTCTGGAACGCAATGACCTATTTTTGGTTTTGTAGGGTATCGATAAGGCTTGCCGGTGACACAGAATCGACATCTTCGTCCAGGTAGCTGGAAAACGTGTTTTGTTCAAGACTGCGCTGCGAAAGCTGCTCTTGATGGAATTTGTCTGAAACATATCTTCCTAAAAGAATACGTATCTCTAAGAAAAAGCGGGAAAAAAGTTAGCTTCAAATCAACTGTCAAGTTTTTATTCATATTATAGTTAAACGGGTCCTCCTACACTGAAAAAATGAATGGTCCCACGACCTGATCAGGCATTTTTTTGTAAGTATGAAGTATGTTCGATTTTCCTATATTGATATGAAATCAAACTAGACAATACATTTGAATATAGTTTGCGAAATATGGGATTGTAAGAAGGCAGGCAATATATTTTTTGACCGACTTCCCAAACGGAAGAGGCATACAATACGACTGTGTGCTTTTTATGTTCGTTCGTGCAATTTGCAATGGGCTCCTATTTTGATAATTTTTTTCTCATTTGAAAGAGAAGTACTGGAAATGGTCCCATATTAAATACATTTAAGATACAATCTTTTCTCCCCCAAAGGGTGTACAGGAGACAAAAAATTAAACAGATGAGACGACAAAATTAATGAAGAGATCATATCCACAAATTTTTATTTCACCGGTTTTGGAGTTACCCACAGCAATCGTAAATTTTGAAATTTGTCTGTTACCGTTGTTTTGAAATCTCACAATAGAAGTGAACTTTCGATGATTTTGAGCTGTATTATTCACAAGAACAAGGCGCATTGAAACGTTAAAACAACTGAAAGAGACGATTATAAAGCTAGATAAGACAATGGTCGTGCAAAGTAGGTTTCAGGTTTAGTCCTTCATAAACAAAATTTCTTAAATTTTCTAGACGTAGAACCCCATCTGCAGATCCGATCATAATTTTGCGAAATAATCAATTAGAAGAGGTGAATTGCATTCATTTCTGAGTCTCACATTTGACAGAAAGCTAACTTGGAGGCCTCGCATAAAAAAATCAAGGCGAAATGCAACAGAAGACTGAACATTTTTGAAATAATGGCTCATCAACAATTCGGCGCCCATGAAGAGATCTGTATGAAGGTATTCCGAGCTTTTATAAGGTTCAAGCTTGACTATGCATGGGCCCATCATATATGCTTCTGCACGCAAATCTGATCATCGATTGCTCAACGTTATCCAAAATTCCGTCCTGAGGTGGATTTTAGGTTTTTTTCAAAGAAATTCTGTAGTGAGTATGCAGGTGAAGATTGCAAAACCACCATTAAGGCTTAGACGTTACAACTTCGCTACGCAAGTAGACGCTCGGCCAATCAAGTCAAGATTATCTACAATGATGTTTTCGAACGGAATCTTTCACCACTCTAATAGAAAGCTGAGATCCCCAGACTCCTTGCCTGAAATGATTATCACGAAAGTAGAATAACTAGAACTGAAGAACACCCACACAAACTAACACGGGAAATGTACCATCCTGGACGAAGATAATACCTAATTATGAACTATCTTTGCTGAGATTTAATAAAAGAAATGTGTATGTCTGAGCATAATAAGAACAGAATTTAACCATTTACACAGCAATACATATATAACATCCAATTTATTTACAATGATGCGACAAAAGATAGCTAGTTGGACTGGCATATTATTTGCAGGACCGGTTGGTATCCTTAATGTCGTGCAATTAATAATGGATGAAGATAATAGCCCCTCATTTATGGAATGAACCGATTTTCTTTCTTGTCGTATTGAAAGATGTAGGTATAGATAGATCCGAAATTTATAATTAGAAAACTATGCTGTGGTCACGCTGACCAATTAATTGTAATAACTGACTATTTTCTGGCCCCTCAGATACCTATACATATATTCGGTTTTGCAGAATTCTGAGCATGGGGTGCTAGCATCTCAATTTGACCTTGAAATACTTATGAATTGATAAACCATTTTATAATACTGGCCAATTAATAAGAATAGCTGATCTTTAATGACCATTTTCTGACCTATAAGATCGGCATCTTATAATGTGGCCTTGAGAAAACATTGATACTTTAATAAAACATCTAACGCTGATCAGTTGATGGGACTAACTGACATTGACGTTTCTTGATCATTTTCTTACCATTCAGCTGGTGTAGGTAATTGGTTTTTGGAAATTTCACAGATGGGATGCTGAAATTTTTCATTGTCCTTGAAAAACTTTAAAATCAATACCATTGTTAAGGTAGCTGCGCGTTATCGCATAGTAGGTAAACTTCTGATTTTGATGATTGTTTTCATTGGAAAGAGGAGTGTTAAATTTAATAAATTTAAAATACAACATTCACTTCTCCAGAAAACGGTCCCAGAGAGTGATTAGGAGGGCATATTTTGCCAACATCGAAAATTTGAGACGTCAAAAATAGAGAAGGGACTGGCAACATTTAAGATAAACATTTTTTTCTTCTCTTTTTGAAATGGAGTACCTAGGTAGGTATAAAAATATTTTTACATCGATTAGGCAACACGTTTTGAAAATATACCTTAGAGTCTCTACTTTTCACTCAATCTATCAAAATTCGTTTATGGAATTCAACATAGATAAACTATTTATATACGGAGGAATTCAAATACCATGATGAAATTGTAATTTGTAACTCTATAGGTATTTCTTTGAGAGAAATAAAAATGTACCTATTCCAAATTTGTAGCCTTAGGCAACCAACTAAACACAATTATCAAAGCGGTAATTAACATCGTATGTGTGTAACGTAAGTTATGTTTGATGGTGTGTACTCAGACGACAGTTATCACTTATGAATTTTCTATTTTTATATACAAAAATATTGCACGGCTAAACCTAAATGATTTTAATTAACTCTTTAACAGTGTTGTATCGCTTGTTGCCTAAATTTACTAATTTTGTAATAAATTTTGATTTTCCTCAAAAATAGAGACGCACAAACGATTTCGTTATTTATATTTGACTTTCACAAACCATTTCTAATAGATAGAGCCAAATATAGTCTTTAAAGTCTAACTTGACAACGTATTTGTCTTGGCTAGTCGGTGTCACATAACAATCTCAACTAGGTATTGAGTTATAAACAAAAAGAAACGCCTCACAAAAGTTCACAAATAATTTACAAATAAGTGTTAACAACAGAAATACAAATAAATGCTTTGTCTATGTAATATGTAGTGGTAAAACCTAAGCCTATATTAGAGAAAGCTTTGATAATCGTTTAGTATTAAAACAAATACATGCAGACAGAGTCGAAGTGTATACCTCCTCCGTTTGGGAAGTTGGTCAAAAATACATATAACCATACTAATCGAACTATCTATAAATGTATGCAACCAACAATACTAGGCATTGTAATAAAAGTTGTACGCTGATAGAGATTATTACAATCTCAAAAATTACGTGAGGGATAATCTTAGACCTTCTAAGGAGATAAGTACCTAAATCGTATTTTCATAATTAATCTTCTGTATTTCAATATATATATATATATATATATATATATATATATATATATATATATATATATATATATATATATATTTTGTTTATAGGATTTCTTGAGCCTTGTGTAATTTATTCTTGTTATGATTCTTGGGATTTGGGCTTCTTGTATTGATAATTTTTAAGAAAATGTGTTTAAATAATAATACATTTATTTCATGTCATTAGTAATAATTAAATAAAGAGAAATTAATAAAATTTGACGTTTCGATCCACTTTGTGGTCTTTCTCAATTATAAGTATAAAAACTTATAATTGAGAAAGACCACAAAGTGGATCGAAACGTCAAATTTTATTAATTTCTCTTTTTTTAATTATTACTAATGACATGAAATAAATGTACTCTTATTTAAACACATTTTCTTAAAAATTATCAATACAAGAAGCCCAAATCCCAAGAATCATAACAAGTATGTATATATATATATATATATATATATATATATATATATATATATATATATATATATATATATATATATATATATATAGAGCTCTAGCTCTAGATTACCTCTATTGTATTCAACTAAAACGTTGAAATGATAGTTGGTAGGTACCTACAATTGAAAATATAATTAATTTTGTTTTTGCTGCTATCTAAATTCAATAATGCCGAATAACAATTATTTTTTTTCTCCTGTCATATTTCAACATTAAAAAATCCAAGGCGAATTCTTAGTTTCGCTTAACTGCTGTAAGAAAAAAATTGCAATAAAAATAGGCGAAGAAACTGCGCAGCATAATTTATGTGAACGGCAACATGAAACTACCTGTAAAGCAGACCATATACCTACTTACTATTGGGTCTTATGAGGAGGTTTAATGAGCTCTTGGCAGAACAGACGTGACGTACGTTGTATTTAGAGAGTATGGGATATACCCAGATTAATATATACCTACCGGCTGATCCGACCGACCTTGCCCTGTCAAAGATTCAATAAATTTTTTCGTGATCTTTTTGTAAATTTGTTAAAAGCTACTGGAAATGAGTAAATGTTCATTTTAATTTAGGCTGAAATACGTTCTCCAACCTTTTTCCAGATGTTCCTGTTTTTTATTATTGAATTTCGTTCAAAACAGAAAAAGATAAATATTTTCTACCTATTCATTTAAAATTCTGCTCCTACGACATAGGATGGAGCGATATTTTATCTCATTTTTTCTATACTACCTTTGGGGTAAGAAAGATGGGCATGGTTAAAAATGAGATACTAACAATTGGTTATAAAATGAAACAAGAATTATAAATTGAACATAAATTAAAAAAACTTGGCATCAAGTTTACATTGAATTTTTAAAATTAATAGCAAATACCAGTTATAAAAACACTTGCAGTTTCTACGATCTCACCGAAATGTTGGAGCAGGTAATTTCATATAAACATCTTCCTTAGGTAAACTCATTTGGTTTCAGATACCTACCAAGTCAGTTCTATTTTTTTAAAGAGTTATTTATAACTCACAGAATGAGCACTTTATTTATGATAAATATTTTTCATAAAACAGATTTTCTCTCATCATGTCTATGATAAACATTTTCCGAAATATTTCTGAATTAGAAATTCGTCTGAAAAGGCTCAGTTAATTGTTGATTTTATATTTTCATATTAGAATTTGTGTGGACTTCAATCCATTGAAACTATCGTCGAACGTAAAAAAAACTATGAGACCTAGTATAATGATAATATATGAATGGTACTCTCCAATCAGCTTCATTAGATCAATTCTGAAACTTAAGCGCTCAACTACTTACAAAAGAAGCTATGTATTCTATATTTTAGAGTTTATCGAACCTCTCGACATGAAGGTTCTTTACATCTCGGCCTGAATACTTTTTCACCGAACATTTCCATTATAAAAAATTTCAATTAAAATTCTTTGATTCTGAGAAGTAGAAGAAACGACATATGTCTAATGGAAACCAGTGCAAATGTGACGTGCCTGGTCAGCTTTAGACCGAGTGAACTGCCGTATTCTAACATCTAACACTAATCTATTGACGGATTATAATGAGATAAGATCGCGCGCTGAGCGAACCAGTTCCAACCGGTTCGATTTCATAATCTAAAAATATTTAAACGATTCAGGGAGGTACTACGATAAACTCGTTAGATTTGGAACGGTATACCTATTTCTGTTTAGAAGATAATTAATTAACCATGAATGGGTAGGCTATAGATAGAAAAAGACAGGGAGGAAAGAGCAGTGCTTGTGTCGTCACAGGCCTGTTTTCTTATAACTAATTATTGTTTAAATTTTTTGTTTGTACACAAGATAACGTCCGTACTGCAAATACTTCTCTTTGGTATCATAAAAAGTATACCTACTAGAGAGCGGGAAAACTTTTCATTATTATCACCTAAATAGGGAACAAAAATGTTCTACAATACTAGTCTACTAGCTTCAGTTATTCGTGTTCTTGGAAATATCAGGACGAAGAAAATCCATTATCAGAAATGTTTAAAAAAATAATCACATTTTTTTAATTCGTTATTCCATTCAGAATAGTAGTTATTTGTTTATGCTCAATTTCAATAGAATTTTATGTGATGAAATAGGTATTTCAGAAAATACTTTCTATGATAAAGGTACTCGCTGTTTTCAACAAACATAAACACAATTTGTTGTACATTTCAATGAAATAAAGAACAGTTTTTAAAAATGTGGAAAGGTGTGAAATTTTATTCTTGCAACGAAAAAAGCTGTGAAAAGTTTTTGAAAATAAAATTGCAGCGCAGTTTTATTCCCCTAATAGTTGTGTTGAGTAGTCATTAATAGCATTGCAAATTTATTTAATTCAATTTCAAGTGTCTATTTTGTTTTATTACGATTTGCTTATTATAAAAATTATGCCATCAAACAATTAGGTGCATAATATTTACATTGACTTGTATTTTTATTTAAACCTAGTTTTAATTGATAATCACGTAGGGTCATTACCATTGCCAGTTTATTATTCCACTTTATTTATGTATTTCACTTGACTAGAAGAAACATAAAACACAATAATAATCAACGATCGTTCAGAATCGCTAGCGCAAGCCCGCAGTACAAGAAAAACGTTCAAGTAGAACCAGTATTATTGCAAATTCCATGAATGAATTTTAAAATTTTAACAAAAAAATCTTATGTGTTAACTCATACGACTCCGCTTTCAAGATAATTGTATTCATGTCGAGACAAAGATTGTCATGTTCAATTTTGACGTAAGACGAACTGGTTTGCCGGAATATGAATTAAACCGTAAAAAATAGAATACTAAAATTTAATGCATTTGTGCATAAGTCTCCAACTACAGTTTTGAGCAAAACAATGTTATTGTCTATTTCACAACAGACATTGTGAAACATGGCGCCCATCTTGTGCCACAGGTGGGTGGATGCGGTACCCTTAAAGAAAGCAAGAAAACTAGGCTATTCGACTGAAAATAAGTTTTTACTTAAGGATGCTATGAAATGTGAACATTTAACGGAAATCAGACATCGACAATTTTACACTATCACAATACTTTTCTAACATAGCTACATGGGTTGTAAGTAGGAAAGTAAAAATCTGGTGTCTTTCTTATACCGCTCTTAAATAAATTCCAATGAATATTAATTTTTTCAGCGTAGGTACCTACCGAGAAAAACTCATTAAATTTAAGAGACGAACCGTTTAGCCAGATTATGAATAAACAGAGATGTGCTTTCCAAGATAACTTCCTTAAAAATACTTTGGGAAATTTTCATCAAAATCCTTCACAATAGTCTTCTGTAATACACAAAAATAATAAAATAAAGAAATTATAAAAAATCTGCCTGTAGGTATTTGATTGACGTTATCCTTCTACTAACACCTTGAGTAGGTATTTTCAGTACAAAGTATATTTTCAGTCCGAGCCTGGGTTTCGTTTTCATCAACACGGTACCTATATCTTTTCTCTCTCTTCAACTATTTTCTACTGATCCGCGGCGGCTTACCTTCCGCCTGCGTTTCGTAATACCCACGGCGGGATAGGCCAATCGTCTTCTCGGTACGATACGCCTTCTCGGACTTCGAGATGGTGGCCTTGAACGTCGCAGACTCGGATCACCACATGGGTGGCTCACTCTTCTCTTTTCCTCCACTTCTTCGGGAACTCGTTGGGGTTGTGTAGCAGAACAATATGCGATTTATCCTGGACATCGTCTGAGAAGACGTTTAAAAAAAACAACCCAAAAAATACAGTCGGCAATTATTTCAAACTCTTGCAAGTGACCCTATTATTCTTAAGTATTATTTTCTTGAACATCTCAATAAAAATGATTTTGACACTGTATGACATGATAAAAGCGGCCCATATCAGCTTTTCGGTTAACTGAGTTATGAATAACAATAATTATTCATAGCTCAGCTCAGATCGCAGGTTGCAACAGAGCCATTTACAACCTAAACTATACTAGATTTACTCATACATTTCACACATTAGTGGGTCTTGTATGGAATCGATTATTGGTTATTTGATATCTCTTAAACTGAACCTACTTCCAAACGAGGGTTCCGAAAACTGAATTAGGTATTCTAAGAGTGGACTATAAAGCTCTAAATAAGTGGGTACCAACTTCTCGACCATTTCGTCAATCGTGAAAATGAAAATAATATTGAATACTATTCTAGGATACCATGAAATCTCACTACTATTGTTGCGTATGTGGGTTCGCAGATAAGTGAGACTAATTTAGAGTTATTAAATTAACTTTATTTACACTCAAAATAATATAAATTACAACTTAACTTTAATATATTCGCACTAGCTTAATCGGACTATTCTATTATTCACACTATCTTTTACATTCTGTCTCTCATGCCGACAATTCTCCCATATATATATATCCGACAAAGGCTCCAGATCATTCGAGCGGCTTCTGGTCTTTGATACGAAAGCCGCCACTGGACGTTTCTCGAAATCCCTTTGTCGGCATTCTAGGAGTAGATGCCGACATGCTGCCGTCACTCTCTTTGTCAACGCCGCTTTCGATATTTCCAACCACAGCAAAGATCTCGCGCTTTCTTCAAAAGGATGCTGCCACTTTGTAGCCAATACCGGCGGCTATTTCCCTTACACGTTACACTGCTCCCTCCCTTAAAGATGTTCGCCCCGAACAGCTTCTTCCGTTTGTCTCCAGACCAGTGGATTATCTCCTCGATACGGACTCAGTCTTTCCACGTGCACCATTTTTGGCTTGGCTCTTGGCGAAAGTTGGATCCTGTACACCAAGTCATTAATCTTTTTGACAATGCCATATGGTCCTTCCCAAGGTCTTTGCAATTTCGGACTTCATCCTCTCCTTCGCTGTGGCTGGTACAACCAAACTGCATCGCCTTCGTTACAAGAGTTTAATGACTGCCTTTTGTCAATTCTCATCTTCATTTTGTCGCTCTTCAACTGAAGCTTTTGTCTGGCAAAATCGTGGACTACTCTAAGTCGCTCCTGTAGGTCAGCTACATAATGTGGAAGAGACACTGGCTGATGGTCTGCCAAACATCAGATCTACGGAATGCTTCATTTCTCTTCCAGACAACAATATCGATGGTGTATAGCCAGTAGATTCATGCTGGGAACTTCGGTAGGCCACAAATATTGAGAGGTATTGATTGATGGTCCTATTGTGCCTCTCATCCATTCCATCTGACTGTGGATGAAGTGGGGTTGTTCGTGTTTTTCGTATCCCCAGCAACCTCATTAACTGCGTCCATACTTCGGATTCAAAATTTATACCTTGATCGGTATGCAGCTCCAAGGGTACTCCGTGTCTGGAAATCACGTTTTCCAGAAGGGCTTCGGCCACTGTAACTGCTTCCTGATTCAGCATCGGCACTACTTCTGGCCACTTCGAGAAATAGTCCATGGCAACCATGATGTACTTATTTCCAGAATCTGTCGTAGGGAGTTGTCCTGCAATGTCCACCGCAATTCTTTCCCAAGGTTCACCTGACAGACACTGCTGCATTTTCCCTCGGGATCGTGTCTTCGGACCCTTCTTAGAAGCACAGAGGTCACATCTTCTGCACCATTCTTCCACATCTCTTCGACAGTTGATCCAATAATACCGATCTTTCACACGTGCCAGTGTTCTATTTACTCCAAAATGGCCTCCACTGCGACTGCCATGTAGTTCACGAAGTACTTCAGCTACCATCGTTCGGGGTATAACGGTTTGATACACAATGCTCCTACCATCTGGACTTTCCCATTTACGAGTGATCAAGTCATCCCGTAAGCACACCGAATCCCACAGAGCCCAGTACCCCTTGACCGTCTGATCAAATCTGGAGATTTCTTGCCACTCAGGTCGTCGCTTTTGGTCTAGCCAGCCCCGTACTATCGTCAAATCTTTGTCAGCGATTCGTTCTCTTCTAAAGTTGTCTCTGGTGATTTCGTCGGTAATTTCCGTTTCCTTATTCCTAATCTGCATTTGTTGGATATGTACAACTTTCTTGGCAATTTCTCTTTGTTCCTGCCTTTGACAGAATTTACAGGAACTGCCACAAGGTCTTCGTGACAAGCTGTCAGCGTTGGCGTGACTTCTTCCTTTTCGGTGTTTAATTTGAAAGTCGTAACTCTGAAGTTTCTCCAACTAACGCGCTATATATTCCTCCGGATTTTTGAAATTCAGCAGTCACTGTAATGCAGAGTGGTCTGTTCTTACTAAGAATTTCCGTCCATTGAGAAAACTGTGGTAATGCTCTATGGATCGTACAACCGCTAGCAGCTCCTTCCGGGTCACACAGTAATTTCGCTCTGCTTTTCCCAACGTTTTGCTGAAATATCCAATAACAGCTTCTTCGTATTTGGGAAAGAACAGCTCCTATTTCACTTTGTGAAGCGTCAGTGTCTAACACGAACAATCCTTCGTCCAAGGGATAGGCAAGAACAGGAGCACTGGTCAAACGGTTTTTCAGCTCCAGACACGACTGGTGACATTCTGGAGACCAGTCAAAGTGGGAGTTTTTTTCGGTTAATTGATGTAGTGGCTTCGCAATTTTCCCAAAATCCTCAACTAATCGGCGCTAGTAACTGCCGAGTCCCAAAAAGCTTCTAACTTCGTGCTTGTTCTTTGGTCTTGACCAATCTCGCACTGCCTGGACTTTTTCTGGATCGGTCTCAATTCCTTTCGATGATACGACGTGTCCGAGAGAGTTGACTTTTTCCTGGAATAGAACGCATTTCTTTAGAATCAGTTGGAGATTAGCACTTCGGATCCAGGCGAATACTTTCTTCAGATTCGATTGATGTTCGTCGGAATCTTTGCCATCACCATTACATCATCCAAGTACACCAGGCACGTCTCCCACGTTAGTCCTCGCAGAACTAATTCGATTAACCTTCAAAAGTGGCAGGGGCATTACATAATCCAATGATGACATTGAATTGATACAGGCCGTTTCCAGCTGTAAAGGCCGTTTTCTCTTTATCTTCTTTGTTTATCTTTACCTGCCAATATCCACTTTTCAGGTCAAGAGTTGAGAACCACCTGGATCTGGCTAAGGTGTTTAAGGTATCGTCAATTCGGGGTAATGGGTAGGTAGCTGTCCTTCATCGTAACATCATTTAACCTCCTGTAATCCACACAGAACCTCGTCGAACCATCCTTCTTCATCACCAGCCCAACTGGTGATGACCAAGGACTGCTGGATTCTTCTATGACGCCATCCTTCAGCATTTCTTGAACCATGGTGTTAACTTGCTGTTGTTTTACGAAAGGTAGTCGTCGTGGAGGTTGGCGAATAGGAACAGCATTTCCCGTGTTGATCCGATGTTCGACTAAACTCGTTCGCCTTGTAATTTTTGCTTTACAAACTCGATGGCCTTTTTCTTTTCCTGTTCGCTAAGATGTTTCCAGGTCTTCTTGAAACTCTCCATTAGCTCTTGGGACAAATGTACATCTTTTGAAACGGGTTCCTCTTGCTCACATCTTGTTACACGGGAGACTGGCGAACATGTACCGATTACTTCCCCTTTCTTCAATGTCATTCTGTTTACAGATAGATTGGCTATCCTCACTGGAATAATGTCGTTGGAATTAACTAAGCACCTAGCCAAAAGAGTCCCGTTCTCTTTCAGGTATTCGTGTATCTTCGGTGACGATGATCTTTACTTGACAGTTCTTTTTCGAAGATGCTGAGAAAAATATTTCCTCGTTGCCCACTCTCAACATTCTGTTTTTAAAGTCCACTGTGATGAAATTGACGGTTTTCAAAACGTCTAAGCCTACTATAAATTCATTCACTATGTCGGCCACGATTGCATTAATCTTTACTTGTGCCTTGCCAATTTCCAAAGTGGTGGTGGTCTCTCCAAAAACATTTATCAAATCTCCTTTTGCAGTTTCCAGTATTGGCTTGATGTTGTGCTGCCCGATATAGATTCTTTGGAAACCATGTCGGGGCGTACCACTGATCTTGTTGCCCCCGTATCGATGGTCAAATCAGATTTCTTGCCGTTGATAATACCTTGGACAACGAGGCTCTCGCAGCTCTTCTTGATGGAGCACAAATGTAACTTGGGGGCTTGATAATCAGTGGTCGCCAGCGTTCGCCCCTTACACAGGCAAGTTGGAGTTTTCCTGAAGTCGGGTATTCTCTCTCTGAACATTTCGTTCTTCAGATCTGGGTCGTCGCCTGCAATTTCTACTTATGTGTCCCTTTCGGTTGCAATTGTAACACTTAATCGGTTTTCTATATCCGGACTCCTTGCCACCTCGAGAGCAGAATTTTTGGAGCATCGCCTCCAGCTTTTTAAAGAAATCTACATTGACTTGCGGTTCCTCCGACACCCTGACTTCTCTTAATTTGCTGCGACGATTCATCGAAGCATTTTTGGCAGCTTCGTATTCCAGTGCCTGGAAAACTATTTCGGCTAAGGTGTTATGCCTACTTAGTCTCAACGCTTGCCGCATATCTATATCTCGAACTCTGTCGTTGAAGTATTGGACACTAATTTGCTCGATGAATTCGTCCGGGGCCTGTGGATAAGCCAGTCGTACCATACTCTCAATGCTACTGCTGAATTCCTGCAGTGACTCCGTTGAACCTTGAATTCTGCTCTTCAGCTGGCTCTGATACACTTGGCTAAGATATTTGTTGCCATATCTTAGTTCCAAGGCGCCCGCAACAGCCAAATAATCAGTTTGTTTGGCTTCAGGAATGTTTTGAAGTATTTCAAGCGCCTTTTCTCGCAAGGCCAATAGCAACGCCGTCGCTTTCTGCTGCTGATCTCATCCATTTGCATTGGCTGCAGCCTCAAATTGACGTTTGTACATGGCCCAGAATGTTTCGCGGTCAAACGTTGGTGGTTTAAGTTTTTTTTTGCTGCTTTCGTCTTGGTTAGTATCCCGTATTTTATTCATCTCTTTCTCTAGTATTCAGTACTTTTTCTCAAACTCTTCTCGAAGTGTCCCATCGTCTTCTCGTACTGTTCCAATTTCTTCTCGAACTGTCCCAATTTCTTCTCGTACTTCTTGTTTTACGGTCTCGATTTCTTGATGTACATTTCGGAACAATCCTTTAATCTGCTCGAAATATCTCTGTCGTCGTACCTCTTCTTCTTTCTTTTCTTGTTGTCGTCGTTCTTCTTGTTTACACGAAAAATCGGAGAATAACTAGTTAGTTGTTCCTCTTTTTTCTGTTCTTCTCGCAGCCTTCGCTCTTCCTCTTCTTTCTTTTCTTGTTGTCGCAGTTCTTCTTGTTTTCTCGAAAAATCGGAGAATAACTTAGTTAGTTGTTCTTCCATTTTTTCTGTCTGCTTACGGTTGTTCACCATAGACAAAAGCCTCTTCACTCACTTATCCCTCTTCTAACACCAAATTGTTGCGTATGTGGGTTCGCAGATAAGTGAGACTAATTTGGAGTTATTAAATTAACTTTATTTACACACGAAATAATATAAATTACAACTTAACTTCACTATTCGCACTAGCTTACTCGGACTATTCTATTATTCACACTATCTTTTACATTCTGTCTCTCATGCCGACAATTCTCCCATATATATATATATATATATATATATATATATATATATATATATATATATATATATATATATCCGACAAAGGCTCCAGATCATTCGAGCTGCTTCTGCTCTTTGATACGAAAGCCGCCACTGGACGTTTCTCGAAATCCCTTTGTCGAAATACTACGAGTAGATGCCGACATGCTGCCGGCGCTCTCTTTGTCAACGCCGCTTTCGATATTTCTCGCGCTTTCTTCAAAAGGATGCCGCCACTTTGTAGCCAATACCGGCCGCTGTTCCCCTTACACGTTACACTGTATTGCCTCTCAAGATAATTTGATTTGCAGAATTCCATCTGCGAATATGATTTCAAGGATATTTGATTCTATTTTATAAATAAATTGATACATATGTGCATATGGAGTCCACTGTTTCAGAGGATGGCCAATGTTCGTAAGGACTGGTATGTCAATTATGATTTCGGATGTGTAGGTGCACTTCTGCAAGCATTGAATTTCAATTTAATATAACAATTTCTAGATCAACGCTCAACTTCCTTAAAAGGAAGAAGAATGTATATGTATGCTTTTTCTGTTTCTTAATGCGTTTAGCACAGTTCTGCCTGAAGAGTGAAATTTCATAATCGAAAATATCCTCCCAAGAAGAACGAAATAGATATTTTTTAGGAATCAAAAATTTCATACGGCTAAATAGAGATCATTTCCTGTACTTTTTGCATTTTTAATCAAAGGATTACCAAATTAGGACCCTCGGAAATGGCCATGAATGATTTTT
Source organism: Crioceris asparagi (assembly GCA_958507055.1). Classification (NCBI taxonomy): domain Eukaryota; kingdom Metazoa; phylum Arthropoda; class Insecta; order Coleoptera; family Chrysomelidae; genus Crioceris; species Crioceris asparagi. The sequence continues at coordinate 33,806,462 of OY293828.1, forward strand.
TTTATATTTTCAATCAAGGAAACAGTAAGCTGAACAAAGACTAATCTAACTATAACAATTGGCTTTCTAGGGTCAAAGTAATTTACTTAATACGTTTTTCCACAATGAATTTGGTATAATTCAGACACTCAAAAAATTTGAACAAATAACTTTGAAAAAACACATAAGGCCAGCCAACTTTATTACACGATGCAAGGGTAAGTACTTTCCAATTTATACTCATAACATTGGAATAGAGTCAGAAAACTCAGCCATATCTTGTGTTTCAAATAATAGGTGTACAGATATCATACCTCAGAAAAATAACTATTAGATAAGTTTCAGTAGGTATATCATCTAATGAAGAAAGTTACTTACACTCGTCAGTTTCTTATCAACAAAAAATCATAAATAAATATTACAATATGTATGAAATGTAATTAAGATTATATCAACGAAAATAAACATTGTGAAAGTTTTTTTTAATTATTATTATTTGACGCAGGGGTGCCAAAGCGGCTACTTAGGCCATTTCGGTCCATTGTGCCTCTCCCCCTTGCTCCTCAGACCTACGGTCCCCCGAGTATCCCGACAACCTGGTCCAGATATCTCAGGATTGCCACAGGCAAGGTGCGTCTGATGTTGGTGAGATCAGGCCACTTTAGTCCTAGAATGGCCTTAAGAACGTCGGATAGAGCGGGGCATTCTCTGAAGAGACGCTCCACTGTTTCTTTCTCCTCCATGCATGCCCGACATATCGGGTCGTCGATGACACCCATTGTATGTAGGTGTTTTCTTAGCGCAGCATGCCCGGTCCAGATGTTTACAAGTGAGCGTAGTTTGGCCCAGGGCAAAGCTAGGCAGCCTTCGGCCTGTTTCCGGCATGGCTCCGTGATGAAGTTCTTGCTCTGTCGACAGCCCAGAATTGAGTTCCACCTCTGACAGTGTCTGAGGTGTGTGTCCTCTTTAATGAGGTTGGCCATGATGTGCTGTGTGATGGTGTGATGGGTACTGCCGTTTCGGGCCCACACATTGTTCCCGACAAAGCAGCACCCGCCACTTTATCCGCCTTGTCACTGCGCTCATTCCCATCGTGTGCTGGCACCCAAGCTAGTTCCACCATATTTTCATTCGCTAGTTCCGACAGTTCGCGGTGGCAGTTCAGCGTGGTTCTCGCGTCGTACCTGCCCTTTTCAAGCGCTTTTAAGGCGTCTTTAATGTCTGTGAAGAAGCCTATTAGTAGTCCTCGCACCTTGCTCATGCGGACCTCATTAGCCCCTCGAGCTAGTGCTATTAGTTTTGTTTGCAATACGGTGGCATACTTCCCGAGCGGTTGTTGTAGAGATAGTTGCAGGTCTTGGCTGAAGATTCCTATGCCTGTACTGTCCCTCTTTTTAGACCCATCAGTGTATACGTCTATTGTCGGCACAGTGCGTGGGTCTGTTTCTTCTCAACAAACGTAGTATTTGCATTTGCTGAATAAGGGTGCAATGCTGTCTGAGCTGGCCTCGAGGAGTGGTATTCTGGCGAGGCCCTTCTCCAAGATGGCTGTATGACTCTTCGCGGTCTTGTGCACCCTTGTGCACATTGTGAAAGTAATATTTTGTTAATGGAAGACGACCTGCTCAAACAAGAAATACTATGTAAACGGATGTTTCTTAGCTATTAAAGTTTAAATGCAAGAACGCATGTTGACATGGATTCACCTGACGATAATATCGATCGATTCAAAAAACTCATCCCAGTAGGCCTTTGAAACATGTGTCTACTTGAGTCATCTGCAATTGCATTTATATTGATTGAAAAATCTTGTCACTTTTACCTTCTTATAGCTTAGCAAACACGTTCTCATTTTCAAAGGCCTACTGGGGATGATTTTTTTTTGGATCGCTCGATACTTTTTTATGGGAAATTTCGGCTATACAAACCAGCGACTGCATTTATTTTTGACCGACGAACCCAAACGGAGGGGGTATACGATTCGACTGTCTGCTTTTTTTGGTTTGTGTTCGCGCTGTATATAGTAAACGAACTCGGATTTTGATGATTTCTGATTTATTTAAAAGAGGAGACTATATAAATGGTCCTATATTCATAAGAACTCAAATCCGGAACCTCCTTCCCTACGAAAACCGCCCCGAGAAAGGGTGGAGGGGCGATGCCGTTGGCAAATATTCGCGAAAATCGGAGATCCTGGATGGCAGAACTACAAATATGAACATACCCGGAAAAGTTTAAATTGAACACTTTTTCAAAAGAGCTGGTTTTCGAGATTCAGCGATGTTCAAATTCGAAATAGGCGTAGGTATTTTCGCTATGTGGGAGAGGCGATATACTTCTAAAATTGAATATCTGAGAATGGATAATTAAAGACCAGATTATCTGTATCAACATTTATACTAAACATTTTTTTCATTGAGTTACGGTTTTCGAGTTACGGCAGTGGTAAAGTCTAAAATATGCGTATTTCCACAACAACGTTTATAGATTTCTGAATAATAATAAATAGAAGCAAAGTATACATGGGTAATAATGGTATACGTGAACGTTCAACGATTTTCGTGACCAATAATGTAACACTCAAAAGTGTGAAATAAATATTTTTTACGCTAAATTGGACCAACGTTATCAATTGGTGCACTGAAAAAATACAAAATAATATTAATTCTATTGGTACCTACTGGTACTTGTGAAGTTGGTGCCAACAGTTATCAATCTAAATGCAAATGCACAACTTCAAAAGTACCAGCATCAATAGAATTAATATTATCATGTGTTTTCAGTGCACCAAATGATCTCAATCTAAGTCCACCGTTTACTAACTAGTTGTGATACGGCTCTGTCCATATTTGTTGTGTCTACAGCTAGATTTCTCTTCATCAACAAATAATAATTATTATTAGCCATCTCACGAGCAATTTTTTCGAATAGCATTATTAGCAAAAGGCATGAATACTTCCTTTCACTCCAGACTTCTTATCAAATTCTTGGATGAAGTAAGTAGGTATTATCTAAGCTCAAGTATTAATGAAGGGAATTGAGCAAAGTAATAACCATTTATATAAAATTCACCTTTTCCTTCGCAATACGTATGATAATAGGATGCCTGAACTGGTTACATCTATCGATCAAAAAGATCATTTAGTAATCTTTTTAATTTTTTAATTTTTTGGAATGTAAATAAATTTTGTTTGATTCTCGCGATACCGCAGGTTGTAATTCCATGATCAATTGATAATATATCTATTTTATAATTTTCGTTAATCCCGGCGGGTAACCCACAAAAATGCCTTTCGTCTGTGGAGGCCATTGAATATACATATTGAACCATCTACATAATTGATATATTTAATTTTGTATACTTGACTAGTTTAATAATTCAATAACGGAGATGATTCTAGGCCGGAGCTCTTGAGAATATATTCTATTCGTCAGGGCAATTTCATCTTTTAAATGTCTGCAACCCCAAGAATCATCACTTTTATTCATATTTGATAGAACTTCTTTAACTGTTTAACTGTTTTTTCATTTTTATTTTTTAAAACTAATAGCCCGGTTTTAAAAAGTTTAACACTAAAAGAAGAGAATTAAAGGGCCTTTTTGAAAAAGCTATCACTTGATAACTCTTATCACATTTTTGAGTGATTAACACATTTCGTGAGATAGCCTTATATATTTTAATGCTGGTATTTGAGAAACCTTAACTTTGTTGGGTAAAATCTCAAATAAAAGGTCTTAAGGATTGATTAATGATGGATGAAGTTTTCAATTTCCAAAACAAATTTCTTTGAAACTGTTGAAGTTTCAAACTATTCAATTTAAGGGTTGCTGAAAATAATTTTCTCGTTAATTTTATTGGATCAGATTTTCAATTTTCGATGGAAAAGTTATACCATTCTCACTTTCTCCAATCGGAAAGTGTTTTTGGTGAGAAGGAATGGATACTATTTCTCCGGTGTTCTCTTTCGAATGAAGAAAGAATCATCAAAATGGAGTATGGTGTACCTATAATAGCAAAATGCGTGAACATAAAATCAAATTATATACCTCTCGCTTTTAATGAAGTATATCCAAGAATGAAAAAATGCAATAAGAATGTAATATATAAGTATATATATAGATATATCTCCGCAGTATGTACGTTATCATTTTATATAATGTCTGATTCATTCTATGTAAACAAACAGAATTTCTAATATGATTCACATTTTTATAAATAATATCTATTTTTATAAAAATAAGTTCATTTGTCATACATATACAAATACCTATGTAATGGAAATGTTTGATAATTAGATATTACCTACAAATATTTCCTTCTGTAAGATAAGTCGTTTTTCATGTTCTTTTGAATATTTCATATACAGAATACGGACCTGGACCAACCAGACCACATGGTCTGTCGGTATCACCATTATTGTAGCCTACAAGTTCTTTTTTATGACTGTTAATCATGCATTTAACGAATGGAAATTTCCACTGCTCTCTTGCAGACTTACCACTCACCCATTGACGAATTTCTACAGAGGCGTATCATATACAAACAATGTTTATTATATATGTTCATGAATGATTGAATAGATAAATATAAATTATTATAACTTAATAATTAAAATGCTAGATGTTGATAAAACGCCAGGAAACAATGAGGCGCCTTCCAATTGACTTAATAAAAATATACCCGAGGAATGTTGTTAATAAAAGCAATCAATCAATCAACCAGTAAATTGCTAAAATGGTCTACAATAATTTCTATCGATTCCAAATATGCGATTCGCTTCAAAGTTCAACTGCCTACATTTCAAATACATGTAGAAATGGTTTGCTAGGTATATCTACACGTAGGAAACGTTCATTGATTGGAAATATACCTACACCTAGGAATGAATATCCTTCTTCTTGGTGGCCATAAAAATTAAAGTATCTTCAAATTATTAAAGCAAAAATTATTCAGTATTCCAGTGAAACTTTGGCAACTCATTCTATTTACCATATCGTAATAATATACTCCTAAATAGTTAGAGGTATGAGCGTTAATATGGATCTAATAATTCACTATAGGCATGGATATTCCAAACATAGGTATAATAATTTATTACACTCTGTATTTTTTAAATAAATTATAATGAATGTGAAAATATGAATATAAATGATTCCTATATTGAAGTAAGACTGATGACAACATTGTAAAGATTCCAAATAACTGCATTTTACTGACTTGTGACTGTAATTCTTGGATTGTGATCTTTGTAAACTGCACCATGTTCTTATTTTAATATCTTACAGAATAAGGAATAGCTTATATCAAATTTTTTATTTAATAAAAAAATAGTTTCTTCATGGTAAATCTTCCTTTTGAATGGAGATAATTTATCGTAGGTAGGTACGATATGGGACGAGAAATCGTACATTACATAATCCAAACTAAATACATGATTATCGTATCGTTTACATGGAGACGTGAAATTGAAATCTTGGTTACGATTGCCACTCTTTTCCATACGAATGTCTACAACAGAAACTTTTTCATATTCTTGCGATATGTATTCCAATCTCGTATCTTCGAGAAAATAAACTCTCAGCATATCAATAACCTTTTTATTAATATGTTTAAAGTTTACCTTATAAGTATAATCAGAATAGGTAATTGACTGGGTTTAGACAACATTATGATCCTTATTTCAACTAGTAGTTATAAGTCGGTAGTACCCAGAAGTTTCAATTAGGACATGAAATCTGATTCTTGATTTATCATTCAGTCTCCTGTTTACGAAAGATGCAAAAAAACAACATGTCATCCAACACAAGAATGAAAGTTTATTGGAAAAATGTTGGTAAGCAAAACGTTCTAAGTATGTCGAATATTATAGTCCACGGCTTATCTTTTTTGCAACGTTCTATACCAAGGTTACAGCGATAATTCACCTAATTCGAGTCATATATGTGGTATAGCTGAGAATGACTTTACCGGTGATATCAGACGATTGTTACCGGTTCAACTTGTGAATGGAACTTTCCACTCACCAGTGGCGTCTCTAACATTCTTCGTGTTCAGACTTGGTACATATAACTTTTGATATTTCAAATGGGTTTCGCTATAGTTTTGCGTTAAAGCAATTCCCATTCCCAATATAAGTTCTCAATTAATATTTCATTTCCTTATCTTCAATTATTATGTATTTAGGTAGGTATATGAATAGTTGAACCCGTACTCGTGAATATATTGCTTAATTTCACAATAATTTCAGAAAAAGATCCTTTATAATAATTTTTGTACCTACCACCATACTATTTTCGATTGCTTACGATAGTAAGTTGAGTTAGGTTACAAGTTAGAAATAGGACTAATATCTTTGAAAGAAAATCTTAAGCCATTATTATTGAATATTCGAAATAATTAGTCGCTAATGCACGATGTTGCGCATCGTCATTCCTGTAGACTCGCAAATGATTATTTATTACATTATTAATCTAATTACCAACATTTTATTGATATCATGGCAACAGTTTTAAGATGTAAATGTTTTCCCCCCAAATATTAATGCAAATAACTCCATAACGAACCCCGACAGGAACGTTTTTAATATGAAGTAGGTAATAGCACAGTAAAAAGTTTTTTATACTGTGGTAATAGCATTATTTTGGCTCCCACTGTATGTCCTGTCATTTCCGGTAGGAACTTAAGGAACACCATAATATCTGATTCTGGCAAATTATTTTTAGGCATTTTACAATTTCAGCGATGTAAGCAAAGATACAAACGATGGCGATATAATTGATGAAAATATTTGGAGCATACTTAGGTATATAGGTACTGCAAAGTGAATGGTCGGGAATTTACTTACTGTTTTGGTAATGAAAAGAGTTGTGAATTGCAATCGTGGATGTCCTCCTTCTCCACAAGTTGGTATGAGTATTTTGTACCGTGCAGTTTTTAAAGCTGATCCAAAAATTCGATGAAAATTAATAAACCCACTCTGTAACTAGAGAGCTTCGGACAGAGGAAGTATTAATGCTATATATAGTGTATTTAAATTGAACATTTTTAAAAACAAAACTATTAATAAAAATTTGTTCTCATGGTAGGTACTTGGTGTCACTGAATACAAAGTTGTAAAAAACGGTAATTTTACTTAAAAAGATGATCTGAAAAAATGACTGAGGCATCCAACAAAAAGTAAATTGAAATCTCTTAATTTCTTTACTTAGGAGTTCCAAGGGAATATTGAGTATTTTCCAATACTGAGAGTCTTATTATAAAAGTTACGAACTGAATAATTTTCTTTAGAAATAAGTAATTAGCTAATTCTAAAGGAATCTCCAAAATTTAGTTATACAGAAACGATAAACAAGAATTGTCAAAGCTGAAGCTCAGAATAAGTTATGACCAAAACAACAGTACATATTGGCAAATTAGAAAACGTCTGAAAATAATCTGGTCAAGATATATATTCTTCTGCTCACATTTAGCCAGCAATTGCTCAATTTTCTCACATCTACAGAATTGCATCAATATTGGTTCGGAGGTGTCGTTAAAACATGACAGGTGAAATTACCAATAAGGCCACCGTATATTTTATTTCTCATGCTAATTTTCGGTTTTATCCTTCCCCCCTTCAAACTTTTGAAAATCTTTTCTCCAAGACCTAAGCGAAAAATATGTATATATTGGGATGTGTTTGGTGATTCTGAAAAAATCTTAAAGGAAATGAATTACATAAATTTTGGCTTTTGTATATTAATTTATAGAAGTATTTTGGCTGCTAATCACTCTAATTATATTCCATTATCATAAAAGGTCAATATAAGTACTCGAAGTTGCAAATATAACGAATCATTCTCACATCAGGAAGGTGTTCTTTGTTGGATAATTATCACTTCTGACTAATATAAGAGCTGTGAAATTTATTAGAAAATTCAGACTGGATTGCACGAGTGGATAAGTTTCCCTGAAATTATCTGAAATGCGTGTCATTAGTTGTTAGTATTACAAAGTATTCAGAAATTTTGCAATTTTAATGTAGGTATTTTTGACAGACTTTCCAGACGGATGAGGTACACAATTCGACTGTGTGCTTTTTAGGGTTGCGTACCCAATTAGGAAAACAGAACTCTAATAATGAGACTCCGCTGTCCGTCCGTCCGCCTATCAGTGGGCTCTATCTCATGAATCGTAATGGGAAGAGAGCTGAAACTGTCCATATGTCTATTACTGCTATAATAACAAATACTAAGTCCATCCATTCGGCCGGCCGTCACAATAATGGTACGGAATCATTCGTTATACTCGCACTTGGCAGATTTTTGACCGACGAACCCTGAACGGAGGAGGTATACAATTCAACTGTGTCCTTTTTTGACCGACGAACCCCAAACGGAGGAGGTATACAAATCGATTTTCTCGAAAATTGAAAATCTGAGGTGGGAGATAGGACAATATCTGGAAACGTTTAAATTGAACATTTTTTCAAAAGAGTAACGGTTTTCAAGATAGACGCATGTTAAATTCTCAAATGTGCAATGTGGAGAGGGCGATTTCTGTCGAAAATTGAAAACCTGTGTGCAGTACATGAAGGACATAATTATTTGTAGCAATGGTAATATTATAATATGGTAACAACTAAAATATTCAAGCGTATTTCCACAGCGATGTTCTGAGATCTCAATAATAACAACTACAAGCAAGGAATATACGTGGGTGATAGGATAGGTAAGTACTATCTTCATTGGTATTAGTGAACGTTCAACGATTTTCGTGACTATTGTTACACTCAAAAGTTTGAAATAAATATTTTTTATAAAAAAATGGACCGACGTTATTATTTGTTGCACTGAAAAGTATAAAATAATATTAATTCTATTGGTGCTGGTACTTGTGAAGTTGGTGCCAAAAGTTATCAATTTATCAATCTACCTGCAACTGCACAACTTCAAAAGTAGCAGCACCAATAGAATTAATATTATGTTATAACGTCGGTCCGTACTCCGATTTTGAAGCTTTTTACATTTGAAAGAGAATTGATAGAAGTGGTCTCATATTTAAAGAAATTCCCCCCAAACCACTTTTCCCAAAAGAGATCGAGGAGTGGTTATTTTTTTTTCACAAAACAAAATTAAAGAAGAGACCATATCCGGCCATGTTTAAAACGGACATTTTTCAAAAAAATCATAGGTTTCCGAGTAACAGCAGTGGTAAAGTCTGAATAAGTATAGCTGTCTTCTTTGGTATAAGTGAACATTCACAATTTCGATGCCTGATGATAGATACCTACTTTTAAAAGAGTGAAATATTTTTTTTATAAAAATTGGACCGTTGATATTAGTGTGGCACTGAAAAATACAAAACAAGTGAAATTTAAAAAAAAAAATTAAAACTAGTTTTTATAAGGCATTTAAGATTTGAACCATACCGATGAGTACCTACTATTGCTATCTCTCCTTTTCTCAATTTGAACTATACTTATGTATATCTGTTTGCCAGCAACAGCAAGCAATTCCATAACAAATTACTGTTTGTCTACCAAAACACAAAATTAAATTTGGGCAACATAACCATAAAGTAATATATACGACGATCTGCCAGAGAGTACCTATATACCAGAGAACAGAGACGTATATACAGGGTTGGTCATATGTTCCGGGACACCTGAATTATAGCCAAACGAAAAATGATATCGACTTCGGGTTTTCGTTATCTTATTGTGTTTCAAAAAATCTATATTTGGCAAGTTACTTAATTGTGATGACGTCATCAGTCTTGAAGTAATGATGGTCACTGTATTTTTTTTAAATGGAACTACACACTTTTTTTGTTGAATTTAGATTCCTCACCTAATTCTAAAATTTTTTTATGTAGCACACCCTATACCTAAATCTAATAGATTTCTACTTATTTGAGATCAAAAGTTGGACATATAAATTTGAAAACAAAATAAATGCTTAGTTGTCATACCTCTGGTAACCTAGCAGAGCAAAGTACCGAAAATGGATTTGATATGTTACAGAATTATGTGCTTTTTATGTGCTAATTTCTTGCTGCAATTAAAATTGTTGTGCTCTTCCAGTTTCGGAGAAATTTAAAAACAAAAATTGCCCTGCTACCTTACCAGTAAGCTAGCAGAGCACCTGTTGTTTTCTTTTGATATACGTATTTCAATTGCTATAGTAATTATGTGCTAATTTCTTGCTGCAATTAAAAATTTTGTGCTTTTTCAGTTTCGGAGAAATTTGAAAATTAAAAGTTCTGTTACCTAACCATTAACATAGTGAAGCACTGCGTATCATCTGTAACGATTGAGTGGTCTAATATAAATGTTCGTACGTATGATGCTGAAGGTTCACGGTTCGAGTGCCGCATGAGAATGTTTTTATTTTCTTCAACAAAATCATCTTTTCACCTCTTTATTGTTCTATAATTTCTAAATAACATTGCTTAGAAAATATTTCTTACAGTAGGAAATATAATAATTAAGGAAATAATAAATTGATTTTGTTGCCATCAAAATTGTGAAATAATTAGAATTTGAGAAAAAAATATATCTAATGCATTGAAAAGTATAAAATAATCTTATAAATTTAAACGAGCAATTCTTGCATGTTCCGTGTATCTAAATAATAGCGACGAATTAGATCAAATTTTGTATTAAGATAAGGTTTTGCTTTTTAAGATTACTTATCTATATATATAGGTATATAATAAAGGTGAGTTTATACAGTAAAGTAAATTAAATAAGAAACTAATTAAAATTGAAATAAGAATAACCTCAAAAAAGATTGTTTTATACAGATGACGAAAATAAAATAAGAAATAAGAATGAACCAATCAAAGCACATCATTTTTGACAAAAACTTTTGTGTTGTATGCTAGTAAAGTGTTCTCTGGTGATTGGTCATGCGCATTATCAGTTTCCAAACAAAATAAAATAAGAAATAAAGATGAAAGTTAGCTATCTCTAGTTCTTATTCTTATTTCTTAATTTAGCTTATTTCGTTTATAAACGCTCCTATGGAAAAGAGCATGTTCAACTTTCTTATTCTATCTTAATTTGTTTCTTATTTTATTTTATCTACTGTACAAACTCACCTTAAAACGCGAATGGGTATGTCCCTCGAGGTCCACATAGATAGAATGATTATAAATTGGTACATATTTTGCAAAGAGGCTCATTTCAATTCATTCTTTAAACAAGAAACTAGATTAATTAACATTATTTTACTTTAATATTTTCAATTGAATTAGAAGCGGGTAAAAATATGAAGATTTAAAAGTTAATTGCGAATTCATTTAATATTTGACCGACTTTGAAAAACGGAGGAGTTTCTCAATTGTGTTTGCTTCTTCACTACTTTGATATTGTTCAAGAAGTGGATATGTTTTTCCCCGTCAACAAATGGATGGTCACTTTTAAAAACACGCATTTCAGATTTAACTAGGAATTTGATATACGCTGGTCCAGTCGAACAGACGCTATAACATCTAGCTCTTTCTTAGAAACAAAAATTTAAAAAATATTTTATGCTCAGTAGTCACCTGCTAGGTATAAGTACAAGATGCTAATACAGTTTCTTGAAGGTACGAAGCAGTTCATAAAATAAGCATCATAAAGATTTTAAAGATGATGCCAAGAATCCTCTATATATGTATATAGCTGATCATCATCTCTTATGTTTACTTTTAATGAGTTATTATTTCCTACTTTATAGTGCAATATCTAATAAAGTCGATATATTTTCTTAAATGTTATTTATTTCACAATTTTGAATGGCAACGAAATCAATAGGATCTTTACTTTTTGAGTTACTATTTTCTACTTTTCAGAGCATTATCTAATAAAGTTAGTGTATTTTTTTAAATGTTATTTATTATTATAATCTATATTATAATTTTAATTGGCAATAGAATAAAATTATTCGTAGATAAATGTTTATCTCCTCCTCCATCAATAGGTAGTAGGTACAAGCACATACTCAAATAACAAATTATTATTTTCTTAACAATTCTATTTCAAACTGAAAGACATATTTTCTAAGCAATGTTATTTAGAAATTATAGAACAATAAAGAAAGAGGTAAAAAAAAGTGAATACGTTGAAGAAGTAAAATACATCCCAGAGCGGCACTCGAACCGTGTACCTTCTGAACAATTGTTACGTACAATTCTACTAGCCACACAAACGTTATTAATAGCGACAAACGCAGTGCTAAAGTATGTTAATGGTTAGGTAGCAGAACTTTTAATTTTCAAATTTCTCCGAAAAAAATTTAATTGCAGCAAGAAATTAGCACATAAAAAGCACATAATTATTATAGCAATTGAAATACGTATATCAAAGGTAGCAGCTTACTGGTAAGGTAGCAGAGTAGTTTTTGTTTTCAAATTCCTCCGAAATAGGAAGAGCACAAAAATTTTAATTGCGGCAAGAAATTAATAATAATAATAATTCGGATGTCGCTGAAAATAACAGATGCTCTGCTAGCTTACTGGTAAGCTAGGGATTACCACATATTTTCCAGTAATTGTTGATTTGAAAGAACTATTAATGTATATAGATACAAAGTTTGCAGGATGATTAGAATTAATGCGTCTTGAATTAATAAGAATTTTATATTATTTGAAAACGTTTATTTGTCATAATATAGTAGGTTTAATTTGTAATGATTGTTTTCTATAGAGATTTTGAATTCACTGTTCTACGTCGATAAAAACTTGACGATAGACGTCTTGAAAATCAAAATCACCAGTTTATTGTCGAACACAGCTCAGGTTAAATGAAAATTGCTCAAAATTATCTATCTAAAGCCAATACCTACCACGACTGTTGCTGCATTATCAGAAAATCCCAAATAAGGTATTCTCAAACTTTGGTATTATGTTGTATTGGCCACACCAATATCGGCATTCTCAGAAGAGAAGCCAGCTACCGTCGCTTCTTAACATCGACGGACAAGTCCGAACTTGTCGGTTGTCGGGCGTTGGGCAATGGGCAACCGTTTCAACGACGACAACAGTACAATGCATGTAATATTAATCCTGAGACTATCCGCATTCCGCAACTTATACCTACCTTCTTTGTTTACATGTCCGGATTGTTTGTTATTCGACTCCACTTTGCAAAAAACTATAGATTCAGTTAAGAGAATACTAAAGATGTTCAATAGACTTTCATGTTCCTTCAGATATTTATTCGTATGTGTTAGATGCTAGGTAAATTAAAACGAAAACGTCCAATCATGTTACTCAAGAGAATGGTCAGTAGCCTTAGTGTCCTCTACTATATTCGCGTTGTGTGATTGCCAAGTAGGTCTGTAGAGATAAATAATTAAATTTTGTTGGTAGATACTTTCTAAATTAGGTAGTAATTAGAAACTATGTTCATATCTATTTAAAAGCTTGCATAAATTCCCTGGCCCATAAGAGTACCTTTGTAAATCCTCCCGACTGTATTACAGCCTTAGAATCAGATTTGGATTCGAGTAAATTGTTTAATTAATTAGTTTTCAATAAGACTCATTTATTGAAATTGATTTGTTGTTCTTCAAGCCCATTAGTTTTTTATACAAAAGAAAGTCGGATAGACAGGATAGGATAGAACTTATTTGGGTGCAGATTTCTTACATTTGGAGGATTCCGCTCAGCTTCACCTAATACGTAGATTATGTTAATCATTTCTTCATTGGAAAAAACATTATGTTAATATATAGTTTAAGTAAGTATTGACAATACTAACTAAATAAATAAATAAGAGGTTTCCATGGCAACAATAGAAATCCAACGCTAAAGAAGGCGACTTAATAATTTCTGAAGTTATTACTTAATAACTTCGGAACGATTAATCATTATTGCATTCAATAATATATTTGTAAACAGGGCATTCCATTTGAAAAAATAGTTATTCACGATTTTTCAAACTCAATCACCGTTTAGTTACTTAATCCCCTCGACAGTTTCATTCATTATTATTAAACTACAGGACATAGAAAAAAAATCTTGTGATGAAATTGCTCCATCTTACGCAGTAACACCACCAAGATCGTCCAAATACATACCTTTTTCCGTTTAAAACTGCTCATAACTTCCGAATGACACATAACAAACCTATACTATGTTTTACCATTTTGATGGGAATTTGAAGGGCTTTCAATTTCTAATATGAAATATGGAGTGTACAGTTCAAAAAACGTATGTTTGATGCGCCACTCTTTGGATGCGCATCCTGTATTAATGAAAATAATTTTAAAATATGCAACCAAATAAGTGCTATCATGACCCGAAAACATACCCATGATTATATAAAACACTAGAGGGAGCCATCGACATCATCGGTGAAAAATATTCTAGTTTCTCATACAAACTTCTAATTCGAGTTAGTTAGTTTTTGAGCGACTTCAAAAATAGGAGGAGGTATACAATTCGGTTGTATGTTGGCTTTTTGTATATATATCTGTTCACGCGTTTTGCATAGTAAACGTACTCCGATTTTGATGAGTTTTGATTAATTTGAAAGAGGAGAATTAAGAAATGGTCTCATATCTAGAAAAATTTAAATCCGAAATTTCCAAAAACCTCCCTCGAAGGGCGTGGAGGGGGCAATTTTTTCTCGAAAACCTCAGATGGCAGAGTTAAAGATGAGACCATATCCGGAAACGTCTGAATTGAAGATTTTTTCGAAAGAGTTACGGTTTTAGAGTTACAGCCATTAAAATCTGAAATAGTACCTATCTCTTCCGTGATGTTTCGCGTTCTCTGAATAATAACAAGTGCCAGCTAAGAGTGTATGTACATCTGATGGATAAGTACTATCTTCTTTAGTATTAGTGAACGTTCAACGATTTTCATGACTAATGTTACACTTAAAAGTGTGAAATAAATATTATTTTATAAAAAATTGGAACGACTTTATTAGTTGGTGCACTGAAAAACACAAGATAATATCAGTTCTATTGGTACTGGTAATTTTGAAGTTGTGCGGTTGTAGTTAGATTGAAAACTTTTGACACCAACTTCAAAAGTACCAGAACCAATAGATATAATATTATTTTGCATTTTTATATGTACAATTGCGTAATATTTGATTGTATTCAGATGATTCATTTGTTTGATCTGTTGTTTTATTATAGAATAATATACAATTAATGTTCATGCCTGAAGATGTCCATGGTGTGAATGAAACAGTGAAACCTGTTATTTGGGATCTCAAGGGACCAAGGATTTTGTACCATTTAAGGAGGTTTTCATTTATTCAATTTTCCAATTAGACAGGTGTAAAATAATTATAGTTGTCTCATTTACAGAGGCCTCCACTGATAGAGGTCGAAATGTACCTTTATTCCATTTATTGAGGTGGAAATGTTAATAAAAATGTGTATTTTTGGTGTTATGACTTAAGTGCAGGTATGTATTTAATGACATATTGTAAAAAAGATAATACAATACAGTAAAGTTTATGACTTGAAGTAATCGGTTATGTTTGTATTTGATTGCTAGTTGCTGAAACCTGTTTCTCGATGGAATAAATTTGATCAAAAATATAGGATCTATTTTCCATGACTTTCCACAATAATAATCTGATAGAAGCTTCAATTTTTCAGATGCTGATAAAGTGATAAATATTTACGTTTGGACATTTTGTACACTTCTAATCCCTTGTTTGTAAGTCAAAACCTGAGAGAGTACATATGTACTGACAAAGTACGTGCTTGGGCCTCATTGGAATTCTCAATAATAGAGGTTTCTCACTTATCAAGATCCCACTTAATCAGGTTTCACTGTATTAGTTGTTTACAAATTTTTAAACAATTACAGATGGTCCTTCAAATTTTTATTGAGGAAGTGATTCTATTTCAGTCAATGAATCCGTTATAAGCCGGTAATTAATCAATTTGAAATCTATCATTGATACACACACAGATTTGTCCTACCCAAGTGCCTGTCCTAATGTATTTTAAACAGTCCAAATGGGATATATAAATTGAATTGAATCACGGCGACATTGGTTGTTGATTTGTGCGGTCCGACGGCGTGCAGAT
This sequence comes from Crioceris asparagi, assembly GCA_958507055.1. Taxonomy (NCBI): domain Eukaryota; kingdom Metazoa; phylum Arthropoda; class Insecta; order Coleoptera; family Chrysomelidae; genus Crioceris; species Crioceris asparagi. The sequence continues at coordinate 33,822,467 of OY293828.1, forward strand.
CACACATTCCTGCGAAATCGCGAACGCGAGATATCAACTCAGAAGAGGTATAACAAAAAATCGTCAACCCGAATTAGCATGCACGAGACACCAAAATAGCTTTGCGTGACGTCTTAGTGCGTGGCTTCCAGCAGCCACAGCAAAATCCTTGCCAAACTATGTGTGTTCAAAATAAATGACCGTTTTAGAGACGACTGCTCAGTGTATGAGTGTGAGCAAGCGAACAGTATTAACAGCTGGCGCCAGTTGCACAGCTCCATCGGCGATTTTCCGTTTGGATTTCCTCTCCATCAGAACCCAGAACTGCTTCGCCTGCCCTCTCGGCCAAAAGAGGGTGCCGTGTGCGCGCGAGATTCGAGATTCTCTTCTGGTCTCCACAACATGATTTAACCTTAACCAATCATAGATTTATAGAGACACAAATACGCACACTTGATCTTGACCGAGTTTGAAAGATTTGCAACAAGATAACGAAGACATGGAGTTGAAAGAGATGCCCAGAAAGGTAAAAGGAGTGAGAGAGTTGTTTAACCCATTCAAAAAGTGAGTTGTTGATTGTTGATGTTACATGTTGCTTATTTGTTCAATGATGCAAACGTTCTCCTACGAGTCTTTCACCATCTGCCATTAAATAATTCATTACGAATGGTAATGGCGTATTATGTCCTTAATTCCTTAATAGATGTTCCACAGATTTGAGATTGTTTGCGTTATTGCTTGGATTAAAAAAAAACATCTTATTCACAATTTTCTGCATAGTAACATAACATGAAACACTTAGCATTATCAATTATCGTAATAATAAATATATCCCATGATCTAATACTGGAAAAATATAAATCTCCAAGTACAATAACCCACGCACACTTTCTTAAAAAAAGTGACAAGTGATTGGCTACAATCTAATTGACATCTTGGAAAAAAGTTGGCACTGTTATACCAGTGATAAGCTAGTTATGCCAAGTTTTGTAAATATTTTGCTTTCTGTTATTGGAGTTTGTCTCCATATTTTTCTATGAAATATTTTTAGGGTTAGGAAGAAACAAAAAATAGGTTTAAGTAGGTATTTATCAATGCGTTTGTTTTGAAACCTACCAGGGTTCCCGATTTTGATACACTTGAATGAGAACGTTTGAGAAAGTTTGAAATATATTTTTTCAATTCTACTTCTGTATTATTAGAATAATTTAGATTTATTGAGATAATATTATGTTCTTTACACTTCCATCCTAAAGTCAACGTCGCCTATATAGACATTGTGTTTCTGCTATGTAAGTTATTGAATTTATTGGTTTTTACAGGATAACATTGAAATTTGGTGAAAATCTATCGAATAGGTCGGAAAATAGAGTTCACATCGAATAGTGCTCTAGAAAATATACTTATAAATATTTTTTTAAAAAATTGGACCGACGTTATTAGTTGGTGAACTGAAAAATATGAAATAATATCAGTTCTATTGGTGCTGTCACTTTTGAAGTTGTAGATACAATTGCAGTTGGATTGATAAGTTTTGGCACCAACCTCACAAGTACCAGCACCAATAAATTAATAGTAGTTCTTATTTTTTTGTTCACCAACTAATAACATCGGTCCAGTTTATATGACCGACTTAAAAAAAAGGAGAAGGTATTCAATGCGGTTGTATTTTTGCTTTTTTATGACTGTTCGCGTGTTTTGCATAGTAAACGTACATCGATTTAGACAATTTTTGTTTCATTTGAAAGAGTTGAAAAATGGTCCCATATTTACAAAAACTCAAATCTGAAATCTTCTTCCCTCCAAAAACCGCCCCAAACAGAAAATTCCATATCCAGAAACGATTAAATTAGACATTTTAAACCCAGATCTTTTTGGGTATAATAAACGTTCAACAATTTTCATGACTAATATTACACTCAAAAATATGGAATAAATATTTTTTACAAAAACCTAAACCGACTTTATTAGTGGTTGCACTGAAAAATACAAAGTAATATTAATTCTATTAGTGCTGATAATTTTGAAGTTTTGCCGTTGTTGTTTGTTGTTGTAGGCACCAACTCCAAAAGTACCAGTACCAATAGAATTAATAAAATTTTGTATTTTTCAGTGCAACCACTAATAAAGTCGGTCCATTTTTTGTAAGAAATATTTATGTAAGAAACATTTTTTATTTCACACTTTTGGGTGTAACATTAGTCACGAAAATCGTTGAACGTTCACGCTTTTACTTGTTATTATGTTCAATATTCATTCAAATAAGATATAATATTGGTTCATCTTGATTTATTCAAATAATACAAAAATAATATTGGTTCATCTTATTTCATTAAAATATTTCAATTTACAAAACTAGTTGAATAATAATTTCTTAAGATTGGAATTATTAGGATCGTAAATCAATAATAAATAATTATTTGGAATTATTAGGATTGTAAATCTACAATAATTGGGTCTCATAATAATCAAAGGGTGCTGCTTAAATATATGAAACATTGTTTGACCCATAGATATGATACCATAGATGTTATAGTACCTACTATAACACTTATGCCATCCAGCAAGCATTAACACAACACTGACTTTACTGGATGCCGAATTATAAATAGTGATCTTCATGTCATACCAAGAGTAGATGGTAGTTTATTCATAAAAACATAAACCCATAAATATCAATGTTGTAATAATTCATGGACCTTCATCTTGCGCATCGTAAGCAAATATCGGTACTAATTATATATTGTTATTATTGTGGTACATATATATTTTTTATTATCATATGTGTCATAAAATTCCTAATGGAATCACGCTGTCACGACGATTTTGCACACTTCATCAATCTATGTGTGTCTTACATTCGCTAATTTATGGGCACTCGTGTAAACATTTTACGTATATAGACCACAACTTCATCGTCTTTCAATGTCAAATAATATATGAGATCGATTAAATGATATTAAGATATACTATAGAAAATATTACATATCTTCCTACCAAAGCTAAGACCGACTTTTTTGATGAAACACGGAAAAATACAAAACAATATATATTCTATTGATACTGGTAATTTTGAAGTTGAGCAAAAAATAAAGAATCAATTGCATAATTATTATTATTTTATGTTTTTGACCGACTTCCCAAAAGGAGGAGGTATACAATTCGACTGTGTGCTTTTTTTTTTTTTTGGTTTGTGCGCGCCTTTCGTATAGTAAACGTACTCCGATTTTGATGATTTTTGATTCATTTGAAAGAGGAGGCTTGAGAAATGGTCCCATATTCATAAAAACGGGAATCCGATATCTCGTTCCCTCCGAAAACCGCCCCCAAAGGGGGTGGAGGGGGCAAATTTTGTCGAAAATTGAAAATCTGCGTTGATATAATTACAGATAGGACAATATCCGGAAACGTTTAAATGGAACATTTTTTCAAAAGAGTAACGGTTTTCGACATAGAGACATTTTAAATTCTCAAATATACCTATTTTCGCTATGTGGAGAGGGCGATTTCTGTCGAAAATTGAAAATCTGTTTGCAGTACATGAAAGACATAATTATTTATAGCAACATTTATACTGAACATTTTTCCCTTAGAGTTACGGTTTTCGAGTAAAATCGGTGTTAAAATGGTAACAACTATAAATATTTTTTACAAAAAATTGGACCGACTTTATTAGTTGGTGCACTGAAAAGTATAAAATAATATTAATTCTATTGGTGCTGTTACTTTTGAAGTTGTGCAGTTGCAGGTAGATTGGTAACTTTTGGCACCAACTTCACAAGTACCAGCCCCAATAGAATTAATATTATTTTATACTTTTCAGTGCACCAACTAATAAAGTCGGTCCAATTTTTTGTAAAAAATATTTATTTCACACTTTTGAGTGTAACATTAGTCACGAAAATCGTTGAACGTTCACTATACCATATCAATGAAGATAGTACTTATCCTATTACCCACGTATATTCCTTGCTTGTAGTTGTTATTATTGAGATCTCAGAACATCGCTGCGGAAATACGCTTGAATATTTTAGTTGTTACCATTTTAACACCGATTTTACTCGAAAACCGTAACTCTAAGGGAAAAATGTTCAGTATAAATGTTGCTACAAATAATTATGTCTTTCATGTACTGCAAACAGATTTTCAATTTTCGACAGAAATCGCCCTCTCCACATAGCGAAAATAGGTATATTTGAGAATTTAAAATGTCTCTATGTCGAAAACCGTTACTCTTTTGAAAAAATGTTCCATTTAAACGTTTCCGAATATTGTCCTATCTGTAATTATATCAACGCAGATTTTCAATTTTCGACAAAATTTGCCCCCTCCACCCCCTTCGGGGGCGGTTTTCGGAAGGAACGAGATGTCGGATTCCCGTTTTTATGAATATGGGACCATTTCTCAAGCCTCCTCTTTCAAATGAATCAAAAATCATCAAAATCGGAGTACGTTTACTATATGAAAGGCGCGCACAAACCAAAAAAAAAAAAAAAAAAAAAGCACACAATCGAATTGTATACCTCCTCCTTTTGGGAAGTCGGTCAAAAATATTCAAGCGTATTTCCGCAGCGATGTTCTGAGATCTCATACGTGGGTAATAGAATAAGTACTATCTTCATTGGTATTAGTGAACGTTCAACGATTTTCGTGACTAATGTTACACTCAAAAGTGTGAAATAAATATTTTTTACAAAAAATTGGACCGACTTTATTAGTTGGTGCACTGAAAAGTATAAAATAATATTAATTCTATTGGGGCTGGTACTTGTGAAGTTGGTGCCAAAAGTTACCAATCTACCTGCAACTGCACAACTTCAAAAGTAACAGCACCAATAAAATTAATATTATTTTATACTTTTCAGTGCACCAACTAATAAAGTCGGTCCAATTTTTTGTAAAAAATATTTTTCAGTGGCTAGTCCAATAAACTCAGCTCTGGTTTTTATAAAAAAAGGATTTATTTCACATTTTGAGTATCAACAGCATTACATGATTTGTAAATGTTTTCATAACCCCCCTTTCCAAGGGCTCTAAATAGGAAACCTTTGATATTTTCAAAAATGTCCCATTTGAAGGATTCCGAAAACGACCTATTTTGCCAAATGAAATTTTACATTTTTCTCTTCCTTTGGATGGGACCAAGGGACCGTTTCCCGGCAAGGTTCTTTCGAATAAAATAGAAGAATCATCAAAATCGGAGCACACTTACAATGCGAAATGCACGAACGTACACACATAAAACATACATACAAACGAATTGTATACCTCCTATGTCCGACTTTCAGCACTCCTTCTTGGGGAAGGAAATATTGGATTTTAAATTTGACCATTTCTCAGTACTCACATTTAAAATAAATATATTTTTAACAAAAAATTGGACCGAATCCATTTATTTGATTACAATAAACATATTTTAAACCAATGTTAGAAAACTAACATTAGAGGAACAGAAGCCAAAGCAACAGTTTTTTTAGAATGTTTGTCAGTCTGTCTGTGTTTGTACGCGCATCACGCAAAAAGTACTGCATGGAATTGAATGTAGGTTTCACCGATGTATTTCTAGAGGTCTAATTTAAAATATAGGTTCCGTTTTACCGTGTCTGTCTGTATGTTTCTACACACATCACGCAAAAACTAGCGCATTGTATTGAATGCAGTTTTCCACGCGCACGAAGTCGCAGGAAAAAGCTAATACAAAATAATATATACATAGCGGAGACACACATATTTCAGATATTCCCTTACTGGAAACCTATGATTTTTTGCAAAATGTCCAATTCAACTGTTGCCGAATATGGTATCTTCATTAATTTTTCGTCTCAAATCTTCGAGTTTCGACCGACTCTCAATAGTCCCGTATCCATAAAAAACAGGCAGACAAACAATCGAATTTTATACCTCCTCCGTTTGGTTTGTCGGTCAAAAAATTATCAAAATCGAAGCACGTTTACTATGCAAAATATAAAAAAGTAGACATCGAATTGTTTATCTCCCCCGTCTGGAAAGTCGGTCAATAAATATCAATATCATAGAAGTAGTATGATTGATTAGGAGAAAAGTCTTAGGTACATCTTCCTACAGATATATCATTGTAACCATTCTTATTTCTATTTTTTGTCTCTAATAAATAAGCCAATTAAAAAACTTCCCAACTCGTGATTGATCGATGGCACTATTTATAAAACGCATACCTAGATCATGAATTTGTAGCATGGAAATTGACATTTGCCTAACCTATGGACGTTACAAAAAAAGTTACAAATGCATGCTAGGAAGCTTTGGGATCATCCTTTTATTGCTGGCAGCCATTTGGAGAGAGTATAAGGACGTTTTGTAGTTAATACCATAGAGGTTTCATCATTGAACCAATCGCCATTTGAATATCTGAATAGAACCGTAGTCATCATGTTTGAAATTCTACTGAAAATGTTATACCTGTTATTTTAAGCCAATCAGATGCCTTGATTTTGATAGGTTGCTATGAAAGCAACCTGACTTAGGTCCAAAATTAATAAGTGTTAATTTCCCTGGCTTGACAGCTGTCACGTGCAAATGCCAGAATAACAAGCTTAGATTATTTTTGACAAATATTTATTTATAAACTTCAAAAAATTATATTTACTTTTAAATACAATTTTTAGTATAAAATTGTCGTACCGAATCTCCTTAAATGTTTTCTCAGTTGAAAATTTTTTTAAGAACATTATACCTCGAAAAATTTTTCGGAAATTATTGAATTTCTTGGGAGATTATAAGTGAAAATAATCCTATAAAAAGCATAAAAAATAGTACATAATAAAAAACAAGTAAAGCCCATGAAGGTTTCACATATTTCCTTAAAAGCATACTTTTATAAAAATGCAAACATTTATATATGAACTGTCTAGAAACTCAACTAATTAAAGAACTATTTATTAAAACAATCATTTGATAAGTGAATTACTCGTAATGAATTTTTTCGGTATAAACGTACCTTGGTATTGTAATTATCATTTATCTGTAGGATTCCATAGTATAATAATAGAAACATTATTGAATAATAATTAAAACAGAGACATGAATGAAATGTGAAATGACATCAACTACTCAATTATGAAAAAAAGTCGCTGATATTTTATGATTCTCATAAATTATTTTATTTATCTTCGAGGAATTCAAGAAATTATGAACATCATGTCACTCATTGTTTGTTTTATCATGACACATTGAAATATAATGTAAATATTTATATTTGGGGATTGTATATAAGGATATAGCTAGCATATAATTTAAATGTATAATAATTTGTTCAGGTTTGAGATATAGCGAAATATGTTTTCATCTTTTTATAACTGTGAATTGTTTCTCATATTTTTTCTTCACACTGGTTTATCAAAATAAAAAATGTTCCGGTACCTTAGACCTTATATCCATCCGGGACACGCGATAGCTTTTATTCCACTAATCAAGCAGTCATACACTAAAGAATATCATCAAGATTTATCATTTCAAAAGAACATTCGACCATCTTTAATTAGCATGGAACGTAGAACCTGATGAACATGAACTTGAAATACTAACTACAGAATAACTGTAGGATAAATAGATTGACAATATTAACATATGACAGATACATATTTTGTACAAATAATTTTTTAGTTGGTCCACGGAAAAATACAAAATATCTAGTATTAATTCTATTGGTGCTTATAATTCTGAAGTGATGTAGTTGTAGGTAAATAAAAGTCTTTTGGCGTAAAGTCAGTCCTATTAAGTATATATAAAAAATTGTATTCCACATTTTTGAGCGTTTAATTGGTCACGAAAATTGTTTAACGTTCACTTACACGAGTATTCTCAAAATATGGCGGTAACGATTTAGCATTGTTCTTGTGTTGTAAACCTTGATGTTTTGAAAATGTTAGATTTTGCTGGAAATTATCTTTTCTTTAATCCTACTGGATAAAAAATCATTTAAAAAACTGTCCCTCCAATCCCTTGGGGGAAGGACATATTGGATTTTGACAATATGGGACCATATCTCAACAATCTATACTACCTTTTTTAATGAATCATAATAATTATTGTCCCTATACCTAAGACTGGTAAGTAAGCGAAATTAGCAGATATTGATCAAATTCATAAAAAATCTAAATGATTATTAGTATCTATATGAACTTATAATGATATGTAGAATATATTTCTACGTGGTAGTTCAAAGATAAATCAATTATCTTCCAACATACCTAATAGATAAACATAAAATTTAATTCGAATAAAGACATGATATTGATTTTCGTTTTCTCTGGTTTATTTTTTTTTGCTTTGAAACTGCAGAAAAAACGTATTCATAATTTCAAAGGATAAGTAGATATAAGATATTTACCTAAAACTATATTTTTTGGATATTATTTTTTTACAAAAACTAGGACCGACTTTAATAGTTGCTGCAATACGAAATACAAAAAAATATTAATTCTACTGGTGCTGGTAATTTTGAAGTAGTGCAGTTATAGATAGATAGAAGGCTTTTGCATCCACTTCAAAAGTACCAGCACCAGAAGAATTAATATTATTTTGTATGTTTTACTGCACCAACAAATAAAGTCATTCCTAGTTTTTGTAAAAAAGTATCATTAGCCATCAAAATCTATGAAGACTCAGAGCGGTAATACACGTATTTCAGATTGCTGTAACTCAGAAACTGTATTTTTTTGTTGAAATATGTCCAGCTTAAACATCGCAGGATATGGTCTGTTCTTTAATTTTGCGGTTTCAGCATTTCGATTTTCGAAAAAATAGTTTTTTGGATTGAAATTTTTGAATATGCGTCCATTTGTCAATACTGTTCTTACGAAAAAAAAAATATATCAAAATCTATTAGAGACATACAACATAATTGATATTAATTATATTGTTATTTGTAATTTTGAAGTTTTGAAAGTATAAGTAGATAGAATAATGTTGGCACCAACTTCAAAATTATTAGTACCAATAGAATTAATATCATTTAGTATTCATCTGTGCCTCATCTATTAAAGTATAGATTTTGTCTAACGATTTTTAATGTCAACAGAGTCACATAAAACTTTCAATTAATACCATGATTAACAAATTTATCCCCTGAACCTTCTTTGGAGTGGATTTTTGGGGAGAAGTACATATTGAATCTCTTATTTTTCAATGGGAGCATTTTTGAGAATGCGTATTTCCAATGAAAAAAGAAATCGAAACGCGCTTACATCCGTAGGTACCTAAGAAGCGAACATACAGTCGAATTGTATACCTCCTTTTCCTTTTTTGGAGGAAAATAGGGGTAGTTTTCATGCTAAAAGAGATATTAGGAAATAAGTTGGAAATCTATAGAGTCCTACGTAATAATGAGCTGCCTGGATCAATCGTCAAACGTCAGCTTATCGTCAGTAAATTGTTTTTTGATCCACTTCCCAAACGATGGAGATAGATATACGATTCGATTGTCAGTTTTTTATGTTAGTGTGCGCGTTTTGTATTGTAAACTTGTACCATTTTTCGTGATGCGCTATTCATTGGAAAGGCTAGAGTTGAGATATTGTCCTATATATTTTTTTTCAAAATCCAATACCTCCTTCCTCCCCAAAAATACCCCCAATCGAGATAGAGGGGGTATTATTTTATTATTTTTATTATTATACGAAAGTATATTTTCTAATATTTCAAAAATGGAAATAGTACTGGTTGTAGAATTTCAGTGAATGGCTGACGTAGAAAATCGCACAGCTTCAAAGAAATTAAATCAATTCTCGTTAATTACACTTCAAACAGGGCATAGATGAATTATTATTCTTTTTTTTTTCAAGTGATTGTATATGTATACATAGCTTCAACAAAGAATAATCATACATCCATAGATTACTAATATTGAAATTCATTTTCTTCTACAAATTTCAAACTTGAAAAGATATATCAAAGAAACGATAAGAACTTGAATAATTGTTCCAGTATTGTTAAATTAACGTCTGCATTCGAAAATATTTAAGTAAGTATTTCCTTACATTTTTAACCAGCATCGCATTTAATGAACTAATCTTTAATACCCGCGAGGCTCGTGATTTTTCGACCGACGAACCCAAACGGAGGTGTACAATTCGACTGAGTGTTTTTATTTATTGGTTTGTGCTCGCGCTCTATTCCGATTTTTTTTTTTTTCATTTATTTGAAAGAGAAGACTTGAGAAATGGTCCCATATTCATAAAAAATCTCCTTCCCTCCGAAAACGGAAAACGAAAATTTATCTCGAAAATCGAGAATCTCAGACGGTAGAATTAAATATAAGAAAATATCTAGAAACGTTTAAATTGAACATTTTTTCAAACCAGCTACAGTTTTTGAGTTTCAGTGATGTTAAAATTTGAAATATGTGTATTTTCGCTATTTGCAAGGGACAATTTCTTCAGAAAATTAAAAATCTGAGAGTGTCAAACTAAAGATCAGATTATTTGTAGCAATATTTATATTGAACATTATTTTTTCATAGAGTTACGGTTTTCGAGTTAAAACGGTGGTAAAGTATATAATATGCGTATTTCCGTGACGATTTTCGTGACTAATGTTTAATGTTACACTCAAAAGTGTGAAATAAATATTTTTTACAAAAAATTGGACCGATGTTATTAGTTGGTGCACAGAAAAATACAAAATAATATTAATTCTATTAGTGCTGGTACTTGTGAAGTTGGTGCCAAAAGTTTTCAATCTAACTGCAACTGCACAAATTCAACCGTACCAGCGCCAACAGAATTAATATTTCGTATTTTTCAGTGCACCAACTAATAACGTCGATCCAATTTTTTGTAAAAAAATATTTATGTATTTACATAGCCTTACTCGCGGCACGAACTCACGTGACTTTTCAGGTCATACACATAAATCTCACAGTTGAAAACAATGGGGCGCCACAGTCACTAGTAAACCTCCACCCACAAAGTCTGCGGAAAAATCAATGCGAGCATCATGGCTGTATACCTATATGAATTTCACTTTCTTTAATGAATTATCCTAGCTTCTATCACTACTATGAATCTGGTTAAATTGTCGAAAGGAAGAAGAACCGGTATGGCCATTCATGCATTATCTCATTATTTCATCATTCAAGAGTAGGTAATATAAATTAAATTATACCTAGATAAAATATAGAAATTGAAAAAAAATAACGCTAATTATCAGCATTATCAGCCAAGTTCCACAACACTCAGTAGCTTAGGAGTACCTTCCTACAAGAGTAACCAAAAAATATCAGGACGCATGTTGCTAAAGGCGGGGGTCTTTGAGTGACATCAAATATTCTTCCCCGACCTTTGGGGGTTGTAGAAGGTAACAGTTTAATGAACGTTCTAATTTTTTTTTTATCTAAATTGTTTATTTTCGAATGAAAGAAAAGTCAAATTTTCCCGCATTATTCTTCAGCATAGCGTCTGGACGCCACTGGGTCTAGCCATCGAGGGTGTGAGGATGTCTGGTAGATACCATCGCGTGTGACGTCATTTTTTGGTAGCTTGCTGTTTCAAGATGTGTGACTTTTGATGGGCGCACATTTCCAAGGTCGGGAGAGACGCGGTGGCGTGCGAAACCACGAGTCTAGCAGCCAAAGGAAGGCGAAATTATTGAAACTAGTTCTTAGAAGAGTTGGGATGGTCTCATCTGAAAATAATTGAAATTCGTTTTGGAAACATTAAAGCTTCCTAAAATCGCAACACATTGACTTGGTTCAAAGGAAACCCTGGTTTTACAATTTTTAAGGAATTTCCCGACAGATGTCGAAAATGTATCAGTGTAGGTTCTACCTCACTGTTTCAGTTAAACAAAAAATTGAAATTTAGTTCGAATTTATGTTCTAGTTCTGAAACGAACTACTAAAACACACCTTATACCTATTTATAAAGAGTTGATAATATTTCCAATCAAAAACTTTGGTCTTAATTTCTCCTCTTCATATTTCCACCTATATTGCATTCGAGCACATTCGCAAAAAGATAAATATTAATTAATTTAATTATGGATGATTTGTCACATATGGAAAATCACATATTTCCAGAATGTATTGTCATGTCATATCTCCAGTTAATTATTGATAAGTTGATTTTGAAATGGAAAATACGTATTATTGAGTCGAGTCATTGAAGCGGAAATATCAATAGAAACTTGTAAACCCTCAGGAAAAACAACAATATCATCATTTTTAAGGAATATTTGAAATGATGATTCAAATACAGATTTTTTTTGTTGGTTGGTGTTCAGAAAGCAAGAAGGTAGATAAGCAAGTATGCCATCAATTTTTAATTTTTAAAATTGTAATGAAAATGTAACGTCCTCAAAAATAATATAATACCTATACGTTCTCCCATTTGATTAGAATTGATTATTATGAACTTTATATAGTTCATAGCTAGGTTTATTTGGTGATTTTTTTTTATTTATAAAGTTTAATTTCTTATAAAAACACGTAAACAAAAATGTTGCCAATTACCGGTCATATCGGTACTCTTTTTTGATTTTTAATGCTATAATAATATCAATTTGTAGGGAAATAGGTTCTTGGACATTTTCCAAAACAAGCATTTTTTATTCCATAAAAACCACAAAACTTATAACTAATAGGGTTAAAGCAACAGCGCAATTCTGTAGATTGAACACATTAGGCACTATTTTCTATTTTTCAGAGCGTCATACATTTTTTCCGAAAACATTAAGGGTTTCGGAAATTATCTTAGCTTTGATTTTTCCTTATCAAAAATTACTCTCTCCACCCCTTCTGAAGGGTATCGTCGGGGGTATCGTTTAATGGGACCATTGCTCAAAAATCCTCTTTTGAATGAAGGATAAGAATCATTAAAATCGAAACATGTTTACCAGAAAGAATTGTCAATGATACTTAACTAACAAATTGATCAGAATAGGAGCTATTTCTATTTGAAGATTAAGAAGACAGGAATTCTTTTTCATATAGTCATTATTCCAAATGATTAAAACATATGAGCATACTAGTAGGAGAAAGTTACTAAAATAATTTCAAAAAGACATTTTATATACCACTGTTTAATCCGAATTATATGGATTTGTGAGAAGGCCTGAAAATAAACTGATTTGTGATTAATCAGTTCATGACCCATGACTTAGTCATTCAATAAAATATCGCATGCTCTGCCACGTAACACGTAACCCAAGATATAAATAGAGCAAAATTAAGCATGAATGAGCTCTTGATATATCGAACTAGAAGTCCAATTTGTTATGTTGTATGCTGAATTTTGACCGTCAAGTTTGAATATTTTATGTTTCATGTTTATGTTGTTGTATTCGTCATTAATTAAATAAAATATCAAATTTTCTTTTGCAAACTGTCAAGAAATTTCTTGAAGGAATGACTAAAAAAATGATAATATGTACATTTATTATTGAATAATTATTTTCAATTAAATTTGAAACCATAAATCCGAGAGTGTGATTGACGATCGCTAATAGACAGTTCAATTGAATATTGATTCAAGTTTTTTTATTATACTTAAATTTTGCGAACCGCTTATAACTGGAATAGATTGTTTGTTGTTACATATTCAATTGTTACTCGAATTAATAAGTTAATTAAAGAGGTTATATATAAATAATGATTTTGATAACTGCGTCAACGTCTTCTAGAAAAGTAAAATGCTAAAATATTTGTTTCAGTGTTTCAATCTTGAAACATTGATGGAACAACAATCAAATTTGATCAGAATTAATCTCTTAAGAAATATTTGTAGATGATGTTATCATGTAATTTACATATTCATCATCAAATTAATACTGCACTTTTAAAAGATACTCTCTATTTTGAAGGCCATTTCAAGAAGATGGAGATAGATAGGGCATATCCCATATTTATATGTAAATCATACGTTTGAAGGCAGCTATGATGAAAACAAATGTATTTCTTTTATTTTTGATCCATTATCTTAGTGAGAATTTGACCTTTAGTCTTATGAGAAAATCAAAAAGGGATTTCCCAAGTTTTACTAATTTAAAAATTTCGTGGTGGTTATAACAATGATTTGATCATAAAGATTTCAAAATCAAGTAATATCTAATCTACCGCCAATCATATCATATTTTTGATTAACTATCTCAAATTAAACGCCTTCGAGAAACTCAAAAGAAACCAAAGATTTTTTTTACAAATACAAAGAGAGTCCATGTAGGTACAAAACAGATCTCTTGACAATTATCTTGGATGTTCTCCAGTCTAATCACATTATCATATGAAACAGAGGTTTTGATTGGTTTGAAAATTAATCTTAGAATATATAAAACCAATCCACCTCATCCGGAATCATTCAGTATTTTGATCTGACTTCCAATTGATTGAGAACACTTTTATAGCAGTGTCTCTTAACCTTGTCTTGTATAAAGAGGTGAGTGGCTAGTGCATAATTATTATTTTGATCTAACTAGGAAGTACATACAACTACATAAACCACTTCCTTTTCCTCACAAGGTGTCAAATGACTCTTGAACAAAAAATCTCTCTATCTAGACTTAGACTATCACATACGATACAGGAACAAATGGAATGTAAAGTGAGTACTTGACACCGTTTTTATGTGTTTTTATCATGCTGAATTGTACATTTAAGGTTACTTTTGAAGGAACAAGTAGGTATAATATGATATAGGTAATAAGTCTTAATGTTAATTTTGATCCCGTGTCAGCGGAGACTGAGGAATAAACATAGTCTCAATTTGTTTTAGGTAAATGGAGATTATCTGATAGAGCGAATTAATTGTGTGGGTTTTATACATTAGTTCCACCTAATACCTAATAATGGCCTTTTTCTTTGAAACTATTCCTAATACATGCAATATCATTAAATTATTATGCAGAATGGCAGCTAAAAGGTATATTAAATAGCAAATGTATAAATAAGAATGAGAAAAATTTTGTTTGAAAAGTATGTAGATCTATGTTTCTTTGTTATACGACAATATAGAAAAACAACAAGAGAGGTAAAAGATAAATAAAACAGACGACTTCTACCAAAGGACATGTCAAAGAGGAAATATAGGACATGAAATGTCAACATTCATCTTAAAATCATTAACGAAATGATCAAGTAAAACACATATGATAGTAACTAACCAAAGGCAATAGGTCTCATAAAGATAAGTAGGTATATATAAAATTCCGTATAATAGGTTTGATTAAATCAAAAAATTCCGGTCAAGAAGAGAAACTTATTATTTATTTGAAAATTACTCATTAATTGAAGATTTGGTCTTACATATCTCCTAACTGTTAATACCTATTGTATCTAATCTGGCCCTTATACTCGTCTCAAGTATTCACTATATTTTTTTTATGTTCAGCATGACAACATGATGACGACCCACCTACCTATAATCACATGAAAACAAATAAGTAGACTTTTCACACGTGTGGTAATATTATTTTTTGAGCAAAACGAAATGATGGCATTGGCGCGTGAACATATAAAATATGGCGGTCCGCCAAGTTATGAGAAATAGGTACTTTTGCAGTTGTCATTTTTCCAAAATTGTAGGACGTCATACATAACCACACCCACTTTTGCCATCACGGTATAAATCGTTAAATTTTGGCAAATAACCAAATTGAAGATCACATGTTTGCTTATTATAAAGCTGTTCAAAGACTCAGGAACTGATATATGACTGTACTGACAACCGAAAAATAATATTGAAATCAGTGAACGCATTTCATTAGATTCATAATAAAATTATATAACAACTTGCTGATAAGATTTTTAACTGATTCTGTGAGTCAGTTTTGTCTTTATTCAAAAACTAGATAAATTTTAATCGTGATCAAATTTGAAACAAAATCAATTAATCGTATACAAATCATGGTAAATTAGTTGCTAAGCGTGATTAGTCAAGTAGGTAGAATGACTGCCGTCAAAAAATCACGAAATGTCCAATATGTAAATGTTGCAGAATTGATTCATACAAATTCTAGTCTTAATTTTTGTCATGTTTGTTTTTATAAGTACAAAAAAATCAAATCAAAATTACAAATTTCTGTAGTATATCATAAAAGATTACTTATCCAATTACTTTTATAAAAAAAGTAAGAACAATACTAATTATTCTTACGTCAAATTGATAAAATGTAGGTATCAAATTTATGTAGGTATATGTAAACATTGATCACGAAATTCCAGCAGAGGTCAAAATCTGTCAACATCCTGTTATTTCAAAACTTGCAAATGTCTGCGTGACACATACGACGCTCCATATTATTTTCGTTCGATAGAAGCTATTTTTGAAAAATTTCATCCCCATATTTTTAGTCGACTGTAATGACTTTAAACTTATTTATTAATCTCGATTGATATAATATCATACATTGAAAATCCATCAAGATTTTTTGCATGTGGTCTGCAAGATCATTTTCAAAAGTTAACTTTTTTTGAATCACTTTTGTGCTATATTTGTAGAGCATTTTTTTCCAGCCACAAAATTTATCCTGGCCGATAACCAAGTTCGATGACAACGCCAGTAAATAGAAAGTGTTGTTGTTCAAACTTTGGAACATACGTCACTCATTTACCACGCCTTGATTAAGGTTTAGATACTGTGAAATATCACTGAAAATTTTTGGGAATTGATAATTCAGTGGTTACTCTTACACATCTCGAATACCTATTATATGAAACTAGGCTTAGCACATTCCACTTTTTGTAAGATCAAAGGTTTACTCTATATTTTGTAAATTTTTCAAAACTTGTCTGCAGTTTGGAGCTTGGCAAATATACCTCTGAATATCTACAAACTAAGTTACAATGAGAATGTATTCGGATGACGCTTGTTAAATACTACAAGTCAGTCAGCTACAAAATAAATTTCACTGCAGTCAAGTTTAATTGTTTAATCGATTGTATTTTTACCTTCTACTACCACGCATTCGGAGGCTTAGTTCGGAGGCTTAGTAATTTCACATTCATGGCTAGATTTGCCAAGCGGTGGTAACATTTATTATTTACCTACGATTACAGTAAAATGCATTGAAAAGTACCTAGTAACGATTTTTGTCGTAAAAACAATCATAAAAAGAACAACTAAAGTTAAAATCAACAAGTTTATGATTATTTTTTATTCTGCTTTTTTTATTTATGGTTGTATTTACATGACCAATAATTTCTAGCAACTAAAATATTCTAAAGTTTGTACTAGTGCCGAGGTTGTCCACCTTTTACACTTGTGTTTGATAAAGAAAGTGGGATTGATTTTTGATTTCTGTCATTTGAGCAACTTAATTAATTACTTGATCAGCCAAACTGTAATTGGCTTATGAAATCGGCACAAAATATAGTGTACCAAATCATAGGAATGATTTTCACAGAAGAATTGATAAAACTCGATCATAATCCTTCCAGTAAAAGCAAAGGATATCCTCCATCAGGAATAACATACTCAAACAATATCATTTATTAACAATCTCCCCTTCGACCGAAATATAATACAATATGTTTGTGAAGATAGATCTGTTTAGTCTATTCACAGACAACGTCACAGGTCACAGTCCGGTCGAAAATCGCATGCTTTTTTTTCTCTCACTGAGGCTATTAGGACCTATTAAGTTTGTGCTAAATATAAACAAGCACTTTGCCTTTGTTAGGCGATTCCGCTTGGAGTAAAAATGCGCCAGATTGGATAATGGATTTGATCATTGGACGCGAATTGGTACAATGTTATTTTTATAACAAGTGAATCTTCAATTCTCAGAAATAAAATGATTGGACCTAATGAGTTTTTATGTAACTGAACTTGATTTAGTGGCAATTGGTACAGCGGCAAAAAAATCGCTTCTGTCATTAACTTCAAACTTTGGGAATAAAAAGATATCATTGCATGCGGTCATAGAATATATGTTTATTTGTAATTTGTACATGGAGTTTCAATTATTTATTTTATGAGTGATAAAAGTATCTTGAAACCGTAAAACCGCAGTCAAGTTACAGTACAGAATACGTCGGACCCTCAATTACATTCCCATAATTTTGTAATCTACCTATCTATATTATCAAGGCAATTTTATACAAATAATAAATGAATTACCTACCTGTTTTTTTTTTCATTATCATATATAGTAATGAGGTATGTATTTGATTAGGTGAGTAGGACATTATAAATTCATAATCCTCAATTTTGATCATTATTTTTATTTTTATATTTATATATAGCTTTTTTAGTTTAAAATGTCAATGTTTGCTTTTTTATTTATTTATTTGAATTCATAATGTTGATCTCGAAGCACCCTTACTGCTCGTTATCCTTGTGTGAGGAGCTTTATGCCTTCATGGCCATAAGTCAAATGAATATATTCAATTAATATTTACGACCCCCTACTAATTTATCCACTATAATAAACTGTTATGGTGTTTGTGATTCTTATTATCAACTAAAGGAAACAATTCACTTTATGATAAGCATATACATACGTATACGTCGCCTATAATTATTATTTATAACCCATAATACTTATATATCTTTGTGATTGGTCGAATGGTATGGTTAGTGAGATCTGAGTATTACTCGAGGAAAATTTCTGTGGTTCGTACATGTTTTCCGCTCATAATTTTTATGTTCAAGTATTATGTAGAGAATGCGATCAAAACATGAAGCTATTTATAGAAATAGATGATTGTTTGAAAACTAATAAATGCACAAAATATTTTGGTGGATTATTCTTGAATAAAATAAGTAAAAAAGCCATTCAAGTTGAACAGTTTTCTTTTTGAGAGTTCTGTATATCCGATGATTATGCTGCTTCCTTCCGTAACCCGTTTTTATTAGACTCATTTCCTGGATATTTCCTGTTCTGTATCACTGTAGGTATCCAATAATTTCTTCTTGTTTTGGTTTTCATTTCCATATATCATTTGGGAATGCATATCATTCCTCATCATTTCAGTCATTCTAGTTCTATTTACCGCTCTTCTTTCTGATCACACACCAGACAAGATAATATTTGATAATGCTACTCCTTTCTAGGGACTATTCCAAATCCAGATCGCTTAATTCATTTTTTCAAAAGTGTTTGCCTTGCTCTGAAGTACTGGCTGATACTACCTACTATAAACATCATCCGCGAACTGTGAACCCGACCAGGAACGTACTTCATCAAAAAATCGACAGACATAATGCCTCAAAACAAACGGGCCAAGCACTGTTCTCTGCGGCACACCTGCGTTAACTTGGAAACTCTGCCATGACGCGAATTACAGGATTTTTCTAGAAAGATAGTAGATAAGCGGGAACTTTTCTTCATTCTAGAGCCTCCATAATCGTCGCTTGGCAATCGAAGGCATTCTATGTGTTGAATCCTTGGATACCTCATACCTCTGCTTTTTCAATACTAGTGTCATTACAGGAGCTGTCTCATGAATTTTCAATTTTCTTACTGACTTCTTATTAATATATGATAATTAATAACCAAACTAATTGAATTCTTAGAGAGTGACTTGTATAACATATCTGATTTAAAAAATACTTAAATACTTACATTATTACATTGTAGAATAATTAATTAAAATCGGACCCGTTTTGAGGATTAGGAACTAAAAAAATGACGTCTCGTAATCAGTGGATACGTAAATTTTTTATAGTATCAGTTACTTTATCTCCCGTTTTTGTAAAAAACTTGTAATTTTTTTAATGAAGGATTAAATTTATTGGGAGATTAAACTTGATTATGTTATCAGCTTCAAATAAATGTTGCAGCTATAATTTAACAAAAATTATTATTCGATTCAACCAAAAAAAAAAATGGAGTAGTTAATATTGAGTGTCTGTTATATCCTATGATTTTGCCATGTTTAAGATGATGTTGATCAAGTACGTTTAAATGTGAGAGAAGGTCGGAAATAAGGTTATTGTAACGCTATTTAGAAGCTATTTATATAACACTGTACATATACCTATAATAGTCTATTAGCGTCGTATATAAAAATATCAACAGGCCAATAATTAGGCTGTTGCCGACAAAATGTTTGTGATCAGAACATGATCACATTACATTATTTAATGAATTTTGAACGATATCATTATATAAATTTGTTCTAGAGAACACACATGTTATACAATGACAATGAGTAGGTGTATATGGAAGATAGTATCATAGATCTCCTAATTTTATAAATCATTCTTAAGTTGATATATCTATTTTTTATAATAAATTTAATTATATCTTATCAATGCCTCTATGTTGTTTGAATAATCTATATGGTTGTATCATAAAAGGAAAGCAATGATCGAACTGGATAAGAAAATTCTTCACCAACTACCCAAATGGAGGTTTTGTACCTTTCTTTACCTCCTTTTTCAATATCAATTTGCACGTTTCGCATAGTAAAGGATCTCCGATTTTGATAATCCTTCTTTCATTTGAAAGAGATAAATGAGAAATGGCCCCTCTCATAAAATTGGGAAACCCGCTGAATTGAAGATTTTTCAGGAACTTATATATATTAAATAAATATTTTTTTACAAAAAATTGGACCGACGTTATCAGTTAGTGCACTGAAAAGTATAAAATAATATTAATTCTATTGGGGCTGGTCCTTTGCAGTTGTGCAGTTGCAAGTAGATTGATAACTTTTGGCACCAAATTCACAAGTACCAGTCCCAATAGAATTAATACTCTTAAGCATTTTAGTTGTTACCATTTTAACACCGATTTAACTCGAAAACCATAACCGTTCATTATAAATGTTGCTACAAATAATTATGTTTCCGGATATTGTCCTTTCTTTAATTATACCACCGCAGATTTTAAATTTTCGAAAAAAATTGCCCCCTCCACCCCCTTTGGGGGTGGTTTTCTGAGGGAACGATATGTCAGATTCTCGTTTTTATGAATATGGGACCAATTTCTCTAGCTTCATCTTTCAAACGAACCAAAATCATCAAAATCGGAGTACGATTACTATATAAAAGGCACGCACAAACCCAAAAAAAGCACACAGTCGAATTGTATACCTCCTCCGTTCGGGGTTCGTCGGTCAAAAATACATTCAATAGTCTGAGAATGTCCTCAAACACAAATCTTTAGCTTCTACTACTTGATGTCATCCTCAGCTAATGAAACCATGACTTGTAGCGGTAGAAAAGCAAAAACTGAAATATAAATTCAATTGCTCTTATAGAAACTATCTATCATTATAGGTATATACGACATGATTTGTTTTAATAAAGAACGAATAGTAACATTATCAGACCAGGGATAGGCTTGACGAGGTAACTGATAAATTAAAATCAGATAATACTTATTTATTCTCATGTCTTTCACTGAATTTTATTCTCTTATACTTTTAGCAAACCATTTTTTCCATTGGCAATTTCCCCGTTTTTCATTCTAAATAAGCTTTTCTCCTTCATTTATGTCTTTTATATGTGTATACAAGATTATACATCGCTATAACATGGTATTGCTATCCACTTTTATCGATTATCTATCGACTGTTCCATTCAGTTCCATCTTCACTGTAACCTACGTTTTATATGCCAAGAGAATTATTGAAGATCGTATATAAAATAAATACCAATGAAACTGTTAGATCAAGAAAATACAATTCAATAGGACATCCATCCATTTTGATACATTTTTGGCCATGTCCATTGTTATAACATCATTAACGCTCAAATAGATTTACAGTCAATTAAAATTCGGCAGTCTTGTAATATTTGTTAACTGTATACAGAGCTTGACATGACGCATTTTTTAATTATTAAGATAATATTATGTGGCTCGCAATATCCTCCAAGGCCAAAATCAAGTCGACATCGGCGCTACTTATATTACATCATAAGATAATATTAATTCTATTGGTGCTGGTACTTTTGAAGTAGTTGTGCAGTAGCAGTTAGATTGACAACTTCTTCTTGAGTCAGTGCATTTTCGCTACGTGGAGAAGGCGACTTCTTTTGAAAATTGAAAATCTGAAAATACTTCATGAAAGACCAAACTATTTGTAGCAACATTTACAATGATTTTTTTCTATAGAGTTACACTTTTCGAGTTACAGCGGTGGTAAAATAGTAAAATGGTAAAAACTAAAATACTTATGCGTATTTGAGATCTCTACAAATAACAAGTACAAGCAATGAATATAAGTGGATAATAGAATAAGTACCTATTATCTTGGTATTGAGTGAACGTTCGACATCTTCGTGACTAAAGTAAAATGAGAAATAATTAAAAAAATTGGACCGTCATATTAGTTGGTGTACAGAAGAATAAAAAATAATATTAATTCTATTGGTGAGGGTACTTGTGAAGTTGGTGCCAAAAGTTATCAATCTAACTGCTACTGCACAACTACTTCACAAGTACCCTCACCAATAGAATTAATATTATTTTTTATTCTTCTGTACACCAACTAATATGACGGTCCAATTTTTTTTAATTATTTCTCATTTTACTTTAGTCACGAAGATGTCGAACGTTCACTCAATACCAAAGAAGATAATAGGTACTTATTCTATTATCCACGTATATTCATTGCTTGTACTTGTTATTTGTAGAGATCTCAAATACGCATAAGTATTTTAGTTCTTACCATTTTACTATTTTACCACCGCTGTAACTCGAAAAGTGTAACTCTATAGAAAAAAATCATTGTAAATGTTGCTACAAATAGTTTGGTCTTTCATGTAGTATTTTCAGATTTTCAATTTTCAAAAGAAGTCGCCTTCTCCACGTAGCGAAAATGCACTGACTCAAGATTTTAACATCAATGTAACTCGAAAACCGTAACAGTTTAGAAAAAAAGTCCAATTTAAACGTTTCCGGATATTTTCCTATCTCTAATTCCGCTACCTCAGTTTTTCGATTTTCGAAAAAAATTGCCCCCCTCACCCCCTTCGGGTGTGTTTTTTGAAGGGAAAGAGATTTCGGATTTCGAATTATAAACCTTCTCCATTTGGGTTCGTCGGTCAAAAAATATCTCGAAACTGTATCACACACAAAAACCTCTCTTAATGCTGTTATCATTATTGGCGTATTGATGGGGTATATGTATTTTTATTCTTTTTAAGACATCATCAATTAATGGATATCTGGTAATACTATGAAGTTTCAAAAGAAACCTCTTTACAATTATTGTCTTCTAGCAAAATGACAGTATCCAAAAAATGACTACATTCACACTTAAACCAAGGACATTAACAACCGCATTTATAATCAGCTTTAGCTCGGTACTGGTTTAGTTTATTTTGAGTTACCATGCTAACGATAATATCAAACCCGATAGCTCTAGTAGGTACTTTGTAGGTATCAAACTAAACTAGTACCAAACTAAGATTGATTAGTACTTAGTAGGTATCAAACTAAACTAGTACCAAACTAAGATTGATTATGAGTGTTGATTGGTTACGTTGCTCAACCTGATTAATGACCACAAAATCGACACACATGAACAAATGTGTTAGTTCTCGTTTACATTGTTATTCAACTTCAGTTAGGTTTTTTCCACATTTTCTTTGTTTATCGGGTTCTTCAAGTTCGTCTTATATACGGGATCTGAGTTTTACCTGCGTTAAACTCTCGGTTAAACGCTACACGCTACGTTAAATCTTTTAACGTTACGTTACGTGCGTTTAGGTTTAGGTTGTGGCGTTACGATAGTTGACCTTCTATGGAACTATTAGTTACTCGAAGATCGTTTCGTTAGTTACAGAAAATGAGATTTTTCCAGTCTGATGCAATTTTATTGTGTCTATTTATAAAATTCAAAAATCAATCAGAATTTCACTTTAAAAATATCCGGGTTATCACGCCAAAATCTATAGTACAGAGGGGTTTCTAATCTAAGATACAGACATAGCAAAGATTAGAATAAGAAACACCTAGTGAGCCAGCTTCCACTACCAGCTTAAACGCAACAGGCG
The DNA here is from genome assembly GCA_958507055.1 of Crioceris asparagi. Taxonomy (NCBI): domain Eukaryota; kingdom Metazoa; phylum Arthropoda; class Insecta; order Coleoptera; family Chrysomelidae; genus Crioceris; species Crioceris asparagi. The sequence continues at coordinate 33,846,367 of OY293828.1, forward strand.
AGCGGGAAATTAATACTTTTTGTATAATCTGTGAAGCTGATAGCAAAGAAGATAGATATTATACCCTTGACTGACTGGTGCATTTGAATCTCGTTATTTCCGGAAACCCATACCCTTTCAACTAATCGACCATTTTTCGGATGCACACCGCGCCCACCCTATCCACCCATTCTCTCGATCTGTTATTGTTTACAATCGCTTTGAGGACAGACAGTTAATTGTCGTAGCTGCTGGCTCTCCGCCATGAGATGCCAGCTTTACAGAAGAGAAATGATGTTCGCCACCGATATATTTCATTAATAACAAACAACAACTTTTGAAGGTCATATCCCCAAAATAATAGTACCTACTGTTTTGTAACAGTTTTCTATTATCCTGAGAAAATACCGATACTCTCTTTTAGAAGCTGTCATTCATTAAATGAAAATCTTTGTATATTTCTAGTCCAACAACTAATTTGTGAGAGGTAGGTACTATTGGTATTCGACTGATGAAACGACACTTAGCAAATTTTATTAACCTACCATTTGACGAATCAGAGGTAAAAATCCTTTAATTGATGAAACGGCACTTTACCGATATATATACGTCACCCATCTTTCTATGCTTAAATAGCAATCCCCTATTATTAATTATTTTTTCGAAAATCATCACTTCTGTAGAATATAAATTTTATATTATTATGGTACGCGAATAATAACAACTGATTCACATATAACGTCTTATCAGCTCTAAGTAAGATAAGGTGAATTTGCTATTCTTCCAGGGAAAAATAAAAGATTGACATATGTTGCTTTTGAGTAGCCAGACTAATTAAAACGAATGATTTCATAAATTTATTCAAATTCAAAGGAATATACACTGGTACACTGAAAATAGTCTTTCGTCATTTGACTAAGGGTTCTGAGCGATGATTCAGCAAAGTTTCTGAAATTGTATGTATTTTCTTCCTAAAGAAAATTTGATTCAATAAAAATGAACTTCTATTTGTCACTCACTCTATAATAGGAAGTTTAGAAACAGAACATGTAGGTACTGTTACCTGGACTTTTACTAGTAGTAGGTACCTAATCTTGAAAATTTTCGTTTTCCAACAGATGTGAATGTTTTAGGGTTCCTTGAGACTAAAAATCATATTCTCAGCCATTGGTCTGTCTGTATGTTTGTCCTTCTGTGTCAAGATTATATCGGGAAGGGATCGACCGATTTTTTTGTTTTTCTTTGGTTTTGTAGACTGTAGCTGGAAACGGCTCTGAGGATTATTATTGATCTGGACTCAAGTATTATCTGCTATAAGGTAGATCGCTAAGGAAAAGCAGGAGTAAAGTTATGCACAAATTATTTTTCCTATTTTCTACCTTTTTCTTTACATGATGGCTGATCGGCTCGTCCTACGTTACATTTTAGTATAACTAATTGTGACCATTGGTGTTTGTCTTTGTACGCAAAAAAAATATTTTTACATTTGTAGAAATTCTAAGAGTGGTAGAAAAGTCGTGTTAGTAGAAACAGCAGTTTTTCAGTTTTAGTAAAATCACACCGCTCTAAAATTCAAAATTTCAATTAGTTCTAAAAAAGAGTGCTCTTATAAAATGGGGTTCTATTATTACTGTTTATATATTTGGAAATCAAAATTACTTGAAATTTCTTTACACTGTATCTCATTTTTATCATACCACGTGTACCTTGTTTCAAATCATCATCATCTTATCTATATATTTACAATATATTCACTATCCGCACTTGAATTAAAAACTCTTGTAAATAAATAAACTTGCACTACATAAATCTTTAGTTATTTCATAAACATAGACTATTTATAACAATTCGGACAAGTTTCAGCCTTGAGGATTGACTTACGACATTGCAGTGATTTTTCCTTCAAATGTTTCACTGATCTACTAGCTAGAGAAGAATTATTTTTAATATTCATATACCATACCATCTGACCTAATTTACAAACTCTCAACTGGTTTTATTGTTTTTTATTCGTGCCAAGAGCTATTTTGATAATTATTTTCATTTTTTTGCAGGTTCGTATGCAGTTCCGAAACTAGGTGTATTGAAATATCAAAACTAGGCAAACTAGGTATAGTATATTCAACAATTTTTCCCATGATTTGTAAATTACAGAAACAACAAAATCTAAATTTATCACTACTGTTAATATATATATAGGTACTGGAATATCTCTGAATATTACAAAGCTGATGTTTTCGTTTGTTATACTAGAAAATAAATTATTTTTATTGTGCGAAAAAATAAGCCACTTTACACTATGACAATCACCAGCTCTTTGAACAAAGATAAAAATATCGCACCTACGTCAAAATTAGCACTTAACTAGTGACTTACATTGTTTTCTTGAAGATCATACGAGTTGTTAATTATTTTTGGGATGGGAAACTCGATTTTTAAGTAGTTTTAGAATACATTAGATCTTACCAATTATCACACTATTTTTATTTTCTTTATCGACGTACCTGAAACAAATTAGCAAAATGTTTTACAAGTTTGTGAATCAAATGGTTGATATTACTAGATTATCGAAATTTAATAAAAAAAATCCGCTTCCTAATAATTGATAACATTTGAATCAAAGTCAACAGCACAGAAAAAAATCTGGCGTGTCCACTCACACGACTTTCCTACCGCTTGTGTCTCAGACAGAAAGGCAGATTAATGGCTGAAAATATGTTTGTTGGCCTCACGAGACTCTGAAACGTCAACATTTTTTGAAATCTCGACACCGAAAATTTTATACAATAACAATACTTTCCTTTCCTACATAGCCACGATAATAGCGGTGGTAAAGTAAAAATCCTCTGGTCAAATCGAGCGACTACTCATTTTTTTCAGTATGTCAAGACAAACAACAATGGTCATGTAACATTTTTTCGCAAGATGAAACGTTTATCCAGAATCTGAAGAAACATGTGGAAAATATGGAATTTCATTCAAGCATAACTATTTTTGTGCTTTTTCTCAGAGATTGCGCTGTATGTGGGTGGTAAAGAGCCGTTTTCACGGTACAGTCTTGAACAAATCACGTTTTTTGGCTATAGCTCAGGACCCAGTCTATACAGGATTCTCATTCAGTGCCAATGGCGAGTGGTATTGGTACCAAATAAAATAAAAAAGAAAGCAACAAAATACACCGATCCGTTCCCGAGATTATGGTGTCACCGACAGACAGACAGACGGACGGACAGACAGACAGACCAATGGCTGAAAATATATTTATTAGACTTATAAAACTCTGAAACGTCAACATACCGAAAATTTAACACGATTACAATACTTTTCTTATACACCTACTATAGTAGCGTAGGAAAGTAAAAATGAACTGGTACTTATTATTTATATGTATTTGTATTGCGTTGGCATAAATACGTGTCAATTTAAAGAACCTCCGGTAGGAAGACGTGAAATGGCGATATTTTCTTTAAATATAACCCCAGTCAAATGTAAATTTATAAGATTTACCTCAAAAGTGAATGGTTATTATTATATTATTGGTTGAGACCAATTTTATGGCAAGAATTAAAGCCTTCATGTGAAAAGCATTAAATTAAATCTAAAATTCTTTCACCCACGTAATTAATGGTTATTCGAAATATCTTTCTTTCTCCCACTTTTTCCTCATTCTTTCAGCTGTTTGCTTCTTCAATACTTCTATTCCGAAGCTGCTACAGGTACAATAAAATATGTTATCTTCAACTTGAACCTTCTGAAATATCCAAAAAAAGTCTCTTTTGTTTTTATCATATTCTCATAGATTTTAATTAGATTTTATATTATATAAATTTATAAAAAATGTCTGAAAGCTTATTAAAATATTACCAATATTTAATATATTTATATAACAAATTATTCAAATAAAAAAATACATATATATATATATATATATATATATATATATATATATATATATATATATGTTGGTGGTTTTATTCGGGAATACATCCGTTGTTCGTTCCATTTTGGAAAAATTGCTTGACGTTTCGCCCATATCTCATTGGGCATCTTCATCTTCTGACGGATTTCTTCAGCTTTTTCTTCTGTGAAGGACTCTAAGACTCTAAGAAAACAGATACACATAGGTAGATAAACAAATACAACAGACTCAATAAGAAACACAAACAAAACAACGCCTCACTAGAAACTAACAATACAGTTCACAACGTATCCAACTATGAACTAACAACAACAGAAAGGAGAATTCTCGAGAAGGGTTTCAACTTTGCATTAGCACCAAGAAAAACACCAACTGAAGAAATCATATCCCAAATTGAAACATCGTTAGAGTCCTTCGCAGAAGAAAAAGCTGAAGAAATCAGATCGGCCAAACCTCCACCTGCAAACATCAACAAACTTGAACAAAAATCACTCATTAACCTGCGAAACAATAAAGATATAACAATACTACCAGCAGACAAAGGGAACGCCACCGTGGTCATGAACAGCGTTGACTACAAGGAGAAGATGAAGATACTGCTACAAGACAACACATACAAAGCAGTACCAAGAGATCCCACCACATACTTAGAAAAAACAACAAAGAAGATAATAAATGAGTCACCTCTTCCTCCAAACCTCAAGGATCTACTAATTCCGAGAGAGAAATCCAGCAGATGTCCTAAGCTATATGGCTTACCAAAAGTACATAAAGACGGCATACCCATGAGACCCATAGTAAGCGCATTCAACTCACCACTACAAAATCTCGAGAAATACCTAGCCAAAATAATCCAACCAACTGTAGAGAAAGCAAATTCATACATCAAAAACTCCGAACATTTCATACAAAAAGTAAAACAAATCAGACTCGAACCAGAAGATATATTAGCCAGCCTCGACGTAAAATCACTTTACCCCAGCATACCAATTGATGAAGCTTTGGAGAAGATAGGGAAAAATGAAAAATTTCCAATACACATTCTTCAACTCGCAAAACACTGCCTCAAAAACACATATTTCTCGTTCGAAGGTCAGCTTTATAAACAACTCAAAGGCGCACCGATGGGATCCTCACTGTCACCTGCAATCGCCAATCTATATATGATTTATTTTGAAGAAGATGCCATAAACAGAGCTCCATTAAAACCGAAAACATGGTGTCGCTACGTAGATGATATATTCATCATTTGGCAACATGGTAAAGATGAATTATACAATTTTCTGGGCCACATGAACTCAATACACCCGAATATACAATTTACATTGGAAATAGAACACCGAAATAAAATACCATTCCTGGATGTACTGATAACAAAAACACCGGAGGGAAGAATAAGACACACAGTATATAGAAAACCAACACACACAAACAGATATTTAAATGCCAACTCCCACCATCATCCAACACAAATCCAGGCAGTGGCAGACACTCTAATATCCAGGTCCATACGACTAACAGACGCCGAAGATTTAGATAAAGAAATAAAACATATGCGAGACACACTACAAAAGAACGGATACAAACAAAAAACAATCAATAGAGCTATAAGAAAACAACATCAAATACACGAAGAACAACCACAACAAGAAGAATTATTCAAACAAAGAGTTATTCTTCCCTACATGAAAGGAGTAACCGACAGAATTGGGAGAATACTGCAAAGAAACAATATAAAAACAATATTCAAACCCCTGAGTACGATAAGAGGCGCCCTAGGTAACCCAAAAGACAAAAACAAATTAGAAAACCAAGGAGTATATAGTATTTACTGCGGTGATTGCCAAAAGAAATATGTGGGACAAACTAATAGAAGAATCGCAACGAGAGCAGAAGAACACAAATTAAGCATCAAAAACAAACAAAATACATCATGAAAAAGAGACAGGCCACAAAATCGATTTCAATAGCTGTGAGCAGAAAGGCCACGCCCACAGGATATCAATTGAGACCACGACACAAGTATAAAAACAAACAACCAAACGGTTAAATCACAGTTTTCGATCAGAATCCAATTAAGATTATATGCTTATGAAGATGCCCAATGAGATTTGGGCGAAACGTCAAGCAATTTTTCCAAAATGGAACGAACAACGGATGTATTCCCGAATAAAACCACCAACATATTTTTCCATCCGTGAATCACTTCGCTATAATAAATATATATATATATATATATATATATATATATATATATATATATATATATATATGCAATGCACATAACACGCGAAATCAAGATTCAAAATCTACTTATCCGAGCTTATTGGGTTATTAGTAACCCTGCATATTTTACTAATTTTATTCTTTAAGTACTGTACGAAGTAACTGCATAATATTCGTATCTTGCCTTAGTCTATTATAAATAGGTTTGATCAGGAAGCTTCCATTAGGATATTTCCATTTTAAACAAATAAATAAATAAATAAATAAAATTAGATTTGGTCCAGGATTTAAAATAATTTAAAGCCAAAAACCACCTACTAGCCGTGGATCAATTATATCCGGTGCATGAGCCCCACATTTCTTTGTTTTAACCATATTTTTAATTTAGTAATTTTGATTTGATTTTATTTTAAATTTTAAATTATATGATGCCAAGTCTTTTATCAACTTCACAACGTCAAAGTTTCCTGTACCACTAGAATTAATATGTAGGTATAAAGTCGGTCCTAGTTTTTATAAGAAAAATATATCTTATTTTTGATAGGTCATCAAAATCTGATTTAAAAATATAGCTTAAGCAGTCTTGCATTTTATTAAAGCTTATCCAGAAATTTTTCACTTTTACAAAATTACCCTCTTTGTTGCATTTTTTTGGAAAATGATTTTGATGTAACAGTATGAGCCATATCTCAGCACTCTTTTAGGTAAATTTCATATAGAAATGTACCTATTATTGTGATCATTCGCAAAAATTCATCAGCATTTTCAAAAAAGAAGTCCAAAATTTTTTTTTTCAAGTTTAGATATTGGTATATGTATTATATCAAGTTCAAATTTGCTACAAAAATCAGTCGAAAAAATATCTCGGTCGAGTTCGTTAGCAAGCATAATTATATAATCATCATCATAATATTATCCTGTCATCCATAAACAAATCCCCCACCAAAAACATGTAAGCTGTACCGAACACAATCTGTTGATTTGTTATGTCAAACCAATATGTAATATTCTTTATAATGACTATTTTTATTTTATTTTTATATTTTCGTGTAAGTTCTCGCTTTGGACATAGCAAACAACGAGTTTGATAATTCCTTATTTATTGATTGCAAAAGTGAAACATGTTTCTAATTTGGAAGAATAATATTATATAAGCATGTGTTTTTTGAGTATCAAAAAGTTGAGGGAAAAGTCTTCTTAAATCTATGAAAAAATAGCATGTAACGTTCTAGAATCTAGAAAATTGCCAAATTAAGTCTATACATACTCCATTCTCATATTTAAAAAGGGTTGGATGTTCCAGAAAAACACCTAATTGTTTCGTGTCGGGTTAACAAACTTGTCAAGGACATGAGCATATACCCAGTTGCCAACGAATACTTTATTCTTTTGTTTTGGTTTTAGGCGGGGTAACAGTACCTTTACCAATGAAGATAGATGGAGTATCTATTTTCTTTGCCCTTGCTCTTGAAAATAATATCATTGCTAGAATATGACAAAGCAAAGATATTAATTCCTACATACTAAAAAATAATTTATATTGTGTTACACCACCTAGAGGTGTTAATTCATAAAAGTTATCATCATTTCGCCTACTTAAATTGTTTTTTATTCTTTCTAAAAATACATGGTTCATGTCAATTAAAAGTTTGAAATAGCTCTTTTGACTTTGACGGCTCATTATAAAATATATTGAGTAGAAACTTTCGTAATAGATGTTTGAGAACATATTTTTTATTAACTGTGCAAATAAACATAAACCATAGTCTTCTCATTGGCACATATTAAGGAAAATCATTCAGTTTGATGCTTCAACACAAAACGACTCAGTTTTTTTTAATTATAGTTTGTCATTCATGTTAACTGTCGAATTAGAGTTCAAAAGTATTCCGCCTTATTCAAAAACACCTCTATGTTCGATACCATACTGCGTTTCACACTGTGAATGCAGTGTGGCCGGATATAGGAAATGTATTTAATTCATTTCATTGCCATTCTTTACATTTACCTGTAATATTTTTTTCTGTAATTTTGAAATTCATTGAGACAGGACCTGATGGTTAGCATAACAACGCACTGGCAACAATATGGGCTCCATAAGACACCACACTGCATTATCTGATTGAAACGCACTGTAGTATTCTATTATTATAATAATTTATTAAATATAATAGTGAAATTTTTGGTATCAAACTAAGCTAGTCCCGAACTAGTATTGTTTATGTGAATGATAAGCAAACTGATGATTTTTTGATAGCACCGCTAAAATTTCTGTCATTGTTTATTTTGATTTTTGTCATGAAGAAAAAATCACTATTTCAAGTAACGACAAACCTTTACAAATATAGTTGTAGAAAATCACCATGCCTCTAAAGTTAGTAGCTTATAAATGATTGTCTAAACAAAATATCCTAGTCCGAACCTGTCTTCAGCATTCCATCCCGTAGTTACACAATGGTAAAACTTCTGGTTGGTATAATACGTACTCTGTTCTATTCTCCTGCCAAACCAACTATTGCATCATCTGAAAATAGCCTTTCGCATTTTAAGCATTTGCTGCTTTTCTTTTAAAGTTTCGTAAAAATTTTGCAGAATTGAATATTTAGCAACACTCTGCAACACAGTTTTTCAAGTGGGCGATAGATAGATCCATAATACGATGAGATATTTTCAGTTTTAAATCAAAACATTATTTGTATTCTTATCCTTGTCTTTTGCTCATATTTAAAAAGAACAAATCAAGTAAGTAGATAAAAAACTCAGTTTGGAACTTCTCTATTCATACAGAAGGGTCAAGGCTATAGAAAAGAGCTTTAACAATACATGTTCAAATTCAAAAGGCACCCTGACTGAATGAATGGATTATTGCTTACTCAATTTCCCTCACATTTTGTCATTCATATTCCATGTAGGTATGTGGGGTAAGTTAAAACATATCGTAATAACGAATATTTAACTTTATAGATATCTAAATATTTGAAAAATGTATTAAAATAGGCATGACTCTGGTCAACAGTATACAATAGGAATAGGTAGGTACATACCTAAACAATTTTAATACCGTGCCTACCAACGATGACAACGACAACACCCACCTACTCTGTGAGCTACTCCATCCCGCATTGGATTATGTGTAGGTATCAATAATTTGAAATTTAAAAAAAGATCACTTGCACGACGTTCAGAAAATTGACTTTTGTTTTATGGAGCAAATTCCAAAATTGGTATGTTTGCATTTTGATCAACTTCTCAGAATGGGGGAGGAATAATATTCTATAATAATAATTTATTCAAATCTCGACAATTTCTTATTGCTAAAAATCACCAAATTTCATAGTCTTTTCTCAAGAAACGTAATCTATCATAAGGTTAGAAAAAAAAAGATGCTTTCTTAAGTTAGGGCTTTTGAATTCTTATTCAGAAGTCTACACATTGGCAAATAATGAACGAATTATGTCTTTTCAAAATTAGAGCACAGGACATATTCAATAAACAACATTAAAGTTATTGTGTGAGTTCAGTTATATGCCAAATAAACGACTCCAGCAATGTCTCAATACGATTACATATAATAAACGTTTTAATATACTTATTACATACAAACAACAAAAACTTAGGTAGGTACATCAAACTATCCTCTTTCAAATGATCCGCCAATACAAAAACCCAAATATTTACTTTTACAAAATCTTGCATCAGCCAGTGTGATTGTGTTCTTTTGCAGAAACATTTAACCAGCGCGGCCAAAACAATCATTCAATAAAAATTCGCTCATTGAAATTCCGCTATGCTCGGCGAAAAAACGGCCGCCGCGAATATATTGCACGCTACTGATGCCCGTCTCGTGCGAATCGTCGTTCCCCCACCAATGTACTATCGTCGTCGTCATGCAGCGGCGGCCCGAACGACGCTTCATCCACAACACAGCACAGGACATCATTTTCCGTCAGACCGTCGAAGGACTAGCATTGTAGTGTTGTCAGTAAACCGGGTTGTGATATATTATTATTGTGTGAATTACCGGAATTCTACATAAATTTAACAATGTCGACAAAAAAAGGTTCCTCTGTGCCCCTACATACGGCGTATAAGGTAATGTTTTAATTTTTATTTATGCTTTATCTAAAGGCCGGCTTGGACGTGGCGGTATTCTTGAGAAAGTTCGTATTAGGCTGAATTCAATGTTATTTTATCCAGTTATTGCTTATTTTTTATTCGCTTTAACATCATTCATGAAATTAATATCGAGCAAAATAGTTTCAAAGATATATTCTATCTTCTTTGTAAATGACTCACTCAACGTTATAAGAAGTTTTGTATTATTTTATTAATATACCTATTCAAAACCTACGTGGTAGAAACTTTTTGCGTATAGCCTTACTTTATCAAAAAGCTTCAAATTCTAATCAAATTGCTATTGAATGTGGTTTAGGAAACAGCAGTCGATTGGTTAGATAATGCCTTTTTTCATTTACTTGCTTGGCCTTGCAAATAAAAAAAACTATTTTGATGAACGATTTCATGATAAACTTTATCATTCTCCAAATAGTAATATCAATCATATTGCATGATATTTCTAGTTTTTTTTTTGTGCAAAACATATGTGCTTGTTTTTGAGAATTGATAACATCTAAAACAATCTATGGATAATAAGTCTGTTCTTAATCTATTTTCGAGTCTGTCACTATTTCAAAATTTAAATCTCATTTGTTTAAAATATTGAATTGCATAGAATGTAATTTTGAGTAGTCCGTCCGCTATGGATCATTCTAGAAAGTCTGTTGGCAATACGCGCTACGTACGTTAGATCTCTTTTGTGCAGAAAGGCCAGACCATTTCAGCTGGAGTCCAATTTCTCGTGCCATTTACCGTCATCATTTTCTTATTCTTAGACGATTTAACCACGTGCTTATTCTTATGCTTAGCCATGCTGATGGTAATGTGACGTCATGGAAAATTTAACGGCTGTATTTGATGCTAGCAATTTGTAACGGTTACAATAATTATTGCTCATTATCTTGATGGCTCATGGTTTCGATGGTAATAGCGTAATCCTTGTATGTACCTACCCAATGCAGTTTGATTTGGCGAGCTCACAGATTTTTATTTCTATCTCTACCATAATTTTGGCCAACTCATTACATGACATGATGTTTGTCTCGTTTTTTCATAAAAATATATTTTTTACTCTTTGTTTTTGAGCCAAAAATACTTACATATTTTTGAATTCCCAGTTATCTTTATTCACTGACTTTACTAGCTCAGCTTACATACCTATCTATATTCTAATTCTAATAGCCTCATACTTTCCATACCTAGTCGAACCATGTAAATTTACATTCATTATTCGTCGAAAAAGCAATTATCCAAGACAACCTATGACCCCATGGGCGTAGTATAAAATATCTGCTAAAAATGTTTTAAATCTCGTATGATTAATATATTTACATAAGGACAGGAAAAAAGAAATCACTATTGCTTTATTATTTTTTGCTATGACATTCCAAAGTGCACATGAAAGAAAATTGTCTTGCCATTAGTCATGGCAATGATTATACATTCTACACTTTGAATGATTCACAGACCTTAAATCTTTTTATCATCATATCTTCCGAAATTGTTGAGCTATCTTTTTCTTATCAAGAAATGCTTTTTATTGTATTTATATAACTAGTTGAATTTTATCCAGATAATAACTAGAAAGATATTATGATAACCAAAAAAGCAGTTTAATACAAACTAATATATCAGAAAAAAACTCCTTTTTAGAATAAAAATAAAAAAAACTACAATTATAACAAATTATATCTAACTCTAAAGTCTTTGAAGAAAGCTTGAGACGTTAAATATTAAGTTATTTTAGGTATCTGATTACTTATTAAGGCTCAATATAACATGTTTGATTACCGCCTACTGGTTGATAAATGGCATTTACAAAATCCAATCTTGAAAATAGTACGCCAATGGCCTTTCAAAATATTCTTGCCTTATTTTCAAAGCATATTATTATTGAAAGATTTCAACATACCTAGCATAGGTAATTCTATTTTACCTCGATTTGCCTACGATATTTTATGCGGCGGAAAGTTGAAAGACCCGCAAATGTCACGTGTGCTTGAACTTGAAGAAAAACGCATTGAAATTCGTGAATTGATCGCTGAAATTGAGATTTGATGTGGTGTGCTAGCTGTTTCTTGACCGTGAGATCTGAGATCATTCATTCCTTTTTTGACGAGAAAGGATTTTCTGCAGCAGGCTTCAAACGTGCTTCCCGTTGAATCTCATCTTATAATAGGCAAATGATATTTAAAAGGAAAGATGAAGTTTTATGTCATTAACGATCAACTTTCCAAGATTTGAATAATACTACTTCCGATTACTCTTTTTGTATTCTTGGAGTTTTTATATTCCGCTTTTCATATCCCTATAAAATAAGTTATCTCATTGAACCGCCATCAATATTGTTATAGAGTTTCAAGTCTTCATAAATAGGAATGTCAAACATGATTGGCTGTCATAGAAAACCCTAAATTGAGATGAAAAGAAACAGTGTTTATTTCCATTAAGCACACGTTATCAAGCATCTAGAAATCTACAATTGATGTATACTATTTCTCATGTTACTTCTTTTTTCTATTTTTTATAATAACATTTTTATTCTATAGACTTTTGGATTATATCTAGCCACTATAATTCAAAACGTACAACTGAAAAAAACTAAACTGTATCTACTAAAGTAAAAAAGTGAAATATCAATCATCGATTCACCAAATGTGAACTAATAATTTAAACAAATCCATAATGCTATAGATTTCAATTATCTTTTGACAATGCAAACGAACAATTTCAAGTTGTCTTTGCAACGTCATCTTTTCATTATGAGACGATCATAACTGGGTACCTTACCTTCTTGATACGCCTATGATCGAAGTTGGCGAATCCAGTTCTTTGACTATAGTTACGAATAGACAAATGAATGGCCTGGTTTCGTATTTTGTATATCAGTTGAATACACTCAAACCCATTAGGTATACAGAGTGAAGAAGAAGAATAAACAAATAATTTCCTAGCGTCAAGGCTCATGATAAATAATCAATTAAGTTTGAAATCAAGAAAATTGAGGAACTTGAATAGTGTATTTTTCAGCAAACGAACTAATTAAAGAATTGCATGATAAGCTGTTACTTGTTGTGTTTATCCAATTTATGCTAGATAGTAATAGAGGAAATTTTTCTAGTACTTTTTCTTTTTGTTTAATTTGCTCTAAAATTGTTACATCTCTACTTTTCTTTAGTTACGATTTTGCAAAAAGTTTCCTGCTCAGAACTGATAAATCGATTGTTTTAAAATGATCTAAATCTAAATGTAAACCACTTTCAAAAATAACCCTTTTTCAGTTTTGGAAAAAAAATGATACTTCATGATCTGATTTATAAACCATCACTCATTTTTTTCCGAAAGAGACGACGTTTATTCCATCAAATCATCTCAAAAGATTCGATATCAAACAAAACCATAACCAGTCATAGTCATAAAGGGGCTATTTGTGGAATTAAAAATTATTTATTTTAAAATGATTTTAGTTTGACAAACTAATGTTATACATTTAACTAAATTTTTCATAAGGAGTAAAAATTTTTCTATAAGTAATTTGGTTTAAAATTCCAATGCTTTAAATCAGCCATCTAATGAAATTTGAGTTATTTTCATAATTCATTTGATAATCATATAGGTACTTGATTGTACTTGATGTGTGAGTACACAGATGGCAGCACGTTTTTCGACGCACTTTTCACAATAAGGGCCGATTTCATAATCAAATGTAATCTCTCTCTCTCTATTAATTTTAATCCCTCATTAAAAATTTCATAATTTTTTTGATTGGACATATAATTCAATGTTATTTTAAAAGAACGAAAAATAATATGACTGGCGTTGTAGAAGTCAAGTTAAAAGAATTAACTAATCTCGCATTAGGGATACATTATTAAATCGGCCCTAAGTCATTTAAATGATAAAAGCAAAGAGTAAACAGGTAAAAAAGCGCGATTGAAATTGAAAGAGATTTTCAAGGTGAAGAATTTCTTATGATTTTTGCATTTTGTATAAGATATACAATATAAAATTAAAACACGTAAATATTATAATCCTAGAATCTTCCACCTTCAAATAATTTGCTGCCTTGGGCAGTAGCATGTTGGCCATGCCATCCGCTACTGTTCCTAGCTACATCTCTTTGGAGACATTAAAAACTTCCCGTTCTGTTTGCAACTGTCATCAATAGTAAATTTACATACATAAGAATATCTATAGACCATTTTTTGGCATCCTATTTCTTATCAGTTCTTAACAAAATTATACAAAACAACATGATTGATAATCAATCTGCTTTACAACTTCATCCGATATCAACAATTAATTAGTTATAATCAAATCACGTTACTATGCACTTAATTCAGACAACATTGTTTCATATTGTTTCATTCGTATTTATCGCTAGATATCGTGGACATATCTTTTATCTTTCTGTAGGTAGATCTATGGTATTTATCTTAAAATCAGAGAACAATTTAAATAAATATTTTTTTAAATATTAATCTGCTTCTATACATTCAAATAAATATTCCGTTCAGATTTTTATTACCTAATTCAGACAAATCACAGTATCTATCAGTTGCACTTCTAGGTATACTGGAATTCGGTGAGTTTTTAATCATCCTTTATAAATTGCAATACTTCTTGTATACCTACGTTTCATGTAAATATTAATCAATCTGGAGATTAACTTGAGCTTTTACAAGTATTGTGTGAATCACACACTGTTTTTTTCTGACATATAGAATTGCCCTAAAAGAAACTACCTAGACTGTCATAAGGTCCAGGCAATGATTAGAAGTCAAGGCTTAACTGCAAAATAATAATTGCTTGCATTTGATATGAGAAGGACTTCTATTTATTCTTAGTAATATATTAAAAACATCTACATTGCCGATTGGACTAATTCATCAACCAGTTCAACATTGCCGGAACTGAAAATGATTTCTCATTTATCTATACGGAAATAATCGATAGAGTAATTGAATTATGATTTTATAAGAACTGATGAAAAATTATCTATACCTACATATAAGGCAAGTCTGCAATTAAAACAATACTGTATTTATGGGCCCGTATGTTCATTTGTATGTATGTGTATCAATCCATATTATTAGTTGGGTTGCCATTAAAGTGAATTGAAATAGGGAGGTAGTGGCAGTAAAGGGTCTTCCTAACTTATGCTTTTGAAACCGCCGACAAGATAGTTCCCATATTATACATTTCTTTATTACAGAGTTTTTCTGTCATCTCTGAACCAACCCTTTTAATATCGTTTTCCATTGTAACATAATCATTACCTGTAAATTATAAAAATATCTTAATATCGTTATTAGATAAATGTCTTGATAAACTTATCTTATAGACTCCTATTTTGCAATTAAACTTGGTTTTAGAAATCTCATGTTTATTTATTTTAATTTAATAGCGCTAGTGATATTGATCTTAATCTTCATTGTGCCCACTCAAGTATTGGTATTTTTTTAGATCTTTTCTTCATACGTTCACCATGAGCTATTATTTAAATTGAAATCAAGAAATTAGGCTATATTTAATGTTTGTGTTAAGGCACTTTCACACTGGTGCAACAAACCGTTCTCAAACTTTGCTTTTGCAACAAAATCAATAAAGCTGAGAATGTTAACAATAATTGACTTAGACTTAAAGCGATTATCGAATTTATTGGGGCCGAACTAGGGATCTGGTTTACTTTTGAAATATATTCGATCCTGTGGCGAAAAGAATGACGGACAGGAACTGGTGCAGCCGGTTCAATCTTATCGAATTTGAATGAATCTGTGAAAGAGTTAACGGTATGATGAAATTTGCGTGCGCTCGTCTGTTTGCACTGAGTTGAGCGCACCGCACAGGGGATTGTTTCGGTCGCACCAAATTGAATCATCCATCAAAATCGATTTGTTAATGGGGCCCATATTCAGTCGAACATGTCCCTCAACTTGACAAACAAATTTACCCAAACTCATGCTTTCGGGTAGGTTCGAGAGAACCAAACAGTATTCATCAACCAAATTTAACATTTAAATAGTTTTGTTAATTTCTTGTTGACGAACTTGGTCATAAAAATCTTGAACTATGTATGGACCCCTTAAGGCACGAAATATAATAGAATCTTTATTGTCTTCAAATGTAATTACAACATATAGACAAGAAGGATAGGTAAAACTAAACAAATATTCTCTGAAATTTAAAAAAAAAACAATGAATATGTAGTAAAAAGAAGCAAAAATAAAGAAAGAACGTAACAACTAGAATGAGATATTATCCTCTTATTCTTGTAAAACGAATGACCTTAGTATAAAAATACTCCATACAAAATGTACATTTTTTTTTCTAACACAATTGGCATTTCTTGGTCTAATATATTTATTAAGTCAGATTCTGTTCGATATAACTGTGTAATAGTTGGGTTACGAAGGCTTTGGTAAACTGGATACTCGAACAACACATGACTGATTGTTTCCAGTCTTTGCAAACTGCAAATATAACCAAATATAAATTGTAATAGAGAGCCTGTTTGAGCCACCATTTCCAAATCTGAGATCATTCTGCTTAAGCAAGATCTAAAATTAGTGCCGCCAAATCAGAGGAGGAAATATAATATACGTTCTCGTTCAACTTCAAGGCTCGCGAGATCCATTGAATCAACAAATCACTGTGTGCCTCATTACATTCAATCTGAAAATTACCTATACATATTATAATATCTTTTAACCAGGAAGCTTCAGTTTCGCGGGCGAGACTTATGTTTCAAACTGTGTCAGCGTAATCGGGTTCGCCTTAAATACACGCAAACATATCATTGATATAATAATAACAACAATTGTGTATGCTAGTAGATAGGTATACCATTGAATGCATACAAACAATCGGCCACTTTTGACCTCTAAGCAACATATTTGTTTTCGTTTGCATTCGGTGTAATTTACAGAATGTGCAACTTTTGCATGCCCAGCACACTGGACTGGAATTGCGTTTCGAAAATATTATATAGTACATAGCAAAACGGGCCAATTGCTCATAGCTAAAAATAAAATGCCGAGGATGAGGATTTCTCGCTTAGAGCTGGATCTGAAGAAATTTCTTGCCACGAAAAGACACGAGAAACAACTTCATGCAATAATAATTGATACTAGGAAAACATCTCAAACAGCTGACATTGAAATTATTAAAAATTAATAAAGGGTTTAGATCTCTAGTACTCTTTAGTTCCACCATAGAGTTCCATACGTTCAACTTCATAGTAGGTAGTTTCACAATTATTTCAAAATAGATTAAGACATTTAATCAATGAATTATAACATAGAGATCTAACAGTAGAAGCGGAAGTTTTAGTTCTACAAATTCTTTTGTCCATAAGCAAGCCAATTCTATCTATACTAAAATGAAAATTAAAAGAATCTTCTTTTTAACAATAAATCTAATTCCCATATTATAAACTGTGTATTTGACTATCGAAAAATCGTTTGCATTCAAAACTGATGAAGCATTTTATACCTATTAAGGATTTCCAAAAAGAAGCGGCAATTCACAGTAATAACAGGAAATGAAATCATCGTTCAACTTAACTGACATATACAATTACGTTGTCAAGTCCAACTTTTTGTTTGCTATTTTTGGTTGTTGAATATCTTACATCAAGTGAAACAAAATCCAAAACGCATATCACCTACCTACCTACCTACTTTCTACAAGTCATCAACATAACAAAGAAATTGCATACTTAGATATTATTATTGCTCGTATTATGTTGAACTTCTCATACTAAGATTTGCCATATACAATTTCTAGAAACTTTTCGAACGGTGGGACTGACTAAGGTCAATTACCTGTAGAAATGCCTTATATGTATTCTCCGACAACAATGTACAATGCACATCATGAACAGCTGAAACTTAACGGTACAATCGCGAAACTATAAAAATTCTGTAAAATACCTACCTTAACACTAGCTCTAGTAACTTATATAATGAATAAAATTAATTTAGTTTCTCTATGATAATGTGTTCTTATTTGTTCCAGCCCGCTATAATAGCCCAACTAGACCAGAAAAAGGGCGGTGTTAACACAGTTGTTATGACTAAGTAAGTACAAAAAGCTCCAGACTTCCAAAATTACGTTCGTTCATTCATCGAACATCCACAATGCTTCTTTTTTGAAGGTATTCAAATTATTTAGTTTTATATTTAATATCTGAAAATAAAAATAAAAACCACTTATTTTCAATGGAACTTAAAGATAATTTTTAGTATATCTGGTGATTGGATTTATTTTATTATAATAATTATTTTAAATGTATTGATATTTTTATTACTTTTTCCATTCAAGAACCATGTATATTTGTGCAGTACATAGATATTATATAAGTTATAGGTCGCTTTTCTACACCATCAACTGGTATGAATCAATGAATTAATTCGCATTTGGCATTTTTCTGGACTCTGATTAGCGTCAAAAGTTATCTCTTAACGCTAATCAAATATTGATTCTATTTATCGCCGCATGACGGGAAATCTATCTATCATAAATCAACAAATGTGTACTATATTCTATATTCCATTAAAATTTACAGTATATGTATTTTGTTGCAAAGTGTGGTAAAATACTATCATCCTCCTTTATCAAGATACATTTTTGACCAATGAAGGAGGTATACATAAATTTGTTTGTTTTTTTGGAATCTAAGGTACGCCAATTTTGATGATTTCTTTTTCTATTTAAGTGATCATTGCTAAGAAATAGTTCCGTACCAATATCAATTATTTTGAAATCAAATATGGACTTCCCCCAAAGGGGTAGTTTTTAAGAATCAACGTTTTATATGCCAAAATTGAATAAGAGATCAATATCAACCAAGAGGCTTCTTTATGAGATTTCAAAAACGACCAATCAAAATTATGAAATATGTCAATATATAACTTCAGTAAAATAAGGACCGAATGCATTCGATGATGCACCGAAAAGTACAGAATAATATTTATTTTATTAGTACCAGAATCACAACAAAGGATTTTCGCTTGAATCAAACAAACGCTGTATCAGCTAAATGTAGAAAACTTTTGCTGTGCACAGCAATAAAACTCACATTACTTATATTTTTCCCATAAATACGTTTTGTTTGATTCAAGCAATATTGTAATTACTAACATTATTTTATTAAAGATTAACAAAATGGCGAGCTCAATACACTCAATATAGCCAACAAAATTTCATATCATTTGCTCTGAATGACGGTGAATTCTACTTTCTATATATTCCTGTTCCTTTTAATTTTTCGGTAAATTGATGGAAAAAAAATAAGTATCTGTATCATATCATGTATGCTGTGCGGGTATTAAGTCCTACCCTACCTACAATAAACTAAGCGAAGCATTCTGATTCTGAGACAAAAATCTGCCACCTCTTTCAACCCTTCCAAGTGACGTCCATCCCCATTTTTTTAATTGGAGGGGAAATTGTGATACTTCATTGGAAAGGTCTTGAAAAGCAGAATTCAAAAATATATTACAGCTTAAGGTCTTACGTGTTACAAATAGATACAACGCTTAAAATATAAATTGTCAGGTAGTCAGAGCCGAATGTTTTCCATCTTTGTTTTAAATACGGTAGTTTCGTAGGGTAGGTTTAATACCCCGTTAAGTATTTTTGAAGAAATTTGGTAGGTAATTTTATTGGAAAGCTTAGGGGGGGCTATTTGAATCTATTGGCTCTATCAGTCTATCAATAAGCCCATTATGAAATTATTTTTTTTCTGCATTCCTGTTGTAATATGAAATTGTCATCGACAAAATTACCTGAAAATGGTTTCTTCAAAGAAAATTGTAGCAAAATTAATGTATATTGATTCATGCCTGGAGTTGGTGTTTTCTTTATGCTTGAGCTTTAGCTATATACTAATATCATTTCGTAATAGTGTTTAGCGCAGCAAACACGTTTACATTTAGGGCTGGTCGTACATTTATACATGGTTCAGTAATAAAAAAAAGAGAGAGAACGAAAGAGTGAGAAAGAACATATAGTGTTGTTTCTGATTATATTTTGATAGTTTTGTAAGATTATTGGCTACATTAGTAATACCGGAGCTGCTACAAGTATGCCGATACCGCAAGCTATGTGGTTGTGAGTGTGCTGGGAGGAGCTACTGATAACTTGGACGTCCAACGGTACAATATTATACCTATTTTTACAATAAATTACTACTGTTTTTTTTTCTGTAAGATATATTATTATTATTATTATAATTATTATTGCTCAAATCTCTTTGGTTCACTGAAGTTTGAATTTAGACAGATATGCAAGATTTTTTTGTTCCTTACCTCAGTTGCCGATCGTAAATATATTTTCTTATTTCTATTTTATTGGACATAGTGTTCCACTTACATTGCACACAAACATTGAATCGATCATTCTCATCGCCCTTTGACGGAATCTTCACAGGCATGAACTGAAACGTTTGAGACGAAAAAAATACTTCAACAACACATATATATATACTCATAGGTAGTAAATTTTATTAAAATTATAACCAAAAAATAGTAGATCTAAATCTATCAATACCCGGGTAAATTCAAAATGTCCCTGCCTGTGTACATTCTCATCAAGTCATGATGATATTATCCCATCTCCTTTCCTATTCTCTAGAGAGAAATTCATCCTCACTTAAAAAATTAACAAAAACATCATCCATTCTACCATTTTAACTAATAAGATAGTTGTAAGCAAGTAGGGCTCCGCATCTAATTAGAATTTACTTGCAGCTATAAATGTGACAAAAATGAAGTTCCTACAGTATCAGCGAACGGGTCAACTGTTCCATTGGTGGATACCAGGAAGCTAGATCCCGAAGTCGGAGAATATGACCCGTTTCAGCATCGCAAGTTGGACCACCCAACATCGTAAGTATTTCTTATTAATTTTATAACACGTTCAGCATAAGAATCTTAATTTTACAAATAATTCAAAATTATGAGTTTACAAAATTCTACCACGTGTTCTTGAGATAAAAGTTATTCATTTTAGTCAGTCCTGAAGATATTATTGTGAAAATTATAACTTCAGGACCGTAGATAACCAACTTTGTACGTTTGTAAGTTTGCATAAAACGACTTATTCTTCAATCATCAATGTTTCTTTTAGGGATATGGATACGCTCATTCATCTTCTTAAGGGCAGTCTCGGAAGCGGCATCCTTGCTATGCCCCTGGCATTTTCTCATGCCGGCCTTTTCCTCGGTCTGTTCTGCACCTTCGCCATTGGTATCATTTGCACCTATTGCGTCCATATTCTAGTAAAAAGTGCACATGAGTTGTGCCGGCGAACACGGGTACCTTCTCTTGGTTTCGCGGAAGTCGCCGAAGCAGCCTTTCTTGCTGGTCCTAAGCCCTTCCATCAATGGGCCAAATTTGCCAAAGCCATGATCAACATGTTCCTAGTTATTGATTTACTAGGTTGCTGTTGCGTCTACGTGGTGTTCGTTTCAAAGAACATCAAGCAGGTGGTCGATCCCCAGTATGTAATGGATGTACGGTTGTACATGGCGGCATTGTTGCCATTGCTCATCGCCACCAACTTAATTAGAAACCTCAAATACCTCTCGCCACTTTCAATGATAGCTAATATTCTTGTTGCTATCGGTATTGGTGTAACGTTCTATTACATATTCACGGATCTTCCCTCCCTTGATAATACACCCAAGGTCACCAAGGATCTATCAACACTGCCAGGTTTCTTTGGAACTGCTATTTTTGCTTTGGAAGGTATTGGTGTAGTTATGCCACTAGAAAATAACATGAAGACACCTGCGCACTTTATTGGGTGTCCCGGAGTTTTGAACACCGGTATGGCTTTCGTGGTTATGTTGTATGCTTCCACTGGATTCTTCGGATACCTCAAGTATGGTGAAGCCACCAAAATTGGAAGCATTACTCTCAACCTACCTGACGAACCGTAAGTAGATGGATTCAACCGGAATATTACTATTTTTATTGATCACGCTCCGTCTTCTTTACAGACTTGCACAATCAGTTAAAGTGATGATAGCTGTAGCCATCTTCTTCACATATGCACTGCAGTTCTACGTGCCAATGGAGATCATCTGGAAGGCGGTAAAGAATAATTTTGGTTCCCGTAAAACACTGGCTGAGTACGGCATTCGCGTATCTCTGGTGATCCTGACTGTGGTTCTGGCTATTCTTATCCCGAACCTCGGTGGGTTCATTGGTTTAGTGGGTGCTGTATGTCTGTCGATGTTAGGTTTAATATTTCCAGCTATTATTGAGCTGGTGACCTTCTATGAAGATCCTGGCCTGGGCAGGTACAACTGGCGATTGTGGAAAAACATGTTCCTCATATGTTTCGGTTTGTTGGGTTTCGTGACTGGGACCTACGTTAGCATCAATGAAATCATTTACGGTTGAGAGACTAGAACGTTTCCTTATAGTGTTTCTATCGTCTCCTTTTCAACGGGGAGTCAACGACAAACACTGCCGCCAAAGGGGTATCCCACCGGCTGGAACCCGGTAGTTTTATTTCTTCCAAAGCAACCACCGACCAGAGTGGATAACAGGAGCGATAGATTAGAATAAATTTATAAAAATAATGTTAGAACGTCACCTGATATCCGAAAATCTCAAAACGAGTCTAATAAATAATGTTACATCCTAATAAATATTTTTTCTACTGTTAAGACAGAAGCATATCCTCCCTACCTAAATATCATGATTTTCATCTTTAGGTTTTAATATAGCTGAAAGAGTGGTGAAAGTTGCGACTTCCAGTTATCCACTTTAGGTCTTTGAAGTTTTTAAAGTCAACTATTTTTAATATAATTGTAAATAGATTTTGCCAAAAGACTCCCTGTCCTTACTGGACCACAAACATAGGTCTTATCAGTATATAGAAACAAAAGAAACAGTTTTCCCTGACAATAGACTATACTTAAAAACTGATATTTTTATACCTAATCAAATTGAAATTTAATTTATATGAGATCTCGGGAAGACTTCAAGCATATTGCCAAAAACCAAACAAAAACTTTGTGTATTTACTCTCTATAACAAAAATCTCTTAGAGACGTTTAGAAATACTCTGCTAAGTTTCGAGTAGACTGCAGTTCAAACTGTGATTCATTTTAATTAGGTTTCTCAACGCCGTATATTTTTCCTAGTTCTGGTTCTCTCATCTATCAAATCCAACTTCATTTATTGAGAAAAAATGTTTCATTCATCCTATTTATATATCAATTGATTGTGATTTTTTGTAGATTAGTATGTAAGCTCAAATTATAGTGTCTTTTTGTCGGTGTTCATTACTTTTGCAAAACATGTTTTTTCATGGTCCCCAGTGCGCTGCTCACACATTTTATCAATGCAATCAATGATTATGACTTAGGTCAAAAATAGTCATCATCTTTCTAAGCAAAACATATGACTTAAGAATCAGACTTAACTTGATCATTGCTTAATTGATAAAAATAATATATCATTATAGTAATCTCAGCATGCAAAATTAATATTAGAATTATATTGCATTGGTTGCTAACCAGTTCCTAAGTGGTCGTTTTTAATTTCAATATTTTAAGTATTTGAGAAGTGTACCTAAGTATATTTGATAAAGCGAAAGAAATCAAAAATTCATTTATTGAATCTAAATATATTACGGTCTAATAATTCTATTTTTTATAACTGGTTCAATCAAGCATGATTCTAGTGGAGTGACCATTTTTCATCAAGAACGTAAATTTCTTGATGAAAACGTGAAATTTTATCTGCTACAATGCTTAGTTAATGCAATGATGAAACTAGTTAAGATTTAAATAAGCTAGATAGATGTACCTAAAGTAAACCATACTTTAACCTTTCTCCAGCTCTTGACGTACCTACAAAGGAAGTTTCACTATTGAATGCGCTAAGTATGAGAATTATTTCATTTCATAAGCTTTTCTATCCATCATTTTCACCAAATCATACCGAAATAATAAATTAGCGATTTAATAATAAATCTTAGCCTCAAAAATATAAGAAATAAATTTAGATGGTTCGGTATGGTTTGATATATATATTATATAACGTTTGTACTTTCCAGTAGAAGTTTTGAACGCTAACACAAGTGAACACAGTAAGGAAACAGTATTTATATAGTTCCAAAGGAACTGTGTGACTTGGTGCCTTAAATTTCCCGACTCTGGATTTTTTTCCAGACGATAGGATAAGAAGTTGAAAAACAGGGTTCGGTCTAAAAAAAAAATAGTGGAAAAGATATATTCAAAAGCGTTATGTTCCTTAGAACACACAGAACAATTTTATGTCTAGGGTTCGTTTTTGGTTCCAGCTTGTTTGGAAATTCTTTGGAATTTTCGTTGTTGAGTTTTCATAGATTATTTTCAGTATAATTAATTTATCCTAAATTTTATAAAATAGAATTGTCTATTCATATAATCCTGATAGTGTTCTGTGTGTTTGATAAGTATTTTTACAAGTATTTATTTAATATTTCAAGGCACTGTGTGATCGCTACCTCGCACACGCTCTTAAACCAAATTTAGCTCAAAATTCGAAGGTAGATCTGATTGTCTTGAAATATTAGGAAATATTCTGGAGTGATAATGAATTCATGTGCCAAGGGTTCAACGAAACTGAGTCATTCGGATTATTTAGCTACAATTAATATTTTTAGTATTTCTAGTATTCTTCGTACATGAATTTGGAATGTACTGGTATGAAAGTCGATAGTTCCACACATTTTGTTATATTGATATTATACCTATCAAAAAAATAAATTGTTTTCAACATGTGGTTATAATTTTTGACATCCCCTATTCCATCCTGTAAATATATTCTAAAACAAAATTTAAATTTTTCCAATTTTCAAGTGTTTACTTCTAGAGAAAGGTTACTTTCTACACATTTTCATTATTCCCATTTGATGTTTAAAAACATTTTATTTTGATTAAAGGTAACTGCAAAATCAGTCAATCTTATTTCTAATACAGATGTATTTCTAAAATTACGGCTTTTTTTACTTTCGCTTGAAAACCGTCACCCTTGAGAGAAAAATGAGGGATGCTAGAGAACCCAAACCAGTTGCACCAATCAAAACGTACACCACTATATCTGCTATTCTCAAACTGGTCACCAATCTAGACTTCAGTTCGTCTATTAGGTCGGAAGTTAATTCAGCACTCTGTAAAAATATAAATATTTTTTTACATAATCTATGCAGTAAGTTTATTTGCATATTTCAATGACTTGAATTTTCAATGGAAAAGTAAAAAGCTTAGTTTTTTACATTGTCTTACATACATATTAATAAAGCAACTAGTATTAAATTGCAAAGATTTAACAATGACAATTACCTCATCCAGCCAGATTATTGGCAAGATTGTTTCGGGCAAATTATCCGTCATTGAAAAGAAGGACACTGGTCTCAACACTAGATTTAACTGAACTCGCTTCTTGCCCTGCAAAGGAGTACCAGTATTCTGAAAAGAAATAGAACATTTATTATGAAGGTATATCATCTATTTAAAGAGCAAATGCTGCTTACTGGCTCAACTATGAGAAAGATTTGATGTTGTTCTGGATCAGGTTTCAGCTCTTTGTATAAGTTTGTATATTTCTTGTCAGCAAAAAGGAAGTGTGGAAACGACAACAGGACTGGTTCATCTGGAAAAATACATAATGACTGCGGTTAATAACTTATATTTGCTGCACTTGCAACTTGCAATTATTTGGATATTTTGTCTCCAGATAAACCAGCAGTATTATGGGTGCGATTCTTGAGGTCCACACTAAAAACGATCCAAAAGATCTACACTTCAGATTATATGAGAACAATCAATCGTACATAACAGGATAGACAGCAAAAAATGTAAGGTGTATGTATGAATGGCATGTCTACCGGACTTGAGCAAGGGACCACCTTATATATTATAATAAGTATGAAGTAGGTCAAAAATGCATACGATAATTTTTGGTCGATTATTTTTGTAATAAAGTTAAAAATAATATCCCGAAATTGTATCAAGCGATTAAAATAATGGGCATTTAAAAAAAAATTAACGACTACCATTTTCAAAATTACATGTGCAAGGAGTTGGGCAGACAGCGTTTTGAAGACATACAATCGCAGAAAATTCTATAGGGAATAGGACGAATTATTTATCAATCAAAGGAAAAAATGATTTACACTACATTTACGATGAAAGGCAAGAAGAAGACGGTGAGTACCATCGAGGCATCACATACCTTCGTGTAACTTGCCAAGAGGCTACCTTTCAAAAACATCTTCGTAAAACCGGGCTTAAAGGCAACATGAGGTAGTTGCCCGAGCACTCACTGGTAGTATGCCTAATACAAAATAACCAAAACAATAAAGAAGAGGACTCCTCTTCTCCGTGGTATATTTCATAATATGTCCAGATGTGGGCTTCTACCTTGTGCCTAGCGCACATGAGCAAGCATTGTTCTATCGATAATTCTAAGCATTCCAATCCGTGGATCTCTTTGCAACAGCGAGAGCCAACTTAAATCGAATAAACACTTTTGACATCGATGAGTACCTGAAGTACCCTACAGAGCTCTAATATATGAAGACTTATTTCGCACTGTCCAAGGTTATAGAGAAACGTTATTAGGAAATTCTCGAGTCACAAAATGGCTGGAACTGCTCCAGCTTTGTATCAGAAATACAGAAGTGCCAACACCATTATCGCATTATCAACATTGTTCATCCTAGTAAGGCATAAACTGTCATTTGCGAAATAATACCCTTTTATTTATTAACCCTGGTAATACCTCCATTCAAATCGCGGGTAGATCTAGATTGGCTAACAAAGAATATTATATCGCATAATCGTCGTGTGGAAAAAAAATTCTAACAACCCTCGCAAAAGACAGGCATCTTCCTAAATATCATATGCGACTCTAAGGAAAAGTAAAAACATATTTTATAATTAGAATACGGGAGATTAGTACACATTATTACAATGTCTTTCGACTGAAAAGTTTCCAAAATTAAAAATTCGAACCTAATTGAATCAACCTATTAACGAAAAATTCAAATATATAATGAGCAAATAGTATTCCTAACCACAATTGTGGTGTATATAATTACCAAAACATGGTGATACATCCGCAACTCCATCTAAATAACAATTAGGCATTCCATTTGGATCTAAAACTTCTTTAACGCAATAGCAGTCATTCTCTGGATCTTGGGACCATAGTGTATTTTTGCCAGCCACAAAACGATAGCCATCTACACCCATGTATGAGTCTTCCTTAACGAATTTTATGGGAACAGTCCTAGAAGAGACGAAATTAAATTTTAAATATTTCTCTCGAAATTATCTGCCAAAATACGTTGTTTAGGTGATTAGGTATATTACTAAAGAAAGGATGTTATATAATAACGATGAGTCTTCGTGTTTTTAATATTTCACAAGTTAATAGATAACGGTATTGACCATTTTCTATTAGCTATATTTTATTTAAAAAAACAATAGTAAACATTTGCATTCTAATTAGTAAGCATTTATAAAAAATCGATCGTCTAAAAATTTCTATTAATATATTGATAGTTTCAAAATGGCAGCCTTTCAAAGTAAAGATTAGATAGATATCAGATATCATTGGAAATATTTTTGATGGGTTGGTATGATTTGTTCTAGAACGCGAGCTTTCTTTTTCTTGAGACCAATTTAATGAATTTTATATAATTCACGTTCAACGTCACAACTTCCGTCGGAATTCTAATATTTTTCTTACATTTATCAAAGAAGATTGTCTTCCATTAGTACTCTTTTTTAATGAAATGAGAAATGCATGTTCATCGATATGAAAATATAATGATGGATTTATTCTTATTTCTGTGTCTGTGACAGTGTGGAAAAAATGTCAAAATTACGAGTTCTGCTTCTGATCGTTCCATCTATAACGTTTATGTTTAATCAGAGTATCAGAGAAAACATATGTGTTTAATGCCAAATTGTCATTTTATTGGCTTGAAGTGCTTGAAGATTTTCCCGGCAAAACGTTATTGCTCCTTACTCCAGACGAGCATTCCTATTCGTTATAAACAACGATATACTAATTCATATATAATGGCTCTAAGGCGAAGTGCTAGGAACAAGAACATCCTGGAAGAAGTTACAGCACTTCCAGATCTAGCGGAGAATGGGTCCAAAGCCAAGAAAACCGCGAAGAAACCAATTAAATCTAAAGTGGAAAATGGATCCGCTGACGAAAAACCAGCTAAACAAATTGCTCAAAATGATGACAATCAGGAGCCACCACAAAAGAAATCAAAAACCAAAGACAAGGTATCGTCAAAGAAATCCAAGACAACCGCGTCTATTGAACCCAAAATTGATGAAACTGAAGTTGAAGAAACAGAATCTGCTGATAATCATAATATATACGCATTTTCTGCCAAGGACATTAGAGGTAATGATGTATTCCTTGGAGATTATAAGAGGCACGTCTGTATTATTGTGAACGTGGCTTCAAGGTGTGGACACACTAAAGCGAATTACGAGCAGCTGGTACAGCTACACGAAGAATACTCCAAATCCAAGGGTTTGAAGATTCTAGCATTTCCGTGCAACCAGTTCGGTAAGCAGGAACCAGGCGATGCTCAAAAGATCTGTGAGTTTGTTGAGAAGCGTAATGTTAAGTTCGATATGTTTGACAAGATTGATGTCAACGGTAAGAACGCTCATCCTCTTTGGATCTTTATGCAGAATAAAATAGCGGGCCCTAAAGGTAACAAGATTGACTGGAACTTCACAAAATTTATCATTGATAAGGAGGGTAATGTTGTTGAACGACATAAGCCATCTGTTAAGCCACTTCAGATGGTCGAATCTTTGGAAAAGTATTGGTAGAATTAAAAAAATTAAGTTTTCTTCTGTATAATTGTGCTGTTTCATTTATGTTAGATTCATATTGGTGATATTTTCTTCTTTTTCATATGTACCTAGAAACTATATCACAGAAACCACCTATCACCTATGTCGAAAATTTGTAATATTATACCTCAATAAAGCTATTTTTATTATTTTGATTTTATTAATCATAGGTATGAATATAGAATTAACTAGGTAGTTGAGACACCGATGATTATTATGAAAATTAAAATCTTGAACCTCTAATAAAATTTAGGTTTATTAGAACATTAAAAAAAATGAGACTAACCTTATTTGTTGATTATTATTTATCATTGCTTATTTACCTATATAGGTGACATGTATATCTGATAAATAATTCGTTTTTAACTAAAACATTCATTTACTTATCGAAAGAAGGTAATTACCTGTTTAGAATATAAATATCTTACCCACCTACCCAATAAATATTTTAGACGGAAGGGCGTTGTTATCATAATTTTGATGTCGATAAACAAGAATGTTAGTTTTATTGATATGCGATTCGGTGTTTCAGTGTGTTGAACAATTTTTTTCTAAAGACTAAAATAATTTACCTATGTTGGATTAACATTGGTACCAATAAGGTAGAAAGGTTGTGGTTTGATTTTCAAATCAATTCAAAAAGTTTGAAATCAGAATCAATAATATTAATACATCCAATAATCTATAATCTTCATCTAGAATCTCAATATAACAAATAATGGACTTAGAATGTTTACACTTAAAATTTCAGCAAATCGTCATTCAAAAGAATCATTCCATGAAAGATAACCAGAGAAAATAATTCTACCTTCTCTCTGAACGTAGCGTAGAGCGTAACGACCGGTGCCTAGGCACATGATACTATAAGGGTGTTCGAGCAGCGGTTCAAACCAGTTCCAAACCGTCAGACGCCTGCGCACTTAAATTTACGATGAAATAATTTATTCCCAACTACTAGTAAGATGTTCGAGCAGTAGTTTTACGATTTCCAAACTAGTCCGGACTCAGTTTGAGACAGGCGCAGTTGAAGCGTCTTCTTCTTCTTTGGGTACAGTGTTCTCTGTTGTTGGAGAAATCTTTTTCAGAGAACACTAACACTGTCCTAAATTAAACCTTGATTTGTATTTTGTCCATCAGTCTTTCATTGATGTTCTCTCTTATCTTTGGTCATAAAACATATCTATCGGCATAGTCATTTGGTCTATGACGACGAAATTGTAAGAAAGTGGAAGGGGTAGTTTGCAAACTGCAGTTTGGTGTTCGAGCAACCAAATCCAAACCACTTGGAAACTGTTTCAAACCGCACATGCGCATTTTAAACAGTTATCAAACCGTCCCAAACTACTGCTCGAACAGCCTTTATGATACATAGCACTTCTGTGATGTTTCAGTGAGAAATTCGCCAACAGATGTCTGCACTTGCGCCAAAATGCGCCGAATTAAAATCTATAAACGTCCGGCGCCAATTTCAATTTAAAATATGGATCACTATAATTTTACTCAAAAAAGTTAAAAAACAAGTTCTAAAAGATACAGATATATTAAAGAAAAAAACATATATACATTAATAAATACAAAAAGAGATATAAAATAATATAAAATTCCTTATATAATGAAAACAAATAAAATACATTTTCTATGATAACAGTTTATAAAGAAATATAAAGATTAACAAAAACAAAACCATCAGTCTTCAGTGAAAATAAAATATAAAATTTGTAACAAAAATACATGGACTTTAGATTAGGTTAATTATTGCAACTGATTAGAAATTGTCGCCAGCAATTTCCAAAGCCGTGACCAGATCATGTGTACAATCTTCTGTATCGTCGTTGTACATATTTGAGGTTAACAATTCAAACATTTCTTTGTTTATTTCGAAATTTTCGCAACAACGTTTCCTATTTTTAATAAAAACTCTTAGTACCATCGCTTCCAACATTTTAAGTAGCATTCGATTACGCGTTTTTGTTTTCACAAGATTCATTACAGAAAAAACGCGTTCAAACATCGCACTACTAATAGGTAAGCATAATAATCTAAGAACAAAAGTTGCTAATTCTTAAAAAAAAAATGATGACCCATCACAATAAAAATAGGCCTTAAGCCAAAATTCTACTGTACTGTTGGGCAGTTCACCCCCAAACTCATCTTTCCAATTAACAGATGTTAATTTCCGCCACTGATTTTCTAGAATATCCTTAACTTCGGAAGGAAGTAATATTGACATAAAAGGTAAATTCTGAAAATCCGATCTGTTTATTGTTTGCAAAGAATTTGAGGGATGCAATAATTTTATATTACTGTATTTACCGAAATTTGATGGTAATCTCTGACCTAATTCTTGTAGTAAACACTTCAAAAATTCAAAGCATCTAATCTTTATTTCTTGTCTGTCTTCATTTGATTTAGACAATAACACGTTAAAATCATATTCTAAATCAGCATTCTCTATAGACAAGTATGATAAATCATTAAATAGTCTTTCACATTTCTTAATAAAGAGTCTGCTTTATTTGAATGGTTAAGGAACAATGGTTTTATTATTCTTCTTGCAAGAGATTCAATAGAAAGGAATAAACTGTAGTAAGCAGAACCAATGTCATAAGTTTCACTTTGAAATACTAAACTTAGTTCTTGCATATCGGCCAACACAGGTTTTAAGAACGTAAAATATAATAGAATTTTATCATCATTTAACATATATTTCAATGTGTTTGCAACATAGCCCCTTTCTTTTTACATACTGAAGAAGGATTCAAGTCAGTTTTCTCCTGAATTTATTAAATCAAAAATGTTCTTATATTCAATTCTACGAACATTACTATGAGCAAACCAGTTATAAATCTCACTCGCAATAAATTCTAAAGCTGTTGGAGGTTTATCTGCAGCTTTGGATACTGAAAGATGAATTGAATGGCAACTACATTTCAAGAGGATAAGATCAGGGACGTCATTTTTTAGTAGTGTGTATAATGGATGATTACGTCCACAGAGATTATTGGCTCCATCGGTACCTAATGACATTAAAACAGGAAGTTTATGTTTTTCTAGGAATTTTATTAAATTTTGATGAAGATCAACTGCTGTGGCTCTTTCAATTAGTATTAAACCAAGAAAATCTGTCACAACTTGTCGATAAGGTTCACTAAAATAGCGAATACAAACAGCCATATATTTATTTATTGCAATGTCTGTGGACTCATCAACTATTACAGAGTATTTCTGTTGGCCAACATCCTTAACAATTTGAGCCATTAACGCCTTACCAATCACATTCTTAATCAAACATCCACATTTTGTTCTATGGATTTTGATGTTTTCCAATGTACTTCCTTTACCATGCTTTTTCAGATAGGAATTTAGATGATCTACCGAGCGGATGGAGGAATGGAAAGTGATATATAAGGCCAATTCTAATTCAGCATCCTTTTTCTCTGTAGTAGGTTTCACTATAAAGTTGAAAACTTTAGCACTTCTATTTCAATAAATATAACAATTCTTACCAAAATTAAGCAATATTGTTTTCTTTGCTGAACAAATAGAGTTAGCTTTTGTAGTATGTTTTTTTAGATTCGCGTGCCTCTTCAAATCTGCAGCATGCGCTCGAAGGCTGACATGGCAATACAAACAGTAAGCCTCATTCAGATCCTGACTTTGATAATTTGGCATTGTCTTATTTTCTCTAAGCCATCCTTAAGTTATAAGAAAATCATTGCTACTAATGTAAGAAAACAATTTCAGTTACTAACCTTGCGCCCATTTTTCTTTCTCCCATGAATTCTGGTATTTATGGAAGCGCCCCATGAAAGCTTATTGATGTCCCCTTTTAAATTTATAACTTGAAATCACAATTACAGCTTGCACGAAATTCAAATAGTCACAACTAGAAATATAACGATAAACTAAATCAAATATTTTTGTCGGTTTGGATTTAGGCGGCGAACGATAAAAGTTTATAGTGACAAATGACAATCGACACACATCACGTCATTAGCTGTGTCTTTGTCCTATGTCCAGACTTCAAACTGTTACGACTCCATGGCTGTTTGCAACAGAGAGTCATAGAATTAATAAGCAATAAGCAATGATTTTCTATGTATTAGAGATTCGAGCTTGCTGTTGCTGTTAGATATTTAACTATCTTGTTAAATTTTGAGATTACGAAGTTATTTTTGGTCTACATTTGATGGAGTAATTTAATTGAAATTCGCCAAATAATCGACCAATCGTCTAGGATAAAATTTAGGCGCCTGACGACTTAAAAGATCGCCAATTTGGCGATAAATTGCCCAATCTGGTCACACTAGCACTTTGTACTTTTGTACTTTGTCCCTTGTCCCGTCCTCAACAACTTGGCAGCGTAGATAATTATAGATAAAACCATAACCTCACTTATCAATTATCTGTTTTGGGAATTCAGCAACTTCATTAAATATTTACAACACTGATGCAATATAAATGTTGCTGCTGAGTTTCAAGACCATCAGTAAAGCTGCGTTCGCGTGTCGTGCTTTAGCAGTCCTCTCCCCCAAGATGTCGAAAAATCCCGAAAACTACAAGGAAGCCCAGTCAATTTATGAGTTCAGTGCTCGAGATATAAAAGGCAATGAAGTATCTTTGGAGAAGTATAGGGGTCATGTTTGCATAATAGTTAATGTTGCTTCTCAGTGCGGTTACACGAAGAACAACTACGCTGAATTGGTAGAGCTCTACGACGAGTATTCAGAGAGCAAGGGTCTGAGAATACTGGCCTTCCCATGCAATCAGTTTGCTGGCGAAGAACCCGGCGACAGCAATGAAATTTGCCAGTTTGTCCAGAGCAAAAATGTAAAGTTTGATGTATTTGAAAAAGTCGATGTGAATGGTAGCAATGCACACCCGCTCTGGAATTATCTAAAACACAAGCAAGGCGGCACTTTAGGAGATTTCATCAAGTGGAACTTCACTAAGTTCATTATTAACAAGGAAGGACAACCCGTGGAAAGATATGGTCCCAGCACTAACCCAAAGGACCTTGTCAAATCTTTGGAGAAGTATTGGTAGACCATTGCCTTTCAGACGATGTCCCAGATACTGTGATCAATATTAACCATTATTATATTCTTTACGCTTAATTGCCTTGTTAAACTTTCAATCTTTGGAAAACTAAGTTAATCGTAAGTTCGCTTATCCCTAAATATCTAAATAATTGTGAGATTTTCTTCATCCTAAATCTAGTTAGTCTTCTAAAGAAATGTAGTTTTATTATCCTAAAGTATCTACATATTTAGTAAATAATTTGAAATTTTCTTCATCCTAAATCTAGTCAGTCTTCTAAAGAAATGTAGTTCTATTATTCTAAAGTACCTACGTATTTAGTAAATAATTTGAAAATTTTCTTCAGGTTTGTGAATCTTATTTTAAATTTCTCTCTATGTGTGTTGACGAAAATTAAATATGTAAGAATCTTATTTGATTATTAAATATTTAAATGAACTAACATCAAATATGTATTTGTTTCACTATTTTCTATAAATTCAATAATAATATGACTTGATGAATAAAATTTGAACTTAACATGATATAAAAATCGTGCTCAACAAGCAATCGAAAACAATTGATGTATTCGAGGACTTGTAGATCTTTTTTGTGGTTCAAAGTGAATCACCCACGCGTGCACTCTGAATTTTCAAAACTTAATTGAAATTTGATACACCTGCTTCTCTTGAGAATAAATACATTTCTGCGGATGATAAACGCAAGATTTTCTTCTATACCTATGGCATGTCACTTAGTTTGTCACCTACAGAACTGTCATTAAATTGTGTATCAGTTTCTAGGGAGTAGGCACTGCTGATTAGTGCGTACTGCTGGAGATAGTTCTCTGGTGCAATAATTTATAGTGAGCTTTCCATACATGAAAAGTGTCGAGGTTCGTGTGCTTTCCAAAGGGACTGTGATTCGTCACATTCCGACACAAATCGACTATACTCAAGAGCAAAGTTTTTAATTTCGTGGTTAAGTGAGGTTGAAAGTAGGAAACCGTCAAGTTAAGAAGGTTAACCTTACTATAATTTGTATGGAGGTTAATCGAGTAGTATTTATTTTGTCTTGTCAATGGTATTTATAAATTTAATATTTGTGCAACAACTTCTATTGATTGGTTAGCATCATTCTATGGTGAGAGTTAAAAAAACGTTTTACTGTAAATAATGTATGGATACTTTTGATGTTCTTGACAATGTTCAAGAGCACAAAGGTTTCCTCGACAAATATATATTTTTAGATAATAATAAAATATGAAAGAACATACCTAACATATACTCACGTCACAATAAACGGATTTATATTTATAAGTATTTTCTGATAAGTAACTATAAACTTAAATACTGGGAACTCAATATGTCACAGAAATATGATTATATTTCTATGGCTAGTGCTATTAAGAATCAAAATTTTAAATTTTCCAACAAGTAGATAGTACCAACATAATTGATAAAATTCACTAGTTCAACCAACCGAGTGCGCCACCTAATGAGTATATTCAGAGATAGTATTCGTGTTTCTACACGAGAAGTTGGAAAGCTCCCTAAAGGTGTGTATTCATTTGTTGCATTTGCACGTATCGTATCAACATTTTGTATCACCCTGTCGTTTCAAATAGTTAGGATGATACGCTGCAATGTGGTGCCAGTTTTTGACATGCGTATCCGTATCATTTGCGCGAACGGTGGTGAGAGGAACAAAACCGGCGTAGCTGCGATAATTTTCTCCCTTATCGCAATGAGTACACTGCAACAGCACATAAAAATGCAACGACTTGTCGAAGTCTCGTCCACAACCAACTACGTATCGTAACATTTCCTTGATTTTCCGGCGAAAAACCGACAATTGGGCGATCACGCTCGTTGAGTTTCTTTGTATCAAAATTTGATACGTTACTATATCCAACGGTTCCCGTATCCATTAATACGCAACTCTGATACGATACGTGCAAATGCAACAAATGGATACCCACGTATCCACCTTAACATTTTGTGTCTTTGTGTCATTTTTTTAGATGGAAAGCTCCCACTATGGTCGTGTCCACAGTAGTATCTGATTACCAAACGCTTAGTAATCAGAGAGATGACCAGCCGTATTCATAATCCAATCTTGGTTCGGTATTCATAATCCAATCT
Source organism: Crioceris asparagi (assembly GCA_958507055.1). NCBI lineage: Eukaryota > Metazoa > Arthropoda > Insecta > Coleoptera > Chrysomelidae > Crioceris > Crioceris asparagi. Next base: position 33,882,674 of record OY293828.1, read on the forward strand.
TTGTTCGGTACTGGCTAGTACCATATTAAAATAAAAAACAAAACACTATCCTACCATAACACTGACATAAGATTCATGAACCTAATTTAAGGTTAGTTTAGTTAGATTGCAGCATAGTTCTCATTTAGGACCGTGGATTGAAGGTTCTGTCAGTTGTGTGTTCTGGTTCTGGTAGCTATAAACCTTCGCACTTTAGTATACGACAGCTACTAGTGGTGGACCTATTTAATCTTTGGTTTTGGTATCCAAAAGAATTTTCGTTAGTCATTCATTTTGTATTGTTTGTATTTGCTACATAGGAAAAAGTTGTTTTAGTTGCCCAAAGCATCGCTCTCCCGCCCAAACGAACGAGGATTACGATTTTTTTATATTCTTCAGGCGTATACGGATCCTGGCCAAGAAGCATCAACACTCGCAAACTTGAAACTTTATCTCGGGACTACCTATGAACATGCCTCCAGGGGCTGATGAATGGGCATAAATTCGGATATCGCAATCAAAAATCTACCTTTTGTGGAAATGACCTTATCACTATAAAGTCGCTTACATTTTCGACAGTAGACACTTGGTGTAGAATGTAGACGCTTGTATTTAGGCATACGAAAATGTAACTCGGTACTCACGGAGCGAGAAGTTACGTAGGCACTTATTCGATTGCGTTTTTTATGCTTATCAAATGGAGTGGCAACTTTAAAAATAAGAGTATAAAGTAGGCACGCAACATTTTTATGCAAATCTCCAATTGTGCTGGAATGTTTACACAAAAGAACTTAATAAATATTATATAAAGCTAAATGAATATTGTGCTGATAGTTAATTAGACTTTCTGAACAATTTTGAATATTTACATGAAATGACCAAGAAACTGTTTTCTCTCGTTATATTGTTTTTTTTTTAATTTGGATATTTAAAGAAACTTAGGAAAATCAGTGTGAAAACAATAACCATTCTCGAAGCCACTCTACAAATCAAACCGGCAACGCTGTTGGAGTATTGTACACATTTTTCATTCAATTTCTGAAGCCTGGTTGCCAAGTCAATAATTGTCGTTTTTGCTTGTTATTGGATAGTATTGACCATGACAATTTACTCAGGTCTTGCGTCTTCCTATCTACTTAATGTTATGAAAGTTAGACTGCTAATTAGCTAGAGGCGTTGATGTAGAGGGATAAAAATATAAAATACCATAATGAGAATAAGGAACAGTGAGCGACTGAAAAAGTGACAAAGTACCTACTAGGTATTTGCAATTGACCTCTTCAAAATATGTATGTGAAAAACATTTCAAAGAAAAATATATTGGCCCCAAGAATTCACTTCGAGCGGAATCTAAAAAATATGATCAAGTTTGATTCTCTGTTAAAATGTACTGTACGTACCCAGGTTCACAACAAGCTGCTTCATTAATAGGGAAAAGTTTGAGTATCAACCATAGTCTAAAATTATTTTCGTGTTTGCCTTTTCTGAAAGTTAAATCAATACTCTGCATCATAGAAAATAAAAAAGGCTTTTTAAATTACGGTTCATAGTTCCACAGATAAAATATAGCATAAGTTCGTGTCAGAGTAAATTCTCTTTGGTAAATTCGTTCGAGTATTCTTCGTGGAATCTCCATAACACTTCGCCATCAGTAGCACTTATCCCTCTACAGATGCGATCCTGGCGGGTCAACACGTTAACAGTTAACAGTCCCATGTACAAAGCTCCAGTCGCAAGATCTGAGTAAATGATACAGCGCTCCAAAGCGGTGTTGCCAATACAAAATAAATGATTTTTCCTAAGATCTGGTTCCTGATCGTTTGCGGAGTAGTTTTATGAATGACTTGTGGCGTCTATCTTATGGTTAGAGATCAATGATTTGGACAAAGGAAACATTTTTAGGTTGATTTGGATGTCATGCGAATGGCAAGGAAGGTGTGTATATAAAAGCCATGCATTGTACAGTCACAGCTTACCACAACAAATGTTATGGTAAGCTGTGGTATAGTCATAAAACTCACATGAAGCATATACATAGACACCACCCATTTAATTCTACTTCCGGCAACACAGTATAACTGGCACAGCTGCTTCACTCCCGAATTGATCTATTTGTGGCAAATTTTGAATTTGAAATAATTAATGTTTTTTGAAAACTCCGTCCTGCCGATTTTGCATCCCCATATCTTCCCCACCCAGCACCCCTATTTACTCCACCCTGCCGTAAGCTTGATGGGGGTCAACAACTCAAAAAACACACTTGGATTATATTTCTGACATATTTCTCTGGTGCAGTATTTTTTTTGCCAAAATTGCCGCATTGCGTCTTCAGAACCTTTACCAAATGATAATTTTCATTTCTGAACTAAAGTGAGACGATTTCCATCGTTTGGTACATAATTACAAGTAGCTATAGGCACAGTATAAAGAACTATTATGCCTACTGTGCAATAGGTACTCAATTTAGATATATCCTTCCAAAAAGTAATGAATTCTGGAGGTTTATTATTTACAATGAGCGTTTTAATTTTTATAGGTCATTTTAGTACTTTCTGTAGTTCAAAGTTCAAATATTTACCAAACTACCAACACCACACTCTCACTGTCTCTGGATGTAATTGATACATATAATATTTTTTGCCAGCAATTGCACGCTTAAGGATGTTCGTTGATTACAAGTATAGAAATCCATAAAACGATCAGTTTTATAAACTGGTGTATCCTGATTTGACAATTGTAGCAGGTCATAAATAATACAAATTAAATAGTACCTACATTTAATAAAATTGTAAGACGCCGATGTCTGTACCTACATCACAAATATTTAAGAAAAACTAATATGGGGAGTCTTTATTATAGCAACAGAAGCTAAAAAACAGTTTTTCGAATTTTTGTCTGTTTGTCTGTATGTTTGTACGCGCATCACGCAAAAACTCTGCATGGAATTGAAGCATTTTTCACAGATATATTTTTAGAGGTCTAACTTAAAATATAGGTTCCATTTTATCGCTAGCGCCTCTCTGTATGTTTGTACACCCATCACGTAAGAACTACCGCATGGAATTGAATGTAGTTTTCCACGTGCACGAAGTAGCTGGCAAAAGTTAGTAAACAATTATAATCAAAAACATTACCTTTCATAATATGGCTTTCTTATTATACTATAAAAAGCATTTTTTAATAGAAATGTCTGAATTTTAATTTTAAAATTTCTAATTTCTAATAGTTTGATCTTTTAAGGTCAAATATTATACATATACTCAATATCGAGTGAATTTCTTTATGTTAGTTCAAGTCTAAACCAAGGAGTTCTAATAAGATCGGCTGATTTTGTGACTACCTACTATCCATGATAGTTTGAATTTTTCTCATAGTTGTTTCTATTTTTAGGTAAGCTGTGGCAATAGTATATTAATGTGTTTATGAGAAACTGGACCATCCAAATAAAAACATTTATTTATTATTACCTGATTTTCTTGGTGCTTATGTTGATGAATATTGTTTGGATAGTTCGATGAAAGAAATAATCAATTTGTTGGAATATAAAGTCATTAAACATTCATTAATTATCAGGCACTTGTCATCTCTTGCTAGAAATATGAGTTCAATATTTAAATTATGGTACTTGGTACGGTTGACGCTTTGTAGTGCAGTTCTATACCTCTCTATGTCGCTGTTCTTTGGTGATGCTAAAATGTAAAATATTCTATTTTTGCAAACATTTTTTTGTCTTTAATTAACAAAAGCCAGTAAACTAAACTTTTACCGGATTTTATCATAATAGACTGGTTAAGTCAGGCATATTATATTTAAATCAATCAACAGTTCCTTTCTGTTTTAGGTAAATTTCTTATAGAAATATACCTATTGCGATCGTTCACACTTTTGAATTTCGAAAAAATTTCAACGGCATGTTGTTATATGTCTATAAGTTAGTCCAAAAAACATTTGGTTCAAAAGTTTATATATATATATATATATATATATATATATATATATATATATATATATATATATATATATATATATATGGGATATTACGAAATTTGTTAACACGATAGAGGTCGCAGTTTTAAAGGTATCAAGTTCAAATTTGCTACAAAAATCAATCTCTCAAATATCTCGGTCGAGTTCGTTATTGGGCAATATCGGGTAAGTAGTTTCAAAATGGCGACCATTCAAACATTTAAAAAAATTATCAAAAAAGAGCAGTAGTGTAAATATTATTGAAAATAATTTTAGGTTATATATATAATCAGTACCTACAACTTTTGTTCAAAGCAATTTTTCATAAAATACACAGGTAAAAAAATAAAAATTAATAAATTAAAATAACAAATATTGATAAAACATGAACACTCAATATAAATTTGATGTAATTGTACATTTTCTGGAGATCTTAATATAGACCCTGATTAAAAAAATATATAGTATATTTATTGAAAAGAAATAGACGAAAAAAAAATCTGCCTTGAAGTGGACTCGAACCCTATCTGCTTTATATTCAACAGCCAAAACAAAAACCTCTAACCGCAAGGCTATGACAATTTTATTTAATAACATGTAGGTATACCAATGAAAAGGTTGTTAAAATTTCAATTCAATGAATTTTGAAAAATTTACCTTTCCGCTGACTACAGGCCATCGGGATTTTTTTACTTTCTTACTCCAAGTAGCCTAAAAAGGAAAGTATTGTAATCGTGAAACATTTTTGGTGTTCGGTTTTCAACAGATATTTTTGTTTTTAAGGCACCGATATTGCTTGCCGGTGACACAGATTGTGGAATACTTATTATATTATACACTGCCATATTTCACTTCTTTTTCGTTTATTAAGTAATGTTGGCTTTGATTTAAAAAAATCCCGATAGCCTGTAGCCAGGGGAAAGGTAAATTGCTCATAATTAGTTTTCAAACTACATCAATAAAATTGTGTATCGTTTGATTATCTACGAATCTGGAGTAAACTATCGCTTTCTTTAAAAAATAGATTTTTAACACCATATATGTTCAATTTACATTGAAGATCTGGAATTGAAAATAGTTAATTAATGTCAGGATGGCTCATCAGCTTGGATAGCTGGGTGATACGCGTGGCTGATCTTTTTTTTATTTTAATTTTTTTGCTTATTACTTATAGATATCTTTTTTTTCAATAAAATTTTGAAAACGAATTACCAATCCCAGAAAATATACTATAATTACTAATTTCATATTGAGCTTCCATGTTGTTAACAATATTGAAAATAATTTTTGATTAATAATTTTAATTTTTTATCTATCAATTTTAGGAGAAAATACTTCAAATAAAAGTTGTAGGTACAGATTATATCTATAGTTTAAAATACATTTAATCAATGGTTACTTTTTGTGAATTGTTTGACCGGTCGCCATTTTGACACTATTTCATCATAGCCATTAACGAAATGGACCAAGATATTTATACATTCGATTTTTTGAGAAAATTTGAACTTGATATCTGAAAAAAATGCGACATCTATCGTGTTAACAAATTCCGTAATATCCCACATATATATATATAAACTTTTCAAAAAAAAGTTATTTTGGACTTACTTATAAACATATGTCACCATGCCGTTGAATTTTTTCGAAATTCAGAAGTGTGAACGATCGCAATAGGTACATTTCTATAAGAAATTTACCTAAAAGTATTTAGCTACATAAACTATCTGCTTAGAGTTAGGTATGTATAAACAGCAATTAGGTACTCAATACTTGCCATTTATTTTCACGTAAAATTGCTACCAATTCTACGTTATCCTTAGATACAATCAAACATAATCTTGCTCAAAGCAATTTTCTCTGTGTTTTGCAATTCTGCAAGCCAAAAACCAAAACGCTAAAATAAAGCAATTGCTTACCATTTTCGAGATATTTCCGTTCAAAAATAAGACAGTAGCGTTAGGTGTTATTTTAAAAAACAACTTTTTTTACTGAAATATCTCTAATTAAAAACTTGTGTATTTTGAAATTCAAACATCAGTCTCTCCGGCAGCCATATTGGATTCTGGTTTGCCAGACCTTATCACCTCTATAATAGCGAATAGTGTTGTCAGCACCTTATTACCCCTTTATTGCTGCCTTTTTCCTTCTATCGTAAACTGCCAAGAAAATAAATCAATTGAGATAACATTCCTTGTCATGGAACACATTTTATAGCCCAATGCGAACGCTCCTAACGACAATGAACGTCAACCTCCCTCACTCATCACGCAACACGCAACGCAAAACGACTTAACAACGAAACATACGAATCGAATCATCGAGCGGTGAGCAGATGATGTATTGTGGATGGCGTGTTTAAATCTATTATATTGCGTGTCAAAGTCTGATTGATAAATATTATCATTTCATTAGTCATTCACTTTATTCCTATCTCCTGGGTGACCAACGACAATTTCACAATTATTGCGCAAGTACGCTTTGCGGTGGTAAATACATTTTTATGTTAGTTACCGGTCTTCATCTGTTCAGTTTGCTAGCAAATTTCTGTACCATCGAGGATTCAATTGACGGCTCCTGTTCAGCCACTATGGCCAGTCCAGATAGTTACAAGAACGCGCAAACTATTTATGAGTTCAGTGCCAAAGATATAAAAGGAAATGATGTCTCTTTGGAGAAGTACAGAGGTCATGTTTGTATAATTGTCAATGTTGCTTCTCAGTGTGGATACACAAAGAACAACTACGCTGAACTGGTGGAGCTGTACGATCAGTATGCAGAGACGAAAGGGTTGAGGATCTTGGCCTTCCCTTGCAACCAGTTTGGTGGTCAGGAACCTGGATCCAATGATGAAATCTGCCAGTTCATGAGCAGCAAGAATGTCAAGTTTGATATGTTCTCCAAAATTGATGTGAATGGAAAAGAGGCCCATCCTTTATGGAAATTCCTCAAACATAAGCAGGGCGGCACGCTGGGAGACTTTATCAAGTGGAATTTCACCAAGTTTATCATAGACAAGAATGGAGTACCAGTAGAGAGACACGGTCCCAGTACTAACCCCAAAGACCTCGTCAAATCATTAGAGAAATATTGGTAGATCATCTATGATTATTATTGTCTGTGTTAATCAAAAGTGCACTGGAAGTTTTTTTTATCACATCTACGTTTATCATTAGTAGAATAGGATATTTGGTGTTAACAATTTTAATAAAATCTAATATAAGTAAGTATCTAGGAGGTTTTCATTTTATCTACCGAATACCTAAAGTGTATGTACACATTTTTCTGGAGTTCAGTGAAGCAGGGCTTTTGAAAGTACCATTAGCAAATTGGATTGGATTCATAATTTTGTATCTCAATAATATATTGACAGTAATTAAACTGTGTAGTTTATTCATTTTTATTGCAATGCGAGTGCAATTATCTTATTTCTAGAAAAGTCTAATGGAAAATTTATAAATAATATGTAATCATGTTTATATTTTTCCGCTTATCATATTGTTAGAGCTTCATATTACGCAATATGAAGTATTTTTATACCTAGAATAAATTTTATTCTGAATACCTCACTAATGATCAGAAAGTTATACGGGGTAGGTAAATACTAAATACTTCGGTATTTTTTTCGACAAATTGATTTTTACTTATTATTTATTTGATTGAGGACATCTTTATTTTATTCTCTACGCATAGACAAATGAATCAAAATTTTATTTATACTGGCTTATGAAAATGTGTGGAAACACCTGATTTTTCCATAGTATCTTAACCGTTCATTCTATAATTTTGATTTATATTATACATAGGTAACGAGCCGTTTCATTGGATGTTACACCTAATGCAATTGAAGAAACTATATCTCATAATTGGTCCACAAAATTAATTCCCACAATAATAATTTATTTATTTGAACTATAATTCCGCTTTGTAGATTCGGAGAAAATAGACTGCGACAGACAGACATATTAGGAACACATTGTTTCACAGTACCTATGTACAGTTATGTATTTTTTTCAATTTTCAGTGACATAATTTGATTTTCAACAGCTAGGTACGCTAATTTTTAAGATACTACAGATTCCTATACATTAGTGGTTTTCTCTATATTTGGCATTTCCAGATAGTCTCTTCTTCAACAATTTAAATGATAGTTTTTTAAATGATTAGTTAACAATTTGAAAGAGCTTTTAATGAAAAATTGCAATTTAATATTAAGGAATAAAACACATAACAAATATTTTGGAAAATTGCAACAGCTTGACAAGGCGGTCTTATGGAGTTCTGAGCAATTACCATGATTTTATTTAATACCTACTAGAAGATGCCTGTAACTTCGTCCAGCTTATAGCCCTTGTGTATGGATTTATTTTATCAATTTCATCACCTCAATTATCCATATGAAGTGTGAACTTAGTTGATAATTTAAAATTTACCTGCGCCCCACTGTTTTATGAGCATGTGGCTTAACTATTGAGTAACATATTTCGTAAACGGTACTATCTATTTTACTTACCTACACTACTATAGTAGCTGTATAATGCCCGGCACTTCACACCAACCCTGAAGATTACAAGAATTATTTCAGAATGAATGACTTCTTGTTTGATCATCTGTTAAATTTCGCTTGTACTATCTATTAAAGAAAAAAATGTCTTTCTACACTCACGTCTTCACAGCACAGATCTACTGCGAGTACCACTAAAAGCAGTCTATCATTTTTCTACACTCAATTTTTAAAACTGCATCTTCTACAGATGTGCAATGCAGGCGTGAAACTAATTTACACTATCGCATTTGGCGCGCGAAACGTAACACGCAAATGTTGACGTTTCAGAGTTTTCTAAGTCTAATTAACATATTTTCAGCCATTGGTCTGTCTATCTGTCTGTCTGTCTGTGACAGCATTATCTCGGGAACGGATCGGTGTATTTTGTTGCTTTCTTTTTTATTTTGTTTGGTACCAATATCACTCGCCGGTGGCACTGAATGAGAATCTTATATACACTGATAGCCAAAAAACGTGATTTGCTTAAGAATATAGCGCGAAAACGTCTCTTAAGGATTTTGATTAAACTTGCCTAAAGTATTCTTCTGAGAGCCCTCTACTACCCACATATAGCGCCATCTCTGAGAAAAAGCACAAAAAAAAGTTATGCATGAATAAAATTCCTATTTTCCACTTTTCCACATGTTTCTTCAAATTCTGGCTAAACGTTTCATCTTGCGAAAAAATGTTACATGACCATTGTTGTTTGTCATGACATGCTAAAAAAATGAGGGGTAGCACGATTTGACCCAAGGATTTCTACTTTACTACCGCTATTATCGTCGCTATTGTAAGGAAAGTATTCTAATAGTGTAAAATTTTTCATTCACTGAAATTTGCCTGCGAGCGGTAGGAAAGTCGTGTCAGTGGACACACCAGATTTTTTCAATTTAATTCCGGCAGTTGATTTTCTTCATGAAAAAAATTAACCTTACTTATCGTTACTTTGACGAGTTTCTATAAAATATATCGATTAGTTTCTCAGAATAGTACCCGAACATAAAAAGAACTTCCAGAGATTCATAATATGTATAGATTTATATTTAATAAATATTTTTTACAAAAATATGACTGATTTAATAAGTTGGTGCACTGAAAAATTCAAAATAATATTAATTCTATTGGAGCGGGTAGTTTTGAAATGGTGCCGTGGGGAGTCAATGGGATATTTTTAGCACCATTCTTCTACCAGAAACAAAATCTAAATTAAGCTGCAAAAAGTATTCTAAACGCAATCCTCCAATCTTTATCTAAGTCAATGAAATCGCCGCCAAACCATAACTAGTGCTCCTTTCGAATATAACATGTTGTAGATTTAAATAAATTGTCCATTGTAGTAGATAGTTTAGTTCAAACAAAAAATATCCCGATGAATTGGTATTTTCATGTTTTAATCAACATCCCCCCTCAACTGCGCACCACGTGGCAGGAATTGGAAGCAGAAACAGACTGGACGCTAAGCGAACCACTTTTTTACGCTCGTTTCAAGACCTATTTGTATGACTGTGGTACTGACTGAACTAATTTCATAGACTGTCTTCATCGACTTATAAACTGACTGACGGTGACCAGTGATTGACACGGCTTTATATATATGAATCTTGATGTAACATTCATCGGGAATGTTCTATGATTATTCTAGACGCTTGTCAAAATGACAATACTGTGTCAAACTGTACCTCACATATAGTTTCTGGAAGGTTCGGAAATAAATCTACCATTTCTAGAACTACTTAATGAGATACATAACCAACAATTGTAGTAAACAAGGTAGTAGAACAAATCGATACTAAAACGAATAATAACCGTAAGTACATGATACAATATTCACGTTACACTGCCCCCTTATTAGCTTTGAGGCACCCGATCAAACATCATCCCTTTTTTGCATCCTCTTGTCCCAATCCTCATTCTCGCCTCCCGAGGAAGACAGGTTACTCGATGTTCTTTTTAATCTTCTGCTTCCATCATCCAAATGCTTCACTGGAGTACGACTACCTTCTTCTATAGGTTAACATCTTCGAACAGGAATAAATAATAAATCTGCTCGCCCGCCACCCGCTACAGAAGGATGCGCTGAGCGATTTTGCGCAACGCCCAGAAATAACATACAATAACTTTCCTTTTTTGTAACGTGGGTAACGTGATCTTATAAGTTAGTTGTCATGAATAGGGTGAGCAAGCAGTAGTTCAAGTCAAACTCGAATGGTCAGAAGCATGCGCATTTCAATTTTGAGAAGACTGAAATTGAAATGCGCATGCCTTATAGCTACAGAACACAGTTGGAAGAAGTTTGAAACTAGTCAAAATTGCTGCTCGACACCCGTGGATCAAGGTATAACGATACTAAATCCAATGAGTTTTGGATAATTTTGGGTGGTCGGTCCAAAGTTTTAATGATTTCTGGGTAACTTTGTTCTACCTTTGCTTTCTAAAGGAAACATAAACCTATTCTGTGCTTTTCGGCTAGAGGACGTAATCCTGAAAGATTTTTTTTCTAAAATATTCCAAATTATATAGGGTTTAGATAAGTAAACCAGAATAAGGCCTAATTTTTGAAAAAAATAGTTAAATACTTTTCTTCTATTTTCTCAAATGGAGTTGGGGGAGTGGGGAAGTTTTTTATGAAGAAATGCCAACAATTTTAGTTTTCTTGAACCGAGCATAGATCAGAGTCATATACAGTAATTCGGCTTAGTTCCAATTGCCGTGGGTAGGCGGCACCTTTGTATGAACATTTCAAATAAAAATACCCAATCACTGTGGATAACTATGAAAACAGATTAAATTTTATGTAAACAGCTTGTTGTTATCGTTAACCTATCTCGAAATATCACTAGGAACTCTATTCGGTCCTCTGCATAATGTCAATTTTGTGAAAATCGGTTGAAATAAACCAAGGTTATAGGCATTTTTTCTATAAAAACGTCCCCGCTCTCCATAATTATTTTTTGAAAAATATAGAAGAAATTCTTTTAACAAAACTTATTCAGAATTTAAGCGTTACTCCAGTTTACTTATCTAAGACCTGCTAAATGGAAATATCTTAGAGAATAATGATTTTTCAGTTTTTTTAAGAATTACGCCATCTAGAGGTAAAGCTAGAGACGATTTCTGCGATGAACACTTACAGCCGGAGGATAGGCTTATCGGCCAACCCGCTAAAACATTTTTTCAATATTTGTTTACAGTTTTTCATTTTTTTTATTTTTTTATGGATGATCGCGCCTTTTAAATAGTAAACGTGCTCCGATGATTCTTTTTTTATTTGATAGAGGACTATTGGGAGTTTGTCCTATTGAAAAAACAATCGTCATTCAACATGTCCTTCCCCTCAAAAACCTGTCCCAAAAAGGGTGGAGGGGCCATTTTCTTTCGAAAATCAAAAATTTGAGACTGCAATAATTAAAGAAGAGACCATATCCGACAATGTTTAAGTCGGGCATTTTCAAAAAATCATAGGTTTCCGAGTTACAGTAATGGTAGTGTCTGAAATATGTGTGTCTCCGTTATGAGGTGGGGGTAATTTTTTTTCGAAAATTGAAAATACGAGACGGCTGAATCAAAGAAGAGATTATATGTAGCAACAATAAAACTGGGCATTTAAAAAAAACGGTTTACAAGTTACAGCCAAAGATTAAGGTGTTTCTAATCTTTGTTACAGCAGTGGTAAAGTGAAATATGTGTACCTATCTCCGCGATGTTCTGAAATCTCTGAATAAATATAAGCAATGTCTTCTTCGATGAACGTTGAATCCATTGATGGGTAATGTTACACTCAAATGTGATAAATAAATATTTTTTACAAAAAATGGACCGACTTTATCAGTTGGTGCACTGAAAAAAATTCAAAATTATATTAATTCTATTGGTTCTGGTACTTTTGAACTCGGTGCAAAAAGTTTTCAATCTGACTACAACTGCATAACTGCCAAATTACCAATTACCAGTACCAGTAGATTAAATATTATTTTGTAGTTTTCGGTGCACCAACGAATAAATTTGGTGCATTTTTTTCTTAAAAGATATTTATATTTAAACATTTTCCTCACAGAGAATGGTAACGTAGTTTTTTACTATTGTTCTGTTTGGCGTTCTTATCAGAAGATAAATACCTTGTTCAATATTTTCGATTGAAATATTTTCTCAATATTGTTTGATAAGCCGATAAATATGAAATCTTTCAATTTGGGAGAATAATTCTCACAAACGAATTTTGTTTCGTGTAATTTATCTTTTAAATAAACCGATAAAAACATAAATCTATAAAGGTTGTAAGATATATAGGGTGTCTGTAAAATGTCCATGCAGTAGTTTCTGCGTGATGCGTGTACAAACATACAGACAGACAGACGAAAATCCTAAGAACTGCTGTTTTGGCGTCTGTTGCTCTAATAAAGAACCCCCATATTATTTTTTATTAAATATCTTTAATGTACTACAGACATCGGCCTATTACAATTTTATTACATTTTATTATACACGTATAAATGTATAGATGTGGCGAGCGATGTCACACAGTATGGAACTCCTGGTCGTACTAATAGCAGTAGCCGAAAAATGAGTTTTACTCAAGACTGTAGCGCCCTTTACATCCACCTCAAGGCACATGAAACTATCCCTACTATCAAAGTGTTCGTTCATATTTTGGCTAAATAGTTCTTTCTACATCAAAATTTATTCAGACCATTGTTTTTTTCCTCGGCACGCAAAAAATTAATGGTCGCCTGACTTGATCAGACGATTTATATATTCAATGGGTTTTCTTTCAGAACGGTAAGAAAGTCGAGTGAGTTATTAATTACAATTTATTTTCATAGTCAGGTGTTCATCGTACAAATAGGTGCCAAATAATATTAGATAAAATCTAATATAGATATGATTAGCTACACCACAATTTATCCAAATCTAAGTTTTCAGTCCCTGTACGTGTAACAAAGATGCAAAATAATCTCAAGTAGTTACCTACTGAGAAGGTCCAAAGTCAGACTGTCACTTATAAGTCCTTAAATTGTGACCTTATTCACAACTCTTTTGAAAACACTAAAATAGTTGATACGGTAATAAGAATTGTTCACCATGAATTTTCTGACTATCCAAAATATATTCTTGATTTTTATTGTATAAAAAAATCTGTAAAGCTTATTATCAAATGCCGTTTATTCAACTATTCTAAAATTTTGTATTTGTAAAAATTTTCCAGTAAAATGATTCGTTAAAAAATTATGAACATTCTCGACATAAGAGATAATCTCTAAGCGCAGCCATTGAAAGTCGGTATTAAATATCATAAGAGCTCGTTATTGGAGAAAACACCATTTCTGGAAATTTGTGACTAGGCTTGAATTGTGACACCTACAATGAATTGCATTTTTTAGCGATAGGTATCGTATCTCTTTTTAACAATGCTTGGATTACTTTGATAACAAAGCGCCTAGAAAAACTGAAATATTGAAGATCTTCGGTTATTCTGATCAATAAATATTTTTTACAAAAAATGAACCGACTTTATCAGTTGGTGCACTGAAAAATTCAAAATAATATTAATTCTATTGGTGCTCGTACTTTTGAAGTTGTGCAGTTGCAGTTAGATTGAAAACTTTTGGCACCAATTTCATATGTACCTACGGTTAATTTTTGATTCATTTGAAAGAGAAGACTTGAGTAATGATCCCATACTCGTAAAAACTCAAATCTGAAATCTCCTTCCCTCCGAAAACCGCTCCCGGAGGGGGTGAACGAGGAACATTTTCTCGAAAATCGAAAATCTGAGGTGGTATAATTAAAGACAGGACAATATCCGGAAACGTTTAAATTGAACATTTTTTTAAAACAGTTACGGTTTTCAAGATAGAGGCATATTAACTTGTCAAATATATGTATTTTTGATATGTGTAGATGGCGATTTCTTTCGAAAATTGAAAATCTGTGGGTACTACATGAAAGACATAATTATTTGTAGCAACATTTATAATGAACATTTTTTCCTTCGTGTTTCGGTTTTCGAGTTAATTCGATGTTAAAATGGTAACACCTAAAATTTTAAGCGTATTTCCGCAGCGATGTTTCGAGATCTCAACAATAACAATTACAAGCAAAGAATATACGTAGGTAATAGGATAAGTTCTATCTTCATTGGTATTAGTGAACGTTCAACGATTTTCGTGACTAACCTTCATTCAAAAGTGTGAAATAAATATTTTTTACAGAAAATTGGACCGACTTTATTAGTTGGTGCACTGAAAAATATAAACTAATATTAATTCTATTGGTACTGGTACTTGTGAAGTTGGTGCCAAAAGTTATCTATCTAACTGCAACTGAACAACTTCAAAAGTAACAGTACCAATAGAATTAATTTTATTTTATATTTTTCAGTGCACCTCTCTAGGATGCCGACAAAGGATTTCGAGAAAAGCCCAGTGGCGGCTGGTGAATCAAAGACCAGAAACGGCTCGAAAGATCTGGAGTCTTTGTCAGGCATATATTAGGGAGAATTGTCGGGATAAGAAGAGTGTAAAAAGACAGTGTGCAATAATAGAAGAGTCAGAGTAAGCTAGTGAGAATATTTAATAGTAAAGTGAAGTTGTAATTTTTATTATACTACTTTCGAGTGCAAATAAAGTTTATTTAATAATTCTAAATTAGTCTCACTTATTTACGAACCCGCATACGCAACAATTTGGTGTCAGAAGTGGGATAAGTGAGTGAAGAGGCTTTTGTATATGGTGAACAACCGAAAGCAGACAGAAAAAATGGAGAAACTACTAAGTTATTCTCCAATTTTTCGAGAAAAAAAGAAGAACTACGACAACAAGAAAAGAAAGAAGAGGAGGAGCGAAGGCTGCGAGAAGAACAGAAAAAGGAACAACAACTAACTAAGTTATTCTCCGATTTTTCGAGAAAACAACAAGAATTACGACAACAAGAAGAGAAAGAAGAAGCGGTAAGACGACAGAGAGATTTCGAGCAAATTGAAGGATTGTTCCGAAATGTCCATCAAGAAGTCGAGACCGTAAAATAAGAAGTACGAGAAGAAATTTGGACAGTTCGAGATGAGATTGGGACAGGCCGAGAAAAAATTGGGACAGTTCGAGAAGATTTTGAGGAAAAGTACCAAAGAGGTGAAGAAAATACGGGATACCAACCACGACGAAAGCAGCAAATTGGACACGTTGGCGATCACTACAGCCAATGAAAAACTTAAACCACCAACGTTTGACGGCGAAACATCCTGGGCCTTGTACAAACGTCAATTCGAGGCTGCAGCCCATGCACATGGATGGGATAACAGCAGAAAGCGACGGCGTTGGTATTGGTCTTGAGAGGAAAGCCTCTTGAAATACTTCAAAACATTCCTGAAGCCAAACAAACTGATTATTCGGCTGTTGCGGGCGCCTTGGAACTAAGTTATGGCAAGAAATATCTTAGTCAAATGTATCAGAGCCAGTTAAAAAGCAGAATTCAAGGTTCAACGGAGTCACTGCAGGAATTCAGCAGTAGCATTGAGAGCATGGTGCGACTGGCTTATCCACAGGCCCCGGACGAATTCATTGAGCAAATTAGTGTCCAGTACTTCATCGACGGAGTTCGATATATAGACATGCAGCAAGCGTTGAGACTAGGCAAAACACATTAGCCGAAATATCCAGGCACTGGAATACGAAGCTGCCAAAAACGCTTCAATGAATCGAGAAGTCAGGGTGTCAGACGAACCGCAAGATAATGAAGATTTCCTTAAGAAGCTGGAGACGATGTTTCTCGAGGAGGTAAGGAGTCCGGATATAGAAAAGTGATTAAGTGTTACAACTGCAACCGAGAGGGACATATAAGTAGAAATTGCAAGCGACGACCCAGATCTGAAGAACGAATTGTTCAGAGAGAGAATACCCGAATTCAGGAAAACTCCACCTCGCCAGTGTAAGGGGGCGAACGCTAGCGACCACTGATTATCAAGCCCCCAAGTTAAATTTGCGCTCGTTTAAGGAGAAACGGCAAAGTTTAGACTTTCAAATTAAAGACCGAAAACAAAGAGAAACAGCCAAAGATGTTGCACATATCCAACAAATGCAGATGAGGAATAAAGAAACGAAAATTACCGAGGAAATCACCAGAGATAACTTTAGAAGAGAACAAATCGCTGACAAAGATTTGACGATAGTACGGTGCTGGCTAGACCAAAAGCGACGACCTGAGTAGCAAGAAATCTCCAGATTTGATCGGACGGTCAAAGGGTACTGGGCTCTGTGGGATTCGTTGTGCTTGCGGGATGACTTGATTACTCGTAAATGGTAGGAGCATTGTGTATCAAACCGTTGTACCCCGAACAATAGTAGCTGGAGTACTTCGTGAACTGCATGGCAGTCGCAGTGGAGGACATTTCGGAGTAAATAGAACACTGGTACGTGTGAAAGAGCGGTATTATTGGATCAACTGTCGAAGGGATGTGGGAGAATGGTGACCTCTGTGCTTCTAAGAAGGGTCCGAAGAAACTATCCCCAGGGAAAATGAAGCAGTATCTGTCAGGTGAACCTTGGGAAAGAATTGCGGTGGACATTGCGGGATCATTCCCTACGACAGATTCGGGAAACAGGTACATCATGGTTGCCACGGTATACTTTTTGAAGTGGCCAGGAGAAGTGTCGATGCCGAATCAGGAAGAAGTTACAGTGGTGAAACCCTACTGGAAAACTTGATATTCAGACACGGAGTACATTTGGAGCTGCATACCGATCATCTTTGAATCCGAAGTATGGACGCAGTTAATGAGGTTGCTGGGGATCCAAAAAACAAGAACAACCCACTTCATCCACACTCAGACGGAATGGTCGAGAGGCACCATAGGACCATCAATCAATACCTCTCAATATTTGTGGATGAGCACCAACGTAACTGGGATAAACTGGTACCTTTCTTTCTCCTGGTCTACAGAAGCTCCCAGCATGAATCCACTGGCTATACACCATAGAAGCTATTGTCTGGAGGAGAAATGAAGCTTCCCTTAGATCTGATGTTTGGCAGACCATCAGCCGACGATCATGAAGGAGTGTCTCTTCCACATTATGTAGCTGACCTACAGGAGCGACTTAGAGTGGTCCACGATTTTCCCAGAGAAAAGCTTCAGTTAAAGAGCGACAAAATGAAGATGAGACTTGACAAAAGGCAGCCATTAAACTTTTTCAACGAAGGCGATGCAGTTTGGTTGTACCAGCCACAGGAAGAAGAGGATTAATTCTGAAATTACAAAGACCTTGGGAAGGACCATATTGCATTGTCAAGAAGACTAATCACTTTGTGTACAGGATCCAACTTTCACCGAGAGCCATGCCAAAAGTGGTGCATGTGGAAAGACTGAGTCCGTATCGAGGACATAATCCACCGATCTGGAGATAAACAGAAGAAGCTGTTAGAGGCGAACAGCTTTAAGGGAGGGAGCAGTGTAACGTGCAATGGGAACCGCCGCGGTATTGAGCCACAAAGTGGCGAACTCAACAATAATATCAATTCTATTGCTTCTGGTACTTTTGAAGTTGGTAGAATATATTATTTTGTATTTTTCAGTGCACCAACTAATAAAGTCGGTCCAATTTTTTCTAAGAAATATTTATTTAGAATCACTGTGTTTGTTTCAACTTCACCATTTAAAATTGGATATTAGATTTTCTCCTTTCTTGGTGCATCCAATTACAAATTCTTCTGTTTTCTTTAAGTTTATCATTATTTTCCTTTCATGACACAAATAATTTCTTTAGAAATGTTATGAGACTCAGAAAGCATTGATACTTAATTTTAATTATTATTACGATTTCTTCTTTGATATTTATGTTAATTTTTCCAGCGGCACTTAGTTTCTGGATGTTTTTTTTACAATACTTGCAAGTAGGAAAAGCTATTCCTTGCTAGCAGTCTTCTTCTGAATAATTCGGCCTATTACATTTTCTGCATCACTTGGACTTCTCCTATTGTTGGTTTTTCTTATTTTTTACCTTGCAGTTTCTTATTTTGTGGCCAACTTTTGCACAATTGATGCAGGTAATCTTGCAGTTGTTACTTGTTCTCTTCAGACCAGTCTTGAATGTTACTTTGAAATCTTCTAGGATTATTGTCCTTTCTTCTTCCTTAAGAAGTCTTGCCTTGAGATTAGAAAGAGTTTTGTCGGTAGTATGGGTAGAATTCCAAGCATTCATGAAGTATTTGAATTGATCAGATAGACTCACAAGGATCTTCGTAATTATCATGTCATATTTTAATGTATCTTCTGCAATGCTATTCAGGCGGGATACTATATATTTTTCATCCTGGAGATATTTCCCATACCATTCACATTTTTATTATAGGTAAATGTGAAAAACTCTGGGAGGAGTTGGTATTTGGTTTGCAGTGTATCTCGTTTGTAGGCCTTAGTTTTAGTTAAGGCATCATACATAATCTTGGAAGTCTAGGAATGAGAAGGTAAGGTTTGCACTGAGTGACACAGTTCTTAGAAATCGGTATTTTGGCTTATTTGGTAAGCCATACTTGGTTCATCTTTCTTTATTCTGTCTTCTTCTGACAAAGCCTTGATATGAGATTCTCAAGAGTCTTCTGTGAGGTTGGCGTAGAGTCCCATGCAGTATTGAAGTGTTTGTAATGTTCAGGTAGAATGCCTATTATCTTGGTAATAAGCATTCTATCAATCATATTTTCTTCAAGAGAAGAGATAAAATGTCAAACTGTTTTTTCTTCACAGAAAAATATTTATTTATTATATAAGGGAAAAAAGTATTAGATTTTAGCCCGAGGTTGTCAGTCGACCGACGCGAAACCGAGAGCTAAAATAATCTAAACCGTGTATTTTTTTCTGTGACAGGAAAAACGTTGATTTAATTATGAAAAAATATTACACTATATTAAAGTCAAAGAATTATCGAAGTGAAATTTTATGTTCAAAACTGGTAGTCTGTTGTACTTATAGCGACAATTCGGTCATTGCACATATTTTTTTGTTGATGATTCTGAAACTTTATTAAAAAATAATTAACCCTTGTTTTTTGTTTTCTTCGAAATTTTAATTAAAAAAAAGAAAAAATTAAATTGTTTCAAAACATGTGCGTTTTATCGCCCTTTGAAGTCACAGTTCCCACTCACCTGTCATTAGCTGATCTTATGTAAGTATTATGTCGGTAACATAGAATTAATACTTACAGTGTGCTCCTAAATACAAAACATTAACCTGGCCAGGCTTAAATTATCAGTCAATGTCATAATCCTATATCGAGTCCATATATCTGTCGATTTTCGACGGCCATTTTAACCCTGGCCAGGCTAATTTTTGAATTTTGGAACAGCCAGTAAATCTATGGTCGGTCGATGACAGTGACTGTTAGTTGTCAACACGTCGTGACGTGAAAATTTTCGATTTATATTTGGTTTCGTCATCACCAAGCGGGATTGTAAAATTTTTATACCTGGAGGCGTATTGTGTACATTTATTGACTTCTTAGCTAAAGGATCAACTTCATCTATATATATATATATATATATATATATATATATATATATATATATATATATATATATATATATATATATATATAATTAAATAAATGAGGAGCTATCCGTACCAGATGACCATATTAGAATATGAATAATAATTTCACGCCTAGCTGGTAAATTGAACCTACATTTCGTAGGGTGCCGCAATAAGAACGAGGTTTGTCGTCTACATATTGCGTTTGTGTGCATTTTTTCCACTATACTGCTCAATCAGATTGATTACCAAACATAGCATCAGTCTCCCAGATATATATCATGATTTCGAGGTTGTTGCCTCTCATCAGTATATCGTAGGGTGAAGAGCCATATTTGATAATCAATCCTTATTTGGAACTCATACTTGTATCAATCTTCGGTATAGAACTGTCGGTGGAGACAAGTATGAGCGATATATTAAGCATGTATAATGGTGGATAATAACAATCGGCAAAGGTTAATAATTAATTAAATAAATGAGGAGCTATCCGTACCAGATGACCATATTAGAATATGAATAATAATTTCACGCCTAGCTGGTAAATTGAACCTACATTTCGTAGGGTGCCGCAATAAGAACGAGGTTTGTCGTCTACATATTGCGTTTTTCTGATTGAGCAGTATAGTGGAAAAAATGCACACAAACGCAATATGTAGACGACAAACCTCGTTCTTATTGCGGCACCCTACGAAATGTAGGTTCAATTTACCAGCTAGGCGTGAAATTATTATTCATATTCTAATATGGTCATCTGGTACGGATAGCTCCTCATTTATTTAATTAATTATTAACCTTTGCCGATTGTTATTATCCACCATTATACATGCTTAATATATCGCTCATACTTGTCTCCACCGACAGTTCTATACCGAAGATTGATACAAGTATGAGTTCCAAATAAGGATTGATTATCAAATATGGCTCTTCACCCTACGATATACTGATGAGAGGCAACAACCTCGAAATCATGATATATATCTGGGAGACTGATGCTATGTTTGGTAATCAATCTGATTGAGCAGTATAGTGGAAAAAATGCACACAAACGCAATATGTAGACGACAAACCTCGTTCTTATTGCGGCACCCTACGAAATGTAGGTTCAATTTACCAGCTAGGCGTGAAATTATTATTCATATTCTAATATATATATATATATATATATATATATATATATATATATATATATATATATATATATATATATATATATACTAATACATGGTGATGCGTCAATTGGATCACGTGATGTCTACATAGACTGTCAATTGTTATCGACTTAGTTTCCTAACTAAGTCGCGCTCTACATACCCCCGGACTAACTTAGAATAGAACGCCAAAACGTCACAATACAGACACTTATTTTTGGTTGTGGATTGACACCAACTGACACATCACCATGTATTGGTATATCTATATATATTATATATATAGATGAAGTCGATCCTTTAGCTAAGAAGTCGATAAATGTACAGAATACGCCTCCTGGTGGTAAGGTGGACGCTTATCAAAAAATGAAATTTACAAAGCAAGTGACTATTATTAAGTGTTGTGCATTCAAACAAACTACTTGTTCATGATTGGAGTCGAGAAGTGTGACCTTTGTAAGCGGGAATTTGATCTGGTTTTTAAATACGTGGACAAACTGAAATTAACATTTAGAAAATTAAAATATGTCTGAATATAATTTTAATCGTGAATTGCTTGTTTGTGGTATAAACTTTATTGTTTAAAACTAATAAAACATAAAAAATCCAATACATGCAACAACCGTATTAAGACCTGCGTTGCTAAGGAAACCTTTTAAGTTTTAAAGCTATCAAATATCTGTCAATTTGATTCTGTGATTTGATTTATATTTATATGTATAAACTACTCACTTTTTCCCGTCATAGAAAAATAGTTATTTATTATACATGGGAAAAAAGTACTAGATTTTAGCTCGAGGTTGTGTAAACGTAGAGCTAAAATCTAATACTTTTCCCGTGTATAATACACTTTTTTTTTCTGTGATATATTATTGAAGTGAAATTTTAAGTTTGAAACTGGTAGTCTGTTGTACTTATAGCGACTATTAGACCTGCGTTGCTAAGGAAACTTTTAAAGTAATCAAATATCTGTCAATTTATTCTATGTTTTGATTTATATTTATGTGTACATATATCTATCGCCTGTCAATAGAATTAATATTACATATTTCGTATTTTTCAGTGCACCAACTAATAAAGCCGGTCCAATTTTTTGTCAAAAATATTAATTGTCCTGTATAAAATAATATACAGTCTGTTGTTTTAGAAAATTGACTTTTGGCTTCTTTTTATAACCAATCTCACACATATTTTTGAATACCTGTGTTATAATTAATTCAGTTCATACATAATATTAGTTACCTAACCCATTTTTCAAATTTCCATATATTTGAAACTCAAACCACTGTCATTAATTTACAAAGATTTTTTTAGATTTGTCTGTTTTTGCGAAAAATATATAATTCAATAATTAATATCTTAAGAATGGTCAGATAAGCGCATAAGATATTATTAACAAAAGTAAGGTCAAATTGTATGTTCTTTCAAAAAATAAAATAAAATGTTTTGATCGCTGGATTGTAGTTGACGTATAATAGTCCATCGAGTTTGAAATACACTTTATAAGCCCCTGCGAAATATATACGCACCTTTACTCACCTGCATATATCAGTTGAAAATATTTCAAAGTTCCTATCCTTTGTCACAAATGGAGGATACAAGGTAGAGTCGGTGCCTCTAATTTTGTTACATCGGCTGGTATCTTTGGATTTGCTGTTTTCCCACAATGTCAGCTCTGTCGACCTATTCCATCGCATTATTTCACCCAATTTGGATATATCTTCAATACCTTTGTTGGTCTCATAGATACCATCAGAATGCTCTACTTTCTAGAATAAAAACAAACGGATAAGAATAATTTGTAATAATTGCTTTGCACACATGGGAGACATTTTCAAACAATCTGTCCCGCCGTCCAATACTCTTACTCTATCTTTCAGATTAGATCTGTAACGGAACACAACACGCACTAACGTAGTTACATATCTCGTTTTGCTTCCTATCGTCAGATCTGATATGTGATGGGATAAACATGTTAGTTAGTGGAAAAATCTGTTTGATTTTGAGGGTGACGGGACGGTAGATCAGATATTTATTTCACATTTGTTTAAGATCCTGACGAAATCCAAATGACTATAGCCACTAACAAATAAGCAATCTAGTTATTTTGTCATCCCTACCGTCACAACAGAAAATACGTGGTCGCAGACTAACAGAAAGATATTTCGAAAGAAAATTTCTGGTCGAGGGGATCTCATCCAAGTCCAGATTGTTCAGTGACTTCAACTATCGTTGCACACTAAACATACAGAAAGTTAGAGGGGACTGATTGGCGGCAGATTAGATCTACAGAAATCCCTTTCGTGTGTGTAAGTACCAACTCTTGCCGAAACGTCGTGGATCAGGTTTTGATTTATCTTTTAAATTTAATAATTAATATACCAGGTAATCGACGTTATTTGATAAGAAGCCTCAAAATACATATGATTTTGGTTCACTGAAAAAAATAGTTGAGAGCAACGCTTAAAGACTGGACTTGATGGATAACATATTTGCTTCCTCTATCGATGGAAAGTGCTTGATATCCATCACATTATGTAGACTTTCACTGAATTGTTGGACAATACTGGAGAATATTATAGAACATGACTCATCTTCTTTTTATGAAAATGTGAAAACGTTTTGTGCAAATGGTAGATCGGATATCAAATATGTGCCAATAGAGACGAGATTGCTTAAATTTGGTAAATAGAAGCAATTTTATAGTACTTATTCTGAACAAACAAAAGTCCAGTTTTGTTACTCTACATGTGTATTCAAAGACATGTAAAGAAAATATATTTCTTTAATTTAGTGTTTGGTATTCAGCTCCGGTAGATAACAATTTATTTGCGACTAATATATAATGTAAGTATTATATTTGTGGTTTTAGCACTATAAACTGTAACGGGCATTTAAAAATGACTGGGGTCTATTTATTTTATAGCTTATTTATCTACACACTATTTATATTACAGTCTATTTATATACCTACACTACACTATTTATATATTTTACACTAACTCCCGACTACTATGTACCATTATTAAAAATTAATGTTAAATACTATTTACACTAGTTACAACCGAGCGTTATCTATTTATGGCTCCCTACTAAGGACCCGCCCCGTACCGTGCTCACTGCCCCGGACTGCACTGGGCGACTGCCCAGACTGACTGACAGATGTCCCGATCAGAAACATCCTCGAGGCTCAGTCATCTTGTACATGCAGGCAATACGACTTCTTGGCTACAATTGACATCTACCTGGTGCCAATAACAACAGCTGCATACCGTCGCGCCGAAGGCCCAACAGAACCGCCTTGACATTGAAGGACACTTGCTGGTTTACACCAAGTTCAACGTCACCTTGCTGGCTGCATTCACAGTCCAACATGCTCTCTAATCCCTGATTAAGCCACTGCAAACTCGAAGCACTAGAATTTTCATGGCCAAGCCGCCATAACCCCCACCGAGCTCAGATCGAGTTCTCGAATGTTCCCCTGCAACACCTTGGATCTCACCGATTGAGATGGCTAATTTTTACCACGGAATCTTTATGTTGCCATATACTGGGAGTTAGTGCCCACAGCCACCACATTGTCGTTCTCCATGCCTAAATTCTTCTTTTCTCTGACCACACCAGCTTCTATACTGTCTATACTGTCTTCGATCCAGTATCTAATGCCCATCCATACCATCGGCGCATCTTCACGTCGTACACATCTCAGAGCGATTTCTTGGTTGCACCCACAGGAATCTTATCTCCAAGTCTAGGAAGCTACACTGCCATCCGGCCATATAACACATCTTTAAGGCTTAGGTATTTCTGTACTAATAGATCCCATTCAGGACGCACTAGTCTACGTCGTTGGCTTTACACCCACAGGATCTCCACATCCTCCGCTATCCCACAAGCATGCCCAGCGACTTGGAACTTCTCCATGATTCCGTCGTAGACTTCTAACGTGCCAGCAACCAGATCCCAGAGCAGTAGCTCATTAGTCTTCAGAAGATGACGCTAGCCAGACCGTTTAGGCTGTTTAGGTACAATGGTACCTACGTCACATGGTCTTCGGAAGCTGGATACTGTCATCAAATTTCCTTGATGACCCTTCACCTCAACCATCTACGAGGAGCATCTACAGCACCGTGCTCTGCTTTCCTCCATTCTTCATATTTACGTTTTCCAGCTCAGAATCGCCGCCATAGCAGCTATAACAGCATTTATCTCAACATTCGTTTCAATACCAACAGCACACCGAACGCACCAAGCTGCACCCCGTTATCGCAGCCATCTCTTTCTCGATAACGTTCGAAAGAGTATTTTGGAATGTAAGGTCACTACCGGAAAACCGTGAAGCCCGACATAATTCCTCACGAAATCTGCAGTCACACAGTTCAGTCCGATACTCATTCTTCCCGGCCACTATCATCGTTATACCCCGTTTAATACACCATACTACTCCACACCTGACACCAATTGGAATGTTATTTGTTATTATGTAGATAGAAATTTGCGTAGGTACATACTGATTAATAAAGTCTATTTATTTACTATAACGAAAATACACAATTCACACACTCGTATTACAATTTATATTCACTACTGTACACTATTAACTAACAAACTATTTACAATGTATATCACTATATTTATTTCCCTGGTTGGCATGTTTAAAATTGACTGACGCGCTCTCGTTGTAGTATTTCAATCTATCGAATACCGAATAAGAAAGCTCCCGACGTATATCGACTGCACTCGATGCTGGTGGAAGATATTTCGTTGGCCATCTTAATAAAGAGGGATTAATAATCATTATTACCTCTTGCACGCCAATCACAATTTGTCAAATTAAATAATACCATGGAAACAATATAACATGTATAATGAGTGTTCGTGTATTTGTATTGAGATGGAATGAAGAATCTCTTGGATGTAAAAGTCCAGAGATTATATATTAGTCGTAAATAAAGTAGATTATATCTACTACTCGCAATAATGGCTATTATTCTCACAGAAATTTTACTCCATCGCCGCTATCGCGGCTCGTTTAGATAGGTATCATTATTGACTCGTGGTATAATCTATTATTAATATGGCAAGAGGTTGCCTGTCAATAATTGCAATTGACTCATTCTCATACAAAATATTATATAGAAGAACGTGTAAATGAATCGTCAATTCCAATATTCACAAAAATTGAATTGCTTTTGTGGTTTTCGAGATTTAAGAGAGAAACTGATTTTTACGGTTTTTAAATTGATTTTTTCTGAAGTTAGCAGAAGAGCTAGCAGGAAACAGAAGATACCTACCAACTACTAAGTGGTACTTGTCATTGCTAAATCAACAATATATCAAATGATATGCCAATTTTAAGTTGGGTGTTTTTCAGTATTTTTTATTTTTTTTAATATAAAATATGCTAAATTTACATACAACAACTAACACAAAAAAACTTAGAATAGCATCATTACAATTTTTGATTTGGTGATGAAAAGTGGTACCTAATACAGGGTTCGCTTTCATTTTGGCCATATGAAAAAACAAAGTTCAAGATGGTGTCTTAAAACTTAAACCTTGTATGATAATATTTCAAATGCTGTTTTGTAGAGCTAAAAAGGTTGTTGTTAAGAAGTTTCTTTCGTTTCCTGATAGCTCATCTGCTAACCTCAGAAACAAAAAAATTAAATACTGTAATAGTCAGTATTTAAAATCTCGGAAACTAAAATGGATATTAAACTTTTGTGAACATTGTAAAAAGGCCATTAAATTGCCCAACTGTTTCCCCATTTAATCGACTTTGTTATCAATGTTACCGTTCTAGAGATAGCGATGCTAACTCATCCTTATCTTGTACACACTGTATAATAACTATTATAATATATAGGTATTATTTTGCATTATTATGATCATAGCTATTGAGATTTTTGCTCAGCGTTTGTGTTAGTTGAGAAAATAACATTCTTAAAGAAAAATACTTACGAAGCCCAAGTAGGAAAACTTCAACTCTTTGACGCTGCCATCTAAATTCAAACTTTGGTGCACATTCTTCATATACTTGGTGCGATCGATTAACAGGTTCCTGACAATTCCACAGGCAGCTCCAATTTTGGGGTCATTTCGACCAAATGTGATACCATCAATAAGCATGGTTCTCACTGAAGCTGTGAGAATGATGTCTCTATATTCGGCATCGATAAGCCGCTCAAGACAACCCGTTGCCATTATTCTCTCGATTATTGAAGTTTTCTGGCTCAACACCTGCATAAAAGAAGATTACTTATATCAGCTTATCAGCTACAGCAATATAGAAAAATCTGCATGAATACATGAGCTGTTTAATTCACTTTAACGAATAATAACTTATAGTAATATTTTTTGTGTTGGTGGTTACTTCCGGCAGAGGTATACATATTTATGGTGACCTGTATCGACAGGAAGATTAATTAGTTATTGGTCTTTGAAAAAAACTTGTCAGGGTTTGTGATAATACACGTCGTTTTGCTACTTTTATTTGAATTTGATCATAGAGTAATAAATTGAATAATTACCATCTGATTCCACAGACTGACTGTTATCAACTGACTTTATAAGACTTATGTCTCCAATTGACTGATACAATAAACTAACTTGTCTCGTGATCGTCACGGCTTTATATATCTGAATTATGACATGACATACATCGAGAATGTTCTATGATTATCTAGACGCTCATAATAAGCTTCCAGAAGCTTGTCAAACTGACAATAATGCGACAATATGTACCTCACATATACTGGCTGTTCCAAAATTCAAAACATTAAACTGGCCAGAGTTAAAATGGCCGTCGAAAATTGACGGATATATGGACATAATATAGGAATATGACATTGACTAATGACATAATTTAAGCCTGGCCAGGCTAATGTTTTGTATTTAGGAACACACTGATAATTTCTGGAAGGTACGAGAATAAATCTATCAACTCTAGAACTAATAAATGAAGTATACATGAAACAACTATAGGAAATTAGGAATTGGAACAAATACAAACTAAAAGACTTCAATCAACACATTGAACGTTTATGCCACTTATGATAGCAAGTCCCACCATTTTCGTCTTCGACCGCATCTCCCACAGCTTCAAACAATCACATATCAAAGGACCCGAGTTACCTTTTCTTGTTGAATTCATAAGAAATTAATCAATCTTTCAACACAAGAGCATATGGATCCATTTAATATATGTGATTATTAAGGCTTCCGACGACCGTTGGCTCATTATTTAACGAACACACTCATTGAATATGACAAAACAACTAATCCTCATTTGACTATAGCAAAGACATGCCGAGGGATCGTTCTCATCTGCAATATCATAACTTTAACGAATAACTTTTGTTTGGATCGCTCGATATATCTGATTCAGTGATTTAAACACAAATTACTCTGATATTTAGCCTGGAAAGATCCACTTCCGCACCTAGGGTAAAAAAATACCATTACAAAAACTAGGACCGACCTTTGTAGTTGATGCACTGAAAAATACAAAATAATATTAATTCTATTATTACTGGAACTTTTGAAGTTGGTGCCAATAGTTGTCTAACTTCACAACTTCAGAATTACCCGCACTAGTGGAATTGATTTTATTTTGTATTTTTCAGTGCATCAATTAATTAAGTCGATCTTATTTTCTTAGAAAAAATAATGGTAATAGTAGTTCAGTCGGTAAAGACAGTGACAGTTTAAATTGTCAAGGCGACAAGTTGTGACAGTTGTACTACAACAGAAGGCCGTGTACAGAGTGTTTGAAAATAAACCATTGGAAGCAATCTGCGAACTTTTGAGTCTTACGCAAGTGAACTCACCCCGCAACGTTTAGAACAGGGTTAAACGCTACAGTATGTACAATTATACAACCAACAAAAAGAAGCATTTTTTGTTAGTTAATGACTGTAAATTTAATATTATTATTTTTTCGTGTAAATGTCATGTTGATGTTGTCGACCCACGATATATTTTAATGGAACCTTTTACTACAGTGTAAGATTTTCTATATAGTTGTTTACTATTCATACAGCAAAGAATGGTCATTATTTCCCTTTAGTATTGGTGATATAAACAGTGTCATAGTGTAACGCTTTTAGACTATCAATTGATTATTGTAATAAGATAATTGTCTGTGACTTTGAAATTGCTATTATTCAAAAAAGTGCAACCTTTATTCGGCCTGAAACAGAAATAAATCCATGTCGGGTCCATTTGACGCCGCATGGTTTCGTAAAATCCAATATAAAGGCTAGTAAAGAGTCTGAAATTGGGCATTGAACTTGTGGATTGATTTTTTACCTCACAAAAAAGTCGAATTATGTCTTGTCGAAGATTTATATGCAATAATCATAATACCTAATGATCAATAAGTAATAGATAAACTACGATGATTATTTAGTAGATAACTACATATCAGAAAACACTATATTTCTCGAGGAATTGTAGACTTGCTGTAGGTACTAGTAGATAGTACACCACGTACCAATAATGCTTGTGAATCCATTCATACTTAATTTAATTCGCAATTTCATAGTCGTCACCCAGATATTTTTAAATTTAACGAATGTTTTGAAAGATCAACAAATTCAAACATACCTACCAACGTAAAATTAAATAGTGTTGACATTCCAGTGACAATAAAAAATACAAATTATAAACATAGGCATAAATATACCGCTAATTTAATTCGTCTGTATAAGCAATAAATACATAATATAAGTAGATTTGACAAGCCCATCGCCCATCACTTTATCAGTTCTCTTAACACAGACGATAGCATTCCACGCGTGCATTGCTTCTGCGTGCAAAACATACAGTTTTATATTGTTTGGGTCGGTAATTAGCATAGACATCTTTTAAATTCTATTACCGCACATAACAAATCTTGTATTCACCTACATTTTCTCCATAAAGGACTTTGAATTATTTTATATAACTGTAATATATTTTTATGGGTACAAACTTTGTTGCGAAGATTTTTTTCTAATACTTATATTTTAGTTTTATAAGTAGTTTCCTGAAGAATGATCAAAAATGATATTATAATTTTTCAATGATTTACGAGAAAGTTGATGAATTTATAAACGGCCCAAACCACATCTTAATTTCTGTTCTCTAAAAAATAGTATCTCAGTTTTATATAAATGTGAAGTAATTTAATTAATTTGCTGAAAATTGTCACGAGAAATGCGGCTCTGTCGAATAAGATATCTGTTTTAATTTGAAGAATATTCGAAAAAATTACTTTCTGCAATTACGTCACTTCAGAATAAACTGAATGCAAAATTTGAATTCTAGTCTAAATTTATGATTGCTGAATTTATCTACCTACATTAGTAACACGAACACGCA
Source organism: Crioceris asparagi (assembly GCA_958507055.1). Lineage (NCBI taxonomy): Eukaryota > Metazoa > Arthropoda > Insecta > Coleoptera > Chrysomelidae > Crioceris > Crioceris asparagi. The sequence goes on from OY293828.1 coordinate 33,913,188, forward strand.
TAGTTGGTAAGTATACTTTGTATCACGAATGTTGGCGTCTGCCTTGAAAACACGAAAAATGGATCAATCCGACTGACGGGAGTAAATCAGTGGCGTAACGATTTCGGGCTAAGATATGGCATTTAAGGAAGTTCATATAATTAGAGGAAAAAATACCGATTAATTAAATAAGCAAACATAATATGAAAGATTTATTATCAACAATAATGCAGAAACACAAAATACATTATTATATTATTGCGTGAGTTATGAAATATAAATTTATTCACCTGAAATATCTGAAATGTCACAAAGCCTTTGTGACGCCTATGAAATAAAGATTGCGTTGCCTTCGGACATACGTCCTATCATTGTATGAAAAGAGATAAGCTTTACACACTGATGTAATAGCTTAGATCGACAAACGTAGTAGAGAATTTCATGATAATAAGATGCGATGAGACGCATAGCGATATGTACGTAGCTCGTGAATGATTACACACAATAGCCATGATTCGTGAAACAAACTATATATACATATATGTATTAATAACAAAGAACAACAAATTTCGTTACAGACAATAATAGAAGTAACTATAAGTATTGACTTCATAGAATACCCAACAATGTACGAAATGAATTTCTAAATAATGTTTAAATTTCTATTTATTCAAGTATATAAATAGATGCACTATATTAGCTTAAAAAATAGATATTGAGATGTGGTTTCTAACGTTTTTTTTGAATTAAATCATCTTTGATCTGAAACATTATAATATATTATTGGGGATTAAAGTCAAAAAGTTAAACTCTATGGTGAGGTACAAAAGTTACTTAATTGAATTAGCTTTCAACTATTATTGGAAAATTGTTATAAAATAATTTTTTTGGTAACTACAGTTTTAAAGTAAAAAAAATCTGGTGTGTCCACTCACACGACTTTCCCACCACTCGCAGGCAAATTTCAGTACGGCAATAAAGTAAAAATCCTTTGATCAAATCGTGCTACCACTCATTTTTTTCAACATATCAAGACAAACAACAATGGTCATGTAACATTTTTTCCCAAGATGAAACGTTTAGCCAGAATCTTAACAAACATGTGGAAAATATGAAATTTTATTCAAGCATAACTTTTTTGTGCTTTTTCTCAGATATGGCGCTGTATGTGGTTGGTAAAGGGCTCTCAGAAGAATACTTTAGGCAAGTTTAATCAAAATCCTTACAGCCGTTTTCGCGCTATAGTCATGAGCAAATCACGTTTTTTGTCTATAGCTTAACTCCCAGTGCATACAGGATTCTCAGTCAGTGTCACCGGCGAGTGGTATTGGTGGAAAATATATTTATTAGACTCTGAAAAGTCAAAATTTGTTAAAATCTCTTTATCGAAAATTTCACACGATTACAATACTTATACAGCTACTATATAGTAGCGTAGGAAAGTAAAAAAAATCCAGTTTCTTATAAGACATTACCATATTTTTTCCACTATTTGTATGATAAATAGTTTCAGAGATAGAGATACAGCAGGGCACTTCTCATGAGACACCCGGTACTTTCAAATTGACAGTTATCTCTTGCGCCCCTTAGACTGTGCTTGCGTCGGGATGACCAATTGGCATAACCACTGAACTATTCAAAAGCTTAGTGTTCAAAATAGATTTTGATTTTGAATTTAAATTATTTTTGTAAAATTTACTATAATAGTTACTAAATAAAAGAAGAACATTTTCTTACGTTGTCATATATCACTAACTGATGACAACAACTGTTACTGAATAACTGAACAAAAAACAAATATGTCCCAATATTTATTTTTTGGAAATAATATTTCATAAAGTTTATTTTGCAGTGTAACATTTGTTCATTTATATTTATCGAGGTTTTCAGGCTAGAGTTAAATAACTTTTCTTGGTAAAGTCTTTTAAAAAACTTTATTTAATGAAAAGAGATTAACAATATTTAGATGTAATTAATACGAGTGTAAACTAATAAATCTAGGAAAATATTAATGTGAGGAAAAAAATGGTTTCGTTGTATTTCACCTATATAAAAACTGGAAAAACATTCGATTTTGGCATGGGAACTCACAATTTGCCAATAGATGAATTACTGTAAGCATTCAAGGTAATAACAATATTAAACCGGTTTCAAGTTATTGTCTTTCTGGAACTATTTTCGTAACTCATTTGATTTTGAAATATTTTATTCTAAGCCGTTCTATTCGGACTGCCACTGTTTCGAGAACTTGCCAGTTGAGCAATTATGAATGGTTTGGGTTTTGACCGACGAACCCAGAACGGAGGAGGTATACAATTCGACTGTCTGCTTTTTTTTTGGTTCGTTCGACAGTTTCATATAGTAATCGTACTCTGATATTCATAAAAATGCAAATCCGAAATCCCCTTCCTTCCAAAAACCGCCCCCAATTCTCGAAAATCAAAAATCTGAGTTGGTATAATTAAAGATAGGATAAAACGTTTAAATTGAACATTTTTTCAAAAGAGTTACGATTTTCGAATAAGATGCATGTTAAATTCTCAAATATGTGCATTTTTGGTATGTGGAGAGGACGATTTCTTTCAAAAATTGAAAATTTGTGGACACTACATGAAAGACAATAGTATTTGTAACAAATTTTTTTCTTTAGAGTTACGGTTTTCGAGTAAAACCGGTGTTAAAATGGTAACAACTAAAATATTCAAGCGTATTTCCGCAGCGATGTTCTGAAATCTCTACATATAAGTAGTAATAATAAGGACAAGCAAAGAATATACGTGGATTATAGGATATTAGTGGTATTAGCGACGTTCAACGATTTTCGTGACTAATATTACACTCAAAAGTTTAAAATAAATATTTCTTACAAAAAATTGGACCGACGTTATTACTTGGTGCACTGAAAAGTACGAAATAATATTAATTCTTTTGGTGCGGGTGCTTGTGAAGTTGGTGCCAAAAGTTATCAATCTAACTGCAACTGCACAACTTCAGAAGTACCAGCACCAATAGAATTAATATTATTTTGTACTTTTCAGTGCAACAAGTAATAACGTCGGTCCAATTTTTTGTAAAAAATATTTATTGATTATTTGTTCAGAACGGGAGTAGGTATGTATTTTAGTTTCACTATAAGTAAAACTAATCTTACCAGCATTATTGGATTTATAAAAGTGTATGTGTCCTGTTCACTCAAATTTCCAGACCTTTCCTTATTGAACTTCATAGTAATGTTTGTTTCGAACATGACTGTATCGTCATCATTATTTGGGTCTATGACTTCTCTGATTCTGTGTTGCCTGAAAAATTAGAAAAAGCAATGAGTAAAATACTTTACAAAAAAAGTGCATAAAACGTTTTTATGGAATGAAAACTCGAAATAGCTGTAAACAAGGGTTCATTATCAAACAAATTTTAAATGTTATAAGTATGTATATACATATTATACTCATTTATGTTTGTGCATTCAAATAAAGACCTATTCAATGACTCACAACATGTACATTATTATAGACATGTATAATTTCATATATGTAGGTACAACGTAATGTTTATAGCGCCATAAAAAAATTCAACTATTTTTCAACGAGAGTGGGAAGACTATCGAACAGCCTAGCAAAGAATGTTAAGAAATATCTACTGAATGAATAAAGCATATAATTTATTGATCGAGTTTTTTGAGGATAGAGACAAGTTGTTGATTGATTTAAACTAGGTACCTACCTATACATATGTATGTTATTTTATATAATGTTAAATTGAAATAGTAGGTATCTAATATTTTCGATTGTAATAATTGTTTTAACCTATCTTTCAAATAAACATTATCTATCCATAGGTTGAGATCTTGGGTTCGATCTTCGGATTAGCCGTGAAGATTTTTCATAGAGATGTTGATCATCTCATGGAAAGAGATGGCAAACTATCAATATTAAAACCTCTGAAACAGCCTGGTATACAAACATATGAAAGAGGTCGCCAACGCTTTTGATAAACTATTAACTTTGACAATTTGCAATTGATTTGTTGTTTACATTACATAGTAAAACTGTTATTTAACCTGCAAAATTTTATATAAATATTTTATAGTTTGTCAAAGTTACTAAAATGACAAAATAGACAATATGTATTTTGAAATTGAAAATTAATCGAAAACTAAATTTATTAAATGTTTATCATAAACCAATTGTTATAAACGAATCGTCAGTTGTTGCCGGTAAAAATAACTGGTCAAATGTATTGAAAATCTTATCAATATAAAAATATCAATCAAATCGTTTTTGCTTAAACATATAAAAACTGTTTCTCCGCATTGTCATAATAACATCATTAATATTACAATATCACCAGTCAGCGAAATTAATTTTATTCTTTAAGCGAAAACCGTTCGTCGGACTAAACAAATTCAGGAGGTCAAATCTGCTCAGAAATTAATAAGAATTATTACTTAATATTGTAATAGGCTTTAGATGTAAGAATTATTAATTCTGTTGTCATTTACGTACTTTGACAGTTCAGTTTGAAATTTCGGCTTTTTGCGTTTTATTAATTTTGTCTTTAAAATATCTGATATTGTTATATAGTTATTTTGAAAAGAAATGGTTGAGTTTACGAATGAGGAGTTGGCAGATATGCATTGCAGGTATGGTATGGCTGATCACCGGAAGCTAGGCGATTGTGTCAAGAGCGCTTTCCCAATAGAGTCATACCAGGGGGCTTATTCTTGACCACTCGTATAGTAAGGATCATGCGCAACTTTACGATTGAAACGAACATTTCAATTCTTGAGCCATCGTTTCTAAACGTATTCGCAAATTTTCAGACGTTTGTTGTTAGGATTGATGATTTAAAAAAATACTATATAAATTACTGTACGTGATCTGACGAATTAAGAATAAGTTGCTTCTAGAGGGTTATATTCATTGTTATTTTGAATAAATTGAATCTATTTAGTAAGTAGTGAATATGCATATATATTTGAAAATAACTACCTAATTGTTCTTATTATTATTTGATGATTCAATCGACGTAGGAACAATGTACTGACATCAAGAAATAGATTAATTTTACACCAGAGAGAATCACCAGACGCAGATCTTTGCATCTCGACATGTATTTCGTCAAGGTAGGTAATACGTAATACCCTAATTTCTTAACTTATGTTCCTCGTCTTTAAAATTGTATTTTGCAGATTCTGAATGGCTACTTTCCCTATCAGATGTACCTACAAATGAATGTGTTTGAAGAACGTATCTATATAAATGAGAAATTAAGTTTTTGAGATTTTTTCGACGTGAATTCAACTAGAATATTAAAGTATAGACTGGCAGCACCAAGCAACATTACTTTTATAACCTGAAATGCAGGTATAACACTACTGCTAGCTAATTAACAATGACAGGTAACACGATGCATATATTCTTTAACTGATGTATTATTTCATTGATAAATTGGTTCATATATTAACTGTAACCAATAAATGTATTTAACTCAAATGACTATTTATTGAATAACCATAACCATACCAGAGGCCATACCTAATAATTGCAAATAATTACACATAGCATAATGTAAAATAGACTAGGTAGGTAACTAACCATGATGTAAGGAATATTGTGGAACACTTGTTTGCGTTTTGTTATATATAGATACATTTCTACAGAATTTGGAATATTTATTGATAGACAGATTATGGAATCATACGCGCTATAAAGAACCAGTAACTGTTGCCAGAGAAATCATTCACATAAACCTGAGACCTCACAAGGTTATGTTGATATGTCAAATTATGTAAAATATCCACCACTTGACTGAGCAAAGAGTATTTATATAAATGCGATGTTGCCAAATGATTTGATCGTTCTTTTGCGATGATTACAAGTGAACTTGCGAATGGGTGTCAAGTATTTGCATTTTAGAATATATTCGTAACAGGCTACTCGCAAAGTTACACATTCGCAAATATACGATGATTCTCAAGAATAGGCCCCCAGATAGGCAAACATTTGCAAATGTACATTGAAGGTTGACTGAAACAGGTACCTTAAAGCAAAATAAATAATTAAAAGGGGTCCATGGTACTGTAAAATCTCCACAGTTTTAAATTCTATTGATGAAAATCTAGAACTTAGTACTAGGAAAATTGGAATTAATTTGAATATCTCGCACCTTCTAGTTTGGCAAATTCTGCACGATTTTCTGTTATACCCGTATCATATTCATCGGGTCCAAGCGTTACTTCCTCGATATTTTCTTATGCAAGTTTATTTTTGTGAGTGGTTTCTAGAGAAACCGTGAAATAATTTTCACAGATGAAGCTAACTTATCCAGGAACGCTATTAGAAATTTCCATAATAATCATCTTTGAGCCGACGAAAACCACTATGCAGTTGTAGAATTTAACCATCAAGAACAATTTTCGGACCACACACAAGCTGTGAAAACAGCTTCAGTGATTATTTCTGTTTATTCCTGGGTGATTTGCAAAATTGTCAATTTTATTATAAATCATATTTCTGAATAAACACATTATTATTATTATTTTTCTGCCAGAAAGGCTAAGTGGCCATAATTATCGCCAGTTTTTAGAGGATTTGCCTCTACCTACTGCTAGAAGAAGTACCCATTTTAGTTAGAAATAGATTGTGGTTTATGCATGACGGCGCGCCCGCTCAATTTAGTGTTGAAATGAGAGATTACGTAAATTGCACATTTAATAACCGATGGGTAGGTCATGATGGACCCCAACCATGGCCCCCTAGGTCTCGAGATTTAATTAGTTTGGACTTTTTCTTATGGGGGCATCTTAAAACTTTGGTTTAAGAAATACTGGAGGTATACTTCAAAGAGTGCGCGACATGAAAAGAGCTGAAGCATGTATCCTTCAAGATGGAGGGCATTTTCAACAACTTATCTAACTTCTATGTTCCATTTTGTTTCACAGAAGTTGTTATTAATTTCTTATGCGTCCCTTATATTTTTTTTTCAATTATTAATAGTAGGTATATTTTTTTGAATAAGAGTCGTTTACTGGTTATCTTGTTATAGTTAAAGAATGTTGTGTTATTTTAATAAACGCGTAAAAATGCAATTTTGAGAAAATCATTAACATCCTGTGGTCACAGATTCTTGACTGAAGACTAGGTATTTAGAAAGATCTTTTACGAAAAATAAAAGGATTCTGGATTTTAACCTCTGAACTCTTAATTAAAAAATATTTTGGAAATTCTTATTCATTTGTGAGCAGATTTGATCTCAATTTTTTTTGTCCAATGGTATTCGCTAAAAAAATAAAATTAATTTCGCTGAATGTACGGTTAATCGGACTGAAAACAATCAAGTGATCAAATTTGATTGGAAGTGAACGGGGGTTTCAAAAATGATTTTTATTTTATTATGTCAGCGGCGTATCATCAATGTCTGTCAAAATATGAAGGTCAGATCTCGCACAAACGTTACTGGTATAGTAAAAAAACAATGTTGTACATCAGTCTCTCTACTACCAGTCTACCAAATTTCATTAAAATATCTACAGATATCATTAAAAAATGATTTTTTTAAAAGTTTACCACCCTGTATCTCAAAATTTATGACGTTTAGGATATAAGTCCATTTGAAGTTTTCTTCTTTAAATTGACCTAAAAATCACCCCCTTAAATATTGACAATCAATTAGAAAACAACATGTTTATTCACATAACTAAAAATAAGATAAAAATCTTCATTTTCATAAACAAAGTAAGGTACTATACTAGTTTAGTTTGATACCAAGGATGTCGCGTTTGTTATTGATGTTACTTTAGTAACTGAAAAACAAATTAAACTGGTAGCGTACTAAGATTTGTTTGTGAATACTGTTATTGGTTAGAAAAAGTTTTTATGATTCACAGAAGGTTTGAAATATTATTTATATTAACTTATAACTTGAAACCTATTAAGGTGTAGGTGCTTCAAATTTTGTTGATATAATTAACTTTAATTCATTATATCAAATATAATGGAGGTCACCATTATCTTTGATTATATTTAATGTTTTGACATATGAAAATTTTATATTAAAGATGCTAACTCATCTCAAATGGTGTTCGTCATTTTAAAATTGCTTTATATGGCTATTTTTTTTATTAGCAAGCATTTATGACAAGCGCACCTACTGGCATGATTGAACTGTTATTGTAATTTATGAGATATGCATGATCATAGGTACCGACTTTTATCATTTTTACGAAATTTGCTTCAATAGAATGAGAACCAAAGATTTTACTTACTCATAGACATATGGTCCCACTTCTTTCAATTTGGGCATCTCCTTTTTATTCCTGACACCATCAGGGTTTTCTATGGCAAATAAATAAACATTGACATATATGGGGATAGGCAATACTTCGAATCTGTCCCATTGTATGGTGCCCTCTTCCAGCCTGACACTCTGGAATAAAATGGATACAATTATTTTAATGTGGAAATTATATATATTTGATATAATATGCCAATGACCTATCACCAAATTATATTCTGATGATTTGTTCATTTTGGTTAGAAAAACACATATTGATTGATATATATTCCTTTTCCTATATAGGATAAAGCTTATTTGTAAGGGACTAGAGACGCTCTTAATAAGTTGAGCTATAAATTACAAGTATATCTCTCACCAACTTTCCAGATTTTTAGGTAACTTTCTTAAAGAAATCCTGTGGTCTCTGAACAGCTCCTTGCACGAATGCCTAAATTTAACTTTACATAGATTTCTCAGAGCCTCAGCTTAAATGTTAGTTAAGCTGTGTCAGAGCTCTTTTTTTGGAGTACAAATACATTTTGGAGTAGATATACGCTACAAATTTCCCAAAATGCGATAATATAGGTACCTCCAATGAGATTCAATGGGAGTAAAATATGTGCGGTTCTTGCATCCGAATCCAGATGCCAACTTAGTGCGGAGGTACCTATTTAATGTGTACTTCAAACTACTATCGATCTCTAACCCGAGAAAGTTAGTTGTAGTTTTATCACACAATCGATTATTATCGATGAATATATTAGGAAGATTACAGCGAAGTGTAATGATATTGGTTTTTGTGAGTGTGAGTCTCACCATTGTTCTTTTATTGCTATATCTCTTTCTATTTTATCCTAAAGCTTTTGAGTCATCTTATGCTATAAGAAGGTGGTATCATCTGCAAAGATAGTAAAAATAGAGTTTGACCCATAATTGAACATTTGAGTCAGTCCTATAACGCTCTAGCTGTATTCGATTCATCAGATAGGATTTAATCCAATTCAGACTTGTGTTTTGATATCCGTAGAAGTTGAGCTTCTGGAGCAATACGTGATTTACGCAGTCAAAAACTTTGGAAAAGTCACATAATACCGCTGCGGCGCTGTTCCCGATGTTAATTTTCCTGTAAGTCTCAGATATTAACGAGAATAGAGCTTGGTTGGTTCCCGTATTCTATTGAAACCCAACTTGAGCAGAACATAGTAGTCTTTACCATTGTTGTAACTCGAAAACCGTAGTTCTTTTGAAAAAGTCTTAGATTTAAATGTTTCCGGATATGGTCTCATCTTTATTTCTGCCGTCTCAGATTTGCGATTTTCGAGAAAAACTCCCCCATTCACCTCTTTTGTGTGGGAAGGAGATTTCGGATTTGAATTTTTTTTAATATGGGACCATTTCTCAACTCCCCTCTTTCAAATGAAACAAAAATCGTCTAAATCGGAGTACGTTTACTATGCAAAACCCGCGAACAGACATTCATAAAAAAGCAAACAACCGAATCGTACACCTCCTCCTTTTCTGAAATTGGTCAATAAAATAATTAAGCAAAATTAAGCAACAGGGAGGCTCTGGCGTATTAAAGAAGACTACGTGCAGTATTTGTGCTGTGTTAAGTTGGCACCGCAAAGTTAAAGAAAACGAATGAAAATCCCAGAATCATTTGACCATTTTTTACCCGTCTGCCCACCGTCCATTTAAAAATAAAAATGGTTTTCAAATATTATTTCTTATGTAATTGAATATTGCAGACATAAACAAATCGTTTGACTCTTTAGATTTTTTGATGAATAGGAAAAAAATATGCTCAAAAACTGTTTGACAAAATGAGTTGTTCGAAATTTGATACCTTAGAATGAACGAAAACGAATAAAACTCACAGATTTGCCCGTTTGCCCAGCAATTCAGTTACGTTTACCCAGAATCAATTTATGAAAAAACAGTTTTTCTTTCAATTGAAAATTGCTGTCATAAAGCAAATCGTTTGACCACCTATTCGATTTAATTAAATGAACAGATTTTCTTATGCTTTTGAAAATCTTATTAAATATTTCTAATATCAGAAGTGGAAAAAATACATACTCAAGTGCCAGCATACTTCAGGTTTCTTTTCACAAAAAAAGTTTTATCGGTCTGACAGTGAACGAGGTGCTTATGATTTGATGCATCTTTTGTATCGTCAGTGATTGAATGATTGGTGTGTTGTTCTTTGAACTATTAATAATATTGAAATTTTTCTTTTAGAATTTGGTTCGTTCGTGGTGATGGTGGCCTTCAAAGCTAAATGAATGAATGAATGACGACAAATTTAGCGATAAACAAACTACTAAATAATATATTTTTTTAACTGACGAATATGAATTTAAGCAGTGACTAGAAATTAGATATCATATAAATAAAATTATTATTGAAAGAGAAGAAATTGTGATAATCGTTCATTCAATAGCTAAAAATAATGAATATCTCACAAATCATGTTTATGAATTTCACATTATCATGTCTACTACACATCAATAAGGAAATAGTAAATATTACTCTTGAATTGAATTAATTTATATTTGGTTTTTCAAAGCCTCTACAAAAAATAATATCTGGGTTGTGGAACTGAAATCGATGAAGAAATATTTCGAAATTATGTATGTTTTCAATTCGTAAATATGTTTAAGTTGGCAACGAGAGCGTGATAGAGTAAGAAATGATATAAATTAAGATATATTTCACATAATCGTTATTCAATCTGATGGAGTTGCATCCTTCACATGATAAAAATATTATTTTTGTACAACCGTCAAAAAACATGACATTTCTGCTCATCTCTATTGATGCGTAAATAAAATAAATAAATGAAATTCTTTTATGATGAATAATCAATTAGGTAATAATTGACTCTGTGAAAAATAAATCATTCAAAAAGTTATATTTCATGTTTATTTTGGCAGTGAAAAATTAGTATGTTTTGTGTGACGAGAAAAAAGTTTGACATTTTATCTCTGTTGAAAGGTGACAAAGTATCACTTTTTTCCCCACGGGTAAAAAGTCAGTATCTACTTTTTTCCCGGGTAGATATATATACACATAAATATCAGTCAAAACACCGAATTAAACTGACAAATATTTGATTACTTTAAAGGTTTCCTTAGCAACGCCTTTCTAATTGTCGACTACCACTTTAAAACTTAAAATTTTGATTCGATAATCTTCTTACCTTAATATATTGTCTCCGCTTCGCGTCGGTCGACAACACAACCTCGAGCTAAAATCTAATATTTTTTTCCCTTGTATAATAAATAACTATTTTCTCACGTTGAAAAAAAAAATTTTCACAGTGAAAAAAAGTAAACATTTACGCATCAAAGTTGTACAAAAAAATTTGTTTGTTTTTCGTGTAATTCGTGTTTTCATGGCACATTCGAGAGAAATTCACACTCTCATTTTTGACCGACGAACCCCGAATTTGACTGTCTACTTTTGTTCTCTTATCTGTTTGTTAGCTCGTTTTATATAGTAAACATACTCCGATTTGGATGATTTTTGATTCATTTGAAAGAGCAGACTTGAGAAATGGTCCCATATTCATAAAAACACAAATCCGAAATCTCCTTCCCTCAGAAAACCACCCCCGAAGGGTGTGGACGGGGCTAATTTTCCTGAAAATCGAGGTGGTATAATTAAAGATACGACAATATCCGGAAACATTTAAATTGAACATTTTTTCAAAAGAGTGACGGTTTTCGAGTAAGAGGCATGTTAATTTCTCAAATATGTGTATTTTTGTAATGTAGAGAGGGCGATTTCTTTCGAAAATTAAAATCTGTGGTTACAACATGAAATACCTAATTATTTGTAGCAACATTTATAATGAACATTTTTGCCATAGAGTTACGGTTTTCGAGTTACAGAGGTGGTGACATGATAACATTTTATATACTTACGCGTATTTCCGCAGCGATGTTTTGAGATCTCAATAATACAACTACATGCAAAGAATATAGGATAATAGGATAAGTATTTACTATATTCATTGGTATTAGTGAACGTTCAACGATTTTCGTAACTAATGTTACACTCAAAAGTGTGAAATAAATATTTTTTACAAAAAATTGGACCGACGTTATTAGTTGGTGCACCGAAAATTACAAAATATTATTAATTCTATTGGTGCTGGTACTTGTGAAGTTGGTGCCAGAAGTTATCAATCTATCTGCAATTGCACATGCAACTTCAAAAGTAACAGCACCAATAGAATTAATATTATTTTGTATTTTTCAGTGCACCAATTTTTTGTAAAAAAACATTTATACACACTTAATACAAAAATAACTATTGTGTTATAACTAGAGTCGAATATTTCTTATGTATCTTAAGCATCTGGTAATAAGTTTGATTTAATGCTTTATGGAGGGTGAATAGAGTCAATGCACAGTTTTCGTTTATTTTGAGAGTTTAAATGAAAGGCAGTTATTTTTAATTTAAAGTTAAATATTAATTCCCAGACAGTTCAACATAATAGATGCTGCAGAGGTGGATAATTCTACCTTTCTACCTGTTCGCAGATATGGGAAAGAAAAAATATATATTTTTATAATGAAAGAAAATATATATAAAATATACCTATATATAAAATGAAAAAAAAGCTCTTCAATCTTCATCTAAAAATTTAAACGTACGTCTATTTTTAATACATCAAATATTTGATTGGACCCAGTTTTTCAGCTTACTTTTTATTCTATAATTACTTTTTATAGTTTTGAGTTCGTTGGGTAGCTTATTGAAAATTGCAATAGTATTTACATAACATACATACATGTTTTTTGAACAGTTTTATTTCTTATTGGTACAATAATACTCTTGTTCCTAGTTATGCTACTGAAATTATTAATAATAAATTAACATTGATTTGATTTAATTTATAGATTTATTATTGAATAGTGAATGATTTATGTTAATAATCCTTAGTAATTTATTCTTTAACTTTTGTAGCAAAATTAGATTATTTGATTACACTCCACCCCAGGTAGTGATGCTGCGAGACTGGTCTTGGTCTTGCAGTCTTGGTCTTGCAATTTTGCAAGACCAAGACCGAGACCAAGACCTTCTATGCAAGACCAAGACCCAAGACCAAGACCAATACTGGGATGCAAGACCAATCCCAAGACTAACCTGGTCTTGGTCTTGGTCTTGCTGCAAGACTTGCGAGACTTGCAAGACTCTTGCAGTTCCGTAACCAAACACCAAATTGGTAGGAAACATATTATTTTACTCAATGATTAGATAAGAAACGCTAATAAATAACCTAATTAATTTAATCTTTGAACTCCCTTATGATCGATCTTTATTTTACATATTCTAAAAATATTGAATTAAAAGTTGTTGGGTGAAAAGCGAGTTCATTTTACCCTTCTAGGATTTCCGGATTTCAAAAAATTCTTAAATACCCTATACCTATACCGTAATTTCAACCCTTCTAGGATCTCCCTTACCGAGCTGTTTTCAAAGAATCCCGACAGTTCGTAGCCAGGGGAAGGTAAACTAAGTACACGGTTTTTTATTATTTTTTCTATCGCGCAGAATGTTTTAAGCAAACGTTAAAAATCATCTATAAATCTGAATTTATGACATTTATCCATTAGCCACTTTTGGAGATATTCGAAATTTTATATTGCCCTTATTTTGAAACTATTTTTTCGATCATGTTCATTAACTAACTCAAATGAGATATTCACACGACTGACTTTTTAAATAGATACAAGTTTTATAAATGTGCGTATTAAATCTCTAACTGTTTTTAATTTTCATTTTTTGGAAAAAGCTTTCTACAAAAATTGAAGTTAGTTTTATCAGAAATACTTTTGATCGCTTTCAGAGATCCTTTCTATTTTATTAAAGAAAATAGTACAAAACCATTGTAGAATGAGCAAGAGAATGAGTTATGAAATAGAAGTATGAAGTAGAAGTATGTAGTAAAATGAGTGCTCAGTTGGGACGGATGATACCAAGAAAACACAAGCAGACTAAGTCGCGCTAGTAAGATACGATTCTCATATGTGAATGGTGATTATTAATTTATAAGCTTTACGCATCTCACTGGCCCTAACTTAATTCTAGGCACCTAGTTTTATTCTCATTACTTATTCTACATTACCAGGCGTATTTGTTCTGGACAATGACAATTTTTTCATACGGTCGATATTTAACCATTTCGAATGATAATATAATTATAGGCAATCTTATAAGATTTTGAATTACATACTTCCCATACATATGCAGGGTTCTTCTTCATTTGGATTAAGCAATTACGGTTTAGAATTGCAACAACTTTTCACAATTATAAAGAGATCAAAATTTTTGCAAGAGTCTTGCAAAGTCTTGCAAGTCTTGCAGCAAGACCAAGACCAATACCAAGACCGTATATGCAAGACCAAGACCCAAGACCAAGACTAAGGATTTGATGCAAGACCAAGACCAATACCAAGGGTGCAAGACCAAGACCAATACCAAGACCATATCGGTCTTGGTCTTGGTCTTGCTTTGCGCATCACTAACCCCAGGCTATGTTGCCATAACAAATGATACATACTATGAAAAAACGCAAAATAAAGCAGCAGAAGTTTTTCTTTCAACCTTATTTTTGAAAGCTTTCTAAATATGGAAACCAGATATTTCTTTTTAATAAGAAATTTAATATGAGATGAGATGAGAATAATTCCTAGATATTTACAGCTTTCTACTATCTTCAATATCTGACTAGTCATCATTATTTCAAAATGACTTCGAACACTGTTAAAGTAATTACCAAAATTCACTGTTTTATTTACGTTCACTGATACTTTATTCAATCTAAGCGATTCATATATTAGTAGTCTAAGGTAGCTATTCATTTTAGACGCTACACCTGACCAAGTCTTATCCATAGATATGATAGTAGTATCATCAGCAAAATACATTATGATGTCATTGAACAGGTCAGTTAATAAATCGTTGAAGTATAGGAGAAAAAGTAAGGACCCTAATATTGTACCTTGAGGGACACCTGTTCTCAATTCACTAAAATCACTGACCATGCCATTGATTTTGACACGCTGCTGTCTATCTTTCTGTCTATCTATCTGTCAATTTCATTGCAATTTGTTGGCAGAATAAAAATAGTTTTTTATTTACTGTAGGCAATTTTGTTTTTGCATTTGGGATATGGATTTATTATTTTACATAGCCGCTCTTGATATTTGAATATTTAGGGCGAGGAACTCATAAACATAGCTGAAATATTTAAATAAGAATATTATCTATTCATACAAGTTATGCTCCAAGACTTGTTGCTATTGATATTATTTGAAGATCGAGAATGGAAACGAGCATTGTGTGGCTTACAATAATAGTTTTGTCATTAGATTTATTATTGAATACCTATTTTAAAACTGTCGCTTGTACCACAAATGATTTCACTTGACAAGAAGCGGAAATAGGGTTTCAAGAGGGCCATCCTTTTTACTTTTGTGATAAATAAATGTTGCCAGGATGCTATTTATTCTATTGCCGATTATAATCGGTGATGATTAAGTTCGAAATTTTCCTAAAAATATTTTTATTTTGTAAGTAAATAATAAACACCATAAAATTAGTGATTAAGTAGGTACCTACTTACTAATCACGAGGGAAGCCTTAAAAACCACAAAAATTGGACTTTGGTTGGATTGGACCACACATGGTCACGAATGTATCATCAAAAGGCCACTATGACACTATGAGCAAAGTAGAATTGGTGATGTTGATGAAGCCACAAAAGTTAAAAGAAAGGTATCCCGAAGATTGTTTATAGATAGGTAGGTACTTGAGTCCTATATCGCAGACAATGAAGGTAACTATTTTCTTGATTTGAGTATGTTTGGGCGTTTATTGTTTGCTTACATTTTGTTTCATTATGTTTGACGATTTTTCGCTTTCTGAAATATTTTTTGATTTTGGAAAATTATGTTTGGGCATAGGTATATTATTGCTTTCTGACATTTTTTGTCTGTTTATGTTTAGGCATACCTATATGGCTTCCTGACATATTGATTGATTATGTTTGGGCAATCTTATTGCTTTCCGAAGTATTATTTGTTAATTACATATGTTGGCCAATTTTATTGCTTCCTGATATTATATTGTTTGTTGATTATGTTGGTCCATTTTTGTTTACTGAAAAAATAGTCGCTTTCATTATGTCTGAACAATTGCATTGTTTCCCGACATACTACATAATTCTTACTTGGAAATTTCTGATGAAGCCTGAAATATTGTCCTAGATAATTGAAAAACCAGAAAGCATTTTTATTGTTGTTTACAGGGCAGTCAGAATGTGGACGAGCTTACTGATTACTTGTCTGAGATTGTTGTTGTCAATAATATTTAGGTATATATGCAAGTCTAAGTGTTGGTTCATTGCGTAGACTTCAGCAAAATCATCACATACCTTGTGTGGTGGTTGATTTAATTAAATACCTACTTTTGATAATCTTATTAATTATTGAAAATCTTTTTATCACTGTTCCCCATGTTTGCCCACTATTCGTTTCGTTTGCCTAGCACTAATGCTAGGCAAACGAAACTAATTTCGTTTGCCTAACCTCTATTTCAAAAAATATATACCTAATAAAAAAACTATAACTGACCATGTTTGACTCCCCTTTAGATTTTTGAACGTATAGAAATATTTTGTATGCTCAAAAATTGCAACTAATTTTTTTTTTAAATTATACCTACATTTTTTGTCTTTGAAAATAGAGGTTTGTCAACGGGACTAATTGGTGGGCAAACATGATCAGAAAATGGTCAAACGATTCTGTGATTTTCATTCGTTTATAATTTTTGAGAACAAAAAAGCTTCTTATGATTTAAAAAAAATGCAGAGGGTAGTCAAACGGTAATTTTCAATATACAGTTTAAGAGCAAAAAAAGTTATCAATCTAATTGCAACTGCTCAACTTAGTCTTCCATAATTAATAAATTTGCAAATAGATCTGGGCATTGATTGAAATTTGCTGATCTCTTGTGCCACTAATATCTATCGATATCTGCAGACTCGATCTAGTTCTGTTGAATATGCTAGTAGGTATATGGTATTATTATATTAGTATTATTATTTTTTAACTCTTGTCTTTAATTTATCTGCACCTATTTCATGTTTGGTTTCCAGACATTCGAAATTATTATTTATTTATGAAGCTTTTTACTCAAAATATTTTTATATTTGAATTTTTTGTTGAATGTTGATATCAATCATAATCGATAAAGAAATACTGTTTGTGATAACCGTGAGCTCATTGCATAGTTACAAAATAAAAGAGATAAATGTTATCTTTTGAAATGAAATTGGAAGATAAATCAGAATATCGACAGGTAGGTATACTTACAGAGTGTGGGTGTCTCAGATAGGTCTCCACATATTCCTAAGATCAATAAGCCCAATTGAGCTAAACTATCTTAATATCAAGGTAAAAGTGTTATACCTACATTTGAAAGGACTCATGTGTCTTTGTCTGAAGTTTGGTAGATTATCATTGTCTATTGTAAAAAATAAACCATGTTAAAATATTTTTTACAGGCGTAGAAATTTATTTATTGAAAAATAAACCATATTAAAAAGTTTTTTTACAGGCGTAGAACTTTATTTATTTGTACGTAGAAGTATATACATAGGTACATATTTCAAAATTCAACATTAATATAAATTGATTAGGTAGGTAGTCTAGAATTAGATTTTGTTACAGTTTTGGCGCACGACTTTTATTCAAAACATTAAACTGCTAAAAATAATATCTCTCTCATCAATAATATTCCAACGAGTTTGCGATATAGAGTGGGTGCGGACGCCATTACGAGGAAGCATGTGCGATTCGTGATTTATCAGAGGGCGGAGCCTCTTGACGAGTACGGACATTGGTGGGGCCCGGGCGGTATGAGTGTAAGACATACTGCTATTGGTCACCGATACATGCCAAGGTTAAGATTATATCCCAATAGATACAGTGAGTTGACACTGGTGGTTGAATGTTCGTGGCGTTGGAAGATGTCGGTGGAAGATTCGAGATGGAGAGGCTTGCCTATTTACTGGAGAGAAGGATTTGCTGCGGAGCTCAGTCAGTCGAGTCAGTGAGTCAGTATAGTCAGTCTGTTGCAGTAGTCGAGTGAATCGTCAGTACGTTGAAGACCGGTAGTGCGGTGAAGACCGGCGGTACCGTGGAGACCAGCGGTGCGGTGAAGACCGGAGTACAGTCAGGCAGTTTGGCGGTCCTTAGTAGGGGGACACCAACAACATTAATAAATATAAATTGTACATAGTATTCGATAGTGTAGTGTAAGGTATATAAACAGTGTAAATAAATAATTTCCATTCATTTTCACATGCCCGTCAGAATATTTTTATTCTTTACCACTCTCCATGTTTGATATTATTTTTTTAGTAGGTACATTATTTTTAAGAAACTAGTATATGATTTACTTTAGCGGTGGTGAAAAATGTATTTGTCAAATTCCTTCGTAGTGTAGGTATATCTTAGTATGGATGTAAATGATTGACACCTTGAACTATTTATATCAGCATGTTTTCTGCAACATATATCTTGAATGTTTCGGGCACTGAGTGTCGGGACAAGTAGATATTTCTTCCGAACAATGAGTTACTTTACCGCGCTAGTGCGGAAATTAAATGACTTTACCCATTGACTGACTCAGGTTTCTGTCAAACACTTGTCATTATTTTTTCTCATATTATGCTTTAAGTTAATGTATTCAAAAACTAACGTGTCTTACAGAAGAAATTCAATAATTTTGACAAAATTCGATATACCTAACTATTTTTAGCAGATTTTATAATTATAACTCATAGAAGCTCAATGAATAAAACATTGTATGTTGACATAGAACAGGTAATACGAACTGTTCTATCATTCTCTACGATCTCAAATTGAACATTCAAAGCAGATGTCGCAAAAAATACTTAAGCTTAAATGTTAGCAAATGGGTGAAATCAACAATCGTGATGAAATATTCCCTGTAGGTAGGTAGATACATGTCAAATTCCCTCTCGGAGTCGTGTGGTTTCTCGCATTCGGCTCGCGATCACCTATTGGCAATACAAATACAATACCTACTCGTGGGACATTACCATACACGATATAGGAGAATTCAGTCTCTAATCATTCAAACCGTATTTTCCCAGAATATAAATTTTATTCAAGTGATATTTAGATATATGCCAATTTAACAAAAGCAGCTTAGTCTTTTAGGTGAACTTTATATTTGAAATAATAAATAAAGAGAAGGTTTACAGTTTATGTTGAATGTCTATGTCAATTCAATTGTGATTATATTGAGATTTTTAAATTTTGACGTTCAAGAAGTCAATAAACGAAAATTAGGTCGCATGACCTTGACGTTTCGTAAGTACGTTTGACTTTTGTATATCTATAAGGGTGTTCGAGCAGGATTTCAAACCAAACTCAAACCGTCAGAGGCATGCGCATTTTAATTTTAAGAAGACGGAAATTAATATGCGCATGCTCCACAATCACGGAACACAGTTGGAAACCGGTCCAAACTACTGCTCGAACACCCTTTATATATAAGGTTTATATTCTGTTCTATGTCAAATACATGGTCACATTGATGTTCATTTGAAT
Source organism: Crioceris asparagi (assembly GCA_958507055.1). Taxonomy (NCBI): domain Eukaryota; kingdom Metazoa; phylum Arthropoda; class Insecta; order Coleoptera; family Chrysomelidae; genus Crioceris; species Crioceris asparagi. Next base: position 33,933,101 of record OY293828.1, read on the forward strand.
GAACCTTCATAGCTGATGTTTTTTTTTACCACTTAACGTAACCTCTAAAGCTTAAATTGATTTATGATTTTAATTATGATGCTCACATAAAAAACTACGCTAGTCTCAATCAAAGAGCATAATATATAAATATATTATATATTATAAAACTCAAACTTCTGCACCTATGGATAGATATACCTATTAGTTAATTTTAATATGGGTCCACTTGTCACATTAAACCATGTCAACGTACCAACCAAACTACGCCATTTTGTTCTAAGATAAGTTAGCTTAAGACCGCTAATCTTAGTATCAGAAAAGTACGGAACTCCTACAACTTTTTTTTCAGAGAGGAAGCAGGAATCCTTTCCAATGACCAAAATTGTAAAAATATTGTTGTTTCGATAAGCTTTTTAGCAGACATTTTCGGTAAGCTTTTGATAAGACCCTCTCATATGATCAGGCTTTGTCAGAGGAAAACTTACCCTGCTGATAATTGTATGAATGATTGCCGGCACAGCCAGGAACTTTAGCAGCAAAGCTCCAGCAAGTAGCACAATGAAAACCGATGTGATTATCCCGAGAACTTTTGGTGTCCACAATTGTTTCCTGAGCAATTTCATGGCTAATTTAGGATGTTAAAATTGTCAGCAATGCTCGCGAAACAAGTAACCGACTAGACGTGTATCAAATGGTCAAAAATTCGATTTATCAAAAGTAGTTGAATTTAATCGGTAGTATATAAGATTATATTTTTTCTGATTGATAAGCGATATTATTGAAGCAACAATGATAAATGCTACTGTGTATCTTTCCATGTAAGATTTCTTTCCTGATTATGATTTTTCTTTTGTTTGAGAAACGAGTATATAATCTATTAAAGTTTTCATAATTCATTTATAATTTAGATGTAACATACAGTTATATATTTTAGAAGAAAATACTGAGATATATCTCCTGATAATTGAAATGAAAATCATTGAGCATTTAGCCTCTTAATATTGCTATCAGTACCAAGTAGGAAATTAAGGAAGTGTTGACAGATTTATTCATATCATTTCATAAGAGCGTATAAAAACCTAGTTGATAGTTGACTAGGCAATGCGAACGGTATCAGTTAAAAATAAAGGCAGCTCAGGAAATGAAATACCTTGGGACAAGCACCAAAATCAGAAAAGTTATTAACCTTAAATAATAACACTTTCACTGTTACGTAGATATATATATGTAAAACAATGCTAGTAAAAACATTCACCAACTAAACTTTCTATTTGCATGTTTGTTCGATAATTTTTAGTTATCTTTTCACCTAATTACTATTTTCCATATTTACCACTCAATGTTATCAGCTGTTGTTCATTATTCTCAATAATATGAAGTTAACTATGAAATGCCTGGCCAAATCTATAATTTTGGACTAATTACGAGTGTGCATTCCAAATAACAAAAAATATTAAAATAAACTCAAATTACAAGTTGATTCTTTATCGAAAAATTAGGGTACGAAAGAATGAAATAAGATATATTTCTTTGAAAAATCGGTGTGTTGATTGATGTAGGGTGTTCCCTTGACCCATCTTATACAAAAACTCAACCAATTTATATAAAACTGGTGAGAAAGTGAGGGGTTAGGTGTAAATAGTAAATACTGCAATTTAATTAATAAAATTATATTGCTGAGACACTATACTATAATTAGATTCAGGTGGGATCTGTGAATATACCATTTATGTTTTTTGGTTTATTGGCACCAAATTTATAGATCCGGTATCTAATTTCGGCCCTTATAACCACTCATTTTGGTCAATCACAGATAAGAGTTTTAGAGGGAGGCTTTCAAGGTCTGAGAGGTAAACTGCGGTGTTTCTTTCCCACGAGCGACCAAACCCCTTCCATGTTCATTCACATCGGTGCTACCAAAGAAGATAGATACAATCTTCTTTGGTGCTACTGCCGGTTTGTGGTCAGATAATCTGTTACTATTAGGACGACTAAGTAGTGGCATCCTCATATTACGTTCTAGAGGTTCTCGGCTACGTCTAAGCTACTTCAGTTAACTCAGTTATTTGTCTTCGTCAAAGATCTCTAATATCCAGTGCTTTCCTGTTCACAGTACTCTAACACGATCCTCCTCCCGGAGCTCTCATCATATCTACGGAAAAGGTTTTTGTCGAGCTTCTATTCGACCACCCGTGAAATTTGGCTTTCTCTTGAGATTGCTTCCTCTTACTCCAGGCAAAGATAATGGAACTCATAGATACACAACGGTATGGTGTTTATTGCCAATCGAAAATTTAGTTCAAAAAATATTCGTAGATGGCGAGAGCATTAAGTTTATGTATGTTAATTCTTTTCAGCGGCTCTTGCGAATCCAATTACCAAACCACGTGGAAGGGCTCCACTGTAGATAGGTAATGTTCGTTGGAAAGAACAGCTGATATATATATAGTTGCTGGTATCATGAAAGCGGAGATACAAGAATTGTTTTTATGTTTATGTACATTTACGTGAATATGAGTTTCCACCAATAGTAATATATCTGATAGAATACAATTTTCAGATATCAGCATATTAACTGACAATGTATAATAGGTGGTGATCATCAATATAAATAAAATTGAAATGACTTTGCCAGCAATTTCGTTTATATATTTCTGTGTAAATGATAATAAACGACCATTTTGAAAACAAGTGTTTTCTTATTCTACGTTTTAAATAAAAAATATACAAGTTCTATGGATTCTGTCATAGTTATATACTGGAAATCGTTTCAGTTGATAATAATAACGAACAATAACGATTAGCTAGCGGCTTTCACCAGAAAATCCTGAGATAAGAGATATTTTAAATCTGAGGGAATCAACATACATAAAAAGTACATCAACATCTAAAGATATACAATAGGTATAAGACGTTCATCATATTTCCTTAGAAGAGTAAGTATTTTTATCTGAGAAAGCAGTTCTAATACAAAAAAGTGTTCAACTAAGCAGTACAGTGACTCCATATTATGAGATGTTTCGCAAATTCTCTTAAAAGAGAAAGTAAGTTAATAATAACTTTAGAGCCATAATACACAGTAGATAGTGAATATTAAATCTATACTTTGAGAACATAATATAAATGAGTTGATTACATTATTAAAACTGTTTCCAAAGCTAACCTTCAATCCTCATTCTCGAACACTCCAAAATTGTTCATAGTATAGAGAAATCCTGATCTTTTATTGGGAAAACGATGAAAATGGATTGTCTTTTACTTATTTTTCTACTGTACTGGACAATTATATTACACCACAATTTGTATTAAAAACAGTTTTCTTCGGCATGATGAGTGAAATTCACGTGTTAACAGATACGAATGTAAACAAACGATTACCTATCTGTTCTCAGTTGGCACTTTTAACAGCAAAGGGCGAACGCTTGGCTGGATTCGCCTATTTGCGCGCGTTTGCCAAAGCACATACTCTTTTTGACAGTATGGACCAAGGCGTCCTTTCGCCAGCAAAATATTTATTCGCGCGACGCATACGAGAACATGTTCTGTTCAAGTTAAAACGTTTCTGGCGAATATTTGTCCTACGGTTGCTGTTGTTTCATTGAAGTTCAGTAGTAAATATTCTAGCTAGCTAATTCATTATTATCTATCATAAAATAATTTTTATTTTATTTGCAAATTTTTTATATTCTGAATTTTTATACCTGCTTACCTTTTAAAATTTAATGAAAATTTATTCAAGGTTTCAATAATTTCTACCCTTGTAAATGTCTCGTTCCTCGAAATAAAATAGCATATTATTTATAACATAATATTTACTACATAAGTATTTACATATATAATATAAAATAAAAAGAAAAATCACATGCGAATATTTTAAAACTAAAAACCTACTGAAGAAGTAAAGCGATGACTCAAGTTAGCCTAAATTGATTATAATCAAACCAAAAACTTACGCTACTGTATTGGCCAATGCCGCTTTCTAGTGATAAGTATACTAATAATAATCCTTACATGTGCTTCATAATTTTTAGTTTCGGATGCAGTGATAAAATCTTTTCTTTCTGTTTTTATTTAACGATTCCAGTCGTCTCCCATTTACACGCTTTGTCTATTTTGATTTTGACAGAGTAATAATGAAAAAATCCATATGCTATCCAATTTCAACGCCACGACGAAAAAAAATTCTTTATTATATTTTTTAAATTGTATTTTTCTTTGTTTAATTTAAATGTTGTGTCAAATTGCGACAACGATCTTTAGCAGATATTTGTACAAATATCACATGGAAAATTTTGGCTAGTGTGAGTAGTAATGCTTTTATCGTACAATTTGTTGAGGATTAACAACTGTTTTTTCTGATTTAGAGATTCTTTGTGTTTCTGAATCAACATATTGGAGCAAAATTTACACTTTCCAAATTAATAATAAAGCTTGCACACGATTCCGAATACGGTTTTCTATTTTAATTAGGTACATGTTTAGAACAATTTTCCCATGAAGTCGCTGTAACATGTTTAACTGCATCACTGGATCAATTATTCCTGGATATTTTTCTCTCACATATGCTTTCCTGGGATCCAACATGTTAATTCAATAGAAATAGGCAAAATCAAAATGGAATAGTTCTCAAAAACTAGACATGTTTTTCTTACATGAATACCACAGGGATTATTGGAATATTGACTAGATTATACTAGTTGCTTTGATAGAAAAAAATCGCAGAATTATTTCCGTGTCCCGCAATAATTATAACTTCTCTGTACTTTTTCTGAAAAAGAAAATAAATAATTCTAAAAATAAAATTTCTTAAGTAAATGATATTTGGTGCAATTTTTTCGAAAGCAAATTATTTTTTGTAAAAAAAAATTGATTTTTTTCAGTATTTCTTGTACCAGTTATCTATAATGACAAATATTTTTTGAATGGTACATTAGATAGTAAGTTAGATAAATAAAATAACCATTTAATAAATTCTAAGACATCATTAAAACACATTGGATTGTGAGTGAAAAAAAGCTTCAGAAGCCCCTAATTATTCCTTAATACATAGACGCAAATAGACCCAAGGAAAACAACACTATAATGAGTTCCTACCAACTTTTATCTTTGCTGTTGCCGGGTGCAATAAAATTTATAAAGGATTAGGCTGAACATGTTTTTCTAAGAAGCATTCGCAAGACAAGTTTACGCACTGATATACCATTCGAAATAGCGCAAAAAGTAGACTCAAAAAATATTTAACATATACATGAAAATCGCTCATAACATAATTAATTGATTTTATGGTGGTTTCAATAATTAATTAATTTTATTTAGATATTTTAAAACTAAAATAAAGGCTTTTCGTTTATATGGTATAACGTTAATTAAAAATGCCAACGAAAAACTTATTAATTATTAAGTGAACCAATCTCTCTGAGTGCCCTAAAGTTAGGTAGGTATGTCTGAATTAATCAACATACGTATGTGTATAATATTTTTTTCGGAATCAATCTAATAATAATATTATTATACCTAAATAAATATATATATATATATATATATATATATATATATATATATATATATATATATATATATATATAAACTATTAAATAGAATAATAACACGGAAACAGAGAAATAACATTTTAAGAAATTTTTATATGTTGAATTTAGTAGAATCATACTCTAATATATAAACATTTGCCACTTACATACAGCAAAGATAATGCAAGTCCTCTATTATCTTTGTAGGTACATATGTAGTACAAAACGTTTGAAACAACATAAAAAAGCTATTCAAAATTTGCATTGTAATTTTTAACATAGATCTTTTAGCTTACAATACATTGAAAATAACTAAATCTTCAATCCAGTATGATAAAGTCTTTGTATATTCACAGAAAGGGATTTTACGCTGCTACAATTATATACAAAAATAATACCTATACTAAACCATAATATGAAAGGAAATCTCACATAATTTCAATACTTACTACATTTATGTTCCAAATGGTAGATATATTTAATTAGTTAAATAGATTTCTTAACCGGAAATCTTTAAATTGTATTTGTTTTAGCTTTGATAGTATATTCTTAATAATATAATAAGTTATATTTTTTATATAAACATATTTGAGGTAATTTGTCGTAAATGCGTCTGGAGCGTTTTGTAATATGAAGTTAACCAAAAATAAGTTTTTTGACATAATTATAGCTTTCAATTTTTTTTATTTATTAGATACTTTTATTCGTAATAGAGAATATTATATTGTGGTATATTCTCATATAAAACAGAACAGAATTTCATAAAAATCTGCAAAGTCGCCGGGTTATTTAAATTACATATACATTTTAGTAATATAAACAAATTTTCAAAATTATTCCTTTAAATTTACTTACATATCTCATTGTTTTTTTAGTTACAGTTACATATCTCATTATTATGTTGTTTTAATTATTAATCATTTCACTAAGGTTAAGGAAAATCTATTTAAGAACACTGGACTAATACTAATTCCCAATAAATTACGAGTTCCTCCAGACTTTTTAATATTATCGATAAAAATCCTAGATCTGCCGATAAATACTTGAGCTGGCAATGTCGCCAGCGAGAACTAACCGCCTTCGAACGATTTCGCCAAAATAAAACGCTTAAATCTAGGTTAGGTACCCCGACGGCCGAAATTGGGTCCCCTGAGCGATTGACAAATAAATACATTGCGTTGTATATCTATGAGTTCCATTATCTTTGCTCCAGGTTTACATGACGCTACCTCTGAAATGGCCATTTTAACCGAATTAAAAAGTATCAATTTCGGTTATGTTCAGAAGGTTATGACAAACGAATTTTGGTACTATAATTCATTTTTAATAGTAAGAAAGCTCAAACGTTAATTTAAAAAACAATTAACCATATAGATATTAGACGTAAAGAATTCTCTTATTCAGATAGAATTTAGTACAGAAAATCCGTCGTTAATATTTTATCTTAATTTATCAAGCGGCAAAATTGGCTATATTCGATATAATAGCGTTTGTGCTTGCCTGGTAACTGTATATCGAAATGTTCTTTCATTTTGTGTGAAAGCTGAATTTTACCTCGAATTATTATAATAAAATTATACCTATGCTAATACCGTACTAGCAGGTAGAATAAATATTAGGTATTTGTATTTTCCAGTTCATCATGTAATAAAGTCCGTCATAGTTTTCGCAAAAAGTTAATTATCTACTCAAGATGAAAGTAGGAATGAGTATTTCCTTGATTAGCTTCAAGCTTCAACATCTCGGTTACGGCGGCCAACAATTATCTAACGCCTCTCTAGCTCGGTGTCATGCGAAAGTCAAGGTACAGCGAATGCATGAAACGGGTCCTGTCAATCTAGTTTAGGTAGACTGTAGACCATACTTGTATAGCTCCTACTTTTTGATGAAATCGGCCAACGATATGAAAAGTCTAAGAAATATTCAAATTAATAAATGGATGTCATTCGACCTATTAAATAAAAAGGAGCAATAAAATAAATGTAAAAATACTCAATTACTTCAATTTGACAAATTATTGTTCTATTACCTGACATTTATAATATAAGGGGATTATGAGAACTGAAATTACTTGTTTTGTTGTAGAATAAAAATCTATATCGATCTTAAACGTGGAAGTCCATCAAATATTCAAATAAAATGAAATGATACGATTAGATCATTAATCCTATGAAAATTTTAGTTACCTACATCTGAATGGAAAATCGTTACCACAAAGTCTGAAAATAGGAATCGATCTCGGCAACACGCTTTGTTCAGAATAAACTTATATTCTCTTGCACGTTTCTTTTTATATCGATTATATCTATTAGAGTTGTATACTGTTTTGTTGAATTTTTATTTTTTGTTATGCATTAGAATTTGGATACGCGAAATTGCATAGACTGTTACCTATTTACAACTGTATGAGATTTCCCTTATGTCAATTGATTTTTCGGTTTGGCAACAGATCCAAAAATCTAACATCCAATTAAAATTTAAAAAACAATCACTTCTTTTATAACATGAAATAATTACAAAGATAATACTTAGAGAAACATTTGTTATGAAACTTCTTTGATTTTTTCTTCTTAGGTGGCTCAGCAGTATTCGATTAAGTCAAATGCGCATATGATATAGGGCTTTAGAAATCATGATATTTCTATTATGGAACTCTTATGCAAAATTGGGTTATTAATTTAGATTACATTTACATTAAACGTAATTCATTATTTATCAACTGATAGCAACTACTTCTGGAATTTTGTTTTATAATGCAAAATGTCAGCATACCACTGACCGCTGTCAAATTATGATTACTGATTCCGTTGATATTCTCCACCAATCAGCACCCCTGTAACTGTTGACCATATTGCGCTGATTGGTAGAAAGCGCTAGTGGTCTTGTGAACAATACCCAAGACAAGTTTTTAAAGTTTTAAGAAATTTTAGTGGGAGATAGAAAATCCAGCCTGGAATGTAGATATATTTTTACGTGTTATTGAAAACAATCAGTGATGTGTATTTTAATGTGTTTTATTGACCGAATTCCCAAAAGAAGGAGTTACAATTCGACTATATGTCTTTTTTATTTGTAAGAGAAAGAGAGAGATGGTCCCATATTCAGATTTTCAGAGTTTCATAAAATTCTTCCCCTCGAAAAATCCCTTTTATTCTAGAAAAAGAATTGTTTTTTAAAATTTGAAACTTTCTTTGTTAAATCTTGTAGAACATCTGATTTCTTAAAACATTTATTCTTAAATACATCTCGATGAATCTAAGGTTTTGTAGTAATGATTTTAAGACGATTGAAACAAAACTGTATTTCACTTATTTCAGAAACAGCGGCTAATAATTCAAAATAGGTATATTGAATCTGAAGTAATTGCTTTCCCATTAACCTTCTGTTACACACGAGTGAACTAGAATTACAAATTGTGCCTCGGGCGAGGCATACAAGGACTAAAAATGAAAATCTGGCATTTCAGTTGACCTTTCAGGCTATAAAAATATTAGTGTATCAGTGTTTTTAAGACCTGCCTTTGACGCTTTGGACCATATATAAAACCATAATTTTGTAGTAATTTTTATTTAATACCTAAAAAACGAAAAAAATATTTTTTTATTGAAACGGCAACACTGAAATGATTACATAATAGACTAACTAACAACTAAAAAATAATCTTACAGAAAACACAAGGCATTAATTTCTATAAAAAAATTTTGTTTCTTGAACACGACACTCTCTACACCATATTCTTTTAAAAGAAGCATTTTACTGTAGTTCAAGATTATATCAATAAAAACACAAGTTAACATTTTATTTATAGAGCCTAATGGGTTTACCAAGAGACCAGTGAGGCTCGAGGACATGCTATACATCTCCCTTCAGTAACCCAAAAGCAGGGGAGTTTGTAGTGGTGAAATCGAAAGCGCAGAGGCAGGGAGAAAATGCCAATGCCAGGAAAAAAAGAAAGTACGAGGGAACCTTGAAGGCACCTCAAGCTGCAAACAACACAGTGAAGATGAGGCTACGCCCCATGCTCAGAGGACAAAGTCATGGTTAAATCCAGCCAAAGTATTAGGGGCAATGAGAAGTTATGCTACTGTCGAGGAACATGGAAAGAAATTACACCAGATCCGGGAGACGGTTTCTGAACGAATATCTTTGAGGCTCTTAGATGTGGCAATAAAAAATAGATTATGAACAATGGCGTGATATGTACTGAAGTAGCAAAACTGAGGTTCGAGATTTTTGACCTGGATACTTTGATCACCACGTTTGATTACGAGGGAGCAATAATTAAAAATGATCCTGCTCGCACCTGTCCAGCGTTAGCAATGGTGGGCCTTTGTTCCACTAGATTGAAAAGATGCAAAGAATGAGAAGATGGAGGAAGAATGTTGCTTCAGCTGCTTAGTTTAGGGCCATTTCACTATGAACTGTTACAGAATGGCCATTTGCAAGGCGTTCTATGCTTTAAAACTCCTGATTTAATAAAATATCAAGTTCTAGGATCACTAGAACGTATGGCTTTACAGAAAGACCTAGACACAAAGAATGCCTAATCCGTTGCAAAATGACAAAATTCATTCAGGCCAATGTACAGAAATGTCCAGGTGGAAGCGCATCCACTAAAGAAAGAGGAATAGGTTTCCTTGATAAGCTTGGACTTTGGATGTTTCCGCTCTGTGTGAAGAACCGTAAAGTGCTTGGGTCGGATGGTGTCTTCGCATAGGCCGCCAAAAAGGCTGAGGCTTAAAACAAATGTATTTTTAAACAAAATGGCGCAAAGCACATACCGATATGTTTCGTCTAATACGGAGTCGATACACCTCTTGACCATTTCAGATTCGTACTAATTTAAATAAATAAAATTTTGAGAATTGAGATTAGGTGTCAAATTATTAGGCTGTAAAACCACGTTGGCGATGCATGTTTGTTTTTTTATTAACTGTCTAATTTGTTGGTTGTTGTTCCTTTCGAAAATTGGGAGGTTTGACCCTTTGGCTCCGTTATGTAGATATTAGGATATAATAATAACTAAATAAAATGATTAAATATATATCCAATTCTATCTAGGTCACCAGACCTGACCTGTTTGGACTTTTATCTGTAGAAACTACTGAAGTATTTAGTTTAAAACTCTGCCAACCACAACATGACAACATGAGAACGTAATATAATCTAGTATAAGATCAATCGATGAGAAAAAAAAACAGCTTATTAAGTTTTATTATCAAAGATATTAGGGTGATCTTTTTAATCACATAATTATAATAATATTTAATAGATACTTATTATATTATTTATGCGATTCAACATGCTATATCTTATATAAATCAATCTGTTCTCAAACTGATATACAATACAATAATTACATGTTTCTATTTGAAATTTTTAGTAAAAACGACTTTTCTTATTTCTAATCATAAGGTATTCCCTACTTACGATAAGTATAGCGAAACACCTTAAAATGGGTTGATTCAAACCAAAATTATAATCATTATTATAGTCGCTAAAAAATACAGAAAACATGTTTTTCAAGCACTTCCTCCAGCTGATCATGGCAATTATTCCCAATTGGTGAAACATCTGGAAATGAGGTTTGGTGTTACCCATTTGGTTTAAGATTACCATTCCCAATTGAGTTTCGCTGTTAGAAGCATAATAAGTTTCTCCAAAGATCCGAGCATAATAAGTTTCTCCAAAGATCCGACGTATGCCTTGCTCTCTTGACATATCTAGCAACTCCTAAGGCTGTATTAGAAAGACTAGTTCCTGGATGGACTTCGTGAACCAGAAATTAAGCAAGCATTTGTCCTGACTCATTCTGTTAACCTACGGGCACAATAACTTGTGCTATGGAACTTAAGACCGCAAGGCTAAGCTGCAGAGGACTAACTTGTGTTCGGAGAGTTGATGATTAGAGCAGCAGCAAAGAGCTGGAGGCAACTTTCCGCAGTATAAAGAAGTAGTCAATGACCAAGTGAGTGTGAGAATAGCTGGGCCATGTTAAAAGTTGCTTTCGGGAGAGAAGAGACGAGAAATTAATATGAAAAATAGGACGAGGAGGAGGGGCGACCGTCTAAAATAAACTAACTATAAATAATGAATATAAAAGTAAAACTGTATATTTATGTATATGACTTAAATCCAACATTTAAAAAAATCTTTGGGTATGTATGGTAATAGAAAACAAGGATGATGAGGAGATGTCAATGTGGGATCACACTTAATTCTTAATTCTTCTCTGTGACCTTGGTGATTCCCAGTTGCTCTGTGGCCTTGGTGATCACCGGGTTGGTACTCCATTGTTGTTCAAGAGACTTGGCATATGGAAGTATCGTATATTACTGTGTGACCAGAAAAGGCGTTGTTTGTGGCATCTTTAGAACGGTACCGGTCAACAGGTTTATCTATATTATATGTATACCGGGTACTGCTTCTTGTTGAATGCTACTACAGTGGGTAGGTTACTTTGGGCCTTATCTAGTTTGTTAATCAATTTATTGGGTTATCAGTATTTAATATTTCTGTAGTTAATTTCATTAGTTGTAGTCAAGTCCACAGATTATTTGTTTCCAAAATAGTCTAACTGAAGTCAAGCTACAATATTATATTATTCAAATATTTATATTTCTTCAGATTGTCGTGATTGATTCAAAAGAGAACCTATCTATATTGTAATGTGAATGTAATCAATATCATCATTATGTACGTTTCAATTCTTTGTCATCATTTTGAATGCCTAATTTGCGTAATGGTTTCAAATTACTTTCAAGTGTATTGTTCTTTATTGCTAAAATTTGGGGTTAGATTATGTCATAGGATTAGCAGCTATTGTAATTTATTTAAAAACGTACATATAAAAAACTCTCTTATAAAAAAATAAAATACTCCAGATATAGTGTTCTTTATTCATAGGTTATATTGTAAATTTGTATTCTAAGGAGACTAGAAACTATTCGACATATAAATAAAAAAATTGATAAAGAATTAGACTTTGTTCAGGTGAGTAAATAACTGAAGATGTTAAAATACAATTTCTACTCCTACATGCATGACGTATACTCAATCATTATTAAATTAAAGTTCTGCTCCAAATGCATATTCTAAAAGAAAAATATGTTTAAAGGAACAGTTCGACAAATGTAAGCCTAACCACGAAAAGTATGCGGTACTGGCGGCGAATTTACATTTCCTATACCAATTCAGTCACGGCGGTGACTGAAATCGAGTAGTATTTTTTTGCAAAAAAAATAGTTATAAATTCTAATCTATTTCAGTGCAGAAATTAATCATATTGGTATAGAATTTGCAAGTTGCATATTATTAGAAAATCTAACCCATTTCAGTCAGTTATTGTCAACGCTCGTAATGATCGCGCTATTTGTTATTCTATCGCGACTGTAGCGCGAAGAAAGGATAGGGGACTTAAGATGTAATAACCGCATACAATTTGGAAGACCATCCAAACTCGAAGAAAACTTAACAATTTTAATAATATTAAAAAAGGACACATTTTTGTTATACTTTCTTGATTTTTGTAACGAAATAATATGTAGCTATATATTATTTTTTTAACAAACTTTCGCCAAAATTTAAGTTAAATTTATGAAATATTAATAAATCTATGTAAACACTATGTTAGTTTTTCTTTCCCATGCGGTATACCTAATTACTAACTCTAATAAAGGAGCTAGTCCGTATATGTTGGAGACACATCTTTAAAAATATATCAATTTGCCCTTAAATAAAAACATAATAAAATAAATAATCGGATAGGTTTATAAATAATTTTTGCATTGTTGTATATTTTAGGGCAAGTGAAATCTCTATCTTAAATGCGACATACTTAAATGACTGAAAAAATGTAGACATTTACTCACTATTGAATCTTTAATTCTTCTTACAAATTCTACACTAATATGGTGCATTTTTCGCACTCTGATAGAATAGGATATGTAACTAATATTCTGCAAACAAATACTACTCGATTTCAGTCACCGTCGTGACTAAATTGGTATAGGATATGTAAATTCGCGCACTGGTGTATGATAGCTGGTATAGTAGCTGCTGATTTGGGTGCATTTACTTCCGCACTTACCGATAAGTCGCAGCTAAGTTTAAATTTGACGCGACAATATATATTGGGTATATATGGGTACAAATTGACATCTAACTAACTGACTAAAATGTAGCACGAGTTGTAGAATTGAAGGCCTTATTGTGCAAATAAGAACATCTTAATTAAGAAAACAGTGTTGTACTTTTCCAGATCAAGGCTCCTGGTTGTAGACATACATCAAGAGTGCAAACACACTGCAAGCTGATCCTGCACCGATGCCGAACCATTTCATGATGTTGATGATAGTGAGGGTGCGCAGAAGAGTGTTTTTGATCATCAAGATGTATTTATCGTCAAGCATCGTTGACTGGAAAACAAAATCAAATTTGAATAATTGAAAATAAAATATTTGCTAATTTGTTCACTGACTTCAAATGTTGGAAGACAATTTTCACTTACAGAAGTTTTATCTTACTACAAAAGCATAATAATTCAATTTGGCGAAACAAATACATTCGTACACAAAGTCGATAATTTATAGCGGAATCATATAGCCAATATATGGCTTACAACGACGAAATCTGCACATTCAATACTCAATGGCAATTGTAAACAACTGAAGCCATAAACAAATAGATACTAAAAAGAAAGGCTTTATGGAATCAACAACATTGGACAAATGGATGACACACGAATTGTTAAATTGCTCGCGATAAATCCTCTTTACGTCGCAGAAGTATCGGACGACCTATGAGAAGGTGAAGTGAAAAGTTACGAAAGTATGAACAAGAAACAGGCAATTATGCTTAAATTAAAGATTGAAGATGAAGAATTTGTTTTAAGGCTCTAGAGCTCTAGTTTCATCAAAACAATTTCTTGTAGAAAACGAATAGATGAGAATACTGTGCTTAACAAAAGTAAACAACAAAAAGAAAATGATATGTGGAATATGGATAGACAAAGACTACCTACTTCAGGACAAAATGGCAGAGAACACTTATCCCTTGATAAAAGCAACGGCAACGAGGTTTATCGGACTGAAGTTGAAGAAGAAATCTCTAGATAAGTGTTCAGAAAAATGTCAGGAAATGTAGTGAAAAATATACACTGTGTCCAATTAAGTCGGAACCATATGGAAAACATTTTTATTATTGGTTTTATGAATAAAAGTTATTCTTGATAAAAAGTTCTGCATAGTTCAAAACTTGAAATGCAACAATCAGATATCAACTTTTTTTATCCGTATATGAGATGAGCCAAAGAATATGAATTTTGCTCAAGAGTAAAGTACCTTAGATATCCAATATTATCTGCCATGAAGAAACATATTTTATTATTTTTATTAACTACTGTGTACCTATTAGCATTGATAATTTACTTCTACCCATAAACATTTTTAATCTAGGATGCGCTGACTGCAAACGTCAAATCGCTAGTTCATTTTAGAAAATACAAGAAATAGTGGCTCTTTTAACTAGAGAGGAGGAAATTGAACTAATTTTAATTGTCGGAGATAATTATAAAACTCAGCAGCAGCTATTTCCAACAACAGACATTCGAATAGAAATATTCAGCATTCAGGAGTTACACAAATTCTAAATAAATTCAAGATGTCTGGAAGTGTTCACAATAATTTTAATAAAAAACATCAGAAGCAGGTTGCCAAAGACGACACGGAATTACAAGTGATGCTATCTGTAGTACAACAACCTAAAGTCTCATTGAGAACAAGTGACATTTTTGAAAAAAAATTAGAAATAGTTTTTATTGGGCATTTAAGATTTAAACCGTACCGATGATTACCTACTATTGCTATCCTTTTCTCGATTTTAACTATACTTATGTATATGTGTTTGCCAGCAACAGCAATTCGATAACAAATTACTGTTTGTCTACCACAACACAAAATTAAACTTTAAATTAACAATAACGTCTGACGTCTGACAATTGCGACATAACCATAGACGATCTTCCAGAAAGTACCTATATACCAGAGAACGAAACGTATATATACGCTCCATGCTCGTAATTCCAGTGACGGATCCCATTGTCGTTCCATGTCGACAAAATAATGATCTTGGTTGAATGAGATTGAATGAGATAATTATAATTACTAATATTGGACCACACTTGGAGCTTAACAGGCGGCGAGATGTCTGCGATCTAAGTACGAATTCGAAATTTCAAGTCTCTAGACCGTATGGGGCCTGAGAAATCGCTGCGGAGTCCATTGATACAAGAACCGAAAGTAATAAAAACTATTTAAAAATAATGTTTTTTATCCAAAATGAAGTAGGTAATTAGAGGTACAATAGCAAATATTTTAAAAAGTAACAAATATCATCCATACAAACCCCAGTATGTTCATACATTAAAAGAAAGAGATTATGAAAGACGGTTTGAATTTTTGTAACTGTATGCTGAATATTTCTATTCGGATGTCTGTTGTTAAAAATAGCTGCTGGTTTTATAATTATATCCGACAATCAAAACTAGTTCAATTTTCTCCTCAATAGTTAATAGAGCCACCATTTCTTGTATTTCATAAAACGAACTAGCGATTTGACGTTTGCAGTCAGTGCATCCTAGATTAAATGTTTATCGGTAGACGTAAATTATCAATGCTAAAGAAGAAGACATAGAAGTTATTAAAAATAATAAAATATGTTTTTTCATGGCGGGTGGATAATATGGGATATTTGACAATAGTTTTAATCATTTTTTTTTAAATAAAAACTTTCGATATTTTCAGAAATAAAGTTACTTTACTCTTGAGCAAAATTCATATTTTTCGACTCACCTCGTATACGGATTACAAAAAATGATAACTCATGGACGCATTTTAAGTTTTGGACTATGCAGAACTTTTTATCAAATACATTTTTTTCATAAAACCAATAATAAAAAAGTTTTCCATATGGTTCCGACTTAATTGGACAAGTGTAACTATAGCTGTGAAGTGGACTATCAAAAAGTGTATGAGAAAATGAAACCAATCACCAAACCCACAAAAAAAGAGAAAATATGATATAAAGGAAACACAGACAGATATATTACACGTTGAAATCAAAGTCGGTTAATCCACGTGGGAGCTACGATGCCACAGACAGATAAAAAAATACACACCTTAAACTAAACTAGCAAAAGAAAATTCGATCAACTAGTTCGTTTCAAACAAAAATCCAAATTTCAGCAATATCGAATTATATCAAGAAATATTTAAAAATGATGGTAATCGCCCTATTGCAACTTTCCCTATGTGGAAATTAGTTATCACTTAACGTAATAAAAACCGTCTATAACGTTTGGTCTATACCAAGATAGTGTCCCGACTGAAATAAACATAAACATAAATCATATGAGCGTGGAAAGAGTCGAATGCGTAAAATATACCTATGGTTTCATTTTTGACCAATCTATGAAATGGGACATTTAACTTATAATACAAAAAATCAAGATACCTGCTTTTTCGTTTCGCAAAATCACAAGAATCTCTATTAATAATATATCACGCTCTCTTTAACTCGATTACCTCATAACGCATTGTCGCTTGGGCGGAGTCTATGACAATTCAATAAATAAACAATAGTAGAAAATGATACTAAAATACTCATGAATATTAAATTTAGTTTTGCCATTCAGACACTTATCAAAAAAATACGATGCATCAACAAGTATAACTAGGAAAAAAGAGTTATTACCAATGATGCACAGTGAATTTTAAAAGTAGCTTAATCACTTCTTAAGTTATTTGACTCACTACTAGTTGGTACATCTAATAATGCTTGTACAAAAGAAACAAAAAGTTTGTTAAAAAGATACTGTTACACTGGATCATTGATAACTGCGAACTAATTGCTATGTTCAATGCGAGAAATACATTTTTTGAGAAATACTGTTAAAAATAATTTAATTTGAACGAACTCTGTAGTAAGTTGTACTTAGTTGGACTCTTATTACAACATAAACATGTTGTTATCACCACAACTTGTATTTGTTAATGTAATTTGGTTTAAATGAATAAAAAAATCTCCACGTACTTTGACGGTATCTGTTGGGTGAAGGACATCAAATTTGCAAAAGTTTAATATGCAACTATTTCTCAGAACCGTCGGTTACTATGCAAGACGTCATAAAAAAGAATTCAATAGTCAACAGTAGGTATACCTCAGTCAAAAATAGCTTACCTCTTCTATCCATATGAGAGGTACCAAAGCCTTTGTTACATTCTCTAGAGTGCTTATACCAGTGATAGGCTTGATGAACATGTTAAATTGTACTCTTTGTGCTAATTGTAAAGGGAAACCACTGATCTAAAAAATAAAATCAGGTCTTATTAATAGTAATAATAATTATTATTATTTATTTCCCAATAAACATCAATGTTTATAACAGGGAAAGTAAAAAAAATGATAATAAAAAACGCAAGTATTGGAATAAGCAATGAAATCAGAAATTTAATTAAAAAAACTACATTATAAGAAAATTATTTATTATATTACATTATTAATAATTTTTTTTTGAACTATTTTTGAATCTTGTTTTACCAATTTTTTTTATTAGCATTTAATCAATAAAAATATTCTATTTGTTATGATAGAATCAATAATTTCTTATGGTAAAATCTAATTTTTGAAATGTACAAATAAACCTAACAGGCTTTCAATAAAAAGAGCAATCTGCATCATAAAAAGAAAATTTAGATAGAAATAAAACAAAGAATTCAACAATAATTACATCTCTTAAACTGAATAATGGAATTTTGCATGTATAAAAAAATACACTGATCAATGCAATTATTTGTTTCTACAGAGGGAAATTCATAATTACCTTTTCATTGTTAATACAATACAACGCATAAAAGTATCAATTATAATAATCAGATAACATATCAAGGATTAAGTAGCTTAGTTGCATCTTATTGTATTATTTTCATTTTCATATAGTTTCACATTTATAGATTATAAGATTAGAAGATCACAACAATCGATATTTATGATAAACATGAATCAAATATTAATACCCAACAATTTAACCTCTGGGTATGTTCCGTAAGAATTATATTCACTTTATGAAGATGTCAAGGATACACATTTTATATAAGAATCTTTTTTTTACTGAATTTACTGACCTTTCATGTCTGTTGCGTATTGAAGCTTTCTGTTTGCAAGAGTTATTATACGCTATTGACGT
The DNA here is from genome assembly GCA_958507055.1 of Crioceris asparagi. Classification (NCBI taxonomy): domain Eukaryota; kingdom Metazoa; phylum Arthropoda; class Insecta; order Coleoptera; family Chrysomelidae; genus Crioceris; species Crioceris asparagi. The sequence continues at coordinate 33,951,854 of OY293828.1, forward strand.
GTCATTAAGTCTGTGCTCATTACATTCTCAATATTGTGATCTTGTTTAAAATTACTGAGGTCAATATAAAAAATCTACCAATTCAGGATTGAGAACCAAGCAATGCTGAAGTGGACAGATACAAATTGTATTGAGCAATAAATTTAAATATGATAAATTCATGCATTATATATTTTTTGTAAAATAAATTAACTTCTGTTTGATGCTCACCGGCTCCAGCGTAACAAAAGTCTCGTGTTTTGTTTTGTTTGGTTTTAGTCCTTCAAGACTGTTTGAGTATTCCACATCTGCATACAGCAAGTGTGGAAAAGACAACATCACAGGACCACCTTAAAATGTTAAATATTATAATATACATGTCTATATACACCTTAACTAATGTTTCAACTACAGTTTAAAAACTCTGCACTAGTACAGGAACAGACGAAAGCCTAACTTAGACCTAGAGAATGTATAGCCCGGAAATTCGTTATGCACTAGTGTATCAGAAGTTTTCGATTTCCGCTCCTGACCTGGGCCAATTGCGCCCTTAACAAAATTACTCAGTGGTTTTTGAGTTGTACTAACAGTATTAATGGCAGAAGTAGCAGCTGTTAATCGGTTCTTAGAATAAACCGATGTAGATACAGGCCCAGTGGGTATGCTCGGCCTCAATGTCACAAACGGCCTCGGTCTTTGAGGTCTTGAAGCATGTGGTGGTCTATTGGGTCTTGGTGGCCCTGTTGGCTTGGGTAAGCCGAGAATAGGCCACAGAGTTATCGGAGCTGAATTGGGCGACGGTTTGTAAGTCAGTTGTCGAGCTTCCGGTGTAGCAGACTTCATAGAAGATGACGCTGTGGTTGAAGATGAAGTAATTGATGGCTTGGGCGTGGTGTTGAAAACAAAATTCTTTGGAGTTGTGGTAAAATACGACTTGGTTGAGCTAAATCCAACACGCAAACCATAGTTTGTGCCATCTGGAGCTTTTGATGAGATGATTCGTTTTGGAGAACTGAAGCCTGCTGTAGAAAACTGGAAATATGGTTTTTGTGTCACTAAGTCTTGGGAAAAACCGGATTCTTTCCTTGAAATTTCATTCACTTTTCTTCTAGTTGCAGCTTCCTTATTAAATAATGTTGAAGGGAAATTACTAAAGGGAAATGACTGACTAAGCTCTGAACTAAATTTAGTTACCGATGAACTCTGAGTTGTCGTTGCAAAAGTTGGTGGTTTTGTAGATCTGAATGTTCTATTAAATACTGGAGGGAGTTGCGTTGTTATATTCCGTAATATATTATTATATTTTGATGCAGCTCTATTTGTGAATTGTTTTGGCGTTGTTGCTTTGTACTGGAGCAAATTTGGCGAGTAAACAGATTTTAATGAGGTGATATTTTCTAAGCTTTTTGGAAGATTTGGTGTTGAAGGCAATCGAGGTGTGGTAGAGGTTGGGTAAATATTATAATAGTTTTTCGTAGAAAACGGTCGCATAGGAAAACTTTGTCTAGTAGATGGATTAGATAGATAAATGTTATTTGGATATTTTGTAGTTGAAAAACTATTCGTTTGTGTGCTTAATTTGTTTGGTGTAAAACTTATTCCAGTCTGTGGTACCTTACTTGACACATTGAAAAATTTTGATATATTTGAGGTAGTTGATGAGGGAGTTGTGGTTGATGTATATGTATTAAGATGAACATTTTTGAAGAATTTTCCACCGAAAAGGGGGTTCGAAGGATACGCCTGTTCAAATCTTATTTGATCTTCCAAGAATGGCAGTTTATTATTACTTGTCGCATTTTGGGGGGTACTTTTATGATATTTTGGTAGTGGTGGAAAATTATATCCGTCACCAATATCAGCATCGTCGAAGCATCCTCTCACATAACTAGAAGTATCTTTCTTACAATACCTAGGATACACTGCCCACGCACTGAAGCCATCTCCAGATATGGCAGTATGTTCGTTGTAGATAGTCCTGGCACAAATTAGGTCATCAGTGATATCAGAATCTCTGAAAGAAACGCAATTGGCGTTACATCCTTTACCCACTGAATTCACCGAACACCAATACTGATCGGAGATTTGAAACAAGCCGTGGTCGCCACTACCACGATTCATTGCCGAAGTATCATAGTTAGATTCATGTTGTACTATGCACACCCACGTTGAAATTTCTCTATCTGGTATATTATAAACATATTTCAATGCTTTCGCTAGCTCACACCGTCCATAAATCTTTGGTGATTTGTTCTTGGTAGAGATCGCATTACTGGAAAAGTTGGGCAGAGGAGGGAACTGGTAGCCTTCTTCTGTTTCGACGATGTTTTTCTTAGGGAAGCAACCTTCTGTGTAACTGCTAGTATCTCCACGGCAATAGAGTGGATACACCGCCCAAGCATTAAAGCCATCGCCAGAAATAGCTGTGTGCTCATTGAAAATGGTCCTGGCACAACGTACATCATCTGCAATATTTGCGTCTCTAAATGCACGACAGTTTGCGTTGCAACCAAATCCAACTGATTCTTTGGAGCACCAGTACTGCTCCGAAATTTGAAACAAGCCATGATCGCCGCTACCTTGATTCATAGCCGAAGTATCGTAATTTGATTCATGTTGAACGATGCATACCCACTTAGAAACGTCTTCTTCGTTGAAATGATGCACGTCTCTGAGCTCCTTAGCCAGCTCACAGCGCCCGTAAATCTTGTGGGGTGAGCTTGGTAGAGGAGGAAAGTCGTAGCCGTCATCGTCCTCGTCAATAGAAGCCGCTGGTTTTTCCACTGGATATTTGTCAATGGTGTTATCAATTTCATTAACAAAACAATCACTGATGTACCTGGAGATATCTCCTTGGCAGTGTCTAGAGTAAACCACCCATGCAGTGAACCCGTCCCCTGCAAATTTCGATGTGTCCCGACGTATCTTCATCGCACATTTAACATCGTCAGCAATATCGTCGTCCGCGAAGGCGGAGCAAGGCTTACCACAGCCTTTGCCCTTGCCACACCAGTACAATTCGGATATCTGGAAAAGGCCATGGTCCCCGCTGCCGTGGTTGTGGGCGGCGGTGTTGAACAGCGACTCATGCTGTGCAATGCAAACCCATGTGGCCAACTCCTCTGGCGGTATTAGATGAACGTGGCGCAGCTCTTTTGCTAGCTCACAACGATCGTAGATCTTGCACGAAGTTTGGCACGCGACCGAGAGGAGGAGCGCAAGGACAAGCGCAATATTAGGAAGCATCGTTGACTGGGCAAAAGTGTGGGAAGCGGACGGTTTTTATACGAGAAGGTGAGTGTTCTATACCGTACGACGTAGACGGTTCGGCTGGGCTAGGACCCAACAAATGTTGTTGAAGATGATAATGTGATTTGCATATGAGAACCGGTATTAATGCTATTGAAGAGATTTGTACGATTGCGAGTGTTATAGTACGGTGATTTGTTGCAATAAGTAGCGCATTACTATTAGGGGAAGTTTTGAAAAGCCTAAGAAAAAGAAAAGGAAAGTTAGTATCAATTATTAGATGCAACACTATAGCGTTTTGAAGGGGATTTTATTGTCGAATATTATCAGGAACAAACGTTTGTATTATGAAACAATCAGTGAGTCAGTGAGAAAACAATATAAATTCTGATATTCTTCTTAAAACACTGAAATCAATGAAGAACAAAACTTTGTAGGTAGGTAGATTTAGATGGCTTGATATGTTACTTGCGTGAAATTTTCAAGTATCTAAGGGTGTATGTTTAATTTGAATTATTTGTTGATATTTATTTTAACTTATAAAGATAAATTAAAAATTTTCAGCGAGCCAAGTCCAACAATAATTATTGTTAATTCCTTTTTTTATATGACGAACCGCTCAGACAGAATGTGAATAAACAGGTAGAAAATATGAAACTTGATGACAACTTTTTTCCTGCCATTCCTCGGTGAAATGCTCTGAGAGGATAATCAATATCTATCTTTATCTTTATATATATATATATATATATATATATATTAAATCTTCTGTGCGTGTGTATGTGACTAAACTCCTAAACGGCTGAACCAATTTTAATGAAATTTTTTGTGAATATTCAAGGGGTTCCGAGAATGGTTTAGATTCTCAATTGGATCTGAAAGATGGGGCCGTTTTCGATATTTCAAACGGCTGGACCGATTGGGATGATTTTTGTGTGTATTCGAGGGGATTTGTGAATGGTTTAGATTCACAATTGGACCTGATAGATGTCGCCGTTGTCGGTATGTCAAACAGCCGTTTGACATGATTTTGGGATGGGCGATTGGGATGAAATTTTCTATTTATATTCCAATGGGTCCCTGGATAATTTAAAAACACAATTGAACCCGGTAGGTGGCGCTGCTATCAGTATATCGCTTAAAGCTTTTCCGGGCACGATGACGTCTGTTGGGACATCTAGTATATATATATATATATATATATATATATATATATATATATATATATATATAAAAATCTTCTGTGTGTGTGTATGTGACTGAACTCCTCCTAAACGGCTGAACCAATTTTAATGATTTTTTGTGTGAATATTCAAGGGGATTCGAGAATGGTTTAGATTCACATTTGGATCTGATAGATGGCGCCGTTGTCGGTATGTCAAACGGCTGGACCGATTGGGATGAAATTTTTTGTGTTTATTCGAGGGGATTCGAGAATGGTTTAGATTCACAATTGGACCTGATAGATGGCGCCGTTGTGGGTGTGTCAACCGGCTGGACCGATTAGGATGAAATTTTCTATTTATATTCCAATGGGTCCCTGGATGATTTAAAAACACGATTGAACACGGTATGTGGCGCTGCTGTCAGTATATCGCTTAAGTAATAATAATCCTTCATGAAATTGTCATCATGATCGTTATTGTAATACTGTCTTGATCAAAACACGTTTTTGGGTTATTGCTCAGTAACTGTAACTACGGACTCCGAAAATTCTACAAAAATACAAATATAGGTACTTCCCATAACTTGCTATTTGGGGAGCTGTAAGAAAGTAAAAACTAAAAAACGTATTCAACATCCTCTTTTATTTTAAATAGCTAATTTTAAAGTGATGCAGTTTTGAGTTTATAAAGTTTCAACGGCATGTTGTTATATGTCTATAAGTTAGTACAAAAAAACATTTGTTTCAAAAGTTTATATATATATGGGATATTACGAAATTTGTTAACACGATAGAGGTCACAGTTTTGGAGTTCAAATTTGCTACAAAAATCAATCTCTCAAATATCTCGGCCGAGTTCGTTATTGGGCAATATCGGGTACGTAGTTTCAAAATGGCGACCGTTCAAACATTTAAAAAAAATATCAAAAAAGAGCCGTCTGTAAATATCATCAAAAATAATTTTGGATTATAGATATAATCAGTATCTACAACTTTTGTTCGAAGCAATTTTCCCTAAAATGCACATTTAAAAAAATAAAAATTAATAAAGAAAAAATAAGAAATATTGATAAAACATGAACACTCAATATAAATTTGATGTAATTGTGCATTTTCTGGAGATCTTAATATAGACCCTGATTAAAAAAATATATAGTATATTTATTGAAAATAAATAGGCTGCTTTATATTCAACAGCCAAAACAAAAACCTCTAACCGCAAGGCATACGGAAATTTTTTGTAATAACATGTAGGTATACCAATGAAAAAGTTGTTAAAATTTCAATTCAATGAATTTTGAGAAATTTACCTTTCCGCTGACTACAGGCCATCGGGATTTTTTTTATTCAAATTATTTATTTCAAATGTTTCAGTGTTGCATCAGTCATGAAAATTGGCAAGGAGATGTTACATTTACTTTTTCTATAGCATAGTACCAAAATTGTAGATAGTGACTCATGTTTGGTCGTGCGGATAGGGATTTCAAAAAGCATTATATACATATATTATATACATTACATTATTTTTAATAATAGCGGCACGGCTATGAATCGTCGATTTCCTTTCCCCTCAGACACGCAAAAGTCACTATCTATAATTTTGGTATTATGCTATAATATGGGTCCATTTTGCAACACACTTCTTTCGAATGAAAAAGCACTCATCAAAATCAGTGCACATTTACTATGCAAAAGGCGCGTACCTACAAACATTTAAAATGCAAACATACAAATCAATTGTATAACTCTTCCGGTTAAATACAAGTTTTATTTATTTCATACTAGCTTAACTGAGCTATAATCATCACCTGTGACCTGCGTGAGAATAAATCATACATTTTTGTGATTCTGGGATTATTATCATTCAACTAGGCAACTAATCATTTACAATGTGTCGAAATGCAAACCAAGTTGGAGGAATAATTAATTCATAGTTAACGGTTGATATTTATTCGGTTGTTAAGTAACATCTTGAAATTGCCTCTGGGTAAATTGAATCAAGGATCAAGGTTAATACTAAATCGAGAAAATCAAACTGTCCTAGAATTGATACCGAAAATATTTTAGAAGGGATATTCTTCCCAAGTCCCAAAATTGAACCGTTGGCAAGACGGAATAATTTAAAATATCTTTTATCTGGTAGTCATGAAATATAATAATAAATATGTGTCTAATGTAGTAGTGTAAGAAGTTTGAATCTTATATTTCCGCTTTGGTAAGTAGATATATATACTTTCGAAAGGGAATTGAATTTCAAACATTTAAACCAAAATGTTATCTCAAGCCTTGCGGTATTTTACGCTTCTCTATCACGAGATGATTTTTCCATCTGATGTGTACATTTCTTTTTGAATATATCTTTTCATGAATTCTCTATCAATATTTATTCAAGATATTTGCGTGATATTTCATTACATAAAAGATATTTGTCTCAAATATCTATATCAATATAAGATTGATTTTTTATAATTTGAAACATTCTTTGGCATTTCTATTTTCTTATTCTCTTTAGGATCAATACGTTTTTCTTAGGTTTTATACTGAATAAACTGATGCAATCTATAAGCAAGCAAAAGTATGGATGTCAGCAAATCTTTTCAGAGAGCCAACTGACATTTCTATTCGTATGAATCCAGGAATTACTTCGGTAAAAAATGGATTAATTCCTGGTACTATTTGTTAGAGAAGTAGTATGTATACCTTATTGTGAAACCTTTATGCTACTTTGTGAATCACTTATTTACAGCTAGAAAAATTCCAAATGTTCTTGGGATCTCAATAATAGTACTGGTATTTAAAAATAAGGGTTTACCAAGTTCCATAGACTCGTAGATACCAATTTCTTTGCAGAGTGATCAAAAATTCCATATTGTTTGCATACCAGAATAAACAGCTGTTTCACTTAATATCTATAATAAATATTCTTTCAAAGGAGCGAAATGAACACCAAAAAATTAATCCACTCACAGCAATAGATCAGATCATTAATAATTTAATTTGGTCACCATTAGAAAAAAGCAGTTCTCATTAGCCCTCGTAAAGCTTTTGTTCTTCTGAACTACTCGATCTTGTTTAATAAACTCGAAAAGTGTGATGTTCAGGGTAATTCATATAATTTTGTAAAGTCATATTTAATATCAAGACCACCACAAACCACAAGTTGTCAACGATGGAGTAAAATCTGAAGTTAGATACTGTAATGCAGTGAGCAATGAGCTACCAAGTTATTGTAAGTTAGCTTCAAAGTCTGCAATTTATAATGATCTCTTTAGATTATTTCTGAATTAAGAAAAAGACAACTCTCTCAAGCAGTAATTAAAGACAGTGATGTAATCTAAATGGACTGCTCTTGCACTCACTGAAAGTAATTTTATAGACTTTAGAACACACAATAGTGTGATTATTAAGAGTCGGTTGTTAAGGTTGAAGAATCCAGCCCTGAAGTAGATACACACAAGAACCTAAACAGTTACGTTTGTGTCTAGATTGCAAGTTCACCTGGCAGGCTCACACCATATACTAAAAATACAGTTTACAAATGTTTGTTTTTATCGTCTTGTCTTATCAATGAATACATTCTAATTTGATTTGATTTGAATAGACGAAATATCAGACCATCAACGTCTACCAATTTTTAGACATTTGAATATTAACTGCTCAGGTGACAATAATCGCTCAGCAATGTTATTTTCTATATAAGCAAGTGTTTTTACAATAATCACTTGCTCCGGTATAATTTACTCAAAAATATATTAGAATTAAACCCAACCGAATAATAATTATTGTACTCTTTAAAGTAGTTGACCCATCTACGATCTGAATTTATTATAAATGTCTACATGTTTAAACAGGAACGATAAATTTAATAAATAATTATTATTTTTCTTTGATCAAATCATCCTTCACGGGGATGGAATGGTCCTCGATTGTTTTTAAAAGAAAGGTACTGCTGGGTTGCGAAGAAAATAAAATACACATGGACTTTTTACCAAAACTGATATTAGGTACAGGAAAGTAAAAAGAAAGTACCCTTATTTTTAGTTGTAGAATACACTGAAAAACTGGAAATAATTGAGTCTTTTCAATTCAAAGTTATATCTTCAGGGATTGTTTAATTTATGTTAGAATTACTATTGATGATGAATAATTCAGATACCTGTCAAGATGCAATCTTGAAAACTATAAATTCTAACTATAGGGTTTATTATACAAAGGTTACACTAAAGTATTGTGTTGAATCCAAAAATATAAAAATATATAGGGTGTTCTATTTTAAAAAAATGATACCTGTATCAGATAAACTAAACACCTTGTAATCACGACAACACCACAAATACAAATTCTATTAAATGAATGAAGATTTTATTGCCTCATACTTTTTCGTGTCTCTCATGGTTACTAAGAAAAGAGGATACTTAGTGAATCTTATTCTGGATAACTGGTAACTTAATGCATCTTCAGGATACTTTATTCAAATATTTCATACCTGTACAAGTAGTTAAATCTAATAGACCATCCTTAAGGCACCCAGTACGTTCGTCTGAATGTTCCGTCTTGTTGGTACAAAAACACTCATTATCATTCTTTTTTGAGTAGCTGAAGGTATAATTTTTTGCAGTGAATCTATACCCCATAATATCCTTCACAACTTCTTCCTTATCAAAAGACAGTGCTACTGTTCTAAGGGTAAATCAAAATAAATATCATTACATTTAAGTAGTTATTGATGTTATCGAAAAGAAGCTTAGTAAATAATAAATCTGAAAAAGACCTATGTTTATAAACATAAAAACAAATAAATATACCGGTTGTTGAATATGCGTCAGAAAACAAACCTACCTACATCAGTTTATAAATTACTATAAAAATATTTTATTTTCACTCAAATGATGGTAAATTATGACCATATAAGGATTTCTCTCACCATCAAATATTCATTAACGATTAATTTTCAGTATATATTACTAGAAATTAATATTAAGTAAATAAGCATCTACAATAAACCTATTAATATGCAATACAAAGTACAAATAAAATGTATTTAATTTAGGTAGTTATATCTTTGCATTGTTTTTAATGAAAAGGAAAAAGGGTTCTGTTATGAATATAAAATTTTATGTGTGATATTCAAAATATACTTAAATGCTAGATCATATGCTTTTATATATTCAAATTATGTAAGCTTCAAAATTTATTTATATAGATACATAATTAATTATTCAAATAACGTAGTTGCGCTGAAAATTTATGGCATATAAAAGTCTAATTGGACTTTCAATATATTTTTTATTATAAGAATACAAAAAAGATGTTTTACTACAAAATATTGGGAAAACTGAACCATTACCTGCAAATATCATCAGAAAATGATTCAAAAACCATGTCCTTCTGTATATTAGTTGGGAATATTGTAGTCACTCCTCTAATTCTATTGCAGGTGGAGTTTTCTCCATTCCATGTATCGATGTAAGGTTTCTGATTATAAAGCTTCAGAAGGCCTGCTTCTTCTTTTTTCCCCAATCCAGATTTGATGGTCAATTTGCCCAAACGGGTATTATTTTTCTACAAATGTTACAATGGTAATAGATGTTGTGATTTGAGCATTGTTCTTTCCACTTTTTTAATTTTTAAATTATTGTCATTCAATAGATAAAGTTGAAAGTAAACGTGCATACCTTTTTGCAGTTCCGCAATTTACGGTTGAGAAAGTCTAAGTTGTAAAATAAATTTATGCCAATTAGCAATAAGTAAGATGTTTTTGGTCGACTTCCTAAACAAAGGAGCTATACAATTCGAATGTTTGTTTTGTTCGTATGAGATTTTAATGATGATTTTCTGATTTGAAATAAATTTTGAAAAATGCCCTCCTGTTGAACAAATTCAAAATAATACATTCCCATCTCCGCAAACAGCTCCAAAAGGGCGACGAAGGGGCAATTTTGTTCCAATATCGAGAATTTGAGATGGCGAAATTAAAAAACTGATTAGTTGGTGCACTGAAAAATTCAAAATAATGCTAATTCTATCGGTGCTGGCTTTGAAGTTGTTGAAGTTTTCAGTTTACCAATATCTGCATTAGGTAGGTACTTCAAAATTAATAGTACCAGTAGAATTAATATTATTTGATATATTTCAGTGCGAAAACTAGGTTATTGAAAGAAAAAATATTATAATTGTCATAAACACACTGAAAACTGAATTTTTCTTTATAGTCTATGTTTACATGGTAGATACTCTTCGATAATCGTCTTTTTTAATCACTGACTGTTGCTAGACTAAAACTGAATTTGTGAATTTTATGAACTGCTTTATACTATAAGATGTTCTCTAATAGGGAGTGCTTGTTACGTTTTAAAAACCATATGATTTCTGCAAAATGACTAATTAGGTACACCGAACTACACCAAGCATATGGTGTATATGGTATTTGGGGGTATTCTAATTAAATTATCCCACAAAAGACAAAGTCTTAATCATCGAATAATTATAGTATACCTATATGTATATTTTTAATACATCTCAAAATTTAGAGTTCTTAGACAGCCATTAAAATCGTACTCATGATGTTTTTTGACAAACTTGGAAAAAGTCTTAAGTTATTCAATTTCAACAAAAAAAAGGGAGTTAAGAAAATATCAATTAGTCGTTTCTATTAGTCTTTTGCCCTCTTAGTAAAACTGTTCTAGCTCTCCTTATTAGGTCGTTTTGGATTTAGGCCCTGTGACATCCTTAATTTACCACTTATTAATACATTTTATTTCCATACTTACGTAATGTAGATTAGCAAAGTATATCGAATCATTGACCATTCTCATGTTCTTTGCCTCATCCAATCTTTCGGCTACTTTTTGACAGACAATGCTGGCTACGAAGCCTCCGCTCTGTCCACGCTTTTCACATAGCCGCAGACCTTCAAAGAGATAATCCTTCACCTTAACCTTGAGAAAGAGTCCATCATTTTCACCAAAGACGGCTGGGAGAACAGGTTCGACCATAGACAAAGCATCAGGCTGAGTCTCTAGAGTTTTCAAGATCACGTTCTTTAAAACGAAGAAGAAAATAAGCCAGAAAACTTTTTTCACTATAAAGGTTGGTTAATATCTACATAAAACTATATAGAAGAGTGTAGATCACAGTATGAAAAATTCAAAGTATGCTTAAAACTATGCAGTTTAGTAACATCAGCTGCAGGTCACAAAATTCACTCATTTACCTACTTCTCACAAAAAGGAGGTGTACAATTTGAATGTAGTTGCTTAGCTTTTTTACCCTCAAAAAGGTGGAGCCATCAACGCCCTTAGTAAAAAAATTGTAAATTTTATATAGGAGGATTGAAAATTGAAGAAAAGATCATTTCCAGCAACATTTAATTCGAAAAGAAATCCAAAAATTTCAGAGTTTCCACGTTTGAGAACTAGGAAAGTGGAAGTCGTTGCCGCTATATAGAAAAATGTATTTAAAGAAACTTATCGATACTAGTACATACTTTTAAAATTGGTTTCTATCTACCTATAGTTCAAAAAATTACCTTTAACAATAGAATTCACAGTATTTTGTAACTTTCAGATTCAGAGTACCATCTAATGAAATATATGGTTATTTTTTGTTATTATTACATTATTTTTATAATAACTACATTTTGACCGCGACTCCGTCCACGAAAGTCTTAAAAGAGAGAAAGAGAGAGAAATGCTTTATTGTCGAAAAAATCACGTTAATCGATATAGCATATTTTTATTACCATTTTTATTAAATTAGTATTGTAACGTGAAGACTTACCCGAATAATGAACAGACATCAGAGGCAACGAGAATAAGTCCTGGTCTATTCTCGAAGCCATATACTGAGAAATAACCTCAAGAAACAACGAAAACAACACTGGAATCATCTAGAGCTTTTTAGGATAGATATATAATGCTGATGACAATGACAGGATAGTTAGTTAGTGATAGATAGTCAGTCATAGATCATAGACAGTAGAAAGTCGTAGAAATAAGTGTGAATATAAATGTGTATATAGTCGTGTAGTTATTGATGTAAATAAATAAGTGAAAATAAATCGAACCCAGTTTTATTATAAATTCCCGTTACATTGGTGTTAGAAGTGGGATCAGTTAGTGATAGATCATAGACAGAAGAAATTCGTATATAGTCCGAGAAATAAGTGTGAATATAAATGTGTATATAGTCGTGTAGTTATTGGTGTAGATAAATAAGTGAAAATAAATCGAACCCAGTTTTAATATAAATCCCCGTTACATTGGTGCCAGGTGTGGGGTCAGTCAGTGAGTGACTGTAAAATTTGACAGACTTTAAGAGACTGCATTTTCGTGCAGATTTGAGTGTTTTCGAGACTTCTGTTAGATTTAAGTTTAAGTTTAAGACTTTTGTTCGTTTTCGTGTTGGTGTAGAGACTTTTTGTTCGTGTTTGTGTTACTGTGAAGACTCTTTAGTTCGTTTTTCGTGTGAAGACTTTTTGTTCGTTTTCGTGTGAAGACTTTTGGTTCGTTTTCGTGTTAAAGACTTTGAAAACTGTTTTGACTAATTGAGTTAATAAAGACTATTAAAAAAAAATTAGTGCAGTTAACCTTGGAACAATTCAAAGAACAGTTGGTGGAGCGGGATTGTGATGATTCCGGTAATAAATCGACCCTCCAGAAACGGTTAAGGGACACTTTGATTGAAAATGGAGAAGATCCTGATGTGTTCGAGTTCCACTCTCCGGAAGTACTATTACTGAAAGAGGTGAAGAAAGAGTTTCTAGAAATAATAATGAAAAATTCGAAGAAATTTTTAGAAATAACAATGAAAAATTCGAAGAAATTTCTAGAAATAATAACGAAAGAATCGATGAAGTAACCAGAACATTTGGGGTACAATTCGATGAAGTCTCGAAAAAGTTTGAAGACATTTCTAGACATAATAATGAGAAATTTGATGAAGTCTCGAAAAAGTTTGAAGAAGTTTCTAGAACTCTTCAAGATAAAATTAAAGATGTTTCCAGAAAAAGTGATGCGAGGTTTGAGGAGGTGACCAGAACTATCGAGGAAGCTGGTAGATATAGTGAAGAAATTTCAAGAGCAGTTGACGAAAAATTTGTCACGACAGAGAAAAACATGAAGCTACTGCAACAGAAAATCCAGACATTGGAAAAGGCAGTTGAGAATGGTCACTGCAGTATACAAAAATATCAAAATGCGAGCCAGACCTTCAAAGGCAAGGATATAGGGGACTAAGCTGCAGGTAGTATGAAAGTTAAGCCGCCAAACTTTGATGGAAAGTGCTCCTGGTCAACCTATCGAAAGCAATTTGAAGCAGTGGCAATGGCTAACCAGTGGACCGAAGAGCAGAAAGCTGTTTCGTTAAGGTCTATTCCTGCTGGCCAGGCAGACTATCAAGTCTTGCTTTCTAAATTGGAGAATCGGTATGGAGACAGTCATCTCCAGCAAGTATACAAAGCACAACTGCGATCTCGGGTCCAACGTGCAAATGAGAGTCTGCAAGAGTTTGAAGGGTAGGTAGCTCGTATTGTGCGTCTAGCATATCCTACAGCTGCCGATAGCTTCCTTGATGAAATTGAGGTGGACACATTTGTAAATGGATTAAGAGAGAGCAAGCTGCAGAAGGCGTTGAAGCTGGCCAGACCAAAATTGCTAGAAGAAGCACTAGCTATTGCTTTGGAACATGAAGCCGCTAGCCAAACTTCCCGAAGGCACCGTATAAGAGCAATCGAGGAAGAAGACCAATCCAACAGAGAGTCCCTGTTAGACATGATAAGGAAGCTAGTTATGGGAGCGCAATCAAAGAAGAGAGAGCCAAGGTGTTGGAACTGTGGTGAGCTAGGACATGTACGCCGCAGTTGTAAGAAGAAGGTTGCACAATCGGAAAACTAGAATGGGTCGAGATGAGGAGGCAATCGTCGACCTGCAGAAATAGTGCCCCAGTAATTACGGTCAATGTGTCATCTTCTGGCGGAGCCTTGAGTTTAAACATCGATGGTCGAATCAATGGAGAAGACAGAACACTCCTAATAGACACCGGTGCAACAAGAACAATAGCCAGGCCAGAGCTCATCACAGATCATTCCCGGATACTACCAACAAAGGTCCAACTCAGAACAGCGACTGGAGAGAAAATAAGAACACATGGTGAAGCGAGCATGACCATCAGCATTGGCAAGGTCACCATCAAGCACAGAGTTTTAATCGCTGACGTATCTGACCAGTTTATTTTAGGAATGGACCTTTTGAAGAAGCTTGGGGCTGTGTTGGATGTCAAAAACGGTGTCTTGAAGGTCGACAATGAAGAACTGCCCTTTCACGAGGATAACGAAGATGTTGTCCGATTGATAACGACTAGTGACGTAATAATACCCGGCTATAGTGAAAAAATATTGATAACCAACCCGGACGGAAACTGCAAATCTGGAAGTCTGAGACTGGTAGAAGAAATGAATAATAAGGAATTTCTGAAAGCTAAAGCTCTTGTTCGAGTAGGAGATACCGTTCCTGTCAGAGTAATGAATCTAAAGCAGAGCCCCATCAAGTTGAGCAAGGAAAGTATGGTTGGAAATTGTGTTCCTGTATCGGCGATATGCTCTGTAAGAACGATTAGTAAACCATCCAGGACCAGATATTCGAGAGCTGATTGATGTGGTCATCAAGACTGTCCAGGACTTAGACCAGAAACCATTACGAAAAGTGAGAGATATGCTTGTGGAATTCCAGGACGTATTTGCGATGGAAGAAGAATACAAAGGTAAAACAAGTATAGTGACTCACAAGATAAACACGGGGAACGCTCAGCCAATAAGCGAGAAGTCAAGAAGACTTCCATTGGCCAAAAGAGACGAAGCCGAGAAAATGATTCAAGAAATGACCAAACAAGGAGTCATTGGGCCATCAAATAGTCCATGGACCTCGCCAGTAGTGCTCGTGAAGAAAAAGGATGGTTCTACAAGATTCTGTGTAGATTACCGATTTCTGAATTCAGTCACTAAGAAGGATAGTTATCCGTTACCCAGAATAGATGACACCCTAGGTACTCTCTCTGGGTCACGATGGTTTTCTACACTAGATCTGAAAAGTGGATACTGGCAAGTTGGAATGGATTCCGCAGATCGAGAAAAGACTGCTTTCTCGATAAGATCAGGGATCTGGATGATGCCGTTTGGACTATGCAATGCTCCCGCTACATTTGAGAGGCTCATGGAAGCAGTTTTGAGAGGACTGACATGGCAAACCTGCCTAGTGTATTTGGATGACGTAATCTTGGTAGGAAAATCATTTGAGGAACACTCGAAGAATTTAAGAGATGTTTTCCAACGATTACGTGAGACCAACCTGAAGCTGAGTCCTAAGAAATGTTATCTATTCTGACGTGAAGTAAGATATCTGGGTCACATCGTATCTGGGGACGGCATCACGGCAGACCCAGAAAAGATAACAGCCATTAAGGAATGGCCTATTCCCAAGAACAAGCATGAAATTAGAAGTTTTCTGGGCTTGTGTACCTACTACCGACGGTTTGTGAAAGGTTTTGCCAATATCGCTAAGCCTCTAACTAAACTAACAGAAGAAGGCAAAGAATATTCCTGGAATGATGAGTGTCAGAGAGCTTTCGAACAACTGCAAGAAGCTCTTATCAGTGCACCAATCTTGGGCTATCTGAGGCATGATGGAAAATTCGTGTTGGACAGATGCCAGTAATACAGCCATTAGTGCTGTCTTCTCTCAGATTCAAGACGGGCAGGAGAAAGTGATTGCCTACTTCAGCAAGGTTTTGTCAAAATCGGAGAGGAATTATTGCGTTTCCAGAAGGGAACTGTTGGGAGTAATGAAAGCCTGCGAACACTTTCATAAGTATTTGTATGGTCGCCGCTTTCTAGTTAGAACTGACCAAGAGTAGGAAAAAGTTCTGCGACTAGCAGATGGTAATCGGAACCTCTTCTATTTGATTACGAAGAAGATGTCTAGAGGAAAACCCACTTACAAGGACATCTGGCATGCACTGAAGAGCCTAAGGAATGAAGTCAGGAATTATTACATCAAGAAGTTGGGTCTTCCGAAAATAGGCTGCGGGTTGGACGGGCTAGATTGGAAGATTGTAAGGAGCATGATCGAATACATCTTCCAGGACGCTGGTGTGCAAATTACCATGTGTTGCTTCAATCCAAAAGGAGAGTACTCGGAAAAGACGATAGACTGTTACTTCTTCAACAAGGGTGTTTGCCTGGCAGGAACCAAGTGCAGATTCCGCCATGGAACGGAATCCAGCAAGGTACTACCAAGGATGATTTTGATCGGGATCAGATACTAAGGAGGGGGCAGTGCAACGTGAAGACTTACCCGAATAATGAACTACACACACAATACACATTCCGAAAAACACGGGAGACATCAGAGGCAACGAGAATAAGTCCTGGTCTATTCTCGAAGACATATACTGAGAAATAACCTCCAGAAAAAACGAAAACAACACTGGAATCATCTAGAGCTTTTTAGGTTAGATATATAATGCTGATGGCAATGACAGGATAGTTAGTTAGTGATAGATAGTCAGTCATAGATCATAGACAGTAGAAAGTCGTAGAAATAAGTGTGAATATAAATGTATATATAGTCGTGTAGTTATTGGTGTAAATAAAAAAGTGAAAATAAATCCCAGTTTTAATATAAATTCCCGTTACAGTATGTTTCTTTGGTTATTTTATTTCTTATAATAATTTTTTAAATAGTTTTTATTACTTTCGGTTCTTGTATCAATGGATTTCGCAGTGATTTCTCAGGCCCCATACGGTCTAGAGACTTGAAATTTCGAATTCGAGCTTAGATCGCAGATATCTCGCCGCCTGTTAAGCTCCAAGTGTGATCCAAAATTTATTAATTATAACTATCTCATTCAAGCAAGATCACTTTTTCTTCGACAAGGAACAACAATGTCGGACAATGGGATCCGTCACTGGAATTACGCACGAGCATGGAGCGTAAATATACGTCTCTGTTCTCTGGTATATAGGTGCTCTCTGGCAGATCGTCTATATATTACTCTATAGTTATGTGTGTTGTGGTAGACAAACAGTAATTTGTTATGGAATTGCTTGCCAACAGATATACATAAATATAGTTCAAATCGAGAGAAGGAGAGCAATAGTAGGTACTCATCGGTACGGTTCAAATCTTAAATGCCGAATAAAAACTATTATTTTTTTTCAAAAATTCCACTTGTTCTATTTTTAGCTGTTCTTGTTTTATTTAATTACATTATATTACGATTACTTTCTTTTATATTTGCTCTGTATTCTATATACCAATGTTTGTAGTATCAATAGAATCATTATGATTTTGTACTTTTTTGTAGATTATCTAATGTAGTTAGCCCTAATTTTTCCATATCCTGTTACTAATATTAGTAATTACCTGATCTTCGACAGACTACTTTTTGTTCAGAATGTTTTCCCCTTATTCCATCGACAAGTGCTAGGATTCAATTCAAAATTTACTCTGAAATAAGTCTATTACAGTGTTTACCATGTAGAATTTCATTTAGTTGTTTCTCGAAAACCCCTCAAGAATAAAAACTCAGGAATTAAAACTATGTACATAATGGAAAGACATCAACAGTTCTATAATGTTTATAGTGTTTTGCCGAAATTCCACTACTTACATAAATTCGAGTATAAAAGTTAAAGAACGACGATCTGATTATTAATATTCATTGGAATACCTACATTTACTGATAAGTCCTAATATTTTTTTAATAATGTAACGAGAAAATAAAAATGACTGGGAATGATATGTCTTCAATTTTGTTTATTTAGCACTAACAATATCACAGACATAAATACATACATATCTATACTAAACTACTTTGAAATGTAATTTATATTTACTATTCATAACTGTTCATATTTGAACGAAACGTTATTTCTTTCCGGTGTTGCTGGCCCCATACTAGGGACCCGACTGTACCAGCGAACTGTACTCTAAAGGTTACCCTCTCCAATATATATAGGCCAGCCCTCTATCTAGAAACTTCCAGGGAAGATCTTCCTACTCTGCGAACACTACACCAATAGCACGAACTTACGAGACTTTTCCCGATACCCGGGCCCGCAGAGACCTTGTTGGTTTTCTGGGAAAGACATCGATCGATTGTGGGCAAACGATAAGTACAAACAGTCTGAAAATTTGGAGACATACTAAAGTCACCGGGGGTCATACGTCTAAAATATTTGCATGTTACTCCCATTTCTAGTTATACCGGAAGTAGATGCCAAGTTTATTATTATTAATAGATAGGTTTCTTGTACAATTTTGAAAATATTTTATATATAATGACCTATACTAACCGTCTAACCGTGTTTGACATATTTCCAATTTTATGTCAAAAATTAAGTTTGCCATTTATTTCAATATTTTTATTGTTAACAATTGGTTTATTTCTATGCTTTAGCCTTTACAGTTCCAAAGTTCTTGAGGTTTTCTATAATTTTCTTAACAGATTTTGATGTTGGTTGCCGTTTCTTGATATCGCATTGCGAATTTATAACATTGACATTTGTTATGATTTTCTTATGCAATCATGACCTACTTTAAAGATGTGTAGCGTTCTTACATATAAAAATGAAAAGTTGCCAATTATTTAAATAAATATCTCTACAAAAGAATTTGATCGACTTTATACTTGGTGCTTGGTACACTGAAAATACAAAATAATATTCTATTGGTGCTGGTACTTTTGGAGTTGGTGCCTACAACAACAAACTATTTCCACTTGAAAAAATACTTTTGATGTTTTTTGCATTTAGTTTTCAAGCTTATTTTTTGATCACTCTCTATACATTATTATTATAATAAGAATACTAATAAAGTAGATCTTCTTCTAGAAACCCAAATGAACTATTAAAGGCTTCCTAATAATATTGATAATTATGTTTTGGACTGCAAACTTAGTTTTTGATATAAAATTTTAAATATGTCAAAAACGGTAGGACTTAGGTATAAGACATTATACATAAAATGTTTTCAAAATTGTACAAGAAATCTAAAAATGTGGTAACATTTAGGGTATTTTATTAAAAATGTCTCCCAGTGACTTTAGTATGTCACCAAATTTTGTTTTGTTCGATGAACCACTGTGTATATCCCAGACTCGTTACAATTTTATTGCATAATACAAATGTGAAGAGTTCATTCTGTTCTAATTTAAAAAAAATAATTTCTCATTTTACTTATTGGAATCCTTACTATTAAATAAATAGCACATCGACGTGCCATAGACATGTTGATATTTTCAGTTTAAATTCAAATAGTTTGAAACGTTTTCCAAAACATAGATGGGCTGTTCCGAAATACAAACCATTAGCCTGGCCAGGGTTAAAATGGCCGTCGAAATTGATTGATGACATAATTTAGGCCTGGCCAGGCTAATGGTTTATTAGGTTAGGTTAGGTATTTAGGAACTGGCTGACAGTATAAGAAACTCATTATTGTGTGCTCAGCTTTGTATATATTTTTTGCCATTAATTATAATAATAATTTATTGTTTTCCTGCACCAAATTGTTGAAAACTCTATCTCTCATGAACCATAATAGGTAGAAAGCTGAATTTTTCAGAAAATATGTAATTAATTGTGGAACTATGTTCTGTTTGTGTCTCGAATATATCATTGAACCAATATAAAAAAGTCCCCCACTTCTGTGATCCTTTGATTATTTACATAGGTACTTTGGACTAGATACTAATTCGTTTTCTAGGTGTATTTACGATTCGTTATTCATATATCAGGTGATTCAATTTGATTATCGCCCTTGTTTTTTTCTGTCAACAAAAAAGTTCAGTAAACCATAAAAATATTTTTAATTGCTCACCAAACTATATTAAACGCAGCAAACAAAATTCACTCTACGATGACATATGTTAAAGATGTCAAACTGTTTTTTTAAATATCCTTTTATTCTAGATTTTTGTAGGTCTCTCTATTCTACATTTATCCCATTTTATGTGGGAAAATTTGAAAATTAAAAAAAAAACACAAAATCTAGTTGGTTCATTTATCTCACAAAAATGGCATGAAAAAAACTAATGATAATAACAAAATATTAATAAAATGAAAATATTAACCAGAAATAAAAATATTTTTTATCATAATATTATTATACCTATTATTACAGATAATATTTCATTAATTTTCTTTTTTTTTCGAAAAAGTGTATACTATATGCTTATTGCTGAATGTAAATAAGAGAGGTCTACAAGAATATAGAAGAAAATCTATAGTAGGTTATTTGTGAAGCAATTGAAAAAATGAAGGTTTACATCACTTTTTTGTTGAAATAAAAAAGTCAAGGGGACGAATACTGTTGATGTAAGGTATTCGATTGGACTGAATGGGTTCCCTGGGTTCGTTTTTTAGACTATTATTAAAGGGTTGGCTATTTTGTATTTACTTCTGGACCAAAAGAAACAAAACTATTTATATCAAAATTAACTGCTATTATTTTACCAAGTTAAATATTACATCTGACTTTTATCAGCTATTTTTTCTCTCTGACGACTCGCTGTCACCATCCAAAAACAGGACGGCTTGTTCCACAGGGCGGTGTCAAATTAATTACTTTATTTAAAGTTCGGCACTAGTGATTATACAATCAAAACATTCTCCCCTGGACCAATGTGAAACAAATAATGACAAATACCAAATACTAATAGTGGCGTATGTATAATTTTTTTGGGTCTTTTGAATAAAGATCACAATGTACATATTCATTTGGTGTATACATTTTTTCTTAATTTTATCTTGAACTTTTTCTCCGGTCACTTGAGTGTCAAATTAACTAGAGTCGACTGTACGTGCAGCATTGTTCTCTGTTTCTAGTGCCTGTATAGTAGATTCTTACCCAGTATGGTATATTCAAGATGGTGACGGTATCCTCATCACTGCGTTTTCCGGATAGCTTCTTGTCAAAAACGAATTTTGTATATGGATAATATGATATCTCATCGTCAGACCATTCAATGTCCGAGTTCCACTTGTGTACTCTGGAAGAATCAACTTCAACTTCAAAATTTCAGTTATCATTATTATCGTATTTTATGCGATATTTATCTTCAAGTAAAAAATATTTTGTCTTAATATTTGATATTGGTGTCAAAAAATCTTGAAAGGCAATAAATCAAATAGGAACCACATAATGATATCATGCTGCTAACCTTTCAATTTAGCACTGTTGTTTATCGAAATAATTTCCTACTACTTAATATAAATATTCATGATATCAGACAATTCTAAAAAAATACCTAATATAGAATTGAGTAATATTTTCAGTTCGATAATAAATTAGATGCAGGAAGATTTGTTCCCAGGAAGATTTATCTTGACTGTGCAGTCGAAAATGTGTTTAGTTTCTGACCGACATTCCAACCGGGGAAGTATGCAATTCGATTGTTTGTTGCCTTTTTTATACCACTTCGCGCATTTCTTGTACTAAGAATTTTATTTGGCAGGTTTAATGAAAAATATTATTCCGGGAATTTTTAAATCGGAAATAAAAATCAGCTGCTCACGAGTTACAGCACTATGTGCAAGATCGCTGCCGCTTTTTTGGAATAAGAGAGCGTTCAAGAATTGTGAAGACGAGCACTCAAAATAAAATAAAATATATACAGTGAGAACCAAAAGTCCCCCCACGTAACTTATTTATTTTAGATATTACAAAGAAATGTTGAATACGAAAGGTTTCATTTGATTTCAGTAATAATTTAACTGTTATATATACAGGGCCTTTCATAAATGCGCAGTGACATAGTAGCCTCCATGTTTGTCATTAGATTTTTGACTTCCAAGAGAAAAACTAAGCAGATTTCATGCAGCATTTCCTATACCTTTAGTTCAACAGATTCCAAGTTAAATCCCTTACGTTCGTTCAGTACCTAGGCGTGCCCATAGTAACCATTGCAACAAGTAAATAACTCTTATCTGTTGTCAACAATATTCAAATATATTTATTAATATTTTGTGGACTTGTTTACTATTCTCATAATTTATCTCGTTGATTAATAAGGCTCGTTCAATAGAAGACAAAGTTGAAGCCGTTATCATATTTGGTAAAGCTAATCGGAATTTACACTCTGCAGTTCTCATTTTTGATGAGAGATTTTAGGAAGGTCCAAAGTGTCGAAAGTATTTCCGGAAATTGGTGGTAAAATTTCACAGAACAGGAACAGAAAAAGATGCTCCAAGTTCTGGAAGGCCGAAAATAGTTTTTCAAATTCAAGTACATACCTACTAGCTGAAATTAATAATAATATTAATTTTGCACTAAAGCTTTTTATTTTAAACACATTTAGAAGATACGAAATGCTGCAAGACATAATCAGTCCAGTGTTAATGAAATAATTGCGCTAAACCCACATATGTTTAACTTGGATGTAACATTTCAGGCAAGGTAGGTAGGTGGATTGGACGTCGAGGTCCAACATAGCGGCCAGCTAGCTCAACGAATCTCATACCTCTTCATTACTTTTTTGGGGCCATATGAAATTCATCGTTTTTATTACATTCCGGTTTTTCAGAAATACCACCACAAACACTATACTATGTTTGGGAAGAATTTACAACCCGAATATTTATTTGTCAAGAAACGCTGGTTGGACACGTCGAATATAATATTTCATAAAACATAATAAGTTTTCTTTTCTTGTTATAAATTGAAAAACAGCTTTTACTATTTTTTACCTTTATTCATACGTTAATGAAATATTTTAGTATTTTTGTTATGGTTCTCAACCAAAGTTTAAACAACTTGTAAAAATTATATGACGAGGTAAATACCACATTCATGGCGCCCATCAGTAGACAATAGACAAAATTCACACAATCGTATAGAATGGTGTTGGCGTCAGTTTTTACAGCTTTAGTTAGTGAGTGTTTCTTAGTTCTAGAAATTCTTGTTCAGAGTAGAATGGATGGTCCTCGAGCCATTCCAGCAGTTTTCTTTTGAAGTATTTGTCAGTGCTCTGCTTAAGGTGATCGGGCAGTTTATTGAAGTACAATCCTCTTTTGCATGTTGGCTTCTTTTCAGAGAGGCTTAGGTGGTGGATGGGAAGTAAGAAGTTTGATGCATTTCTGGTATTGTATTGGTGGTGGTCTCCAAGTTTTGGCTGGTTTGATAGTACTGCAAGTAGAATAACCTCACTGATATATAGTGCTGCCACTGTGAGTATCTTGTGTTCTTGAAATGCTCTTCGGCAACTATCATGGTATCCAAGGCCTGCCAGACTCCTTATTGCCTTCTTCTATTGAAGGAAGACTCTTTCGCTGTTTGTGTTTGTCGTTCCACCCCAAGCTGCAATACCGTATCTGATATATGACTCGGTCAGTGAAAAGTATGCTGCGGCCATAGGTGTTCCACATATCTTCTTTATTCTTCGGATGACGTAGTTACCAGATGCAATCTTCTTACATAGTAGATCAATATCAGTAATGAATAATGAGCAACCTTAAATAGTATTTTTTATTCAATTCAATTAAATTTTTATTGCTTAACAGAAATAAATAATTTCTAAAGCAATAGGAACAGGTACAGGACATAAAATATATCCTATGTCACCCGCTCAGATATAGAAAATTCAATAGAAAAAAAAATATTGAAATCCGATAAGTAGTTTTCGATACTTTCGTGATCATACGAAAAGTCATTACTTGTATATATTTTAGTATAGAAAAGCTATAAGAATATAAAATATAGCCTATGTCACCCGCTCAAATATAGAAAATCAATAAAAAAAATATTGAAATCAGATAAGTACTTTTCGAGATTTTCGTGGTCATACGAAAATTCCTTACTCGTATATAGCTATATTAGTATAGAGTATAGATATAGATATAGATATTCGATAAACAATTAAATTTGACATTACGCTGTCAACATAACATACAGGGCGTTCCATTTAAATTAAACATGTTATTCCCGTTTAAATATTAAAGAGAATTATTTTGCCTTAATTTTTTTAGACCTTGTATAAGTTGGTAAATATTCCACAATTACAATCTAAATGTTTTAAAGTTATTTTCTCTAGCATTAATTTTGTTCAAAACAAGAAAACACGAATTGAAAATTTAAGCATCAAAACTATATAATCGTATCTTACAGAAAGGGTTCAAAATAATTTCTAAAAAACCTTCAGTTAATTGTGGATTTGTCTCAGACTATTTCAACTGGTTCAATCACGTTTATGTGTATATTTCTCAGAATTTCTTCTTGTTTCACTTGTAAATGTTATTAACTTTGTCTATATCAGTGATTTGTGTGAGGTAACAGATGGAATTTGTATCTACCTACTCCCTTATGTTCTTATTTATTTTTATTATTTTATTTTTTTATGATAATGAATTGTAAACTCCATGTATTTATACTCCAAATATTTAGAGGATGAATCTGTATAGAATGTAAATTCTCTTGATTCAAATAAAATGTTTTTTTATATATTATAATAGGTACTACATTTCCACAAAGTAAGAGATCTTTTAAAACCATAAGGTTTAGAAGAATTAAACCTTAATAAAACTTGCCTTTGATTTGATCGTAAAAAATAAAACGAAATAGTAGACTGGGTAGATGTTCCATTTCAAAACTAACATATTTGATACATTTCTTTGTTTTCGCACAACCTGTACAACATGAAAATATTTTTAAAATGTAGTCCTAATAGGTCCCTATCTACCCTAAGAAAAAAGCTCTATTAAAATCAAATGCTTAAGCCATGATGCCTTGTGTCTGATAACATGAATTACTCTGAATATTTGGTGGTAATTATTGTTTTTGTGGATACTGTATCATGTCCCTATGGTTATTATTCGTTTTAGTATCTAGTTCTCTACTTCCCTCTTGTTTACTTTATTGGTTGCTTTTGTATTTCTAGAATTAGGAGATTTATACTCGAACCTTCCAGAAACGATATGTGAAGTACAATTTTTCACAGTATTGTCAGTTTGACTAGCGTGCGTCTAGAACATTCTCGTTGGATGTCATGTCAAGATTCACTAAACGCGGTGACAGTTTAGAGTTTAGACTTTCGAAGTGAAAAGTAGCGACAAATAATACTACTACGGAAGGTGAAGTGATTTATGCAAGTGAACCCCCACAACGTTTAGCACAAGGTTAAACTTTACATTATTAATACTAAACATATCTATTGCTCTGACTGATAAATTCATTGTAGAAAATGGTATACCACCAGGTATTATACTTTGGCCGTTATTTATCATCATTTATCTCAATTATATCAGTCATATTCCAGGTATACCCACATTAGTATAAATCTTTTTTATTAAGATTATTGTCAAATTATTTTAAAAAATGTACTCGAAATAATGGAACACATTACAGTATCAGAACTCAAATTAGGCAAGCCTGTTTTTTTAATAAATAAATATATCATCAAAAAATTACCTACTTGTAGGCGAAAGGGCCAACCTCTTCTACAATGGGTCTAGCACCCTGCATCACTTCTTCTGGATTTTTGACATTGAATATGTATACCTTGAAGGTAAAAGGGAAAGGGAATTTGACAAACATATCCCACTGGTCTGTATCTTTCTTAAGAACTTTCATCTGCAAATAGAATTTGTTATATAATAATAATAAATAATTCAGTAGGAAATGTGACCAAAATAGTGATCAAAAGTATAGAGCAACTTTGTATCAAATCTAGAAGTACAGCTGATAATAATTTAATTAAATTGATGCCAAATTGGAATTAAGAACCACTAAGTCTGATTATGATCACTCTTTGGGTTCGTCTGTTCAACTTAGCCTATTCTAATAACAAGAAACATGTTTAATGTTAGCATATATTCAGTTGTTATTACCTCCCATATTTTATCGTTTATAATATCCGGCATGGCTTTAAACCCAAAAAATGTAACTACCATTACAATAAAAAGTCCAAAGAATCCCAGAAAGTAGATGGTCTTATTTTGAAGCTTGAAGATAACTTTTTGCACCATTGTTACAACTTTTACAATTTTCAATAACGAAAAAGCTATGGTTTATTTGAATTCATTGAATAAAATCATAAATAATAATAACTTTCAGAGGTAGCAAACGTTCCGTGAAAATTCAAAGTTATAATTGGGGTATAAATGAAATAAATGTACTGATCATCATGCGAGGTCATTACAGATGATAATCGAGTACAGAAAGAACACAAATTGTACATAGGGTGATCCCTTAGACTAACTCGAATTCAATAAAACTCGAATCAAATAGTAATCTGTGCAAAACTGTTCGGTACCAAACGGATGAACATTGTTTCAATATAAATCCTCAATAATAATAAATGTTTTCACTTTGTAATGTAACCATACATACATACATTTTCGATATCCGCTTTTCAACACAGTTTGACGTGTTAAGGCCAACTGACAATAAAAATGTACTTATATTCAGGATATTCGTGCATGAGTCTGCCAGTTTATCTGTCTATCCATCTGTCTCTTAGATCTGCAAAGATTATGTCGCAAACAAACCGATGTTGTTGCTTTCTTTTTACTTTCGTATCGCTACCCTATTCGGCAGAGAAAATAATTATTGTAATGGTGTAAAATTTGTCCGTTCCGGTTTGCAACAGATGTTTACGTTTCAGAGGTTCCAGAGTCCATAAAACATATGTTCAGCCATTGGCATGTTTGTCCGTCTGCCTTGTCTGCCTGCATGTCGGTGCCAAGATTATCTCAGGAAAGGATGGACCGATTTTGCTGCTTTTTTGAGATTTGTAGAGTATCGATACCGCTCAACGGTGACATAGACATAGTGGCAATAGTGAAAAAACTTATGACGCGAATCTCTGAGAAAAAAAAAACAGGAAAAAAGTTATGCTCAAATGATCTGACATTTTTTTCACTATTTATTCATATCTCGTCAAACGGTTCCTGGTTCCTCAAAATTGAACATTGTTTCTGTTGGCACGCTGAAAAACATTAATGGTCATACGACCTGATCAAACGATTTTTATATTCGATGAGATATGTTGTGAACAGTAGGAAATATGTGTGTGTGGCACAGCTGATTTTTTGTTGTTGTTAAAGGGTAGGTACCAAGCTCGTACGCCTGTCTCACAAGATGGTCGTCTTGTTCGTAATAGCTGCTGTATAGTAGCCTAAAACGTGTTCTGCTCGATTTTGATAAATCTTCTTGCCCAAAGTAATCTTCTGGAAGTCCTTGGCAATCTTCTCAAACAAAGTAAAAGCATCAAAATCGTTCTATCCGTCCACGAGATACTCTTGACAGAGAACGACAAACAGACCAATGGCAGAAAGTATAATTTTTAAACTCAGGTTAACAACAACTGTTAAAAACCGGACACATAAAATTTCCCGATTACAATACTACTTTACATACTTAGTTCCTTGGGGTAACAGTTGGAAAGTAAAAATTATCCAATTACATACATTTATGGAATTTACTTCTCCGATTATTACCACCCGTTGGATCTTCTTATACCTTGATTGAAAATAGCTGAATTTTATATTTACCTACGTATCAAGAATCATACTGTAAATATATATGTATATAAATGAATAATTTCCATATATATATATATGAGTATGATTACGAACATCAAAATAGATGCGATAGAATCCGAGATTAATTCGTCAATGATTGATTTATACCATAAATACATAGAGGTACTTCGATTATGGTCTAATTTTGTAAGTAATATGAATGAGGGCATTATTTTTCGTTTACGATCGCTGTCCAAGATACTCTATCTAATGGTGCGTTATAATTTTATCCTAATACACAAATATTATATCGTCATTTTATACAGTCAAGTATAATGTCAAGGGTAATGAAAAAATGGAGGTCACATGATAGATAGATAGATTAAAGAGAAGAATTTCAGCTACAAAAAAAAATGGGACTAATATTTGATATGATCATCAGTTTAATCTAAAATTTATTCTATTTATTTATTAATATTTATATTATCAACATTTTGAGAGCCATTTTAGCATAATAGTCTTCAGCAAAACATGTTTTGCTTGTCGCGCAGTGAACCTGCTCCAGAGGTTTAGGATATCAGTACCAACAAAATCGGTCCATCCACTAGCTATTGTCATGTTCGGAAGTTGAAGGCCCTAATTTCTAAGAAATCTGAAAGCATAAAAATATTTCTTACCAAAAATTGTACCGACTTTATTAATTGGTGCACTGACAAATGCAAAATAATATTCATTCTATTGGTGCTGGTACTACATATAAAAAGCAATTTGGTGCCGCTGCTTTGGCTAGTGGGTGGTCAGATAAAGAGAAAACTACGGGGTGATTCCTTGGAAATCTTAAATACCCTAACTGGCGGCGAACATTCCTATGAGAGTTTAGTGAATCAACTTGAAAGGCGATACAGCGCCCAAAATCTACAACAAGTTTACCAAGCACAGTTAAGGTAAAGGCAACAAAGACTTGACGAAACATTGCAGCAGTATGAAATTGATGATTTTGAGGCTTTACGGTTGAGTAGACTTACAAGAACTGAAGATGCTCTTGCACGTGCACTTGAGTATGAAGCTGCTAAACAGGCGTCCAGAACTCATCTCCATCTGAGACAGATTCGACGAGTTGGCCTAGTACAAAAGGAGAAATATAGAAAAAGTAGTACCATTAAGCAAATTATTGAAATGTTGCGAAAACTTGATGGGCAAACAACTGGACTTAGTACTCAGTGGGTATGTTGGAACTGTGGACAAGGAGGACACATGAAGAGAGATTGTTCACACGTTCAAACTATTAATGTGCCAGAAAACTCCAGTACTCAGAGGGTGTATTAGAATTGTGGACAAGAAGGGCACATGAAGAAGAACTGTCCACAATTTCAAACTGGCCTTGTACAAGAAAACTTCGTAATCCGGAAGAAAGAAAATTGCGCCCAACAGAAATATCATTATTGCTCTAACAAAGACAGCTCAGATGTCAAGCCCGGTGTTAAGAGGGAAGTTGACATACCTAGTTCGAAGGAGCGCAGTATATTATAACGGGAATTTATATTAAAACTGGGTTCGATTTATTTTTACTTATTTATTTACACCAATAACTATACTGTCTATGATCTATGATCGATTGTGATCCATGACTGACTGTCTATCTATCACTAACTGTCAACGTCCGTGATCGACTTTGTTTACATCCACTTAACCTCCTATCTCGAAACTTCTCGTTCGTTCTAATATATTGTTCTGGATGTATTTCCCAATATATTCCTTCGAGAGTAATCGAGGTGCTTCCGGGGCTCCAGAGTGTTCTTCCAGATATTTGTGTGTGTGTGGGTGTCTTTATTCGGGTAAGTCTTCACTTTACACTGCCCCCTCCTTAACATCTGATCGTCCCGATCAGACTCATCCTTGGTAGTACCTTGTTGGATTTCCGTTCCATGGCGAAATCTGCACTTGGTTCCTGCCAGGCAAACACCCTTGTTGAAGAAGTAACAGTCTATCGTCTTTCCCGAGTACACTCCTTTAGGATTGAAGTAACACACGGTAATTTGCACACCAGCGTCCTGGAAGATGAATTCGATCATGCTCCTTACAATCTTCCAGTCTAGCCCGTCCAACCCGCAGCCTATTTTCGAAAGACCCATCTTCTTGATGTCATAATTCCTGACTTCATTCCTTAGGCTCTTCAGTGCATGCCAGATGTCCTTGTAAGTGGGTTTTCCTCTAGACATCTTCTTCGTAACCAAATAGAAGAGGTTCCGATTACCATCTGCTAGTCGCAGAACTTTTTCTACTCTTGGTCGTTGGGGTGACAATTCATCCAGTCTTCCAAACTTCCTTTTGAACACCAGAGCAATTCCTCGGCCCATACGTAGATCCTCCGCTACACAATGGGCAATAGAAACGTCGGCTGGTAATTTGAAAAGGTCTTGTTGAACCTCAACTGTCACACCGAGTCTGACCTTTTTCCGATCCGTGTAGTTGGACAAGTCCTTGAAACTGATATTTTGCTCCTCAAAGTTCTTTTCTTGAAGAACCACTCGTGCTTCCTTCTGGTTGTTCGATACAACGTATGGTGCGAGTCGGTTTATGTGCACCACTCTAGGTTTTCCCCTTGGTAACTTTCGAATACGATAGATGACGTCATTTATCTTCTTCATGATTTCGTATGGACCTTCCCATTGCCTCTGGAGTTTGGGACAAAGGCTTCGACGTCGTTGGGGATTATACAGCCAAACCAGGTCTCCCACGTTGAAGACTCCATCAACTGATCGAATATTGTAGTGTTGCTTCATTCGATCACTGGCAAGCTGGATGTTTTGTCTGGCTAGCTCGTGGACTTTATCCATTCTGGCTCTCAATTGGTCGACGTATCCTTCTCCTGCGACATTGTCCTCTGTAGGTCAACGGCCGAATTCCAGGTCACAGGGTAGACGCAACTCGCGCCCCAACATTAAACTAGCAGGAGTCTCACCAGTTGTTTCATTCACAGCCGCCCGATAGGCCATCAGTACATCATGGATGTACTGATCCCAATCTCTCTGATGTTCTGAGACAACCTTAGAGAGGTGCTTGCCCATGGTTCGGTTCATCCTCTCTACGATTCCGTCCGATTGAGGATGCAAAGGGGTTGTTCTGGTCTTGCAATATCCTCAGCAACTCGCTCCATGGGACTCCCAACATTATACTGCCTCATAGGTGCCCGCTTTCTGCCAAGTGATCCATTGTTGGCTGCACACACTTCACACTTACAGCACCACTGTCTCACATCTTCTTTGCAATTCACCCAATAGAATCGCTCTCGAACCTTCTGCAGAGTCTTGGTGATTCGAAAATGCCCACCCGAGGCTCCATCATGTAACTGACGTAGTACCTCCGGCACTTTGCTTCTTGGCACAACTAGTTGTAATCTGGATTCAGTGCCATCTTCAGACTCAAAGGTTCGATACAGCAGATCATCTCTTAACACAAAAGAGTCCCATTGGCTCCAATATGCTTTCACTTCATTGCTTCGTAAGCTTATATCCTGCCAAGACGGCCTCTCCTTACGGCGCATCCACTCCAAGACCACTCTGAAACATTTGTTCGGTCTGCCACTCCTCAATCTCTACTGTTGTTCGTCGTATAGAGCAAAGCACAGAATACTAATAAATAGAACAAAGCTTCTCTTCCACCTTCGAGCAGTGGGTGCAGTTATAGTTACACGGTCTTCTGGATAAGGCATCTGCGTTTCCATGAACTTTTCCTGCCCTTTGCTCGATGTCATAGTCATATTCCTGAAGACGTTCTAACCATCTTGCCACTTGTCCTTCAGGATTACAGATTTGCAGGAGCCACTTCAACGCTGCATGGTCAGTTCTAACTAGAAAGAGGCGACCATACAAATACTTATGAAAGTGTTCGCAGGCTTTCATTACTCCCAACAGTTCCCTTCTGGTAACGCAATAATTCCTCTCCGATTTTGACAAAACCTTGCTGAAGTAGGCAATCACTTTCTCCTGCCCGTCTTAAATCTGAGAGAGGACAGCACCAATGGCTGTATTACTGGCATCTGTGTTGAACACGAATTTTCTGTCATGCCTCGGATAGCCCAAGATTGGTACGCTGATAAGAGCTTTTTGCAGTTGTTCGAAAGCTCTCTGACACTCATCATTCCAGGAATATTCTTTGCCTTCTTCTGTTAGTTAGAGGCTTAGCGATGTTGGCAAAACCATTCACAAACCGTCGGTAGTAGGTACACAAGCCCAGAAAACTTCTAATCTCATACTTGTTCTTGTTGCACCGGTGTCTATTAGGAGTGTTTTGTCTTCTCCATTGATTCGACCATCGATGTATAAACTCAAGGCTCCGCCAGAACATGACACATTGACCGTAATTACTGGGGCACTATTTCTGCAGGTCGACGATTGCCCCCTCATCTCGACTCATTCTAGTTTTCCGATTGTGCAACCTTCTTCTTACAACTGCGGTGTACGTGTCCTAACTCACCACAGTTCCAACACCTTGGCTTGGGAAGTTTGGCTAGCGGCTTCATGCTCCAAAGCAATAGCTAGAGCTTCTTCTAGCAATTTTGATCTGGCCAGCTTCAACGCCTTCTGCAGCTCGCTCTCCCTCAATCAATTTACAAATGTGTCCACCGCAATTTCATCAAGGAAGCTATCGGCAGCTGTAGGATATACTAGCCGCACAATACGAGCTACTTCCCCCTCAAATTCTTGCAGACTCTCATTTGCATGTTGCACCCGAGATCGTAATTGTGCTTTGTATACTTGCTGAAGATGACTGTCTCTATACCGATTCTCTAATTTAGAAAGCAGGACTTGGTAGTTTGCCTGGCCAGCTGGAATAGACCTAAGGATGTCTGCTGCATCACCTTGTAAAGCAGCAGTTAAGGAAACAGCTTTCTGCTCTTCTGTCCACTGGTTAGCCATTGCCACAGCTTCAAATTGCTTCCGATAGGTTGGCCAGGAGCACTTTCCATCAAAGTTAGGCAGCTTAACCCTCATACTACCAGCGGCTAAGTCATCTTCGCCTTTGAGTGTCTGACTCCCTCTGCAGTTACCATTCTTAACTGACATTTCCAGTGCCTTGATTTTTTGTTGCAATAGCTCCATGTCCTTCTCTGTGGTGACAAAGTTTTTGTCAACTCTTCTTGAAATTTCTTTAAGCCTCGCATCGCTTTTTCTGGAAACATCTTGTATTTCGTCTTAAAGAGTTCTAGAAACTTCTTCAAACTTTTTAGAGACTTCATGGAATTTCACCCCAAATGTCCTGGTTACTTCCTCGAATTTTTCATTATTATTTCTGGTGACTTCATCGAATCTTCAAGAAATTTCTTCGAATGTTTCATTATTATATCTAGAAATTTCTTCAAACTTTTTCGAAGAACTCGAACATATCAGGATCTTCTCCATTTTCAATCAGAGTGTCCCTTAATCGTTTCTGGAGGGTCGCTTTATTACCGGAATCATCACAATCCCGCTCTACCAATTGTTCTTTGAGTTGTTTCACTGTTAACTGCACTAATTTCATTTTGAATTGTCTTTATTAACAAAGTCAATTAGTCAACACAGTTTTTAATGTCTTTAACACGAAAACGAACAAAATTCATC
This sequence comes from Crioceris asparagi, assembly GCA_958507055.1. Classification (NCBI taxonomy): domain Eukaryota; kingdom Metazoa; phylum Arthropoda; class Insecta; order Coleoptera; family Chrysomelidae; genus Crioceris; species Crioceris asparagi. The sequence continues at coordinate 33,985,356 of OY293828.1, forward strand.
ACACTTACACGAGAACGAGCAAAAGTCTTCACACGAAGAACGAACTAAAGAGTCTTCTACTTAAACTTAAATCTAACAAAAGTCTCAAAAACACTCAAATCAGCATGAAACCGCAGTATCTTAAAGTCTGTCCAATTTTATAATCACTCACTGATTCCACACTGACACCAATGTAAAGAGAATTTATATTAAAATTGGGTTCGATTTATTTTCACTTATTTATTTACACCAATAACTACACGACTATATACATTTTATATTCACACTTATCTCTCTGACTATATTCGACTTTCTACTATCAACGTCCGTGATCGACTCTGTTTATATCCACTTAACCTCCTATCTCGAAACTTCTCGTTCGTTCTAATATATTGTTCTGGATGTATTTCCCAATATATTCCTTCGAGAGTAATCGAGGTGCTTCCGGGGCTCCAGAGTGTTCTTCCAGATATTTGTGTGAGTGTGGGTGTCTTTATTCGGGTAAGTCTTCAGGTTACAATATCTAGAGAGAGATCAAGCAGTAGAAGAAGAAGTCCTTTTAGAAGGCGCAGTATATCCAGATGTCGAAGAAGTACCAGTATAGGAAATAGTGGTCGTGTGAAAAACAATTCACGTTGCAGTAGTCCTCAAAGAAGCGCAAGAGGTAAAAGGTGCTTCGGCCGCAATAGAAGAAACCGCATGAGGCGACGCAGTGACCGAGACAGTAGGCGCAATCGCAGTAGTTCATGCAATATTGAAGATAGTGAAATGTACTCAGCCCGTGGCAACTCTTATGGGAAAATTTTGACAGTAAGTTGCCAAAGTGTACCGATTGATCGCTAGTATAGCTTCCGACAATTAGTGGCGGTAACATTCAAATACGTAAATGTTCTATTATAAATGTTATCTGTCTAACGACTCTAACCTCATTTTTCTGAAGCGTTGTTTGTATTTGTATTTGTGGTATGTTTCAGGGGTATGAAATTCGCATTATTCTATATGTAGCTGAAATTTTGCGCCATCTAACAGCTAATGCAAAAAGGAGAATGAATTTCAGATGGATTGCTACAAAGCTGGCCTGGATATTTCAGGCTTGCTCAAGAGATGGACCCAGTATCATTAATTGTTATGATATCGCATGCGCCATATTTATTTTAAATTGTATTGCTGTGTTATCTTCGTGACCGAAAATTAGCTTTTTTGTTAAAATTTGAAATTTGACTTGCAGTAAGTAATATCAAAAGAAGCTGAAAAGAATTCTATATTATCGAAAAAATCATTGTGCTTGAGTGTCAGTGAGTAAGTATATTACAAAATACAAATACAAAATACAAAATAATTGTTCACATGATAGAGCAAGGGGAAACATAAACAGTTATAGAATTTCTTTGAAATGTACCGTAAATGCTGCCCAATGCTGCCTGTCTGTACTAGTGAAGATCCACGAAGGTAAGATTAAATTGATTTGAAAATGCTGGCTATATACTATAAATTTTTATAAATTGCAGATATACGTATGTTCCCTTCTTCTACGGACTTTCATTAAGAATGAGATTGGTGAATTGGAATAGCGGCAGCCGACCTAGAAGCGAAGTCGAATTTTGTTAGTGGGATACATTTTAAGGGCAATTGTACAGCATATACTAGTGAATGAATGTCTAAATTGGCTTTACCAACGTTAAGTATGCAGATTAACAAGGATCAACAAAAGATTGTTTCCATAATATTTCCCTTGCGTTAAGAGAATGCCTAATGCCAGAAAATTTGAGACGTAGGTAAGCAAAAATATAGTGTTAATAGCGTTTGACCTCAAGAAATTCTATTTCAGAAACAATAGCAAAAATTCAGGAGCATTCTAGTCAGGAGCAGAAGGAAATTACAGATTACCCCTCAAAGAATTAGTCCTCCTCGTGTATACTGATCTTGTGCTCCGCAGAGGACAAGTCCATGAAAATGAATGATTTACACCGGACTTGGACTTGCACACACCCTCTACGACTACTAGTGACTAATCTAGAGTAAGTGAAATAATTGTATTGTTACTATTATAGATATTTAATGGGAAAGCAAGCGAATTAACGTCCGTGCAATCCATTTAGCTATTCACATTAAATAATAAATTAATAAATAATAAATTAAATAAATATGATACCTAGGGCCTAGGGCTTGCCTTGAAGATTTTCTATCACGCTTGAAATTTTGTGTTTTATTGTTGTTTTATTCTATTTTCATGTAACTATTGGTTAGGTTAATAAGCATAAACGTCACAGATCCTTTAGAGAAAAGAAAAATAATACACAAAATCCTGAAAAGAATACCGTAGTGTAAAAATTCAAATAGATTATAGAAACATCTATCAATTAAAAAGGAGTTCAACCTTTTTGTAAGTGAAAATTTGTGGTGGTAGTTCCTTATTTCTCTACTCAATTTAATGAAGACCTTCATCCCCAAATATATAGGCAATTATCGTCCTATCCTAAATCTTAATGTAGGAAAAATGAAATCATTATTATTATAATCACTTTTTATTGAAAGATCTCTTATACTCATAAACTAATATGGCCAATTCCAATATGATAGTTGACTACTAGTCTACAACACTCCTTCTGTTTAATGCCAGCCAAACATCTCATCACCTTCATCTGAGTCACAAAAACAGCTTCAACATAGGAAACGGTACCCCAAAAGGCTACACCAGATCTTAATCAGGACGTCACCAGCTCATGATATAATTGAATTACCTGTTCCAGCTTCAATCGTATTATTTTAAAATATAATGCATAAAATTCAGATAAAGTAACAGTCTGTAGAATCAATCTATCTATTTTACATTTTCAGGATTAACATTGGAATGTGAGTCTGTGATAAACTACAAAACAAAAATATATTCCGTCTCAAGGAATTCCATAATTAAAAGGACGAAGTATAAAGAGCTACCGATAATAGTCTAGAAGAAATAAAACAGATTTCAAAGAGCTCTTCGTATTTCGAGTGATTCCAGAAGTTGTTATGTTGAATTGTTTGTTGCATATCAACCAATTTATATTGTTAATTTATCTAGTAAGTATTGTATATTCTGAAATCCTACTGTTTTGCCAATCAATGTAATTGAAATCCTTCCTTGTTCGTCAAAAATTACAGAGGCACTTGTTTAAATATAACCCTTAAGTTCTAAAAAAGTTAATATTTCTTACAAATCACTAACAATTGATTCTAAGACTGTCATTAACTATAATTTTGAAAACAATCCTCCCAACACTCCGGGAGTTTATGCCAATATGTAAATCAATATGAAAAACAATTTCAGAAATTGGTCGTGTAATTTGTACCCTATTGATTAAGCCATGCAAACGCAAACTTAAATAAACTTTTATATTATGTAGTTTGATATTTACTATATCCAATTTGATAATTATATTCGTTTATTGTAATTTTGTAAATGATTATCACTATTTTAATGCGAGGTTTTATAAGTTATAGCCATGCCAATGAGTATGAACATTTTTAAATTTTTATATAACCAATAATAATTTGTGATTTAGCTATCATTTTTTTTTAAAAATTTACTTATATAATTAATGCGTGTTAATACCTATGGTTCAATAAATATTGACAAAATTATTTGTTTTATTTTGCAACTATTATTTCTCACGTCATGTTATTAGTCAGTTCCTTGGATTTTCTTAAAAGATAACTATCAAAATTTGATTTGCAACGAAAATCCTATGTAACTGATTGACAACATGACGTAAGGAATAATAAAATATCAAAATCCACTATATTAGTATATTTCAAATGTCCCTCCAATTATACACTTTATGATTAGTTCTTGCATTAGTTGATAGATGACTCTGGTGTTAACGCAAGGACCGATTTTATAGCATAGAGTTACCTCTCTATAACCTATTTACTCTATGGTATGTTTTCTCTGGTTTTGAAGGTAAGTATCTGAGAAATTAGAGAATATGCAAGTTTTCTCTGCAATTCTCTGTTGTTGAATGTGAATTTTATTCTCTATTACTATTTTAGTATCTTATTCTTATCATTCGTATCTCATTTATTTCAGTGTTGGTAAGGCGCAATGGCAAGAAAATACCACTAAAAACATGCTGTAAGGCTGCCAAAAAAACTGGTTGAACCCAGGAAAACATTTGCAATTAGGTATGGCATGATGAAAATACGAAGGAAAATGGAGAGCAACGCAATTTATATATACAAAGTTTTCAAGGAAGTTCATCCTAAAACTGGAATATTAAGCAAAGGTATGTGTATCATGAATAGCTTTTTGATTGACATTTTCGAACGTATTGTTGCTTAAGCTTTCCGTCAAGCTCATTATATAGAGATCAGAGTAAACAAAAGAGATCGCAAATAACATGTAGGAAATAACTGTTAATCTACTTCTACCAAGTAAATTATCGACCATGTTGTAGGTGAAAGAACCAACTAGTACTACGGTGAAGCTAAAAATATAGAAAAGTTGTTGAATGATAATTTCATTCTCTATTTCTATTTTAGTATTTTATTATTATCATTCGTATCTCATTTATTTCAGTGTTGGTATGGCTCAGTGGTAAGAAAATGCCACTAAAGACATGCTGTAAGGCTGCCGAGAAAGCTGATAAAACCCAGGAAAACATTTGTAATTAGGTATGGCATGAAGAAAATACGAAGGAAAATGGAGAGCAATTCAATTTATACATACCAAGTATTCAAGCAAGTTCATCCTAAAACTGGAATATTAAGCAAAGGTATGTGTATCATGAATAGCTTTTTGATTGACATTTTCGGACGTATTGTTGCTTAAGCTTTCCGTCAAGCTCATTAAATAGAGATCAGAGTAAACAAAAGAGATCGCAAATAACATATAAGAAACAACTGTTAATTTACTTCTACCAGGTAAATTAGGGTACCATGTTGTAGGTGAAAGAACCAACTAGTACTCTGGTGAAGCTAAAAATATAGAAAAGTTGTTGAATGTGAATTTTATTCTCTATTACTATTTTAGTATCTTATTCTTATCATTCGTATCTCATTTATTTCGGTGTTGGTACGGCTCAGTGGCAAGAAAATGTCACTAAATACATGCTGTAAGGCATGATTGATAGTTTATAATGTATTGCTCTTTAAGAGTGTCGTCTAGCTCATTATACAAAGAGATCAGAGAATACTCAATAGATTGTTTGTCTTGTGAACTCTTTACGGAGCATGCTTCTCTCATATCAGCCCAGATTTGTAATGATGTATTTTTGAAGTTATACTTCTTTGCGCCCGTTAGACACTTTGGGATGGGATGTTGGTCGAGAAACCGCGTCACGCTGAAAAGTAAGAACAAATTTTTAAGAACTATCGATTTTTTTTAAAAACTGAAACGCCAGGCTGAATGCGTTTGGATTAAAATATCTCATGAACTAAAAGTCATAGAAACATACTGTAAAAAGTGCCATGTTCACAATTTAGTGCTCTTTTAAATTAACTATAATTCAAAATTTAAAGTTGTCTTGGCGACAAGTTAGAGACGTGAGAAAAGAAAAAGTCAGTGTCGAAAATCAAGAAGTACAACTTTTTTGAAACTTTAGATTAAGATATCTTAAAAACTAACGATTCTAGATAGATACTGTAAGTGAGGGAAACGTTCAAAATTTGATTATCTTTCTAATAACCCATAACTCGAAGTTGTGCGTTGTCGTTTCGCCAAGTTAGAGAGGTGAGAAGTGAAAAATCCAACGCCAAAAATCAAGTAATGCAATTTTTTTGAAAATTCGGATTAAAATATCTTAAAAACTAAAGATTTTAGATTCATACTGTAAAAAGACCATTGATGCTGTATTTAGTAGATATCTTGAAAAGTTTGAGTCTAGAATATATGTTAGTTACTTTAGTTATCATAAGCCAATTGTGTCTTTTTCTAAAAATGTACATAGCCACAAAACTCGACAAAACCAAAACTTTTTTATTGGATTTGTTAAGAAACACAATACTTTTCTTTGTTTAAAAAAGGTCTATCTGATTATAATAAGTTACCAAAATATATTAAAAATGTGAAATCTTTATCATTGTTTAAACAAAAAATTCTTAATTATGTTAAAACGTTAAAATTTTTAAGATATTGAAATGTTTATATTTATATTGTTAATTTATGTACAAGGTGTCCAGAAAGGGTATCGGGTATTTGTAAGTTCAATGAAACAAAAATTATTTGTATGCAATAAAAAAGTTTATTGTTTATTATTAGCATATGAATTGGAGAATTATTTGGAAAAGATGATGTTATTCAAATGATGACCGTTACGTTGCTGGCACTCTTCTAAACGGAAACGAAGATTGGCGATAACACGTTGACACATAGCTGTCGATATTGCTGCCATTTCTGACCTGATGTTTTGCTTTAACTGGGCTAGATTCGTCGGATTGTTTTGATAAACCTTACTTTTAAGGTATCCCCATGCAAAATAGTCAAGCGGGCTCAGGTCGGGGCTTCTGGGAGGCCAGTTGATGTTACCCCTTCGCGAAATGACTTTATTAGGGAATAATTCGTTAACAACTTCAATTGAGTCATTTGAGGTATGGCAAGTGGCCCCATCTTGCTGGAACCACGTTCTTGAGTTGAAACCTGCAAACTCCTGCAACTCTGGGACCAAAAAATTTCGCAACATATCGCAATAACGGTCACTATTCACATTAATTGCTCGGCCTCGTTGATCTTCATGAAAATAAGGACCAATTATGCCTTTAGCAGACATAGCGGCCCAAACAACGACCTTTGGGCTATGCAGCGGTCGTTCATGTTTTCGTCTAGGATTTGCCACTGCCCAGTACCGACAATTCTGCTTATTAACATGACCATTCAGGTGAAAATTTGCTTCGTCACTGAACAGTATGTTGTTAAAGTTGTTAAATCGCTGCAGCATTTTGTTCGCAAAATTCAGTCGATTAGCATAGTCCGTATCCTTCAATTCTTGAACCAATTGAATTTTATAGGCTTTTAAATGTAAGTCTTTCTTTAAAATCGAATGTAAAGACGATTTTTTTATGTTCAACGCTTGGCTTCGCTTTCGGATGGATAAAGACGGATTTTGACGAACCGACGCCTCAACTTCTTCAATTGTTTCTTCATCGCGAACTGAACGAGGACGACCACAGTTTTGAATTTTAACTGTCGCCCCTGTATTCTCGAACATCCTGATCCATTTCCTAATGCTATCGTCACTTGGCGCGTGGCGTGTACGATATTCCGCACGATAGAGACGTTGAGCAGTCACTATTGAATCACCATTACGATAATACGCTCGTACGCAAAATGCGCGATGTGTCCCCGAGTACTGTTCCATCGTGACTAAAACTCCACAAAACGGCGGACGCCACGAACCCCTCCCCGCACACTTTAGACGCCCCGCTTCGAATATGGCGCGAAAACAAATACCCGATACCCTTTCTGGACACCTAGTATAAAACTTGAATAGCATTTAATGCTAAATAAATTTTATATAATTTCATTTCATTACTTCAGTGTTGAAAATAGTCGGAAGACTGAAATGTCCACTTTGTAAAAAGTTCGTAGAATAACGACAAAATTATTTAGTAATTTCTGTGTTTTGTTTATTTTATTCAACCGCCAATTGCCGTTATCGATGAGGGGTAGAGTAGAAGGAGAAGGACTGACGCCTCTCGTCTTTTCCTCTAAAAGAGACGGGGAATGAATTCAAGGTCCCAGCATTCTTTCTCTCTTTGTCGTATACACCGGCCCTTTCACTCGGTCAGGTAGACGGTAGACAATTTCATTCTACTCCCTACTACAACTTAAGGAATTTTAATTCCATTTTGACGGAAACCTAGTGATTTAACTAGGTTAATTTATTCATTTCATTGACAGCATGCATGTGTGAAACAAGTCATTGTAAATTCTATCTTTAAGCTTAAATTAATAATTACACGTAATACATATTCATAAAAACCTTTTTGTTAATTTGTTTTAAACTACTAATACAAATAAATTTTTGTTTTATCTATGAATACAATTAATATAAATAATCATATTCCTTTTTAAGCAATTATTTAATTTCAATTATTTTTTAACTAAAATTTTTATTAAAAATTTTATTTTCTTTTTTAATTTTTAATTTTTTATTCTTTGTTAGGACCCGCCAAGAATGGATGAAGGACACTCCAATTTTTTGACAACGGAATCTACATCGGAACCTGATACTGGAATAGGGGTACCACATCCAAATAATGGTACAGATTCCGAGTTCGAGCACAAGGACCGTGATGAAGAAAGCCCACAAATGGTCATTGATGATGAAATTCTGGAGAGGAAAAGGAAGAGAGCAGAGTACAATAGAAAGTATGCAGCGAAAAAGAAGTTGTTGAATGTCAAAAATTCGGAAGTTGAAGATAAGCAGAAACACGCTGAAGATCAGAAAATGAAGAGAGTAGAGTACAATAGAAATTATTATGCGAAGAAGAAGTTCTTGGTTGCAGAAAACTCGGAAGTTGATCAGGAAAAGAACGAAAACGTTATCGAAGATATTGAAAATCATCGAAGACAATTAGCTGCCATTCGCGCGAAAAAGTACCGGGATAAGAAGGCCGTACGGAAAATCGTTCAAATTGCCGACAACGATTCGCAAGCACCTCAGTTTGTAAGTACAGATGTGCCACGGCCCAAGAAAAAAAATATTCACTGCTCGCAAATAGCAGGGCCTTCACATAGACAAGTGCCATTTGTCCGAAAAAATCCCATCCATGATTCACAGATAGCGGGCCCATCTACAAAAGAAGTTCCCAGAATTCCTACCGGAGGGTGTCACGATAATTACGGAAATGAAGCATCGGCCGTACCAATTGATAATGCTGAAATTGAAAGGATGGGAGATGAAAGGGCAGATATGACTTCTGGAGAAAGCGATTATGAAGACCATGATCAGGGAATCCATTATGATAATCTTATCAATAATCTTGACAATAATAATAGTGAAGACGGAGAAAATGACATGAACAATGTTCAGATGGAAGAGGATCAGCCACCGATCCGGGGTAATGTTTATACATCGTACAATCAGCATATTTATGCACATAAAGAGATTTTAAGTAAATTTATCAATAACCCATTCGGTTATCCTTGTGACGTGTGTGATCGCCTTTGGTTCAAGAAGGATTTGAAAATTGTGCTGAATCAAAATGATACACAAAATATTACACTCATTAGGAAAATAATTACGGTCCACAAGGAAAATTTTGCAATATGTTCCACGTGCTTTAGGAGCATTCAAAAGAATCACATTCCACAATTATCCACTTATAATGGCTTCAAATATCCAGAATTTCCGGATGATTTACGTAAATATCCATTAGATTTGGTAACCGAACGGTTAATATCTCCTCGTATCCCGTTTATGCAAATAAGACGTCTTCGACATATCAATGGCCAATATGGAATTTATGGACAAGTTATCAACGTCCCAGTAGAGGTTGATACTATGATTAAGAAGTTACCCCGCGATGTGGATGATGATTATTGTATCAATGTACATATTAAAAGGAAGACAATTCATAAATCGAGTTTTGTACAGGGATTGGTTAATAAGAAAGTAATAAAAATATGGCTAAAATATTTAATACCAACGCCGATGTATACTATGTACAATATCACAATTGACGATAGTTTTTTGAACTGTAACGTTGGTAATGGCGGTGACAACGAACAAGCCTTTCATTTTGATGTCGATAATGAATTTGCGGAAAATATCCCAACAGAGGAGAGTTTAGTTGCACAACAACAATCATTGATTTGGAACGAGGATTTCTACCTTAGAATCGCGCCAGGAGAACATAACGTGCCAATTAGTCTATTGTTCGATGAGCATGCTGAAGAACTCTCTTTCCCTAGCATATATCTAGGGCACTTTAGAGAATTTAGAGAAGGAGTTAATGTCACACCTTTTATGATGGCAACGAGTGAATTAAGAAGATCAGATAGACGTGGCATAACTCCATATCACTTATTATATATGGCAATGAAAATAATGAGAATCAGAGTCAGAGACTCTCTCACCATAGCCTTCAAACATGTTGGGAAAAATATTAAAATTACTAAGGAACAGATAGAATCAGAAGATTACATTCAAGGATGCATCGAAAGTAACCTAGCTTTTTTGAGATCTATCCCAAATTCAGCTTGGTATTGGTCTGAAAGAAAAAAAGATTTATTTGCTATGATCCGTCAATTAGGGAAACCAACGCTATTCTTTACGATTAGCGCAAATGAAATTGGATGGCCAAATTTATTGCAATTAATTTACAAATTACGGAACAAGAAATCAATCTCAAAAAAAGAAGCTGAAGAATTAGAATACATGCAAAAGAGTACTCTAATTAATGAAGACGCTGTTGCATGTGCACTGTACTTCAACAAATTAGTTAATGTTATTATGAATATATTACAATCAAAAAGATTCAGCCCATTCAAAAAGTACAGAATTGTACATTACTTCAAAAGAATTGAGTTTCAACATCGAGGAAGCCCACATGCTCACATTATAGCTTGGTGTGATAATGCTCCCGATGATCCACTGGGCAAAGACTATCAACAAGCTATTGATCTGATTGATGAGCTCATTTCTGTCTCAGCATCGGAAGCTTCAGGTAATATTAAATTGAATACTCACAAGCACACTTTCACCTGCTACAAGAAAATCACATCCAATCGTGCGCAAGAATGCAGATTCGAAGCTCCTTTTCTGCCATGCAAGAAAACCGCTATATTAATTCCAATGAGAGATACCGAAGCTAACTTTCTAATTTTGAAAAAAAAGTATAAGGAAATAAGAAAAAATTTAGAAAACGACGACTACACTGATTTTGATGAATTTTATACACAAAATAATATTGCTTCCGATGATGAATATTTAAATATTTTACGAGCGGGAATAAAGCGTCCACGAGTGTTTGTAAAACGTCAACCTTCAGAAAAATGGCATAACCCTTTTAATCCGTTTATAATTAATGTGGTTAAGTCAAATACCGACATTCAATTTATTACGGAAGAGTACTCTTGTGCAGCATACGTTGTTGAGTATGTTAATAAAACTAATCGTGGTGTGAGTAATTTACAGAGGAAAATTATAGAAACTATGAATGAAAATCCCGAATTTGATATGGTAGAGATAACGAAGAGTTTGAGTGTTAATCTTTTAAACAATACGGAAATAACTAGCCAGGAAGCTGCCTGGTACCTGATGAGAGAGCCGATGTCTAAAGCTTCAACTCGAATAGTTTATATACCAACGGTATGGCCCGTTGAACGCCAAAGGATTAAGAAAACAATGAAAGAGCTGTCTGGATTAGAAGGCGAATCAACGGATATATGGAAAGAGAACTGGTTTGACAAGTATGAGCGCAGACCGAATGAATTTGATGACATTTCATTGGCTCAGTTCGTTTCCCAATATTACAAAAATAATAAAGGTGAATATGTTAAGAGAGATGAAAAGAAAATAATAAGATATCGAAATTATGACGTTGGCTCGGATTTCAATGAGTATAGAAGGGAAATGGTTACATTACACGTACCATTTAAACATGAAGAACAAGATATATTAGCAGATATGAAATTTATAACGATCTATGAAGAAAATGAACAAACAATATTACAACAGAGAAAAGAATTCGAACACAATATAGATATCGAGAAAACTATCCAAATATGCAGGGAACTTTGTCGAGAAGAAACACCTTGCGATGATGATGAGATTCAAGACGTGAGAGGCAGATTCCCGGAAGCTAATCCGTTCGAAAATTTATATAATGATACGAATGTTGACGGTAATGCCGATTTACGACTAGCTACCTTGAACAAATTAGGTGCCATAGCTAAAAGAAAAGAAAATGTTTTACCACATGCAGAGTTCTGTAAAAGCATGCGTATGGCGAATGAAAAACAGCTGAATCTCCTTTTGGAAGTTATTCATCATTTATTGTCGAGCAAAGAGAATCCTTTGCAGATATTTTTTACCGGTCCAGCTGGATGCGGTAAAACATTTGTGATAAAATTAATAATGGAGATATATAATAGATTTACCGATAGCGATGGCTACTGTAATGCCTACATAACTTGTGCTTCTACTGGCAAAGCTGCTGTTGCTATTAATGGAACAACTGTTCACACGGCCTTAAAAATATCTCTGTCAAAATTGTTACCATTGAGTATAGAGATAGCTCATCAGTATCGAGCCTTGTTTAAATATGTTAGAGTGCTTATTATTGACGAAGTGAGTATGATATCAGCAGAATTATTAGAACAAATTGATCAACGATTGAAACAAATCACGGGAAAGTTCAAGGACAATTTTGGAGGGCTGGATATGATATTGATAGGAGATTTGCGCCAATTACCGCCAGTAAGAGCAACGCGCATATATAAACAAATTAAAAGAAAAATTACTGGCAATTCGTTGTGGCATTGTCTTCAATTTTATGAATTAACAGAGGTTATGAGGCAAGCTAATGTTCAGTTCGCATCAGCGTTAACAAAAATTGGCAATGGAGAAAAATTGACGGAAGAAGAACTCCAACTTATTGAATCACGTTTTTTTCCAAAGGACGAAGCAAATAGACTATGTCCACATGGAGTACGATTATTCCACTCAAATGATTCTGTTAATAAATATAATAATTACATTTTGAAAAATGCTGCTGATAAAGTTATTTCGGTTGCCGTGGATATTTATACTGGATGTGCTAATAAAGAACAGGAGGCTTTTGTCAAACAGAAATTGCATAAAATGTCGACAATAGATACTGGTGGGCTACCATATGAAATTACATTTATTAAAGGTACATATTACATTATAACCACAAACATTGATGTTTCGGATGGGCTGGCAAATGGTACCGTTGGAAAATTATGTCACATAGAATACAACGATGGTGGGGAAGTGTCGAAAGTGTGGCTTATTTTCCCGAATAAAATTGGTCAAAAACTGCAGAAAAAATGTGCAGGATACGTGGCCCAACACAATATTGACCGGAATGCCGTACCTATTTTACGAAGGTCTTCCGCAATATCAATGAATAATAATAAAACAATTAACGTTCGAAGAAATCATTTCCCATTGGTATCATCATGTTCTATCACAATACATAAATCGCAGGGGGGGACTTTCGACGAGATTGTCTATGAATACGACAAAAGCCATTCCATAGAATTAGTATATGTTGCCTTATCGAGAGTGACGAGTATTAATGGGCTATATATTACAACAAAAGATGACACTAACATTTTCCACCATGGCAGAAGAAATTTTGTAGGTACAACAGATATACAGAGAGAATTTCAAAGATTATCACTCAATAGACTGCCAACCATTGTTGAATCTTTGGGAAGTTTTATTTCTAAAAGCACAGGAATAAGTTTCTATTCAATAAACGGTCAAAGTCTCATTGCACATGCCCTCGATTTGAATGACAGCGTATTTAAAAAATGTACAATAGTCATATTACAACAGAGAAAAGAATTCGAACACAATATAGATATCGAGAAAACTATCCAAATATGCAGGGAACTTTGTCGAGAAGAAACACCTTGCGATGATGATGAGATTCAAGACGTGAGAGGCAGATTCCCGGAAGCTAATCCGTTCGAAAATTTATATAATGATACGAATGTTGACGGTAATGCCGATTTACGACTAGCTACCTTGAACAAATTAGGTGCCATAGCTAAAAGAAAAGAAAATGTTTTACCACATGCAGAGTTCTGTAAAAGCATGCGTATGGCGAATGAAAAACAGCTGAATCTCCTTTTGGAAGTTATTCATCATTTATTGTCGAGCAAAGAGAATCCTTTGCAGATATTTTTTACCGGTCCAGCTGGATGCGGTAAAACATTTGTGATAAAATTAATAATGGAGATATATAATAGATTTACCGATAGCGATGGCTACTGTAATGCCTACATAACTTGTGCTTCTACTGGCAAAGCTGCTGTTGCTATTAATGGAACAACTGTTCACACGGCCTTAAAAATATCTCTGTCAAAATTGTTACCATTGAGTATAGAGATAGCTCATCAGTATCGAGCCTTGTTTAAATAGGTTAGAGTGCTTATTATTGACGAAGTGAGTATGATATCAGCAGAATTATTAGAACAAATTGATCAACGATTGAAACAAATCACGGGAAAGTTCAAGGACAATTTTGGAGGGCTGGATATGATATTGATAGGAGATTTGCGCCAATTACCGCCAGTAAGAGCAACGCGCATATATAAACAAATTAAAAGAAAAATTACTGGCAATTCGTTGTGGCATTGTCTTCAATTTTATGAATTAACAGAGGTTATGAGGCAAGCTAATGTTCAGTTCGCATCAGCGTTAACAAAAATTGGCAATGGAGAAAAATTGACGGAAGAAGAACTCCAACTTATTGAATCACGTTTTTTTCCAAAGGACGAAGCAAATAGACTATGTCCACATGGAGTACGATTATTCCACTCAAATGATTCTGTTAATAAATATAATAATTACATTTTGAAAAATGCTGCTGATAAAGTTATTTCGGTTGCCGTGGATATTTATACTGGATGTGCTAATAAAGAACAGGAGGCTTTTGTCAAACAGAAATTGCATAAAATGTCGACAATAGATACTGGTGGGCTACCATATGAAATTACATTTATTAAAGGTACATATTACATTATAACCACAAACATTGATGTTTCGGATGGGCTGGCAAATGGTACCGTTGGAAAATTATGTCACATAGAATACAACGATGGTGGGGAAGTGTCGAAAGTGTGGCTTATTTTCCCGAATAAAATTGGTCAAAAACTGCAGAAAAAATGTGCAGGATACGTGGCCCAACACAATATTGACCGGAATGCCGTACCTATTTTACGAAGGTCTTCCGCAATATCAATGAATAATAATAAAACAATTAACGTTCGAAGAAATCATTTCCCATTGGTATCATCATGTTCTATCACAATACATAAATCGCAGGGGGGGACTTTCGACGAGATTGTCTATGAATACGACAAAAGCCATTCCATAGAATTAGTATATGTTGCCTTATCGAGAGTGACGAGTATTAATGGGCTATATATTACAACAAAAGATGACACTAACATTTTCCACCATGGCAGAAGAAATTTTGTAGGTACAACAGATATACAGAGAGAATTTCAAAGATTATCACTCAATAGACTGCCAACCATTGTTGAATCTTTGGGAAGTTTTATTTCTAAAAGCACAGGAATAAGTTTCTATTCAATAAACAGTCAAAGTCTCATTGCACATGCCCTCGATTTGAATGACAGCGTATTTAAAAAATGTACAATAGTCATACTATCGGAAACACATGTAAGAGATGGCCAAAACATCGACATTCCGAATTTTCATTGCATAGCAAAGTATAAACGAGAAAATGTTGCTGCCGGGGGAGTAGCAATTTATCACAATGAAATTGACCATAATAATATAGTCACTTCTCACATGGATATTCATTCAAGGGCATCAGAATCTCTTGTAGCAGGACAGTCTGCTATTGGAGAAATTTGTATTAGTAAATGCGTTCCACAAAATGGTCGAGAATTCATAGTTGTGGCGCTATACATCTCTCCCGGTAAAACTGTAAAACAGATCATTAAGTTCATACACCAAAATTTGTTAATTTATACCAGAGAAGGTTCCGCACTGCTCGATGAAAATTTTCATGAAATCCCAATGATAATGAGCGGGGATTTCAACATCAATTTTTCCGATGAACAAACAGAGCCATTGATACATTTTCTAAAAGACAAACTAGACTTGGTAATGTCGAATGACAAGAATCAAGGTACGACCAGATACGGAACGACCATTGATGCTGTATTTAGTAGATATCTTGAAAAGTTTGAGTCTAGAATATATGTTAGTTACTTTAGTTATCATAAGCCAATTGTGTCTTTCTTGGAATACAGTACGATTTCTAATGACCAACCAGGAAATGAGCAAGATAAAAGAATGATTATAGAAGAAATTACTGATAATGATAATATAGGTGTATAATATAATAATGAAGTCACGTATAATATATTGAAGATAAATATATTGAATAATATTGAAAAATGTCTTATATTTCATTTATATATCCTGTCTGTTTGTGTGCGTGAGTGGGTGTATGAGAATGGCCAAAGAAGTATAACTTCCACCGTGTGGTCCGACGCACACCAATTTTTTTTATTGCAGTGAAATGGTGGTGCACAAAGCAAAATCGAATGTTTGCAGATGAACAACGGAAGAAGAAGGCTGTGGCAAAAGTTAAACACCTCAAAGGCATTTGAAGAATCTAGTTTCCGAGTCCTTGTGCTATAGAGAGAGTTTAATGAGTGCATAAATATGAGTATAGCTGAATTTTGCTTGTAATTATTTCAGTTTACTTGTAATATACGGTGCAGATGTTTAAAATTTGTTTTTTATTTACATGTCTAATTAAGGGGCAACAGAAGAAGGCTGAAGGAGAAATGCAGCAATGCGAGGGCAGATGAAGTATCCAGCGTCCGAGTCCTGGTGGTGTAGAGAGCATAATGAGTGCATAAATGTGAGTATGGCTGAATTTTGCTTATACTTATTTCAGTTTACTTGTAATATACGGCGCAGATGTTTAATATTTTATTTTTATTTATTTGTCTAATTGAGGAGCAGCGGAAGAGGACTGAAGAATAAATGGAGCAATGCAAGGGCATATGAAGTATCCAGCGTCCGGGTCCAGATGGTGTAATAAGTGTTTTATAAAAGCAATTATTTGGACAGTGCTCTGGGTAATAATTTATTATAATAATAAGTATATTATATAAGTATATTGTTATAGTAATGTATGTTGATGTTCACATTGGCGACTTTCAAGTTATTAAAAAAATACTTCTAACTTTTCGTGTATTTATTATGACTTTATTAATTCCCCTTAGACATAGTGAAAGGAGTGAAACTTTCAGAAATTGTTGGAGAACACTTGATAAAAAATCTATGCTGCATTCATATAATGTTTTTTTCAACTTTCTTCAACAATTTCTGAATGTTTTATTCCTTTCTCTACTTTGCGCTACTTTTATTTTCCACCGTTAATTTGAATGTCCGATTTAAATCTGCCGCCACACGTAACTTCGTGAGTGTACCGATTGAGCGCTAGTGTACTCAAGGTCAAAACATGGTCAAAAAGATTAACATGGGAGTTACCATTCTCTTGGAGGTATGTTTTCTCTGAATGTACTGTAGTAAATTGACGTCTTCTTGTCACATACCAAGTGATCGCTGTTCAAGATCACGTGGTGGTGGAGGTCGTTTGGTATCAAGGGATCCCGTTAGGTTATGTAGAAGCAGATCACGTGTTCGAAGATCTATAGAAGGAGGTTAGTTGTACTCCGGTGAAAGATTTTGATGACCGAAGAAGAGGATCACAAGTACCACCGAGTAACCTGTCTTCCTCGGGAGGTGAGATCGAGGTTTAGGAGAGGATGCAAGGAGCTCCCCCGATGAGATTGAAGAATACATTGGGATGATGTTTGATCGAGACGATCAAAACTAAGAAAGGGGCAGTGTACCTCACATGGATAGGTAGTCATGTACTTACGGTTATTATTTGTTTAGTTTCTATTTTTTTCTACTACCTTGTTTACTATAGTTGTCGGTTGTGTAGTTCATTAATTAGTTCTAGACTTAGTAGATTTATTCTCGATCCTTCCAGAAACTATATGTGAGGTACAATTTGTCACAGTAATGTCAGTTTGACAAGCCTCTAGAACATAATTATGTGCGTCTCGATAATCAAGAACGTTCTCGATGAATGTCATGTCAAGATTCAGATATATAAAACCGAGTCGATCACGGGTCACAGTCAGAGTTTATAACAGTCAGTGTATGGAATTAGTTCAGACGGTGAAATTTGTGGCAGTTTAGATTGTCAAAGTGACAAGTTGTGACAGTAGTACTATAGGACAGAGTGTTGAAAACAAACCATTGGAAGCAATCTGCGAACTTTTGAGTATTACGCAAGTGAATTCACCCCATAACGTTTAGCACAGGGTTAAATGTTACAATATCTAATAACAACATCTAAAAACAGATATTATAAATTAAAGTCCCCCGCCTCGCTGAGTTTGGAAATTACAGTTTTTATATGGTTTTCACATATAGAGGGATTATTTAAGAAGGTTATAGGCTATAATTATGAACATTTTTTCCAATTAACATGTGCAAAACTTTTTTTTACTTTCCTACGCTACTATAGTAGCTGTGTAAGGAAAGTATTGTAATCGTGCGAAATTTTCGGTATCGAGATTTTCACAAATGTTGACGTTTCAGAGTTTTCTAAGTCTAATAAACATATGTTCAGCCATTGATCTGTCTGTCTGTCTGTTCCTCTATCTGTCTGTGACAGCATTATCTTGGGAACGGATCGGTGTATTTTGTTGTTTTAGCGTGAAAACGGCTCTAAGGATTTTGATTAAACTTGCCTAAAGTATTTTTCTGAGAGCCCTTTGCCACCCATATATAGTGCCATCTCTGAGAAAACGCACAAAAAAAGTTATGCTTGAATAAAATTCCATATTTTCCACATGTTGCTTCAGATTCTGGCTAAACGTTTCATCTTAAGGGAAAATAATACATGAGCATTGTTGTTTGTCTTGACATGCTAAAAAATGAGTGGTAGCATGATTTGACCAGAGGATTTTTACTTTAATACCGCTATTATCGTCGCTATGTAAGGAGAGTAATATCTGGGCGACCGAGCATTGCTCGGGTAATACAGAATTTGGAATGGGTCTATAGTCTAAAAGTTCAAAAATGTGTATATTTATAGTTAAAATGTATTGCGATCGGTAAATATTGCCTTTATCATTCACATGTCTCAGAATTTAAAGATTTCAAAATAAATATGAATGTGAAACATACCAGAACTCAGCTATATCACCAATCGACTTCTCAACCCCCAAACACTGAAACTTTTATCTGCGGAGCCATTCTTGAAATAGCTATTGTGGACCTCGAGGATCGCACTACAAATTTTCAGTGAAAATTTTTGATTAAATTATCAGAAACTCATATTAACATCTTTTATTTAAAAAATGGGTCTCGTGAAAAAAAAAACTCAAAGGTGAACAGAATTCGAACCGAAGAACTGTAGGTTATTACCCAGAAGCTTAACCATAGGACTATTTTCCCCTATGATGTTACCGGGTTCATATTGCTATCTGACATACCTATAGGCTGTAAAACTCGTATAATGAGAATATTAATTGCTGAAAAGGATTTTTCTTGTGAATGTGAATACAACCAATCTATTCAATACACTCTAGAACCTATACATATGAATTTTCAGCGAAATCGGTAGACCAGATTTTTAAATATTATTTCATAATTTTAAATTACATCTGCAAGATGCAGTATTTCACCATATCGTATTACATCTACAAGACGCAGTAGTAATGCACCATATCATATTGTATCTGCAAGACGCAGTTTTAAGAAGATAACAAAAGTGATAAGGATGTTTACGTGCCAGAAATGCCGACCAGTAGTCAGCAAGTTACCATAAATACCATTGTTAGTTGTTTATCCAGTTTGGCCTCCAAAAAGACATTACTATGTATTTTATTTATAATATTTCTAGAAGTTTCGATTTAACCTTGGGAGAAAAGATCCATTGTATTAATTTACGTTTCTTTTTATATTTTTGATGATTAAACATTTCTGATTGTATAAATACTAGATCTCCAGCTAACAGCATTACTTACTTGTGAGTCGATACTTGTGAGTCAATATTCATACAGTCATGTAAAGTTAAGATATATTTTATTTGTACTTTATTTTTTTTTTGTAATAATAAATAACTGTTTTTAAAAAGTTAATTCCAAGTTATGTGATTTAACAAATTGGCGCAGTCAGTAGGATATTTCAACGTTGGTAAAACAAGGCCTACTTCAACAACAAGTTTCCCCTCATTATCAACGGTGGTTTGCTAACCTTTGACGAAAAGAACCAGCAACTCCGAACAAAGAAGAATAAGATATAAGAAGTATCAAGAATCTAGCACGTGGAGAGAACAAGGAACTGGCCTAACTGTCGACGGCAGATTCTTCAACAACTTACAGAAGAGGTCCAACGAGGCGTCCTCACTCCTTTGTAAACCACATCGTAGAGAACAAGACAAATCAATGTACAAAAGAAAGTTTTTAAACTGTTCGATTTTCTTTTATCATATTTTTTATATATTTGATATTTTATATTTAATTAAACAAAATGGCAAATGAAAGAAATCCAGCTCAAGAGGTTGAGCTTGAACCATATAGAATTTCGGAAATATTTTGTATCGTGCCTGAATTTGAAGGTGATCAGATATTTCTCGGAACATTTTTAAATGCATGTGATTGTGCTTATAATATGTCTACCAGAGACCAAAAAGCTCTGTCTGTCTGAAAAGCGGCTCAACCAATCAGCTCACGAAATCCTCAGACTTATGTAGAGATAAGACAGCTTTTAAATCTTCATTTTGGTGATTCAAGAGACCTTACTTCTCTTATTCATAATTTACAAAGATTAAAACAATTATCGAATGAGTCAGCTCTAACATTTTTCAATAGAGTGCAAGTCTTAAATGCTAAAATGCATGCAAATATACAAAAAACATCAAATTTATCAAATGAACAAAAAATTGCACAAGAAATTCTTATTGATACTATGGCTCTTAATACTTTATTAACTGGACTTGAACCCCGTCTAGGACAACTTATTCGTGCTAGTCAGCCTGAAAACTTATTAGAAGCACAAATTCGCATACGAAGAGAATTGCAATTATCATATTTTGAGAACCAAAAACCCCAAATACAAACTGTAAAATGCTTTCCATGTGGTAAAAATGGTCATACTTCTAATCAATGTCGTTTTCAACAGCAAAGAGCTTTTACTCCAAGCTCCAATCAGAAATTCTACCAAAATTTTCAAAGACCATTAAATTTCCAAAATCAACCACAAAATAATTTACAAAATAGACCAAATAGTAATGTTCCCCAGCAAAGACTTTTTCAACCACATGGACAATCGCAAGTAAGACCCTCGGTGATTCAAAAGAATCCTAATTTCCAAAAACGAACTCATTTAATTGGCCTTAAGAGTGATAATTCTGATTATTATGATGAATACTTAGGCTCTGATCTGGATCATAATCTTTATGATATTCAAGATAATTTTGGAAATAATTTCCAGGAAGATGACAATAATTATTCATTTGATAATCTTTCTGAGTTCGAAAATGGTTCTCAAAATTTTATGCCTGCTGAAGTAATTTCAAATTTCAAAGAATTGCCAATTACTCAAAATAAAGAACATTTTTCTCAGTTTGAGAGAGATTCTCAAAATTTTGTTTCTGCTGAGGTAATTTCAAATTTTCAGGATTTTCCTATTGCCCCAGTCAAAGACCATCCCCCAGATTGTCCGACAACAGAGAATTCAATTTCAGAAACAGTTACCAAAATCCAAACATTAAAATTCGAAGAGATGAACCCGAATGTAAATTTTCCCGAACAAAATTTTCTTTAAATCCATTTTTGACTGTTAATTCCAAAAATCTTTATTATATTGAAGATGCTTCTAAAAAGTTTAACTTGCTTATTGATACAGGTGCAGGAGTTTCTATTTTTAAAGAAAATACTGTTAAGAAATTTCCTCAAAGATTTACTGAATATGTAACAATTCAAGGGATAACTGATCAAAAAATTTTACTAAAAGAATCTGTTCTTATTCCATTTGCTGCAAAAGATCCCTATAAAGTTTTTATTTATAGTCTTAGTATTGATTTTGATGGAATTTTGGGTTCAGATTTCCTAGAACATTATAATTGTATAATTGATTTGAATTCAAAACAATTGATAACTAATTTTAAAACTATACCTCTGTTTAAAGTTACCGAAACATCACACTTGTTTTAAAATAATCAAATTTGTGAACAAGATTCTGAATTCTTAGAATTTGAACAAAATACTGAAAATTGTTATAAAAAAATAGCTGAGAAAGACAATGATATTTTTGACATGCCTCACGATTATTCATTAGCTCATTGCGTGGCGGAAGATATGCAAATGCAAAAAGGCGTTGCCGCGGAATTTAAGAAACGATTTGGAAATATACAAAAATTATTAAGTCAAAATCAAAAACAAGGTGGCTTAGCAGGTTTGAAAATTAAGAATGCAAATATAACTAGATATATTTATTATCTTGTAACAAAAGAAACTTCAACTGGAAAACCCACTTATCAGACTTTATGGTCATCTTTAAAAAAATTAAGAGATCATGTTAAAGAGGTAAAAACAATGTTCAAAAATTAGCTATGCCAAAAATAGGGTGTGGATTGGACAAGTTAGATTGGACGTATGTTAAAAAAATGATATCTTATCTTTTTAGAAATTTAGGTGTTGAAATTGTTATTTGTTTGCCAAAGATACAAAATCGAATTTTTATTGAGCCAAGAATTGAAAAAATTTTCAAATTGAAATGTAAATTAACAAACACAGTTGCACTACTTTTCGGACAAGCAATAGAAAATGTTAGAATTCCAAATGCTTTGGTACATGTAAATGAAGAAGGTGAATTCTTTACTTCAATTATTAATTCGAATGCTATTCCAAAGATAGTTGAATTTCCAAAATTGAATCTAGATCCCACTCCGAATTCCGAATGTTTTTTAAATTTTAATTGCGTTAATGAAATTAAAACTAAATTTAACCAACCTGTTGATAGAAAAACTATAATTTTGGATCAGTTGCGTACAGATCATCTCAACGAAGAAGAAAAAGAAATTATCACAAATTTATGTTTAGAATTTTCTGATATTTTTTATTTGGAAGGAGACCAACTAACATTTACTAATGAAATTAAACATTCAATTGAAAATGATATACCAAATTTTGCCAAAATTTCTAAGCCCCTTACAAGACTTTTACAGAAAGATGTTTCTTTTATTTTTAATAATGAATGTAAAAATTCTTTCCACGATCTAAAAACTGCACTTACCTCAGATCCTATTTTGAGATACCCAAATTTCGAAGAACCATTTATTCTCACAACTGATGCTAGTGCATTTGCCATTGGCGCTGTTCTATCACAAGGTCCCATTGGTAAAGATCTACCAGTAAGTTATGCTTCGAGAACATTATGTAGTGCAGAAACAAGGTATTCGACAATAGAACGAGAACTCCTTGCTATTGTATGGGCAGTAAAACATTTTCGTCCTTATTTATTTGGAAGAAGATTTACGCTAGTCACGTCCATTAACCTGGCTTTTTCCCATTAAAGATCCCGGAAGCAGACTAGCTAGATGGCGACTCAAATTGGAAGAATATGATTACAAAATTGAGTACAAGCCAGGCAAAATTAATAAAAATGCAGATGCGCTTTCAAGAATTAAAATTAATAATTTTAAAGAATGTGCAAATCTAAAATTACAATTTTGGCAACTAATGAAACTAATGAGGTTATACCATCAACAAGTAAAGACCCCAATGATCCTATAGAACCACAAAAAAGTGAAACACTTATAGATGAACAGGATGAATTAATGACAGACGAATTTAATAGCTCTGTTAAGCTAGCAGTGACAAGTTAGCAGAAACAATCGAAACCGGCATGGGAATTTGTTGCTAATTAGTTGCTAATTAGTTGCTAAAATCCCGATTTTGTTGCTCGAGCCAGTTTTGAAAAAATTGAGTTACTGCTATCTTAACGTGTAAGATAGCAGTGAAACTACTGAAAATTATTTTTTTTTCAATTCTAACACCACCTGAATTTGTTGCTAATTTGTTGCTGGAAGATAGTATAAAGAAAATTAAAAAAATAATAAAAATAAAAAAAAATATGAAAAAATATTTAAAAAATTAAAAAAATATATTGAAAAATTGTACTTTACAGTACTTCTTCCTAATGCTACGCTAATCCAAAACTCAAAAAAATAGTAAATAGTTAGGATATCCACTGATTAACCTGAAATCAAGTATTGTTGTTGAAGCTGTTAGAATTCCTATATTTTCTCTCTTAATTTCTAGCAGAAATTTTGTTGCTCATTGGATAAGTCTTTATTAGTGCTTGAATTACCAGCAACAAAATACAAAAAAGAATATTACCAATAATAAAATTGTGACTGATTTTTTTTGGTGTCGCTATGAGAATACCTCCATTTTCGGTTTTAATTTCTGGCAGAAATTTTGTTGCTCATTAGATAAGTCTTTATTAGTGCTTGAATTACCAGCAACAAAATACAAACAAAGAATAATACCAATAATAAACTTGTGACTGATTTTTTTGATATCGCTATCAGAATACCTCCATTATCTCTCTTAATTTCTAGCAGAAATTTTGTTGCTCATTGGATAAGTCTTTATTAGTGCTTGAATTACCAGCAACAAAATACAAAAAAAGAATATTACCAATAATAAACTTGTGACTGATTTTTTTTATGTCGCTATCAGAATACCTCCATTATCTCTCTTAATTTCTAGCAGAAATTCTATTGCTCATTGGATAAGTCTTTATTAGTGCTTGAATTACCAGCAACAAAATACAAACAAAGAATAATACCAATAATAAACTTGTGACTGATTTTTTTTGATATCGCTATCAGAATACCTCCATTATCTCTCTTAATTTCTAGCAGAAATTTTGTTGCTCATTGGATAAGTCTTTATTAGTGCTTGAATTACCAGCAACAAAATACAAAAAAAGAATATTACCAATAATAAACTTGTGACTGATTTTTTTTTATGTCGCTATCAGAATACCTCCATTATCTCTCTTAATTTCTAGCAGAAATTTTGTTGCTCATTGGATAAGTCTTTATTAGTGCTTGAATTACCAGCAACAAAATACAAAAAAAGAATATTACCAATAATAAACTTGTGACTGATTTTTTTTGGTGTCGCTATGAGAATACCTCCATTATCTCTCTTAATTTCTAGCAGAAATTTTGTTGCTCATTGGATAAGTCTTTATCAATGCTTGAATAACCAGCAACAAAATACAAACAAAGAATATTACCAATAATAAACTTGTAATTATTTTTTTTTGGTGTCGCTATCAAAATACCTCCATTATCTCTCTTAATTTCTAGCAGACATTTTGTTGCTCATTGGATAAGTCTTTATCAATGCTTGAATAACCAGCAACAAAATACAAACAAAGAATATTACCAATAATAAACTTGTAATTATTTTTTTTGGTGTCGCTATCAAAATACCTCCATTATCTCTCTTAAGTTCTAGCAGAAATTTTGTTGCTCATTGGATAAGTCTTTATCAATGCTTGAATAACCAGCAACAAAATACAAACAAAGAATATTACCAATAATAAACTTGTAATTATTTTTTTTTGGTGTCGCTATCAGAATACCTCCATTATCTCTCTTAATTTCTAGCAGAAATTTTGTTGCTCATTGGATAAGTCTTTATTAGTGCTTGAATTACCAGCAACAAAATACAAAAAAAGAATATTACCAATAATAAACTTGTGACTGATTTTTTTTGGTGTCGCTATGAGATACCTCCATTTTCGGTTTTAATTTCTGGCAGAAATTTTGTTGCTCATTAGATAAGTCTTTATTAGTGCTTGAATGACCAGCAACAAAATACAAACAAAGAATAATACCAATAATAAACTTGTAATGGAGGTTTGTTTTAGACGCTATCGCATTAATAAAATAATAAAAAAAATCACTAATATTTTATTAAACTTTTATATACACTAATAGGTGTATGTTTATTTCTGCCAGAAATTAAAACCGAAAATGGAGGTATTGTCATAGCGACACCAAAAAAAAATCAGTCACAAGTTTATTATTGGTAATATTCTTTTTTTGTATTTTGTTGCTGGTAATTCAAGCACTAATAAAGACTTATCCAATGAGCAACAAATATTCTGCTAGAAATTAAGAGAGATAATGGAGGTATTCTGATAGCGATATCAAAAAAAATCAGTCACAAGTTTATTATTGGTATTATTCTTTGTTTGTATTTTGTTGCTGGTAATTCAAGCACTAATAAAGACTTATCCAATGAGCAATAGAATTTCTGCTAGAAATTAAGAGAGATAATGGAGGTATTCTGATAGCGACATAAAAAAAAATCAGTCACAAGTTTATTATTGGTAATATTCTTTGTTTGTATTTTGTTGCTGGTTATTCAAGCATTGATAAAGACTTATCCAATGAGCAACAAAATTTCTGCTAGAAATTAAGAGAGATAATGGAGGTATTCTGATAGCGACATCAAAAAAATCAGTCACAAGTTTATTATTGGTATTATTCTTTGTTTGTATTTTGTTGCTGGTTATTCAAGCATTAATAAAGACTTATCCAATGAGCAACAAAATTTCTGCTTGAAATTAAGAGAGATAATGGAGGTATTCTGATAGCGACACAAAAAAAAAATAATTACAAGTTTATTATTGGTAATATTCTCTGTTTGTATTTTGTTGCTGGTTATTCAAGCATTGATAAAGACTTATCCAATGAGCAACAAAATTTCTGCTAGAAATTAAGAGAGATAATGGAGGTATTCTGATAGCGACATCAAAAAAATCAGTCACAAGTTTATTATTGGTATTATTCTTTGTTTGTATTTTGTTGCTGGTTATTCAAGCATTGATAAAGACTTATCCAATGAGCAACAAAATTTCTGCTAGAAATTAAGAGAGATAATGGAGGTATTCTGATAGCGACATAAAAAAAAATCAGTCACAAGTTTATTATTGGTATTATTCTTTGTTTGTATTTTTTTGCTGGTTGTTCAAGCATTGATAAAGACTTATCCAATGAGCAACAAAATTTCTGCTAGAAATTAAGAGAGATAATGGAGGTATTCTGATAGCGACACCAAAAAAAATAATTACAAGTTTATTATTGGTAATATTCTTTGTTTGTATTTTGTTGCTGGTTATTCAAGCATTGATAAAGACTTATCCAATGAGCAACAAAATTTCTGCTAGAAATTAAGAGAGATAATGGAGGTATTCTGATAGCGACATCAAAAAAATCAGTCACAAGTTTATTATTGGTATTATTCTTTGTTTGTATTTTGTTGCTGGTTATTCAAGCATTGATAAAGACTTATCCAATGAGCAACAAAATTTCTGCTAGAAATTAAGAGAGATAATGGAGGTATTCTGATAGCGACACCAAAAAAAAATAATTACAAGTTTATTATTGGTAATATTCTTTGTTTGTATTTTGTTGCTGGTAATTCAAGCACTAATAAAGGCTTATCTAATCAGCAACAAAATTTCTGCCAGAAATTAAAACCGAAAATGGAGGTATTGTCATAGCGACACCAAAAAAAATCAGTCACAAGTTTATTATTGGTAATATTCTTTTTTTGTATTTTGTTGCTGGTAATTCAAGCACTAATAAAGACTTATCCAATGAGCAACAAAATTTCTGCTAGAAATTAAGAGAGAAAATATAGGAATTCTAATAGCTTCAACAACAATACTTGATTTCAGGTTAATCAGTGAATATCCTAACTATTTACTATTTTTTGAGTTTTGGATTAGCGTAGCATTAGGAAGAAGTACTGTAAAGTACGTTTTTTCAATATATTTTTTTAATTTTTTTTATATTTTTTCATATTTTTTTATTTTTAATATTTTTTTAATTTTCTTTATACTATCTTCCAGCAACAAATTAGCAACAAATTCAGGTGGTGTTAGAATTGAAAAAAAATAATTTTTAGTGGTTTCACTGCTATCTTACACGTTAAGATAGCAGTAACTCAATTTTTCGGTTCAAGCAACAAAATCGGGATTTTAGCAACTAATTAGCAACTAATTAGCAACAAATTCCCATGCCGTTTTCGATTGTTTCTGCTAACTTGTCACTGCTAGCTTAACAGAGCTGAATTTAATAGATTTGTTGACCTTCACAAAACAAAATCAATAATCGATTATTCTAAAATTGAAATATCAAATGACCAGTTACTGGATAAGGCTCATAAAAATATTGTCACTTTATTTTGGCAAAATAAACTTGAAGATTTACATTATAAAAGTATTGAAGAAAATTTTGATTTTCAAATGAATTTAGTAAATATTGTGTCTAGTAAAACTGTGAAAGATCGCAAGTATTTTATAATACCTCTTATTTACGATCCAGAGTTTGTATTTCAACAATTATTTTTCACATTATTTAAAGAACAAAATAAATTTGATCCTTCAAAAACTTATTATATAGAAAATAATCTTGAGTTACCTATTTTAGAAGTATTCTCTTTTATTTTTGCTAATGTTGATTTAAAATTTGTAGTCTGTCAAGATATTGTTAAAACACCTGACCGTGATGAATATATGTAGAACAATTTATTAAAAACTGTGAAACTTGTCAAGAAGTAAAAATCTGTCGTAAGAATTTAAGCAATCCTCTGGTAATAACAGAAACACCAAAAACTCCGTTTGAAAGAATTAATATTGATATTTTTGAGTATCCAACAAGAAATTACGCTTTAACGATTCGAGATGAGTTAACTAAATTTACTCAAGCTTATCCTATTTCAAATAAAAAAGCTTCAACAGTTGTAAATACACTATTAATATTCTTTCAACATTTCGGAACACCTTTGAGAATTCATTGCGATTATGGTCGAGAATTTGATAATTCATTAATAAAAGATTTGTGTACGCTTTATGATATAAAGCTCACTTTTTCTAGCGTTGGCCATTCACAATCGAATGGTTCTTTAGAAAGATTTCTCGGAACTCTTGTGGAGATGATCCGTGCACATAAGACAGAAAATCCAGACGAACATCCGTTTAATATTTTGCCATATGCGGTTATATGTTATAATAATACTAAAAACAAAACAACTGGTTTTATATGAACTGATGTTTGGTCATACGTCTAGTAGACCACCTGAAACTTTGTATAATGAGAAGGCCCTTATTACCAAATATATACGTGATTTGAACAACAGAATGCAACATTATTATAAAACTGCACGAGCAAAAACAGCAAGTCAGAAAGAAAGAGCAAAAATTAGATTTGATAAAAATATTTCAGGAAAGCTTCCAGAATATAAACTAGGAGATAAAGTTTATCTTAAAGAGTCTCAAATTAAAGATAAAAGTTAAAATTTGTTTAACGGTCCTTTTGAAATTGTGCAATTATTTGATAATTCTGCAATAGTTTTAAATTCGCAAACTAATCAAAAATCCAAAATTAATTTCGATAAACTGAAACCCTACTACTTATGAGTAGTTTCTTTGGTTTCAGATTCTTCGTGCCGATAAATATTATATCAGCTCAGTACACACTTACTCCTGTTAATAACACCATTGGAATCTTTTTCCATGAAGAATGTACTATCTAAATTACGAATGAAAAATGGACACTTTTAGTTTAAAAGATTTGGGTCCAATTAAGAAAACAATGGAAAATAATGATAAAATACTTATAGAAATTTTGGATACTTTAGAAGATCCGTCTCCAAGGTTTATAGCTTTTAAGTCTGAAGTTCAAACACACATAAGTTTATTATCACAAATTTCGAATTCAATAGGTCAAAAATATAAAGAAATTATAGGAGAAACTAAATCATATGACTCCAGGGCAAAGCGAGGTATATTTAATGGAATCGGAACTGTTTGGAAAACTATTACTGGTAATTTAGATGAATCAGATGGAGAATATTATGATGATTGTATTATCAAATTATCTCATGATGAATTTGAGTTGGAAAATCTTCTTAAAAAACAAATTTCAGTTACAACTTCTGGTATTAAAAATTTTAATAATACTATACAAAAATTACAAATTGATGAGAAGACTTTTAATGAAGATATAAAAGAAATTCAAAATACTTTGATGGATATTGCTGATGATGTCGCATTTTATGAAGCACAAATAAGGATATTGAATATTTGTGAATCACTAATGGAAAGCTATATTTTCTTAGAAGATTCCCTTAATACAATTTTAAATTCTATCACTTTTGCTCGCATAAAATTATTACATAACTCAATAATAGCACCTTCAGATTTAATCAATTCATTACAAGATATAGCAAAATCTCTTGTAAGAAATAATTTACCTTTACAACCGTATACGTCAAATATAGCTAATTATCTTAATATTATTGAATTAGAGGCATATCAATCAGAAAGTAAAATAATATTTGTTCTCAAAATTCCTCTCACTGATCCAGAAGCTTATATACTATATCGACTCAATCCAATACCAATATTAGATGATCGAACAGGTATCTATCATATTTTACCAACTACACAAAAATATATTGCGCGGGATGATGATTCACTGCTGTATTTGTCATTGCGAAACCTGGATAATTGCAAGACTTGAAAGAAGCATAAAAATCTGTTCTAATCTCCTCCCATATCCAATTGACAACGATGCAATTTGCGAAGCACAACTATTAAGAAGATTAACTCAGATGCACAAGACATGTCAAACATCTCTTCTTTTTGTTAAAGATTATAATGTCTACCAAATTGATTTAAATCTATGGTTAATCACTGTTTCGGACCCTCTGCCAATCACGATTAAATGTGGAAATAGGGAAATTAAATCAGAAATTATTAAAACTAATAGTTTACTGAAATTACAACCTGAGTGTAGTGCCTTTATTGGAAGTACAAGAGTTCATAGTTCATGCTCAATACCCAATTGACACATACCAAGAAATCATGTATCGAAGTCATCCAGTCACAATTCCATTTGACTGTTGCAAAGATATTCCTGAAAAATTACAAATTCCTGAACTAGAACCTCTTAAGTTGAACAAAATTGATTCCGAAGATTTGAACATTGCACAACACAAACTAAATCAGTATTCAGAAGAATAAGAAAAAATGATCAATGAACAATCTCCGATCAGTAAATATACACATTGGTTCACCATTTTAACCATTGTAATAATAATTTTATTGGTAATACTTTATGTGACCTGTAAATGTAGAAGAAAGCATCATCGAATTGGAATAGCTTTAACCAACGATTACCCACCATCACCACCAGGACCAGGTTCCAGTATTTCATTCCAGCAAAGTATAAGAAGAATTCTTCCGAAAAGAAGAGCAAGTATCCATGTTGGAGAACCCATAGAAGAAAACATCGAATTAAATCCAAATAAATCATTAACTTAAAAAGTTGTTGCCAACTCCACCAAATTTTCTTAAATGGGGGAGTTGTTATATAAAGTTATAATTGAATTATTTTTAAAGTCATATAATAATAACAAAGTATTATTTTTAAATATTATTTCATAATATTATATTACATCTGCAAGATGCAGTATTTCACCATATCGTATTACATCTACAAGAAGCAGTAGTAATGCACCATATCATATTATATCTGCAAGACGCAGTTTTAAGAAGATAACAAAAGTGATAAGGATGTTTACGTGCCAGAGATGCCGACCAATAGTCAGCAAGTTACCATAAAGACCATTGTTAATTGTTTATCCAGTTTGGCCTCCAAAAAGACATTACTATGTATTTTATTTATAATATTTCTAGAAGTTTCGATTTAACCTTTGGAGAAAAGATCCATTGTATTAATTTACGTTTCTTTTTATATTTTTGATGATTAAACATTTTTGATTGTATAAATACTAGATCTCCAGCTAACAGCATCACTTACTTGTGAGTCGATACTTGTGAGTCAATATTCATACAGTCATGTAAAGTTAAGATATATTTTATTTGTACTTTAATTTTTTTTTGTATTAATAAATAATTGTTTTTAAAAAGTTAATTCCAAGTTATGTGAATTAACATATATATATATATTATATTTGTAGTTTAAAACTTTATTTTTTTTTTAAATAATATTATTTATTATAATTTACAAGTTACAAAAATACAATAATAAAAATGAAGAAAAACAACGTGAACTGAGAGCTACTGCTTATTTGAACCAAGAACCTCGGTGAACCAGGTGCAATCGTATTTATAGTGATTTTATGCTGATTAAGGCATCATGTGACTTGCGCTTGGTTCGTCCGTTACAAGTTCTAGAGCATGGGATCTGCAAGTTTGCATATTCTGATAAGACTACAATATTCTTAGAATATGGAATATTCCAGAGTATGGGAATTGCAAAGTTGCATATTCTGTGAGAATGTAAAATGTATTGAATTCTGAGAATTTTCCAGAGTGCAAAACTGCAAGCCAGCATTACCTCTGAGAGAAATATGAACAAAGAAAAATAATAAAACACGTGTCGTTGAAATATGACACCTGTGAGACATGATCGTTATTATTGAATATGGTGAATTAACGACAAACCTTGTTCTTATTGCGGCACCCTACGAAATGTAGGTTCAATTTACCAGCTAGGCGTGAAATTATTATTCATATATATATATATATATATATATATTTGATAAAATAGATTTTTGTTGGGGATGCAGTCATTTAATAAATAAAATTCTTTGGATTATGCCAAGCTTTCGAGAATGTTTATTCTCTTCGTCGGGGCAAAATTCGTGAATTTACATAAAATTAACCACAAACAGGAAAGATTTCATAGTCATCAATCAGAAATGTCATTAGTTATAACTAACAAAAATCTATTTTATCAAATAATAAACCATCAAGAATTCAGAATCAAACTATATATATATAGATATATATATATATATATATATATATATATATATATATATATATATATATATATATATATGTTATATAAAGTTATAATTGAATTATTTTTTAAAGTCAAATAATAATAACAATAACAAAGTATTATTTTAAATATTATTTCATAATATTATATTACATCCGCAAGACGCAGTATCTCACCATATCGTATTACATCTGCAAGACGCAGTAATATTGCACCATATCATATTACATCTCCAAGACGCAGTTTAAGAAGATAACAAAAGTGATAAGGATATTTACGTGCCAGAGATGCAGACCAGTAGTCAGCAAGTTACCATAAAGACCATTGTTAATTATTTATCCAGTTCGGCCTCCAAAAAGACATTACTATGTATTTTATTTATAATATTTCTAGAAGTTTCGATTCAACCTTAGGAGAAAAGATCCATTGTATTAATTTACGTTTCTTTTTATATTTCTGATGATTAAACATTTTTGATTGTATAAATACTAGATCTCCAGCTAACAGAATCATTCACTTGTTCACTTATACTTGTGAGTCAATATTCATACAGTCATGTAAAGTTAAGTTATATTAATATATAATTATATTAATAATTGTTTTTAAAAAAGTTAATTCCAAGTTATGTGATTTAACATATATATATATATATATATATATATATATATATATATATATATATATATATACATATATATATATATATATATATATATATATATATATATATATAAGCATTGCTCGTTTAATATAGTGAGTGGACACACCAGATTTTTTTTATTCATTTATTCAACACAAAATGAAATAATCGGATTTCAATTTTTTGCATTCGTACGATGTTTATTACGCAATGTTAATACCAATTGAAAACTACGGTCAGATATCCAATATTATCCATATACTATGCAAAAATTGATTTTCTTATTTGTCTGTCTGTTTGTTTGTCCGGGCTAATATCTGAAATGGCTGAACCGATTTCTACGGGAGTTTCGTTAACATGGAAAAGGCATTTCCGAGAATAATAATAATAATAAGAATAATAAGAACATTTTTCATCTAACATGTGTTTCGCCAAACATACTGATATTGTCAGAAGAGACAAGTTTCTCAGCAAAACATGTCGGATTATAAGACTTCATTGCTGACATGTGGCCTTAATTTTCCTTATTATAAAATATTCTTTATTTGCAGGTGACAAAATTACTACGAAAATAATAATTTGGTATTTTAGTAAGTAGTAAGTCTCGTCTATAAAATACTTTAAAATATTCTCCATCTACTGAAGAGATTATCGGAGTCTATCAGTGCGGTTTTTGAAACGGAAAATCCCTAACTGAGCAGCTTTTTACTATTTGTGAAATCCTAGAAAAGTGTTGGAAGTTTGACAAAAACTTACTTACCTACCTAAGATTAGATTAGATTTGTTGGAGTGGCTGCGCGTCATAGCCCACCGCGACCAGTTTTGGTCTATTGTGGTTCTCCATTGCAATATAGTTCAGTATCTAGATTTATCCTTTCTAGCAGACAGCAATCTAGATACCGAGTCCTTCACGTAGCTCGCTGCCTTCTGTTTCTCCTCCCCGAATACTTGAAACCGCACTCTTAGCAGGGCTTCACATTCGCAGAGTATGTCAATTGCGGTTTCCTGCTCTTCCTAGCAGAACCTACATGGTTCGTCTTTGTCCAGGCCATATTGTTTATGTGCTTCCTAAGCCTACAGTGTCCTGTCAGCATCCCTACCAATATCCTTGTCGTTTTCCGCCTTTAATTTAGTATTTCGCGGGACATTTTCAGTGGCGGCTCGTGAGGTTTAGATGCGGTAAGGCGACATACCGATTGAATTAATATGAAAATTTTATAACTGTTGTTTTAAGCCAATCAGATGCCTTGAGTTTGACAAGTTGCTATGACGATAACCTGAATTTTCCGAAAATTCATTCGGTCACGTAACTTAGCTTCAAAATTGATAAGTGATGATTTCCTTGGCTTGACAGCTATCACGTGCAGATGTCAAAATAACCAGCGTAGATTATTTTTGACAAATATCTATTTATTCAAAAATTGTATTTACTTTTAAAACATACTTTTTGCTATAAAAATTTTGTACCGAATCTCCCGCAAGCATGAATTATTATTCGTATTTTTTTTCAGAAGCGATTTTTTTATAGAAAATTGCAATTAGAAAATTTTTCGGAAATTATTCAAGCTCTAGGGAGGTTATAAATGAAAATATCATTCATAAGTCATATATGAGATATTTTTATATTTTGATATACCTATAGATGTTTGATGTAGCATTTTCAGATAGTATTTATATAAGTACTTGATATTTACAATGGAGCTCATCACTTGAAAGATGAAAAAAAATGTGATTTTTCTATACCAATTATTAAGGATTTTTCATGACATGAATTTTAGTCTTATAGATTAAATTTCCGTTCAATAGTACGAACTTATTTATTATAGTATCTACGAAATCACCAACCTTTTGCAGAGAACAAAACTTTTTTTCTTTAGAAATGAGTGTAAGCGACGACAAACGATCATTTCTCATTTAATTACGGCACGCTTAAGGCAAGAAAAATGTCTTTCAACCGAAACACTTTTCATTAGAATCGTAGCAGTTAATTTAGGTAAATAACTAGATTGTAAGCCTCTGGAAAGATTGTTTGAAGATCATTATTTAGAGTGGTTTAACATTGATGCGATATTTGGTA
Organism: Crioceris asparagi; assembly: GCA_958507055.1. Classification (NCBI taxonomy): domain Eukaryota; kingdom Metazoa; phylum Arthropoda; class Insecta; order Coleoptera; family Chrysomelidae; genus Crioceris; species Crioceris asparagi. The sequence continues at coordinate 34,020,707 of OY293828.1, forward strand.
ATTTTAAAAATCTTTATCATGTTTTTGACCGACGAACCCCGAACGGAGGAGGTATACAATTCGACTGTCTGCTTTTTTTTTTTTTTTGGTTCGTGCGCGCATTTTATATAGTAAACGAGCTCCGATTTTGATGATTTTGGATTCATTTGGAAGAAGGGGATTGAGAAATGGTCCCTTATTCATAAAAACGCATATCCGAAAACCGCCCCCGAAGGGGTGGAGGGGCGAATTTTCTCGAAAATCTGAGTTGATATAATTAAAGATAGGACAAGATCCGGAAACGTTCAAATTGAACATTTTTTCAAAAGTGTTACGGTTTTCGAGATAGACGCATGTTAAATATGTATTTTTGCTATGTAGAGAGGACAATTTCATTCGAAAATTGAAAATTTTTCGGTACTACATGAAAGATATAATTATTTGTAGCAACATTTATAATGAACATTTTTTCCTTAGAGTTACGGTTTTCGAGTTAAATCGGTGTTAACATGGTAACAACTAAAATATTCGCGTATTTCCGCAGCGATGTTCTGAGATCTCAATAATAACAACTACAAGCAAGGAATATACGTGGGTAATAGGATAAGTACTATCTTCATTGATATGAAGGCTGTTCGAGCAGTAGTTTGGGACGGTTTGATAACTGTTTAAAATGCGCATGTGCAGTTTGAAACAGTTTCCAAGTGGTTTGGTATTTTGTTGCTCGAACATCAAACTGCAGTTTGCAAACTTCCCCTTCCACTTTCTTACATTTTCGTCGTCATAGACCAAATGACTATGCCGATAGATATGTTTTATGACCAAAGATAAGAGAGAACATCAATGAAAGACTGATGGACAAAACACAAACCAGGGTTTAGTTTAGGACTGTGGTAGTATTCTCTGAAAGGGATTTCTCCAACAACAGAGAACACTATACTCTAAGAAGAAGAAGACGCTTCAACTGCGCCTGTCTCAAACTGAGTCCGGACTAGTTTGGAAATCGTCAAACTACTGCTCGATCATCTTACTAGTAGTTGAGAATAAATTATTCATCGTAAATTGAAGTGCGCAGGCGTCTGACGGTCACACCCTTATGGTATAGTGAACGTTCAACGATTTTCGGGACTAATGTTACACTCAAAAGTGTGAAATAAATATTTTTTACAAAAAATTGGACCGACGTTATTAGTTGATGCACTGAAAAGTATAAAATAATATTACTTCTATTGGTGATGGTACTTGTGAAGTTGGTGCCAAAAGTTATCAATCTAACTGCAACTGCACAACTTCAAAAGTACTATCACCAATAGAAGTAATATTTTATACTTTTCAGTGCATCAACTAATAACGTCGGTCCAATTTTTTGTAAAAAATATTTATTCAAATAGATTTTTATAGCATTCAAATAAATTCTACGGTTGTAAAGCTGATAATTCACAAACTGGCAACAGAAACACAATTGTAATTGAACACAAATATCACGAAAGCCAAAAAATTAGTCCAACCTCAATTCTAATCTATAGATCGTAATAAAATCAATAATACTGACTTGAATTGACTGTATTTTCCTGGTTGCGCCCTGTCAATGCCGCGGGCGACGGAATTTGTCGAAACTACGCGAAAGGCGAACGACTTCGGTGCTTACCCTCCGACGTATTTTCGCATAGTTCACTCTACATATTATTATGCTTATCCTTTACTGATTCATTGGTATATTACACTGCGCTGACGTGTACTGATCGAATTGTAGGCGCTGGACAAAATCGCCTAATTGCGTCTCAAAATGCAACATCACTTATCTATGATAACTTGAAATTACTAGCGAATATCATAATCGCCCACTAGTTTTTGAATGAAAACCTTCTATAACTTATATTATTTGGTGAAATAGAATGGATAAAAGAGATCCGATATGTATTGAAAGTATAAATCATTTATCATTTTGAAGGGTAGATGCACTAACGATTTATAAAGGTAGGCGCAGCCTACTTTGCCTATCCTGACGAGCCGCCAATGGACATTTTGGCTGAGGGGCTTTTTAGAAATAATTTGGCTTGACTCTGTCCTGTGGTTTCCTGCCACAGTAGTAATGCCTGGTTCTTGATCCATTGATGGATATGTCCATTAATGAGGCATTTAGCAATTCCGCAGGAGGGCTCTACTCCGATCATGGCCTGTTCCGCTTCCTGCTTGGCTAGTTGGTCAGCCTTTGTATTACCATCAATTCTTTGGTCCCCTGGTACCCAGACTATTATGACTACCTAGGCTGTTCAGGGCCTTGCGGCATTCCCATATCAATCTTTATGTTGTTTGATATGAGTTTAGCGCTTTTAGTGTTGCTTGGCTGTCTGAGTAAATGAAAATTCTTTGGCTATTCACCTTCCGTCTTAACAGTTCTTCAACACAACATTGTATCGCCAATCTTCCTGAAAGACCGTGGCGTAAATCCTTAGGCTCAGAGAGATCATATAGGTATATGATCTCTCTGAGCCTAAGGATTTACGGTCCTTGTACCCCGTATATGCCGGTCCTGTTCCTATCCTGTATGGTACGACTGCTGCATATTCTTTTTTGAAGTTATATTGTGAGCCATTTTATCCGTTGGTATTCCCAATATTGGATCGGCCTTTATTTCTTTATGTAACTCTACGTAGTCCTTACCGTCATTTGGACTTATCAGTGTAGGTCTTTGTTATAATCTGTGAGTAAGGGTGTGGAAAGCTATGGAAGAACTAGGAATCCCGCACAAATGGATTCGACTTGTAGAGCATGCCTTAGGGGGGTCAAGAAGCTGCATCAAGTGCTCTCTAACCTTGAATTTGAAAAACCGTTCAGAGCAGCATCAATCTAACTAAGCGGTTTTCGGTTCAGGTGGTCCCATACTGATTTTGGCTTACCCTGGAGACATGGCCACTGTAGACGAGAGTTAGTGTGACGGATAATTTTATAATGGTAAAAAAAGAAGCTCTGAGAATAGGTAAATACATACATATCTCCCGCAGCAACGCGCTGGACAGAGTCAGACCAAACATCACTACGGGCGACTATATAATTTTGAAATTGCTCAATGCTCAAGCATGTGCGAAATTTCAAGTACCTGGGATCAGTAATAACGGCAGACAAAATAATATGCAGGAAAAAATTAAATTGCGTATACCTACACAAGCGAAGAAATGTGCATCTTCAATACGAACCCTGCTAATGTCAAAGTTTCTTACAAGAAAAACCTTATTCAACCTGACAGTTAGTGATACAGAGCACCAAATAAGGAGAGAGGTCATGGCCTATTAGAAATTTCTGAATAATTACAAAAGCTATCGATCTGAAAATTTTACGGTGTCTTTAAGGCAATATAAACTATCGTTGAAAAATATTTTTATAAAAAAAAACACTTCCGGTTTTGCCGGAAGTAATAACTACTTTGTTATTTCAAATGAGATACCCCATATGTTGATACATTTTTGGAATCTACACAAAAATTTGAGTAAAATGGATATACCTTTCCCTATACTTAAAGTTAATAGTTTTAGAGTTATTTAATTTTTTTCGTTTAAAATCGACAAATGCAAGTTGATCGAAAATAGGTTATAACTTTTTTGTTATTTCCTTGACAAACGTGGAGTTAGATTTTTTGAAATCTGCGCACATTATTTTGAAGATTTCGTTATGATTTTTTTTAATTTCCCAATAAATTTTTAGAGAAAAATCGATGTGAAGATGACTTAATTTCAAGCGTTAATAACTTTCTTATTTCAAATAGAACACCCTATATTATTTTACACTACTATATGCTAAATTAAAATACCTTTCTATTGATGTAACAAACTTCCAATCTAACGCTGATAGATTAGAAGTTATTGAACAATTTCCGTTTTTTTCAACAATTATTTTGTATCACCTTAACGTTGGAACGCATCAAAACGGTATCCATAGTTACCACTCATTTATGTCAGTGTCAAAGTGCAAAATTAGAAATTGTCTCTTTCACATTTTTTTTCCTATTGAAATTTGTCACAATCATGAATCGAAAATACACAAATGCCGATCTGCTCACCCTTTTTGCAATTTATGGAGAGTGCATTAGGATTGTCGCGGGAACATGCAGGACAATTAACACCCGAAATCCGAATTTGTCGCCGATGACTAGAAAGATATTTTGGAGAGTTAAATTCATTAAGCTATCATGTCGACTCTTCCTTCATTGATTGAATATTATTTCACAATGCAGATATTATCCGATGTTTTCCTGAATCGTACTTCTTGACAGATTCTTCTTTTCATCACCAGTTAATTAAATGGATAAACGATGTAGGTAATCATGAAATGTTACCTGCTTCGTTTCAGGATTTGGCTCATTTTAAATGCCTCTAGTACTTGCAATTATTGGTCCATGGCAAAAATCTGCAAAGGTATAACAAAATAAATCAATTTGATATGACCTAGGTACTTTCATTCTAGAGCATATATAATGTAAATTTTACTCAGGAATTTCTCACAAAAAATGAAATTATGACGATAAAATTACATAATAAACGCATCTTCCCAAATCTTAGATTCGCGGTGACGTCTAGTTCGCTTATGTAAATATATTACGTTTGCTTGTAAAGAAACCTAGCAAAACAAATGTACGCTGAACAATACTAAACAGTTTGTAACGCCTTTTCTATAATACTTTCACTTAAATTGCACAGTGTTTACATATATCAATAATCCCTGTGCCCAACACACATCTAGCTAAAAAAGCGCTGCAACATTTTTGACAGATTTTGGTAGAAAACGCTTGCGCTTTTTAAGCTGCAGCATCAGAAATACCTAAGGCTTCTTTTAAACCAGCCAAGGATGTTATAAGGAGCATAGATAAAATATTTATATACGGAGATAAGGAGGATAATCATAATCAACTACTGTTTGAGAAAGCATAACGTATATTGTCGAGTCGGTGGGCGAGTCTACTAATGAGTCGAGCCAATCGCTGTTAGTTGGTGTCGGTGACTAGTGAAATGTCATTGATATGAATCATATTCATATTATGTTTGCGCTAGACAGCAACTGAAAGAATTCCCTCTGTCCAACACACATCTAGCTAAGAACGCGCTGCAACATTTTTGACAGATTTTGGTATGAAACCCTTGCGCTTTTTAAGCTGCAGCATCAGAAATACCCCAACACTTATTTTTAAAAGCTTCTTTATAAACCAGTATGAGAGCGCAAGACGTCTAACAGCAAATCCTGTCAAAAATGTTGCAGCGCTTTTTTAGCTAGATGTGTGTTGGACACAGGGAATATTTTGACCACATACCACTACAGTTTTAACGGATTTCATTATCTCTGTAAAATACCGTTTCGTTCGCTTTTGATCAACTACGAAAGACATCAAGAATTATTGCTTGTTCAGACTCAAATTATGTAACTTGTAAATTATTCTGAAAGACTTTTGCATCGTTGCATTGAGTGTAAACCTTGCTACACTATCTAGGTATAACTACTATCATAATATTGATCTCATCAAAAATTTTACTCTCTCCAATGAATTAATTATTGGGGCTCCACATAAATGTTAATCCTTGGGTGTTCTAAATAATTTCCATCGCGTAAGTTCAAACTTATTTTGTGATTTCTTTACCTCCAGACAGTCATTTACTGGCCCGTAAGCCACAACTTCATAAAAATACATTATTTTTATACTAGATTAAAATTAAAGTGTCGAATAGGAATAAGATCATGGATCGAAAAAATGGCTTATAACTTATAATTTTGTATTTTATTCATCAAACCAACAACCAACACATTAAAATATCCCAATATATATATATATATATATATATATATATATATATATATATATATATACTGAGTTTCTTATCCTCCTTATAACATCCTTGAAACCAGCTTAAGAGCGCAAGACGTCTAACAGCGCTTTCTTATTTAGATGTGTGTTGGACACAGACTATGTGTCACTGACAGAAACAGGTAGGACACGGAATGGCGGGCGATAATACCTATCTATACAGCGCTCTAGTTATACCCCAGATGTAGAAATTACAAGTATTTGGTGCTTTCGAAATAGAAAACAATAATTCAAAATATCAATAAGAGGTTACAGTTATTAAATCAGTCGTATGAAAATCTCTGTCAAGTTTGATCATGGGCATGGGGAATAATCGAGTAGTCTCAAAATGACGGGCATCCAAATTTTAAATAATTGTTCATCGGCTAGTGAACTCTTTTGTCAAACTTCTTTTATTTAATTTATAGGATTGATTTTCCCGCTGGCTACAAGCCAGCAGAGTCTAGCCACACGATATATGCGGTGCATGCGTTGCGCGTTGTGTTGCTTGCGCTGCGTGAAACATGCGATGAAACTGTTAGGTAAATATAAAATATTTTGTCCAAACTCAACCCAGTCTACTATCAGTTCGATGTGGCAATACCGCATCGCACGCAGTGTTTTCAAAAACGAAATGTTTTGTAGAATAAATGGAAATCGCGCTATAAAGTCACTTGTTGATAAAAAATGGGGTTATATTTATTATTTAGTTTCATTTATTGCGACATTAAAAACATTTGCTAAAACTATAGTTGACGGCCACCACACCAAAAATTACGATTTTTTCGGGATATAGGTACGTATTTTGGGGCGTAGATTACGAAAATGAAATCAAACAAACATTGAAGTGATAGTAATATTTTATCTATCTCAAATTTCACGCTTCTTTTTTTTCTTTGTACCTACTATATTTAAAAATTTTATTTTCGCTAAAGTATTATCCATTAGAAATATTTTACGTGCTATTCTATTGAAGCCATGGTTCACAAATACAAAAATAAGTTAACTTGTTGCTTGTTGTAAACGCACTGACATGCGTATGCGTGCGATTTCCGCATCGCATGCAACGCTCATACCTCATTTATCTAGGCACAGCATACAATTTGATCGCATACGTTCTCTGCGTCGCACGCAATACAACGTATCAACGAACGCACAGCATACAGCATATATCGTATCGTGTTCACCTCCTAGGTGAACAGTGAACACGATATATGCGTTGCTTTGCTTGCGATGCGGAGAACGTAGCGTTTTGAATGAATTAAGAAAACTTATTCTAGGTCAGGAATCTTTCATCTGTCCCAATTTGCCAACCGGCATCGAAATGGGATAACTTGTTCAAGTGACAATAGAATCTCTTCACAGAAAAAAACATAACTGCACAGGGGTTGTTTATCAAACCCTCACAGTTTGGATGTACGAATACGATATACCTAACACCATAACACCATCGTATACTCGTATTTGTAGGTATATACTCATCATAGATTATTATATTATCTATGATACTCATATTCTCTGACTCGTATATCGTATGTGGTTATAGGGCAAAGATAATGGAGACCCCCTCTATTATCTTTGTTGTCTATATAGACCTTATATTGGATTGAAATTTCACTGTTCTGAATATAGGCCACCCATTATCAGTGAATAAGGTAATGGAGTTGCCTGAAAACCACGTCAATTGCAATAACAAAAACATAACCTAAAATAACTTTACTATTATTTCGTCAAGTTGTCTCTGGTGAAGTCTTCCCAAAATGGAAACAAACCAAGGGTGACTTTGAGAGACTAAGCCTGTTTATATTTCATCCCACAAATAAAACATGTATAAAAATAAGACTCTCACAATCAAATATCATTAGCTAACAGAAGATAACAGCTTTCAAGATGCTGTCCAGATATCAAAAGGCCCTGAACAAGAAATCAAACTTGCGATTCCTGACCAGTAGTACTGAATGGAACGCCTCCATGGGTGGTGATATTGTGATCCCTCCAAGGGACTCGAGGGTGGTAGTTTGTGGAGGCGGTGTTATGGGAGCTTCAGTGGCATACCATCTCGCTAAGTTGGGTTGGGGCAACGAAACTGTGCTTATTGAACAAAACAGGTAACGTCTTGAATTACTTGTATGTTTTCAATCTGATCTGACAATAATTCAGGATTGGAGGAGGCACAACATGGCATTCTTCAGGTCTCATTGGGGTTTTCAAACCGAGCTTGGCCCAGGTTATGCTTACCAAATCAAGCGTTGCATTTTACAAAGAACTCGAAAACAAAGGACTGCCGACAGGATGGAAACAGTGTGGAAGCCTCAACGTTGCACGGACAAGAGATCGGATGACTGTATTCAGGAGAATGAAAGCTCAGGCCGCGTATGTTATCCAGAAGTTATAGCAGATATCTTTTTATGTGCTCATTTTTATAGATCGTGGCAAATAGATTGTGATATACTGTCACCTGAACAATGTAAGGAGAAATGTTCTTTACTTAATATAGATGACTTAATTGGAGGTATCTGGATACCTGGAGATGGGGTTGGCGATCCCTATGAAACATGCGCTTCAATTGTGTCCGAAGCTAAGAAAATGGGTGGGAAAATTATTTTTTTCACAATAAGTACTCTATTACATTCATTAATGAAAACATACAGGTGTTCGAGTGGTAGAAAATTGTATTGTAAAGAGAATCCATCAAGCAAACAACAGAATCACAAGCATTGAGACAGATCTTGGCAACGTCAACTGTGAATACTTTGTCAACTGTGCCGGTTTCTGGGCCAGGGGTGTTGGCCAACTGTCTGAACCTTATGTAAAAGTTCCCCTGCATGCTGTTGAACATTATTACTTGCACACAAAACCTTTACCAGGCCTCGATCCAATGTTACCAGGTGAATACTCCTTAATTGGAACATGTTGAGTTTGATGTATGTTGGTTTTTCTTTCAGTTGTCCGAGATCAAGATGGCCATGTGTACTTTAGGGAGAATAAAGGCCGATTATTGGCAGGAGGCTTTGAGCCGTTTGCTAAACCTGCTTATGAAGATGGCAAAATACCAGGTAAGAATTAGATATATACATAGATTTAAGTTTTATATCTATACATTTTGTTAGCAAGTAGCAAGGAAAGATATTTGCCCGAGGACTGGGATCATTTTCATGTCCTTTTGGAGCAGTTGCTACATCGTGTTCCTAGTTTGGGGTCTGCGACACTCGATAAACTCTGTAATGGTCCTGAGGCATTCAGCCCTGATTGTAAATGGATTGTTGGGGAAGCCCCTGAGGTATAAACGATCAAAATAACTGAAGTAATAGTTGAAGCGAAAATAATGATATTGGGCCATCCATTTCTCTCTTAATTTAGATCAGAAACTATCTGATAGCCGCTGGCATGAAGACTGTCGGTATATCTGCAGCTGGAGGTGTTGGCAAAGCCACTGCCGAGATCATAGTAAATGGTGAGACGGACTTTGACATGTACGAACTCGAAGTTTCCAGATTTTTGGGACTTCACAATAACAGAAAGTTTCTGAGAGATAGAGTTAAAGAAGTACCTGGGTTGCATTATGGAATCAATTATCCCTTTCACGAATTCCAAACCGGTAAATCAAAATGCCCGTATTTTTATAAACAAATTCAGAATTCTAGATTTTTGAGATTTTACGAAAATATTGCAGGAAGGAATCTTCGAATGTCCCCGGTGTACCCGAAACTCAGAGAAGCTGGTGCTGTATTTGGTCAAGTAATGGGTTATGAAAGACCGACATGGTTTGATCCAGAACCCGTTGAAGGTAGATATAGATATAAGTTAAAAATTGTCAATTATATCGCTAGTATGATGTGGACTTTGTCTTAAAGATCAAGATTCCCAAGATTGGTCTACCCCTTATCGTATGGCATACACAAACACTTTTGGTAAGCCACCATGGTTTAATTTCGTCGCAAAAGAGTATGCAGCGTGCAGGGAGAGTGTTGGTATAAGCGACTATTCATCATTCACCAAGATCGATCTCTGGGTAATTGATTTGTAGTTTAAAATGAACAGTTATCATTTTTGTTGAATATAAGGTCTTGCAATCAATAAAATATTTTTTTTAGTCTAAAGGCAATGAGGTTGTCGAAGCATTGCAATACGTTTGCTCCAACGATGTAGATGTCCCAGTTGGAAGCATCATTCATACCGGTATGCAAAATAAACATGGAGGTTACGAGAATGATTGCTCCTTGGCAAGGCTATCCGAGAATCAGTGAGTTCTGCTTGTCTTAACATCTTGCCTTCATTAATTGATGATGATTGAACGACCTATTCATTTTTTCTATCACTTTAGTTACATGATGATTGCCCCCACGATCCAACAAACCAGATGCAAGGTGTGGTTGCAGAAGCATCTGCCTCCGACAGTGGCCATGTCAGATGTGACCAGTATGTTTACGGCACTATGTATAATGGGTCCATTCACTAGGACGTTACTATCGGAACTTACTGATACAGATTTGAATCCAAGGAATTTTCCCTTCTTCACATTCAAAATGTTGGACGTCGGTCTGGCCAATGGTATCAGAACGATGAATTTGACACACACTGGCGAACTCGGATATGTGATGTATATACCAAATGAGGTATTTTTGTTTTTTTTGTAATTCGCATCGAAATACGGTTCAAAGTAGTAAATACAGTCAGGGGAATAGTAGTGTTGTCGAGGCACTGCCATTTTAAAAATAAATTATGATCGGAATCGTCCGAAGCCTACCCATTACCTTTACCCCGCTCAATATAACGCTTGTTTTTTGTGTTACATACTCTGCTGCTTTCTTTGAAATTTCAATATCTTACCGTTAAACATTTTATTATTTAAACAGAGGATGCACTTTTGTGTGTCTGAGCTCTTTGACCCATACCCCCTACTTGCTGATATTTTTAATCACAATTTTGTTTTTAACGCACGTGCAAAGATTAGACCATTGGTACTGCTCCGATCAGATTATAATCATCTCTGTCACAACTATGAGATTATCCTTAAGGAGCTCCTCTTACCACCGCCCGGTGACGTGGGATCCTGCTTCTAACATACAAAGTCTATTATGAATCGACATCTTTTCAAAAACCAGCTCAATAGCCCACTCGTTTATCACGGCGACGACTTCCCTATCCACCTCGGGGGCCCAACACTCTTGTATTCTACCAACGAATACTACCCGTACAGAAACTTAAAATGCCCTTCCAACAAGATGTGAACTTGACCGTGGTTGAAAAGGAAGTCCTACAATGCGGCTGTAACTTAATGCTGAGAGAAGTATTTTCTCTCTGGAGAGAAGTGTACTGCGTTCTACAATGAGAATGCAGTTCAATTTATTTGACGAATGAGCTAAGCAATGCATCAGTTGTTCCACAAGAGTATGATTCGTGATTACTATGATTTTGGTAATCAGTTCTTTAACTTTAATCATACTAAATTACTTTGTTGTTTTGAAATTCATTGTTTATTATTATTGATTATTGAACATAAAGAAAGTTGAGATACAATTTGAACACAATCCGCGAACTCTGCCCACCGATATTTATTTTTTTAGTTTTGTATTTTTATGTAATTTTCTTATAGAAATGTACCTATTGCAATTGTTCTCACTTTTGAATTTCAAAAAACTTCAACGGCATAGTGTTATTTGTCAATAAAGAAGCTGTTTTGGATAATTTATTTTTAATTCATGACTTTTGTTCTGACGAAGCACGATAATTTTTGAAAGCTTTGCTTAATTCAAAGAATTTTATTTAATGACTACATCCCCAAGAATCATCTTTTTATTGTTTATAAACACGATAGAGGTCTATAAAGTTATCACGTTCATATTTGCTGTAAAATTCGGGCGTACAAATATCTCGGTCGAGTTCGTTAACGGGTATGGACAAGTAGTTTCAAAATGACTGCCGGTCAATCTTCAAAAAAATCTCAAAAATTATCCATTCACCAAATCTAATATATTAATACGAGAAATTCTTGTATATATTTTTTCCCCGGAAACGGCTCTAATGATAATTTGGTTATAGATAAGGTTTTCCTTTTCAACACTATCTATATAAGTGGATTTCCTGAAAAAACGCGAGAATGCCACCCTTTTGGTCCATGATTTTTTTTTGAATAATTCGGCAGATTTCGATAAAAATTTGCAAAAAGGGATATTCGGAGCCGAGAAATCGTTTGGTGATCCTAACATATTTCATGGGTGTGGCCCTCGAGGTCTACACTATCTACTTCGGGCAAAAGTTCGCAGATTTTGATAAAAATATCCAAAAAAAAGGTTTGCGGAGTCGAGAAATTGATTGCCAATCCTTTTATATTCAATGGGTGTTAACCTCAAGGTCCACATTAGCTATTTCGGGAATGGCTCAGCAGATTGCGATAAAAATTCATTATAGGGTTTGGGCGTCGAGAAGTCGACCAGCTGATTTCTGGTATCTATAACTTATATACCAAGCGCAATACATTTTAACTAGAAAGATGCAACATTTTTAAATTGTGATTGAACATTCTTAGTAACTCAGACTCACCCTAAACCCAAAACTCGGTCGCCCAAATCTTATTATATAATAGACTAGCAGTACCCAGCGCGTTGCTGCCGTATCAGTAATAATTGTAGAGATATATGAAATTTTAAATAAATAGTTATGTTGATTATTGGCCATGTGCAGTCTAATAGAAAAAATGAATAAATAAAACGAATTTCAGAGTAATCACTTTAATACTTTAATTATTAATTTATTATCTCAAGTTTAAATGACGATTACTTAGAAAAATAATTTCCTGTTTTTATTGCAATGCTTTATGGTACACGATATTTTTTTACTTGCTTTATTATTTTAAATAATTTACTTTTATCACCTATATATATTTCCACAGTGTTAGATGGAGTAGGTTTAATATTTGTCCCTGTGCCTACCAGAAGTACTGCCCTCTCGTAGCGAAAGGCCACACTCTTATCAGGAAAAAGATTAATTGTTCCAGATAATATAGGTGTTCTTTGGATAATGGTTCTTGACGTGTATATCTGACACCACACTAAGAAAGCGTATAGGAAAAGCGGTGTTTTCACTATTTTCCTCTCAATTTTTACCTTCCTTATGCCTTAACGAAAATATTCAAACAAAAATTATACGAATTGGTCGAGCCGTTCTCAAGTTTTGCGCTTAGCAACGCATTTGGTGATTCATTTTTATTTATATAGAAGATATAGTTATAGGTTATAGATATAATCTGTACCTACAACTTTTAGCATTTTTTCCTAAAACTACCTAATAGAAAAAATAATAAAAATAAAAACTGTGAAATTTATTTACAGGTTACAAGCCGTCGGTTATTTTTTTAAATTAAAACGTGTTGTAATAATAATTAAAGGACATTCCAGCCCTTTGCTTGTTGTATTATAATATGGATATGTCTTATGGCACTTCGGGAGGCTTTGGCTAAATTCGTCATGCTTTTTGATGGTGCATGAATTAAAACATGATGGTTGTTTTTGGCAATATTTCAGGTGTAACTTAACATTCGAACGATCTGGACAAGTGAACTCAAACTCAAATTACTATTATAAGTATTCATTATCAACTCATATAATATAATAATTAATCTTAAGATTGTAAGGTAATTCTGAACGAAATGCCTTGAAATAAATCCATAGTCTTGTAATTTTCACTGTAAGAGAAAATAATGCATTTTTTATAGTTTGCTCTCCATGTATACTCGAGTTTGATCCAGGCGGGAGAAAAGTACGGCATTACACACGCCGGGCACTATGCTACAAGAGCGCTTCGTGTGGAAAAATTCTACGCCTTCTGGGGTCAAGATTTGGACACAGTTACAACACCACTGGAATGTGGAAGAGTTTGGCGTGTCAAGTTCGATGTAAGCCAAAACAGATCTTTATTAGTCTGAAAAATACATATCTATGTATCTTGGTTATCATTTGTATAAATAACTATTTCGTTTTGTTAAAATGTGCTAGTGAAGTTGAAAGAATATCAAAGTTGAAAAGTGGAACTTTCTTATTTCTTTATTATTCACAGGATATTAGGATCATTATTGGTTGTTAGTTTGGTGTTTCTTTCAGAAAAAAGTTGACTTTATTGGAAGAGATGCCCTTTTGAAGCAGCGAGAAGACGGTGTGAAAAGGATGTACATCCAACTACTCCTGGAGGATCACGATTATGAGACAGATCTCTGGCCATGGGGAGGTGAGCCCATTTACCGCAATGGGCAATATGTTGGTATGACAACAACGACTGGTTACGGCTTTACATTTAGGAAACAGGTATTCCATCTGCAAGAATGTCATAGACATAAAAAAAGCTTTGATAGATAATTTCTTTGTAATAAGGAACTGATGAATACGTATCTATAGGTCTGTTTGGGATTTGTGGAGAATATAGATGAAAATGGTGTCCGTCAAAAAGTAACCAACGACTATATTACAAGCGGTGATTTTGAAGTAGATATCGCAGGAATAAGGTTTGCTATAATTCGATATTTCTCATAATTACAAACCTATTTAATATTATACCCAATGTAATTTATTTCTTAATGTCAAGGTATACTGCAAAGGCAAATGTACATTCGCCAATCTTACCAACAAAACATCCCGACAAAGAGCGGGATGCCTATCGAGCAACCAGGGGTAAGAATAACGAAGATACTGACGCTCATAGAATCATCAAGACTGTGTAAATGTGAATTAACTAGCTTTAAGTATTTATTTTGTTCTCAGAAATCATTTATTCTTTGCTTCCTTATATGATCGTTCCTTGTAAATAAAGTATTTTTCATGTCTAAATATTTTTCCATTGAGTACGGTATAAAGATAATACTTGATAAATAAAATATCATCTCCTATAAAGACAGAAAAACTAAAATAACTACCCACACATAAATTAGTGAATACATACAATACATTTAATGAAAAAATTACATTCAGTGTACTTGAATGAGCAATATGATTACATCATCAGTGAGCTATAAATAGGTAGGTATGTACTGGAAATACTCATTTATGATCAATATGTCAATAAATAAATATTTTAATTTGAACATTTTTACCTTTTTATATTCTGATTATTTGAGATCAAAATTTATATTTTAATTGAGGTTGTAAGCTAATGTCAAGTTAAAATTCCATGAGCATTGGAGCGCGTCGTATCAAGCAAACAAGGTCATTATTTCGAAATTTATCAGTTAGAGTCACAGCTTAATTGTTGGGTAAGCTGTGGTAGAGTAGTACAGTTTTAGATTCATGAATCAATGAAAAATGTTTTCAATGGCACTTTTATATACAATTTTTATAAGCCTCGACCCGTCAGCCAATATTTCGAATTGACCAAATATTCATGTATAACTATATATACTACAACATTACAACAAAAATATAAGAGATACTGAAAAACATTTTTTTGAGAATTTGACAATCTGTAACTTTGTTCTCATGCATTTTTATAAATCGAACCAGTCAAATATACTATAGAGGACTATATAGGGTGGCCAAATAAGCATGCAAAGTACTGTATCTTAGAAATCACTTACTGTAGGAACTTGCGAATTAGAGTGGCCAAGAGAAAATATTGGACATTATTTTCAGAAATTATGTTTCTCGAAATTTTACCGAATTAAGATAACACAAAAAACTTGTGCTTTTCAAAGCTGAGATAAATTTGATCTTTATAGAACGAAGTTCGTTATCGAGCGATGGGAACCAAACATGATAAGGTATCAGACCGATACTTTTGCATGTTGTGTTTTGAGGTCGAAAGAAAGGTAGTCGGGTCAGTCGACTCCGTTCAGTATAGGAATGGCTGAGTATAGATCCTGCTTACCTTGCAACGGTACATTGCATAAGACAAAATTTTTGATTTTGCCTTTTATCTTAAATAACGAATGGTGAAAATGTAACTTCTGATCAATGTTGTGAGGAGGACCAATTACGAAAAATAAAAAACCTAAGACCAATGCAGACAAATATAAGGAACATCGGGATAGATAGAAAATAACAAAAGAATTAAAGTACAGAAAAAAAAAACAAAAATCTAAAAAAATAGCGTGAGGGACTAGCAATTTGACTAAAACTTGAAAAAATACCGACGTTAAGTGAAATAAAAAATCAGCCTAATAAATTAACTGCTGTACAGTCAGAAAATATCCAGATGCGTCAAGTAAATTTATCGTTTTATATATAAATAAATAAAATATTAATTATTAACTTATTATTTATGAAAAAACTAACTAAATTGAAATTAGCTTCTTAATTTGATAATAAACTATATAATAATAATTAATATAACATATTGGTTAGCTATATACAAAAAAAAATATTTAACTAAATAAACTGTGTTGCTTGGTAATTTACAACTAATAAAAAATGCTTCCTATAAAATTTATATGGTTCGCAAGTTGTGACCGAAGGTCTACATTCCTAAACCTACAGGTAATTAATTAATTGTATTGTTTCATCCCTTTATAAAATAGACTATTTTGACTAAAATTGGTGGAAACCCTATTAAAGTAAAAAATATTGTTGGTACGGTACGAGTGTTATTATATTCGTTCAGGTAGGTACCAACCCCTTAAATCTATACTAATATATATACGAGTAACGACTTTTCGTATGACCACAAAAATCTCGAAAACTACTTATCCGATTTCGATATTTTTTTTTATTGAATTCTGTGGATTGAGGGTTCCATATCTGTAATTCCCAAAGAAGTATATCTGAATTTTCGTGGATTTTTCGTGGTGGGTGTCTATAATGAGAACATCACGAGCGTTTTCGATGCGCTGTTGTAGTTCTTGCACAGTATTTACTTCTCCATCGTGATAAACCAACTGTTTTAAATAGCCCCATAGAAAAAAATCGCAGGCCATTAGATCCGGGGAGCGTACAGGCCAAGAAATGTAGCCATTGCACCCTCATGGTCTATTTACGCCCTATCCATCTATTAGGAAACTCATTATTTAAATCTTGGCGATAAGCATGCCATTTTCCTCCGCTAGATCAAGCATTTACTGAAAATCTATGCTGAAAATAGGTAATGGGTTATTCCCTTCGCAGCATTTGTTACTCCATTTGTGGTAAATGTGGCCTCGTCAGTAGCCAAAATAAATTTGGTAATATTTTCATTTATGTTGTATTGGTTTAATAGCCATTTTTATCGCACAAAATGCCCAAAAAACAAAAATATTACGCACTTTAATGAATTATTTACCACTGGTCAAATCGACATTCGTACTGAAAACCGAACAATTAATGAATGAATAATAAATGATTAAGTAATTTGTATCCTAGAAAAAAAAAAGAGCCATACCCAGTATCATCAGTGAACAACACATTGAAAACGCAGTGATCAAGAATATCAAGAAGTCAGGTTAAATTTTACATTTTTTCAATTGTTTCATCCCAGTAGTTTTCAATCATTTGTGCTAAAAATGTCATTGTATCTCCCACATGTGAGGGCTTCATATAAAGTACATTGACATTTTAGAGAACAAACTACCCTAATTTTAAGGGTTGGTTGATTTATTCCCCGGTAGTAGTTAGCTAGTGTCAGTGGGAACTCAGATATGGATTTTGAAAGCTTCTTACTTGAATGAAAATGGCCGGTCAGTCACAAAGTCTGAAAAAATTTAAGAACAATTAACTACCCTAATTTTAAGGGTTGGTCGGTTTATTGCCCCGGTTGTAGTTAGCTAGTGTCAGTGGGAACTCAGATAAAGGTAGCCGGTCAGCAATTTTCTTCTCAGTCATTAAATTAGAAATTCCCGATTTTTGCTACAATTGCTTCTTTTTACAAGTTAAAATAAATGACTCAACTTTGAGAACACCCATATGTTCTTGATTACTCTGTTCTCTGATTATAGTCCAAGAGAACTTAGCAAAATTACATCTCAAGACGGCAACATTGCATGTCCGTGTTCCAAATGTGTTAACAAAACTACTGGTAGTTCGAATGCTGATCCTACGATCGACGACGATCGTGTTTTCAGTCACGGTTCTCTGCAGTCACGTGCGAAGCTGTCAGAAGGTGGGGCGTTCTTCCCCCGTTTTTAACCAATAACCTGTCCGAATTTTCAGAGCAGTACAGAGGTCACCTTGAAGCCAAAAACTTTGGGTTATTTTGAAATTCGCCGAACGTTTTCGAGAACTTGTGACTGTAAATCGCACATTGCAAATAATACAGGTAAGCAATTAACTGTTATCGCTTTTATATTTATAAGCGTTCTTATCTATCTAGTACATATATAATCCATTTCCTCTCTGGAGAATGATTTTTACTCAAGTTATCTAATAAAAATTGTAGGTATTTCGTTTGTTTATATTTTTATTTGACAATAATGCATTTGTAGGCTAAGATGACAGAAAAGTCGGGTTCAAAATTCATAGAACGGGGTGCCCACAAAGGGAAGGGCATTGCCGTTTTCACAAGTGGTGGAGATTCACAGGTGAGTCTTTTGAGTTTTGAGAACAAAAATCCACTGAGTAAACACATTTTTAGGGCATGAATGCGGCTGTTAGGGCAGTTGTTCGTATGGGAATCTATCTGGGATGTAAAGTTTATTTTATCAGAGAAGGATATCAGGGTGAGCATTGAATATTCTCCTGTACAAAGATGTATAGTAAATATGCTATTCCATTATGAAAGGAATGATCGATGGAGGTGAATACATTGTTGAAGCAAATTGGTCTTCGGTGAGCTGCATAATTCACAAAGGAGGCACCATTATTGGATCCGCAAGATGTATGGACTTTAAGTGAGTAGAAAGTGACCTGCATTTTTAGTCTCCTATGTGTTCCGATCAATTGTCATATATTTATTTCTACTAATTACTGGTAAATTTTTGATTAATCTGTTAATATTGATAAGAGTTAAGATTTTTTAGCCAGTCTGGCATCGACTATCCTATTATTTAGCCAAAATATTTGAGGTCAAGTTCATATTCATTCATATTTGATTAATACCAATTAGTATGAATTTACTCTAATGATATAGGTATAGTAGCTATTCTTAAATATTATAAATAGACGTCTATGCATTATTAATTATAAAATAATAATTAGCAATTGGTGGAATTGGTCATGATAATTTATTTTTGATTGAAGATTATTCAAGTACCTAGGTAATCTCGATACTGCTACATCAACGTGTGATGACTACAGTGCCTTGATAATTCTTGTACTAATATAAGAAGATGTTCTCAAAAAGTTTGCAAATTATATGTTTCTTAAAGGGAACTAGAAGGGAGGAAGAAAGCTGCAAAAAATCTAATTGACAGAGGCATCACGAATTTGGTTGTTATTGGAGGTGATGGAAGTTTAACAGGAGCTGATCTGTTTCGTCAAGAATGGAGCTCCCTGCTGGACGAGCTTCTAAAAGAAAGCCAAATCACTGCCGAACAAAGAGAAAAGTACAAATCACTGCAAATTGCCGGTCTAGTTGGTTCAATTGATAATGATTTCTGTGGTACTGATATGACTATTGGTACTGACAGTGCTTTGCACAGGTGAGATTTTAGGTTTCCATAATATGAAAAAAATCTAAAAGGACAAATGTGAGAAAGAATATTTTATATTATATACAGACATGTATATACATAAAATTGAATTAACAATTGTTTTTGTTTTTCTTTTAGAATTATTGAAGCTATTGATGCTATAGTCAGTACTGCATATTCCCATCAACGCACATTCATAATGGAAGTCATGGGTAGACATTGTGGGTGAGAAAACGAATATTTTGAATTTCCCTTAATTTTATACAAGGTTTTCAAATACATAATATCTTTGTTGTCTACTGTACCTTAACACTGAGGAAATATATTCTTGACTTTTTTTATGTGAAATAAAACATTGGAAAACATCAAAAGTAACTTTTTGAGACTCTCAAGTAAAAGCACACAGTTTGGTCATTTTAAATTTTATAGGTACTTAGCAATAGTTGCAGCCTTAACATCAGAAGCTGATTATGTTTTTGTGCCCGAATCACCACCGCCACATGACTGGCAAAAAAAGCTTTGTGAAAAGTTACAACAGGTACACACAACAACAAATACACAAAAAAAACTCGAGCGCAAAAGAATAGAGAATACTACTCAAATGTCCAACTAACAATTCTTGTCGTACTTGTATTATATTACACTAATATTTTCCACCAGTAACAATTCTTGGCTGCTATGACTATCAGTATACTAGTATTTGCATTTATTTATTTATTTTTTACACACTTTTTATTTTCCTTTTTCTCTTGGTTATTGGCTAAATACAGTATATAATTCGTGTATTTTGAGATTTGGCACAGTAGCACATTGGTTTGTTTGTTGTTTTTGTGGTTTCTAGTAGACAACACACAGAACGTTAAGGAGGTGTATCAAATATGTGATAGCGGATTGGTGACGTAAAGTAACCAAGTCGATTCCAGGCGAGGATGAAACACTGTTTCAAGTCTGGAGTCTTTGTTTTTTTTGCGTCATACTTAACTTAATTCATAATACCTGTCTTTTTATTATTGGTTTGTGAATTTCACAAAGACTAATTGACTGTGCCAAATTGTATGGCATTTCAGTTGACGTGCATAGGTTTGAAAAAAACTATTATGGACCTTATGTCAGAGATGAAATGGGAGTAATGAAATATTCGTTTTTGGCGCTAAGGAGAGGTTTCTTTCATATTAATATAATTCAACAATCTGAACTGCAGTCTGCAGGTAATATGAAAACAAAATGTTCCAGTTATCTGTCATTGGTTGCTGCTATAACTGGTGAGGCTGATTTCGTCTTTGTGCCGGAATGGCCAGCAGATCCGCACTGGCCTGAAATGCTTTGCAACAAAATCTTGCAGGTATTTCTTTGTTTCTTTTTCACTTGGCAACCAGTGCTTCTGTATCATCATCATTGTATCATTCTGGAAGTGGTTGTTTATAATTAACAATGGCTGTAGGTTTCAAGAATCGTGGTACGTTTATACTGAAAATACTTTTTCATTTTGTTTTTTCAGTCCATTAAAAATTGTGATTATTAATAAACTCAAATTACTTTCTAATTGCCTTATCACAGTCTAGCCATTCGAATGTCTATGGGGATATATTCTAAAATCAATTCACAATAAATTGTGTATGCTAACAGTATTTACTTGACCTGAAAATTACATGTTAACTCTATCCTATCTATCCTTACAGATACTTCATTTAAACAAAAATCAAGATTTTTGTATCTAACTTATAAAGTCATTAGAAAAATTTTCTATCTAATCAAAATACTATACTACTTTTCGTATACCTAAAGCTTCTGGGTCCACAAACTGCAGCTTTTATTTCTAAAACTACAGTAAATTTATTTTCTTACACCACTTTAAGTTATTGGTTCCGCCGTTATGCAAGAGTTTATTATTTTTGTTAATGAAAAAAATCGGTTGTAATTCATTTTTTTATCACTTGATCAGGATTTTTTAAAACAGTATGTCCAGTTTTCATTGTGTGCACTGGACGGTAGTAGGTCTCGTTCTCATATTGGTTGATTTTGAATTTCTTGTTCAGTTATTCTCTGTCACAGCGTATATAGGGACACGATCGAAGTGTCAAGTCTACTTATGAAATTGTGAATTCATGAGAGTTTGGGAGCAACACGGAACCAATAGACTAATAATTCACACATTTGTTATTTCACCTACATGGGACGTTACTAAATTTTATCATATATAAATTTTCCTTCCACATTACACATTTCACTTTTAACAATCTATCATCATATCATCATTCACATGGGAAAACTTAAATTTTCTTTAGATCTGTAGAGGTAATTTCCATTCAAATTCCAAAAACTTATTTTAATCAGTAGACAACAGAGAAAGAGAAAATCGTGCTGGGAGTTACACTAAAAATACTTAACATAATTCGATCTTCCAGTTATTTAGCTTTAGTAGCTGCATTGACTTGTGAAGCTGATTATGTTTTCATACCTGAAGATCCTGCAGAACCTCATTGGCACGAATTGCTATGCGAAAAACTTTTACAGGTACCCACCCGAAAAATTCGCATATAAACACACAAATAATATATTTTATAAAAGTCTTGCTTATTATCTTTTTTTTGTTTTGAAATTTATTATTCTCACAAGCGTATAGCCTATTCTATTTTTGAGACGATGATTGTGGCCTTATTAGCAATGAGGTAGATAAACATCTCTTCCAAAAATTGTTGCTGGGATAAAACATTTCTTATTTTTATTTGCAATGTTTTTTTTCTTTTGTAGAAGTAGCTTTTAACATATTTCACATAGTAGTACGTTCAGTATATTCTTTCATTCCAAAGAGCGATAGCAATTTTATTTCATAATATAAGAAATAATTCAAGCAAAATCAGAATCTCAAAGTTAATTGAATTTAATTAAACGATTATACTGGAGTACCATCAAAATTAATTCATAGTGGACTAATATATAATCATAAATTGCACGTTTCACTAACAATATTAGCGAAATCTCATTCTGAATACATTGCATGTTTAGCTGTGATTGATTTATATTGACATGTATATTTCTTGTGTGGAAAATATAGCAAAATATTGTTGAGAATGATATATAGGACAATATCGTTTATTTAGATATTTATATTAATTTTATTGATTTAGCACATTCGATAATATATATATATATAATAATATTTATATATATATATATAAAACAAGAACTAAATACTCAACTAGTATGCTTAAACTGGCGAATGCGAAACTATTCCTTGATCTGAATTTAGGAAAGAAAGGCAGGCCAACGTCTGAACATCATCATCGTATCAGAAGGTGCTATCGATCGCAATGGTGATCCAATCACTGCCGAACAAATCAGAAAGGTTGTAGTCGACAACCTTAATCAAGATACAAGAATCACAGTCTTGGGTCATGTACAACGTGGTGGTAATCCATCATCATTTGATAGAATTTTGGTAAGCAACACGGATGTTATCACTTGAAGTCAGTAGGATAAATTGTGACTTGTTCAGGGTTGTAGAATGGGCGCTGAAGCTGTGATGGCCCTGATGGAGGCTGATGCTAACAGCGAACCATGCGTTATCTCTCTAGATGGCAATCAAGCCGTCAGACTACCACTTATGGAGTGTGTCAAGCAAACTAAAGCAGTAGCTCAGGTAAATTAAAGTATTCTCTGTTGCCCGGCTTCGAATAACAGCGTAGAAAACGTATTAATAGTTGTCAATAATATTAATTATTGACAATGCAAATCTCTCATGTCAACTATTTGATAATACTAGAAAAATAATTAGTGATATGCCAAAATTATTGCTTTATCGTCGTGATATTTTACACAGATGCACGTTAAACATTTTTTCTGTTTTTTACGAGAGCTTTGTAGTTCAAATCATGGATCAATATTGAAAAAAGATTAATACGGCCCGAAGTTTTTGGCGTGACAAGTCTACGATCTACTTGTACAACTTTTCATTATTCAAAACATGTGGTTTCTTCAGAAATAAATAATTTATTATTTTTATTTGTCTCAATTTCAAATCGAACCTGACCTTGTGATCGGATGGACCGATTTTGCTCAAGATTGCAAAGCGAATACGGTTTTAATGGTAGATAACTTCTGTAATTCAAAAATGATTTGCATTGCAAAACCTGCGTTGTATATGCATTAATCGAGTATCAAAAACATTGAAATTTCTATGATTCCCTCAAAATAATTACATCACTTTGTCATACACTATTCATAATATTCAAATTTGCGTTTGACCAGGGTTGTCATTCACGAATTTCAATTGGGTTCGTTATGCAACACACAATACACTTCTACCACGTAAACCATATTTATTTCATTTAATTTAATTTAAAACATTAACGCATAATACATCAAAATTTTAACTTTGTGCACAACCTCTCATACTACTCCTTGCACTTCTTAAGTAAATATAACGCATTATGGTACTTGGAAGATGAGTTCATATCTATTTTCAAAATCTTTTTGCAGGAAGAACTGATGATTTCTTTGCTTAGATGATTGGACGTGAATTTGATTATAAAGCTCACATACAATACATAACAAGAAAATGTATGAATCATCAGTAGAGTAAAAAAAATTAAGTTATTTATTCAAATCACTGCTTACGAGAATAAAGTTCTCGTTGATATACTTGTTTATCTCATAATAATATGTATCTGCGTGCTAAGTTTATTTCAATTCATTCTTGTTATACTTAAATCTCAGGCTATGGCGGACAAGCAGTGGGAGAGGGCTGTGCAGTTGCGTGGCAAATCTTTCCAACGTAACTTGGAAACTTACAAACTTTTGACTCGTCTGAAGCCACCCAAAGATGCTTTCGACGACCGAGGTTTAGGCAAGGTAAGAATCAACACAGAACAAATAATTATCACTGCCAACGTGACCATTATTCAACATAAAATAAATAAATAAACAAACTTGCTATAAGTTTTTGTGTGGTATTTCGTTATTTTTAGGCTTGAATGGATCTAATTGAGTAGGTGTAAAGGTAAACTCCAAAATAGAACGTTTTAAATGCCTAATTACATATTTATGTGCATAAAAATCGGCCCATAACGCACTTGATACAGAACTACTTGATAGTTTTTATTTCTGCGTCTTTTCTAGCAATTCTCACCACTAACGAGGGCTAATTACTCACCAAACGACCTGTTTGTAGACCGTTGATTTCTTCCTTATATGTTTGGCATGATATACCTCAATCTTTTGTTATGTTTGAATACATTTATTATTATTATTTTTTTTTCAATCAATCGATATGCTACAACTAATTGACGTGTGAACACAACGTTCTTGTTGTAGTCTAAATATAATTTTTCACATATGAATCATCTCTATTATAGACATCAGATTAAAAAGGAAGATTCAATGTTGCTAAATGAAAGTGTAATTTTATTAGAATTCCTTGATTCTCAAGATAAAAATTATTGAATAAAATTATTAACTTACACTACTGAACATTCCTTGATTCTCAAGCTAAAAATTATTGAATAAAATTATTAACTTACATTCCGAATTCAATAAAAAAAAGTGGTCAAAAACCACTCGAGACATAATTAATAGAAAAATATATGGTGGTTAAAAAACAAAACAGAATAATCGCGAGGTTGCCGGTTATATTCAAAAATACTGCTTGTAATAAAAAAGTATTTGGCTCTTTACTTACCTTTCAGTCTAGATCTTCATAATTAAAGTCAACTCGGTGATTCAAAGAAGTATATAGGTACTTCTATAAACACAAATGTCAGAACCGTAACACTTTCAACTAATTTTGGAAAATATTTACATTGGTATGTACTGCTTTACAATAGTAATAGATGAGCGTAATCAAGTAGGTACATTATTAGTTATACGCACATTTCAACAAACAAACAATCTGGAACACTATCCATCGCTATCGACAGAGAACAGTAAAACAATTAACTTAACTCCATGATTGTGTACAAAAATGTGGCAACCATTTGCACAGATCTGGTGTAATTACACGAGATGAGTCCCTTATAAATTATAAAGCTCTGCAAATCAGCGGAAGCGCTGGAATATTTGAGGCAAAATAGTAATATTTTGATGATTTTTTCTCTCTCTTATATTAGAGCATTTCATCAATTTTATTTTTATATTTGTTCTGAAATCATGAATATCAACAGGTTAAAATATTCGAATGTATTTCATATTCACCCTGTATGTAGAACTAATCAAGTTTTTGAAAAGGGCTTAACCTCTTTTTCCACAATAATAAGGTCCGGTAGCGACGTGATTCTTATGTATCTTAATTTCTTTCTATTAGCTTATTCCACAAAAAAAATATTCAGTGTCATATCGGTAGAACATACCGAACACTTCATCACCATTAAACCCACATCTGTAATGTTATACCTAGCGTCTATTTTGCTTTCTGTATTTCTGTATTGAAACCACGGTATGGAATCTTATTTTTGCTATGAAGACATAGCCTGGTCTCATCGAAGAATAGAACAAAACTTAATTGCTCCAATGTCTAATTTGAATAATACTGTGTAAAAGGTATGTGGTCTTGACCGCGAAAGGGGTATATATTTTAGATCACTGTGGTCCATTTCAAAAAGAGAGACAATAAATTATGATAATGAAGGGATCTCTATTGTACTATTACACTTTAAAGCTAACAATCTCATAGAAAACAAATGTTGATTACATTATTGCAGAACGAGAGTGAGAATCCATCAAAAATGTGTTTTCACTTGTACTTTACATTTGTGCTCATTATTTTTTCGATTGCCCTGATTCGTAGTCATAGTTTTGCTACACCTATACTAATAGCAAAGCTTATGGCATAATCATTCAAATTATGTATAAGAAGATAATCTGACTTTCAGGACCTTGGAAAAAAAATGTAGTGGGCCGATTTCTGTGCACTCACATGTTTTCATACCATAAAAAATCATCATCAAATCATAATTCTATTTATCCCAAAAGATTTAGACACCGATATTATAAATATAAACTAATGTCAATTATTTTTGCGAACAGAAGACTGTCAAAAAGGTATTTTTATATTTTTTGTGTTTGATCGTTGCTTTGCATGTTTTTTCTCATCTCGTGAGTGATTCACGGACTGAAATCATCCATAAACTTCTGATTCTCTTTATACACAATTGAAAATA
Source organism: Crioceris asparagi (assembly GCA_958507055.1). Taxonomy (NCBI): domain Eukaryota; kingdom Metazoa; phylum Arthropoda; class Insecta; order Coleoptera; family Chrysomelidae; genus Crioceris; species Crioceris asparagi. The sequence continues at coordinate 34,047,192 of OY293828.1, forward strand.
TTGTTTCTTAAATTATGTACATTTATTTATAAGAAGCAGCTAATTTATTTCATATTGTTAATTACCTACACGTACATGATAGGCAAATTTAGATGATTTATAGGGTAACTATTAAAAATAGAAAAAAATCATTGACGTAGTCCCGATTTCATTTTTTGAGACAAACGGAATGGTGAAAACAAAAATTATAACCTAAAATTCAAATTTTGGGCGTACTTGTTGCATGCTTTAGGGTAGAATCCAGTGGCTTAACTGGATTTTAAATTTGCTACTCAATTTTCAAGTAATGACATAAAGTTACCTAATAAAAGCATCGAAATTTGCCCACCCAGTACTTGCATTATATATGTATTTTAAAGTTATTTAAATTTATCGTAAAAACATAAGCAGCATGAATTTTCCAATGCATCTTTTGGATATGATTCTAATATACTCACTTATAATAACTAACAATATAAATAACAATAAACAGGTAATTTGAAATAAATCCTAGATACTCTGACAATGAAAATATTATTTTATGTTTTAAACAAGCCAAGAAATACATGGTAGCTAAGTCTCATTCTTGTGTTTTGTAGTAGTTTTATTTTTGTGTTGTACATCTAAAAAAAGTACTAATTAATTGTTTCTCATCACCAGCAAGATACCATGTGGGGTTCGGTGAGTAAGGAACTGAAATGGTAACAATATTATTGTTTTTCTTACGCTTAATTGTTGTAGTCGCTGCTTCTTGTATTCTTGTTTCCATTGCTTTTCTATAATTATTTATGCTCCTTTCTTTGACTATCTGTTGCAAAAATATGTATGACTAGCAAACGCCCTCGACTTTGTCCGTGAAAACTTTGAAACCCCCATTCAAACTGCCTATAATTGTAATAGTAATATTGGTAATAAAGTAAGTAGTTACAAAACTCCTAGCTTTTCAATAATACGTGAGGACCGGAATCAGCTAACATAGAAAAAAATATGGTACCAACCCACGTCAATAATGGAGCTTCATGTGATATGCTAAGAAACTTTACAATAGATCAACGCTGAAGAACATGTCAACTTAGCCTTTATTCTGATCTGAAGTATCTTCTACGGTTCGGTGATTAGCCTGGACCAAAAAACAGACATGCAGAAATTCTGACATTTACATGTTATGTTAACTCAGCAAAAAATTCTAGTGCAAAATTATACACACTCCCAATTTTATTTATTAGTAGGTATAGATGTATAGATTTTATTTATGAAGGATGTTTTTTAGAGGTATACAAATTCAAAATGAAATAAAACACGTTTCAATAATGTTAATAAATATTAACTGCCATTACTGTTTAAATATGATTTCGGGCATAAGAATGCCACAGCTAGCTCGAATAAAGTGCAGTATTGAAGTAATATTTTCGACAACTTTATCGAGCGGCTGTTGAGTGGTCCCCATATCCCAAAAAAATAATATTTTAATGGTGTGAGATTATTTGATCGTGGAGGCCGGTTCACAGGTCCATTACGTGAAATTATGCTCTCAAATTCTGTGTGGAGGATCACGCTGATTCAGCGAAACTGCGACGCGCAACATAGTCCCGGGGTTTCAACTCTTGCGCAAGCTTTTAAGCCAAAATGGACGGGCACTGCACCAATTGCTGTACACGACGGCGCATCGACTTCGGATTCTCTTCGACTCTACTTTCCACAACAGGAATAACTTCTTCTCTGCGCACAGTTTGTCGAATTTGTGGATGGCTATTATCCACTAGAGTAGGTGGTGCGAATGAATTAGCAGGATATCAAATTTATTTCATGCATTCAATGATGTCTTCCAAAATATTATGAAATTGATAGAGCTGTATTAGTTGGGTATTATGAGATTTCTGTAATATAGATATTCTTATAATAAGCATATTTCCATTTATGTTTTGAAAAAAAATTCTTTCTCCATGAATCTTGCAACGAGAATCATTTTGCCTTAATATTTGTATCATCTTTCTTTCTCGTTTTTACTGCTCTATGTTACATCTTTTGGTATCAAGCTACCAATATGTTTGCTAAATTTCACAGGAAGGCTACACAATGGCTGTGATGCACATTGGGGCTCCAGCGTGCGGTATGAATGCTGCTGTCCGTTCATTTGTACGTAACTGTATCTACCGCGGTGACACTGTACTTGGCGTTCACGATGGTATTGAAGGTCTGATTGCTGGCAACATCAAGCAGATGAGTAAGTAATAATCAATTCAGAAGGCGTTACAGGTGAGATTTATTATTTATTTATTTTTTTATCTATTTGCTAGCTTGGTCTGATGTTACTGGTTGGGTGGCACATGGAGGTGCCTATCTGGGAACGAAACGTACACTTCCTGGTCACCGAATGAGTTTAGTTGCTTCCAGATTACAGGAATATAAAATTCAAGGCCTTCTAATTATCGGTGGCTTCGAGGTAAATAATTACCTGAACATAACAAGGCATGAATATGAGTAGAATTATTATCATTATTATCTGATAATACTGACAACATCTACAATCCTTAATAATACGGCCCTGTACGCCTAGCGCGCAGGGCTTTAAAAATAATCCCATTTTAATAAAACTAGCGCGCGCGGTATACCTGCCGAATACCCGCACCAGCATCCTTTTATGCGCTGGAAAAAAGTACTTTTTAAAAAAAGTTGTTTTTCTAATTAATCAAATAATAGAAAAAAAGAGGATACCAGCCTTTTTCGAGTTTTTTTTCTAGCTTGAACCAAACTCCTAATATTGGTATATGATATAATAATAATAATATTATTATTATTAATATTATTATTCATCTGATTATTCTATTATTCTAATTTTTAACTATGTTATCTATGTAAAGTGCAAAAGGAAAAGAGGTAAGTGTGATCGACAGCAACTATAGATTTAGAAAATATCGTGCAATCAATGAAGGCCGACGTTGGAGGTATGTATATAATAGATATTTGAATTCTATATATTGCAAAATGAGTGGTATGGTTCTGGTTTTGAATAAGAATTTTTTTTACAGATGCACATATAAACATTGCAACGCTGTCATTATAATTGACTTATCCGGTCTAAACCTTATAACAGGACCACAAAACGAGCATGATCTTGTACCTGTTGGCAATGTAGAAAGAGTTTTTTTGCAAATAGTATTAAAAGAAAAGCAGCTGATATGTCAGCAAGGCTAGTTGTTCTGTTTGTTACCAAACAAAGAAAAAATAACACATTTTATTTCAATCAATAATTGATAAATGTTGGGATCATCGATGGATATTTTTTCCATATAAGGTGGTTGTAGATTTTGAATATGCAATTCAAGATTCACTAAAATCACGTTGGTCTAGATTAATAATCCATGGATTATAATGTCTCAAAATATTATAAAATCATTAAACATTCCTACAGTACTTTCATATACCCATACAATGAGTTTGGTTCAAGCTAGAATATAAAATCGAAAAAGGCTGGGATCCTCTTTTTTATATTATTTGATTAATTTAAAAAACTACATTTTGATGAAAAAAGTACTTTTTTCAGGGCATATAGAAGGACGCTGGTGCAGGTATAACTCAGGTAGCTCGCGCTAGTCGTCGAACGCCGTTTAATACCTATGCTGATTACGGCGTTCGTATCATTAGTATTGCGCCTATTTTATTTTTAATAATACATTTCTTCAAATTTATATTCTGTGCATGTGCTAAGGGACTTTCAATAAGTATTCTTATTATAGGCTTATCAAGCTGCTCTTCACTTGTACGAAAACAGAGAAGAACATCCAGCCTTCCGCATACCCATCATGGTTATTCCGAGCACGATCAGTAACAACGTGCCTGGCACTGAATTCTCACTAGGCTGTGACACAGCCCTCAATGAAATTACAGAGATTTGCGATCGCATCCGGCAATCTGCTCAGGGTACCAAGCGCAGAGTCTTTGTAATCGAGACAATGGGTGGTTATTGTGGATACTTGGCCACTTTGGCAGGTTGGTTAATAAATCCGAAAACTTGTTCAAGACATATATGAATGATTCTGGATACTTCAATAGCATTTTCCTTTTATTACTTCTTCTAAGGTTTGGCTGGTGGTGCGGACGCTGCCTACATCTACGAAGAGAAATTCACTATTAAAGATCTACAAGAAGATGTATATCACATGGCAACAAAGATGTCGGAAGGTGTACAGAGAGGATTAATTTTACGTAATGAGAAAGCTTCTGAGAACTACAATACCGAATTTATATACCGCTTGTATTCGGAAGAGGGAAAAGGATTGTTTAGTGCTAGAATGAATGTACTGGGTGAGTAGAATAGTCTCTAAATTATTCTCAACATGTTAAAATTTGTGTTGCTTTTTGGCTTAACAATCAAATTGTATGGTCAGCTTTCGATGAGATTTTGTGCTAAACCTTAGATCCATTTTCGAAAGATGTTGGTAGTTATTGGGTGATTTCATTAGCAGAAATGGTTGTAACTGTGAAGTTACTTAGAGGGAATAACATTATTCTCATATAAATCTATCACATGGTAATTGGCAACAACTTTCATTTTCTAATTTCCGAAATTCTAACTTTAACTTGCAACTGATTCTTATTCTAAATGCAAAGATGGAACTACCCACAAGGGAGTGTCATTCTCTACTAGGATGAACATTCTAGGTAAGAAACGATCCAAATTTTAGGAAGCTGACCTTTAGACTTGCCGCTTATGTGAATAAGAATGATTTTTCTTGACGTTGGAAGGTTGTTAGATAATGAAGATATTATGAGACTTATTATTGAACTGTGCTTTTTCTCATGACATCTTTGCAATTGTAAAATAAAATCAAATCGAGAAATCTTTAACCCATTCGTGCGATGCAGTGGTTTAAAGATAAAATACTCATTATATCTTATTTACTACAAAATGGTACTCTTTATAAAAAATAATATTTGAAAAACATGAATACAATTGTATAAAATGTGTCATAAAACTTGTTCAAAGTATCAACAAATATTAATGGATTTCCATTCAAAAAACGATATAATCTTTTTCGTTGTCTCTTTCTTTATACATACACATAGTTTGCCTCTAGTTTCTCCTCATTCATGATTTCTAGGTTCCAGGTGTTTCGCTTCTGTTGTTGTCTTATCGGATATGTTTTCTGAATCCTCTATCAGTAAAACAATATCCGCATGGAGTGAAGAATTTATCTTTATATATGTTTAGTGTTTATATCCAAAAAATACGAAGAGCCTCTTGTCATCTGGTATTTTTAATATCCTATACGTTACTAATTATTGCAAAGGGTTTAGGCTATCTCCTTGTTTCTGTATCTTTATTCATTGTTTTTTAAAATTTTGATATGAATTTGCTTCAATAAACAATGTCAACTTTCCAAATTTCTGCAAAATTCGTGTGCTGTTCTGAAATTTCGTTTACCAAATAATCTTGTAAAAAAAAGAAACTCGTATAGTGTCCAAACGATGTAACTGTTTCTGTGGTAATTTTGCTTTAAATGGATTATTCTGATGTGAGAAATATCTGTTAAAATGTATTTCATAATTGTTGTCACAGGTCACATGCAACAGGGTGGCTCTCCCACACCCTTTGACCGCAATCTGGGCACAAAGATGGCTGCCAAGGCTGTCGACTGGATGGTGTGTCAGTTGAAGAATAATACCGCACCCGATGGTACAGTCAATTGTAGAACTCCCGAATCGGCCTGTCTGCTGGGCATCATCAAGAGACAGTATCAATGCACATCACTGGAGGCGCTCAAGGCGCAAACTAACTTTGAGTGAGTGCACCCAAATATTTAATTAGTATCATTGGGTGTGTTAAGCTTGAATTATTACGAAGCTTATAACAACGTATTTTTCAGGCAACGCATACCCAAGGAGCAATGGTGGCTCAAGCTTCGTCCCTTGCTGCGTATATTGGCCAAACATGATTCTACTTATGAGGAGGAAGGCATGTATATGACAATTGAGGATAGGGCCGTAGTCGATCCTCTGTACGGTTAAGCTCAGGACTCGAGAAAAGATAGTATATTTTAAATTGCTTATTTAAAAAATTGAGACCGAAATTGGCTCTCGAATTATTTATCGGTGTAGATTGTTTTATCTATTTCAACTTTTAAGTCCAAAATGAAACTATTTATTTTTCTCGTGTACAGTTTATACTTTATAATTATTTTTCTATTAGTATTATTTATTTATTAAGAGATTGTTAAATGTCTAAACATATATAGAAGTTTAATAATATTGTGTGAACATTTTTATGAATCGTGTTTTTTTCACCTTGTATTGACGTTTATCCTCCTCCCTAGTCCGGCCATCGGTATTTTCCTATTTTCAGACAGCTGTTGCCAAAGTTGCATATGGCAAACTTTTCTGAATATAATTAATAATAACGCAGGCTCAAGTTATTTTGAATTTTGTTAATATTCTGTAAGGGCAGTGTTATTAGTGTTGTTTTGAAGCCATAAAAAAAATAATCGCCAATTATCTCATAAGGCATCAATTGTTATTCTTAGCAGAAACTTTTTTATGGAGTAGGTAATAGAATAACACGAACCCGAACTAATTAATGAAGGGATCATAGAGAATATTGAAAATGATTATATGCCCATCCATACATTTTCGAACTTCATTTTGCATAGCTTATTAACATTTAGTAATATCTAAATGAAATAAATTGGTCAATGAGTTTGCTTGAATCTTTTAGATATACTCTAAAAAGAAATGAATTAGTGCAAATGTAAACAAAGCTTTTCTCAATATTCTGTGGCATAATTGAAATTACGTACGTAAATTTAATGCGAATTGTTGAATTTGAATACTTCAGTTGATCATCTCACAATTGATATATCTTGTTGGGACTGTCAGACGTATGTATTTTGAGATATTTTAAAATCAGTGGATTCACCGTTAAAAACATCTCAAATGAACCATAAAACAGCAAATTTAGATTTGCAAAATTTGCTGAACATCACTAATAAACTGATCAAAAATTAGTAATGCCAAACTCCACTTTTGAGGGGTTTATATCTACGTGGAAGAGAGTATCCTTTAGCATAATAATTTAATAACAAATATATTTCTAGGCTTTAAAGAGTTCCAGATCTACGAACAACTGGATAAAATAAGACGTAGGGGGACAGTGGTTGAATTTGACGTTGTCGAATGGCGTGCAGACTGGTTACATAGTCAGATGAAAAAGAAATTTAACAAGAGATTGGAACTTCATCCACGACAGTTTTATTGACCGGATTTATTCATATGTAATATTTTCAACAGCAGCTTATTAAATAATCAACATATTAATATATAAGCATTGTGTCTCTCGGTTCAGTATTTTTAATTGAATTCAGTAAGTGAAAATCTGGAATCCTCCAAGTAAATTCCTATAGCGAAGATAAACCTCACAATATCTATATAAATGCCAAAGAAAATAAATAGATATAGAATTCTACAACCTACCTTAGGCCTTCAAGGTTTGGGTCTAATTAAGGTGTCTATACTAAGTATATGGTACAATGAGACCTATTGTATCATGAGTCCAGCTTTCTTTTGGGTTCCCACCCACCGTCCTGGTTGTTTGGGTTACAGAGCCCTGCATGCGTAGGTAGAAAAATATATACAGCGTGTTCCTTATATAAATACAAACCATTAGCCGGGCCAGGCTTAAATTATGTCATCAGTCAATGTCATAATCCTATATTGAGTCCGTATACCTGTCAATTTTCCACGCCCCTTTTTAACCCTGGCCAGGCTATTGGTTTGTATTTAGGAACACGCTGATAGATTACTCTCGTAGTGCATGTCAAAGTACACCGTTACTTGGTGGTGTATATATATTTTATCTATGACTTGTGTACTCCACTCTAGAGAGTAACTTATCAAAGCCTGTTCCTAAATATAAACAATTAGCCTTGCCAGGCCCATGACATAAAAACAAAGCGTGGCCAGGCCTAAATTATGTGGTCAGTCAATGTCATATTCCTATATTGAGCCCATATAGCTGTAAATTTTCGAATTCGACGGCCATTTTAACCGTGGCCAGCTATAGTTTGTATTTAGATTTAGGAACAGGCTGTAAGTACATGATACATCCTGCTACCTTCTTCTTCTTATATTCTGCTACCTGGTGAAGGTCGACTGCATTTGCATTATGTATTTATGCATTTCTGATCAGCCCTCGTCCTATAAATTAGACATCTCTCGAACTGTCATACATTGCAGATTGCAACGCAGCTGATCAGCTGACTATGACTCACCTGTCATCATCTTCCAGTCTAGAACTAGGTACACATTACACAAAGAATAAAATAATAATTATTGTATATTGTACGCCACCAAATCTGTTTCATATACGCAATAAAAAGTGCCATTTAAATCATTTATAATGACTGATCAAAAAGAACTCAATCTCGAACAGCAATGGGAGAATTTCAAGGTAAGTTCGTCTCGTTATTTCTCACAGGTGTGGTGCATTAACTTATTACGAGATAAATGGCGACTTGGAGATTTGCTCTGATTTGGGATTAAATGTTGCAGACTACTCACAAGAAGGAATACGCAGACGAAGCTGAGGAAAAGCTAAGATTCTCAATCTTCCAGGAGAATGTTAAAAAAATTACTGATCATAATAAAAAGTACGAGTCTGGAGAAACAACTTTTAGGATGGCTGTTAACGGTCTGGCTGATAAGAGACCAAGTGAGCTACCAGGATGCAGGACTATCCTGAAACCAAAGTAAAAGGGCTTATGTATCGGCTAGTACTTGCGCTAACGGCTTATTATTACCAAATTATCATATCGAAAGAGTTTTCAATTACAATGTATTTTTCTATATGGATATTGTGATATTCGGAAGAAAGTATCGCTGGTAGATGTGAAGAGCACACACAAATATAACTTATTATGCAAAATCGGTAGGAAATAATATGTACCAAATATATTTATGACCATGGTTGAATCACTTCGCATTCTGTCTTCACCTCTACCTTTTACGTGCATTTACTTTTAGATATGATGAATGTTTTTTAGATAAGTTCTGATTTTGTTTTGAATCAAAAATATATTTCATTGTGAACTGAATTTGTTGCTTCTTTAAGCTTGACCGATTACGATAAGTCAACAATAAACCAAAATTTTATACCTATTCCCACGATTAAATAAAATAATTGTTTTATCGAATAGGATTATACCTACTTGGGATGGGAAAGTAATCATGGAATAAAATGTAGGACTAAACTAGTAAATATATTTATAATGCTCGATAACACCTGTATAGGATACCACGTACCTACCGAATAACCAACACAAATCTGAAAAATTTATATTTTTAAATTTCTGTCAATACAGAACGTTTGTAACGCATATCTTTTTTTGTGACTCAATATTAATTAACACCGATTAGCCAATACTTGAAAATAGACCTTACATTCTCTATTTTTTACTGAATTTAAAAGAAAGCGTTTGTGAAACAGAAATATAATAATGAAATCGTTTGTGACTCTCTATTGTTTTAGAAAAATCTAAATTGATTTCAAAATTTGTAGGTTTAGTCAACTAACCATAGATAATTAGAGATGTTACATTTATATATCATTGTTAAATCGTCAATCAATATATCTAATTTGTGTATAGAACAAAACAATATAAAATAATATCAATTAGGTATATTGGTGCTACTACTTTTGAAGTTGGTACCAAAACTCATATCTATAAACAATTGCACAACTTCAAAACTACCAGTACTGTTACTCTAATAAAGACTCTCCAATATTAGTTTTTCTTAAATATCTATTATGTACCGACATCGGCGTGTTACAATTTTATTATAGTTGTATAGATTTGATGAAGTGCTTTCTTCCTAAAACTAATAGGTATTAATTTTATATGCTCTAAAGAAGTAAGAAAAAATATACCTTCCTACAGTAGAGGGTATCAAGTATATTTTGTTATTGAAATATTGGACGATAATTAATTCTTCATTCATACATATGCATCTTTCAGGGTCACATCAACATAGGTTTCTTCGATCAGTATTCGAATATCACGACAAGTCTGATTTTAGCTAAATTAGTTGTACATTAAAACTCGAGAAATATTCAACTGTGGTATAATTAATACATAAGTTGTAACAAATATATGCACCAATGCTAATTGGTTTGTTCTTCACATGTAAGAAATCTTATCTTTAATACAAAATAATACACAGTTTAGACGGCAGTTGCCAATCCCTTGGGTGGTAAAAGGCCCTTAGGTACTTCCTCGGGAAGGAGATCAGTGAACTGATTTATACCCATACTCCAGGACACTTTGCCTTCATCAAAAAGCTTGTTGTGCTCTTCGATTTTCTTGACATTGTCCTCGTAGATTTTGAAGCGGCGTTGATCTTCCTCGGTTTCATAAACCTTACCATGAGTATCCTAAAAATAAAGGTTTTTAGAGTAAACTCAAAAATGTAACATGATGATAATGAACCGTCAGTCCACCGAATAGAAAAATGGGTCGAACGAACCCAGCATAGCTTCAAAGACTCTGTGTAATAGGACATACACAGAATTTAAAATACTATTTCGACGATAAGGCGTGTCTTTTTGTTTCATACTAATAAAAAAAGTTAGCTAGTCAGACGTAGCAACGCTTGCTTAAAAAAAGAGTGCGTTGTCAGAATTGTTTGAAAACAATATTTTTCAAACGAGATGACTTCATCCGATAGAAGTGATGTTAATTGTGATCATTCATCGAAAAAATAACGTGTATATTTCGAGCAGAAAGTATTCTTGCCACTATCGCATAATTGCTGCGTGAGGCGTAGCATGCACGAGCGCAAAAATGTAGGTACTGTCCGCTCTTAATATACTGTTGCGTCTGTGGGTTCGCAGATAAGTGAGACTAATTTACAATTGTTAAATAAACATTATTTATACTCGAAATAATAAAAATTAAAACTTAACTTTACTATATTCTCACTAGCTTACTCGGACTATTCTATTATTCACAATGTCTTTTATATTCTGTCCCTCATGTCGACAATTCTCTCATATATATATCCGACAAAGGCTCCAGATCATTCGAGCGGCTTCTGGTCTTTGATTCGCCAGCCGCCACTGGACTTTTCTCGAGATCCCTTTGTCGGTATTCTAGGAGTAGATGCCGACATGCTGCTTCCCCCTGTTCCCCTTGCACGTTACAATACAATATACCCACTATAAACTTATTTGTAAAAATAGGTTTGACGCCCCTCAAATTGCAGGTTTTTCTAATATCTAATAATAAATTTTAAATTAGTTCTTACCATCAGCAAACTTTTACATGGTTTTTTGAAGTAGATAAGTAAATACAAAAACAGAACTTAAATTTTAAAAGAGATTAAAAGAAACTTACTCATAACAATGAAACCTAATGCAAGTAATTGGATTTAATAACGTTGAAGAATGTGGAGTCGTTATTCCAAGAACACATGAATACATTACATCTTCAGGGTTATTAAGAAGGTTACATTGACAACCCTGGATTCTCTATATATTTGTGAATTCTAGATAAATTACTATGTGACCTTTATGAAATTGTTGCAGAATTTCCATGTCTTCTATCTGAGGAAACGAATGATTATTTCCAAAAGCATAATTAACGAAAGTTGAGTCTGATATATTTGAACTAAAGCTTAAAGGTCTTAGAGCCGGGTCCAGATTATGTAACAAATCATTTTAAATAAAAAGTCGTTCATCAACATCGACGGTTCTCGCAATACAAAATAAATTCATGTAAGTGAGACCAATGAACTCCTTTTTCAATCTAAAAGACATTGTAGTTGAACACGTTTTCATTTTTTTAGGACTGAATAGCCTTTGATGGACAAGTTACAGATATAAGTACCTACTATTTGAACTCTGTAGCTATTCCATCTCTGGAATCAAATGCTCCATAAAGAATGATGGAAGTTAATTAAAAACAAGTTGGGCTAGGTCTAACAAAGATAATATAGGTACCTACATAAAACCAAATCTTCAAATAAAATGAATATTTTCTCTCCAACCCGGAAATTAACTTTTTATACGAAAATGGCAAAAACTCATCATCGGTCTTGAAGCAAAAAAGAATCAAATATAAGGAATATTTATGATGTATTAATTTTGTCCAGGATTTCATTGATGTCACAATCGCAGCTCTGAATTTATATTTATAAAACAAAAAGCTTTAGAAGAATGTCATAAATAATATGCACATGGGGCTTTTACCATTAAAATATTCATTTTGCGGTAATAAACGTTTACAGCTATAGGTATCTATTGGACAATTATAAAAATTATTAATTACTTATTGCAAAACTTTTTTTTGAGGATAGCTATTTGTGATTCGAAAATGAATGGAAGACAAATGTTTCAATCGTCATCATATAGAATATAGATAATAGATACCTATCAGTTATCAAGCTTGAAAATACGTCTAAGCTTGCCTCGATGAACATACTCGAAAAATTATTGTTTAGAATAATAAGTATGATGTATTGATACATAATCAAAAGTATTTGATTATTTTCATTTAATATTTGTACACTTCATAATCTAAAATACAAACAAATAACAACGTACCTTATAACTTTTCCACTGTTCCTGCAAACTAACGCTAGCCATGGTCACGACTGATACCAATAAAAGTATAACGAATACTTTAGAGAACATCGTTTATCTAAAACAAATAAAATTCCCGTCTATCGAATTATTAATGTTAGTATAATCGGATAATTATATCCACTCGGTCTGAACTAAACACTCGAATGAGATTCAACAGAGTATTATATTACATATGCATATATACTATGATCTCACTTTTATATTTATAGATAGCCACAATCCACAATTGTTTATCTGGGATAGGGGGAAAACAAGTATTACAAGTGGGCTTTTTACATTTTTGTTTACATTATCATGAAATTTGATTGCCGTAATTTTAAATAAGGAATATTTTACTCACATCATAACTTGAAAGTAATTAAGTTGATTTTTATCTTTACCTACAATACAACAATAATATTAACTTAATGACAAAAGATACCTAATTGGATTAGAGAAAGTTGAATGTCGTCTTGCAGGGTTGCCAGTGCTTGCCCAGAATAAGTAATAGACAAGCGGTGGAAAAAAGCCGCTAGAGAAAGATAAATAAAATAGCCTGTAGACAATCATTTTTATTTACATGAAAAATGGAATGCTAATATGAAAATAAATCGAACCTAATATAAAAAATATAATATAAATATATACATGTACATTAATAAGTAGCGACAATAACAAATCCAGTCAAAGATATTACACAATAATAAACGTAATAATAGTATCTAAATTAAAATCACTTCACCTAATAGAATCAACAGAGAAAACAGAGTAAAATGATCAAAAATACTTACAACGCAAAAAATGTGTCACAAAAAACCGATGCAATTTGTAATTTCAAGTGAAATATTGAATATACCGATACTTACCGATACCTTTTTTACTTTCAAACTTCTACTATTAACTACCACAAGGATTTTAAAACAGTGTAGTGTAATTTAATTATTAGAATAGATGACACTGGGACAATTATTATTGGTCAAAACGATGCAAAGAGTAAAAAAGTGCAATAATTCTTTGGGACTTTGAAAAGGTAATAGATTTTTGGTGACGAGTAATGAAGTAATAGATCGTCTTAAAAGGTAATAGATCTATTACTATAGTAATAGCTCTGGCAACCCTGTCGTCTTGTCAATTTGTCAACTCTAAATGACAGTGTTGCCGCTTGCTTTCGATGTATGAGGTTTATGATTTATTCGAGTTTGAAATTTTCTTTTCCTTGATTTTGTCTTCACTACGGAAATCCTACAAACTCTTCTTTTATTTATAATGTACATATATTTGTGATAATATATATATATATATATATATATCATCATCATCATCATCATCATCATCATCATTTTCAGCCTTATTCGTACGATTATTCACGTAGTGGCCTCCCTTACATATTTATGTATTGTTCTCTCATTTGAGCCCATTGTTGTCTATCGTTGGCTATTCGGGTCCATGTTGTTCCTGCTAATTTCTTGATGTCATGGTCCCATCTTATGTTTGGTCTTCGTCTTGGTATCTTTTTATTATATATATTATATACCAACTAATAACGTCGGTACAATTGTTTGTAAAAAATATTTATTTCACACTTTTGAGTGAAACATTAGTCACGAAAATCGTTGAACGTTAACTTATAACTTATAGGTACGAATCTAAAAAAATCGTCGCGGAAATATGCCTATTTTAGACTTTATCACCGCTGTAACTCGAAAACCATAAACTGTATGGAAAAATGTTCAATATAAATGTTGCTATAAATGATTTGGTCTTTAAGTTGGCATTCTCAGATTTTCAATCATCAATTATAAATTTGTTGCTGTGGTCTTTATTTGAGGACTTGATGCTTGATGCTGTTGAATTTTCAAAGTGTGTCTGTTCTAGAATATTTTCAAATTGAGTAGTACCTTTTGAAGGAATTGTACATAAGGAAGTTTAATAATTAATTATTCGAAAGGTCCAAGTGCTCTTTTTTTTATTGGAAGAGGTAGTGCTGAGAAATGGTCCCATTAAAAAATAAGAAATTCTCTCAAAAAATCCCATGCAAAAAGGCGATAGTGGGCAATTATTTTCAAAAAAGGATAATTTGGATGGTAAAATTAATTCAATTTTTCAAAAACAGTTTCTGAGTGCCTTTGGCAGAGGAGATGGAGTTTGTAAATCATTGTATTTATTGAAAGTTTTATGCGACTTTTAGCACTCAAAATTGTGAAATAAATTACGTTTTACAGAAAATAGCACCGATTTTATTAGATGAGGGACAGATAAACACAAACTAATATTTCTGTTGGAACTTGCGCTTTTGAAGTAGGTACCAAGAGTGTTTCTATCTAACTAGGTAGGTATAACTGATATTTCTTTTCTTATACTTGCACAAATTCAAACGTTAGTTATTCTTGTTTCAAATATCTACTTGAATCCATACCTTTAATAATTTATAAAATACATTCTCATTACTTTTTGAATTTTTAAGATTGCTTCTGATGCGTACCTAATGTTTATTTTGATTTTGTACTATGGCACTATGCACAGTTACATTTTTGCTAGCTATTTCCAAAAAAAGCTGACTAGTGACTGGCAGTATATAACTAAAGTGAACCATCGTTCGGAAGAATTGACTACTTAACAGCGTGATATAAGCTATCGTAAGTAGACTGCCGCTATTATACATAGGTATTGATCGAAAGCTTTCTAAACGAGGGAGGTGTTGCTATAAAAAATAATCCTAACATTTCCAATCACATAAACATATTAGAACAGAAGCTATTGCAATCATAATATTTTCATTGTGACAAAATTTATTGACGCCAGATTTAACAGATTTATTGGTATATTTTTTTATGTTTACAAAATATTTACCAAATATGCTAATCTAAATCCATACTAATATATACGAGTAAGGACTTTTCGTATGACCACGAAAATCTCGAAAACAACTTATTATGTTCTTATGAGTTTTCTGAAATAAATAAATAAATCAAGATTGGGACTAATTCTCAGCGGCTTAGATAAGTCCTAGCCATTGCCTATCGACAGCGGATAAAAATCGTGATCGTATATAGCAAATAATAACTGTTATTGTTATTTTTTCTTCCTTTATATCTTACTTTCTTTATTTTAACGTACAGAAGTTGAAACCAAAATTTAACTACTTGAACCATAGTTTTTGCTCTAAAATATTTTTTTTTGTTGAATGTTTTTTATAATGTGATATGTACGAGTCTTTACCATGACGTAAAAAGATGCCATGGTTAATACATTGTGTACAGTATAAAAAAATCCAATTCAACATATTGAAAATTCAACACAAAAACAAGTGAAATTTTTAAAAAAAAATTAAAAATAGTTTTTATTAGGCATTTAAGATTTGAACCGTGTTGATGATTACTATTGCTATCTATCCTTTTCTTGATTTGAACTATACTTATGTATATCTATTTGCCAGAAACAGCAACTCCATAACAAATTACTGGTTGTCTACCACAACACAAAATTAAATTTGAAATTAGTATTATATCAACGTCTGACAATTGCGACAGCTGATATTGAAAAGCGCCACATAACCATAGAGTAATATATACTACGATCTGCCAGATATGTATATATACGCTCCATAGACAAGCCACTAATATGCTCCATGCTCGTACGTAATTCCAGTGACGGATCCCAGTGTCGTTCCATGTCGAAATAATCTTGCTTGAATAAGATAATATAATTAATAATTAATCAATATTGGATCCCACTTGGAGCTTAACAGGCGGCGAGATGTCTGCGATCTAAGTACGAATTCGAAATTTCAAGTTTCTAGATCGTATGGGGCCTGAGAAATCGCTGCGGAGTCCATTGACACACGAACCGAAAGTAATAAAAACTATTTAATAATGAATTTCCAATATTTTGGATTGAAAATTCAACAGAGTTGAATTTTGAATACTGTGTTAAAAGTTAAAAATTCAATAATTTTACAAATTTTGCACACTTGTTTATCATACCAAAGTTTACAGATAGTATTCTATACCTTAGTAAAAGTACTGTTAAACTATCAGTGCCCGTGGGACTCTATGTGGTGGGTTCCGTATCCGAAAGTCTATTGTATATTTCGGAATTCTATGGCTGAATTTTGATGGTGTTTTTACCATGTATGTATGTAGAATGTTATTAGAATAATCTGGTAGTGACTGTAAGTGCTTCTGGGCCTCCTAGGTTGAGGGTTCCATATCTGTATTTCCCAAAGAAGTATATCTGATGGATGGTGGATTTTTCGGTATATATTTGTGTGTAGTATGTCACTGGACTGTTGTGAGAGTCTGTCAGTGCGACTGGAATTTAAAGGTAAGGGTTCCATACCGGAAAATCCCAAAGACACATGTAGGGAAAATTATAATGCTGTTCTCTCTTGGTGCATGTCTGTGGATGGATCTGGGTTGGTGTTCGGACTGGTTCTACGTGCGAGTAGGTCTCATAGAAGGGTTCCTTCCTCAAGACTTTTGATGACTTTATGTTTTCGTACCACAATCTACGAAATTGTTTGCCCGGGAAGTGCCGGGTAAAACAGCTATATATACAGGGAGATTCGAATTATAATGGAGAAACTTTAACAGCGTATTCAGCAGATAATAATAATTAAAAAAGTTCACATAAACACATAAACGCTTCGTTTTGGAGATACGGGGTGTTGAAATATTACGACAAAAATCGTTTTTTCTTATTTTTAAATAAACTCTTCTAGATTTTGCTTTCAAACTTAGTAGGTATTATTCCACTTAAAAACAAATTTATAGCATGATAAACACTTGTATTTGTTTTACAAGTGGCGTTCGTGAGACCGTTTTAATTAATTTAAATAATAAAAAAGTTGCACGCCAATGGTTTATCGCAATTTTGTTAACAAATTTAGATATTCTGATCAATTCTAAGTAAAAATGGTCTTACTAGACTTTTCGCTTAAACGAACCGTTTTCGAGAGAAAAATAATTTTTGTTTGCATGTGCACCTAATATCTTAGGTTTGCAAATTAAATTAAGATAATTCGCGCTATTTCAATTCGTTCTTATTTACATCACATTGGCAAACCTAAGATATTAGGTGCACATGCAAACAAAAATTATTTTTTTCTCGAAAACGGTTCATTTTAGCGAAAAGACTAAAGAGACCATTTTTGTTTACAAAATTGATCAGGATTTCTAAATTTGTTAATAAAATTGCGAGAAACCATCGGCGTACAACTTTTTATTATTATTTAAATTAATTAAAACGGCCTCACTAACGCCACTGGTAAGACAAAAACAAGTGTTTATCATGCTATATTTTTTTAAGTGGCAATAATACCTACTAAGTTTGAATGCAAAATCTAGTAAAGTTTTTTTAAAAATAATAAAAACTGATTTTTTTTTCGCAATATTTCAACGACCCGTAGGTTTCTCCAAAACGAAGCGTTTTTGTTAAAGTTTCTCCATTATAATTCTGTATAGTTATAATACATAACACAGAAAATTAGTATAGAAATATATTTAGGACTTGAATATCAAAGCTTGAACATAAAATCTGAAAAGTGGAATTACCTACCCATGATCCACGACTCTACAATAATTTATTCAAATAGTACCTGGTAAAGTTCTTGAGTAGAAGAATAAGCGGTTCTTAGCGCGAACCAATTAACAGGAATTTATACATATTCGAAGAAGTAGAAAAAAAAATATATTCTCAAATATTATGTAATAGCTATTATTTAATTATCCAAAGCACACATGAATCAATAAGAAGACGTAGTTAGGTATTGTTCATCATATAAATGAATAACAAATACGAAATACGGGGAAAAAACTATACAACGCATACTGTGGAATTATGTGCTGTTTGATGTCATAAGAGATAATAATTTCGAGTTTTATCTTTTTATGCTCTGTAGCCATAGAATAATCTACTGTTGAAGGCTTTTGGTAAATATTGATGTGCAAATATTATTATTATATCAGTGTTTGATAATTATTGTAACTCAAATGACATACTTATTATATTACAGAAATATTATTTAGCTGGATAAGAAAATAAAAATAATACTTATCTCTAACGTTGTTTGGTTTTGGTTTTGCTACCATACTTAATAAGTTGTTATAAATATAGATTATAGTCTCATGAATAATGTGGGTACTTATTTGAACATGTATTTTTCAAGAAATACAAAAATAAGATGTGAATAACCCTTCAAGTACCTACCTACTTTAAAATCTAGTTCCATCCGCAACTTATTTTCAGATATCTACACTACGTACTACCACCTAGTTCAAGATTTACCTAAATAATAAAATAAGAGGATCAATAGAATTGAAATTATTTTTTTTATTTTTCAGAGCACCAGCTAATATAGACGGTCCAATTTTTTGTAAAAAATATTTTTTTCACACTTTTGAAGTTAACATTAATCATCAAAATTATTCAACATTCCCCAAAGAAGTTGATAATACGTTGCTTATACTTATTGACAGATTTCAAAGCATCGCGGAAGTACACATATTTACGACTTTACCACTGTTGTAACTCGGAAACCGATTTTTTTTAAATGTTCATTTTAAATGTTTGTTTCAAATTTTCGATTTTCTAAAAAAATGCCGCCTCCACAACCGTTTGGGAGAAGTTTTTGGGGGGCATGATGAATATCTTTTTTTTTAATGGGACCAACCCTCAACAGTACTCTTTCAAATTAAAACAGAAGTATGAAAATTAGAGCCCGTTTAAATACTATTTAAAAGGCTCGAACAGCCATTATAAAAGCAGACAAACGGTTGAATTGTATACCTCCGCCGCGAACTGGCAACCTCGAAATCTTCCCTTCCAAAAATCCAAAATTCATTGAAATTAAATAGCTTTCTCTCCCTAACGAGACGTAACAATTCCATATATAATAAGAAAAAGTATGAATATTCCAGGAAAAGATTTGGTTAGGGTCGTTAGAGATATACAAATACCAATACAATAATAATAAATTGATTAACAATACTTTAAAATTTGAAATATGCTAGATATTTTAGAGGTAATTTTTGCTACAGTAGTACAATCTAATTCATATTAATATGTTATAGGCTTATCGGTGGCAAAATGTATTTGTTTATTGTTTACTATGAACAGTTGACTCAAGAGGAAATTGCAATAGAATAATCACTGGTATCCCAGGAAAACATTTCATTCTAGGTAAATACAATAAGGTCAGAGAACTCCACCAAAGTACACAGTACCTACTGTTTCGTATTAGTTCCACAAAATAAAATATTCTCCTGAGATTGATATGAGGGGCGACTTTCGAGCTTCTCCTTATGAATTTCGCAGTAAATAAGTATACCTTAAAAACAATATTATTATACATAAGGGTTCCGTACGTCCGTACTACGGTAACATAGTGAAAAGTTGAATTCTATAAACTCAACGTTTATAGTTTTTACCGTTTTTTTGCAAAAAAATTACCTCTGCAAATAATGTGAGTAGGTAATTATCTGAAAACTTAAATTTCAGAAAATTTTATGACGCACCTAGACACGAAAGATCGCAATACAAGCGAAGGAACAGACGGGAATATGGAATTGTCGGTTACCTAATAAGGAATATCTTTATGATTCACCAGCACCTATGGCGATTCAGGCTATATGGAATACTGTAAAGGCCATATAAAAGTAACTGGGCATCATCATCATTATTTTTCAAGGTTATTTATTTCCACACTAAAATATCACAGATTATTTATATACACTACTGATATATCTTACACTACACTATTTTATTGACTACTATGTACAATTTATATTTATTATTTACACTATTTACAACCATATTCGAAACGAGAGTTATTTATTTGTAATGTTGGTCCTTTCCAATATATAGACAAGCGCTTCGATCATTCCACCAACAACGTGAACTCACTAGATGTTTCGGGATATTACCTTGACCTTGGCATGAATCAATGACCAATAGCAGTATGCCATACACTCACACCACCCGGGCCCCAGCGACGTCCATACTCGTCAAGATACTCCGCCTTCCGACGAATCGCACACGCTTCCACTCCGAATGGCGTTAGTGTCGACTATATGAAAACTCGATTTTCCACTATGTCTTTTTTTTACCTAGGTTCGAAAATAAGTTTCGATTTCTCTTATTAATGGCTCTTTTCGTTTAATAATAATACTACCACAATGTCTATTATTTTTAAAGTGGTATAAATATCTGAAAATGATATATTTATCTTTAATTGTATTTATCTTTTCAGACATTATATTCTTAATGTTTTCGAAGCGATAATGCAGTTTCCTAAATGAAAATGACAATGGCAGTTACCAACACTGTCGTATAGAAAAGATCTTACCACAGCTACTTGACTAATTTTTTGAACAATTTTTATATTATAGGTAGACATTCAATTAAACCAAAAAAAAAATACAAAAAAAATACGTGTCTATTTGAAAATAAAACAAATATATTAAAAAATTGTTTTTAAATTTCCCGCTTGAATACTAAAAACGGCGGCAACGTCACAATCTCACTTTAGTTAGTGTCCCACGGTATTCACGTGATACTGGGTTCGAAATTACAACTATTTAAAGTGATTATATTTTAAATTCTAAGAGAAATTTAATCTGCATAATGTGATTTCTGGTATGTTAAGACTACCTAATATCGTCTGAACATCACTTTATATTGAATTTCCATTAATGTCAAGTACCCAACTGGCCAAAGTGCCCTATGTTGATTTTTTTAATTCTTAATATAGCCATATTCGTATGTGGTATTAATGTCGAGCATCCTCATGCATAATTTTGCCAGCTTACACGTTGGATAACCTGTGTCTTGCTCTAGACAATACAGCTCCCCTTATAAAATTTAAATATGTGATATATATTTATCTAATTTATCTAATAATAATATAATACGCCACGTTGCGAAAGTGATTTTTCGGTCTTCAAAAAGTGTTCAGCATCGTCTCTTTCATCTCAGAAAAGCACCATGGGTAAAAAAATGCAATCATGAGTCTACCTGCCGTTCTGTGCCAAGATTATCTCGAGAACTAATCGACGGATTTTTTGCGTTCTATTCTGTTTCTTGGGCACTGAGATCACTCGCCCTTTGACACACCCTACTTGCAACAGTTAACGTACAATAGCCGACTGACGTGTTTTGCTCAACTATTTATTCTTCTAGATAAGACCTTGACCATGGTCTCAGGGCACAACTCTGAGAAAAAAGGTAAGCTGAAAAAAACCAGTGGTTGCATGAGCCCATCGGGCGATTATTATTATAATTATATTCGATTCTCCAAAGCCTGTCCCAAACCAGGTTGAGGAAGGGGGAGGGGGAGGAGTAACAACCTCGTTAAAAACCACGACTCATCTGGCCCGGATGATAGCACACTATGAGGGCCCCTGTCTAAGGTACAGACGAAGCTGCTGCCTTGTAGTTTTTTGGTATTGAACCATCAAATGTCCTCCAGGTTGGGGGTTCAGACAATAGGCCAGTCCTATTACTTGTAAAAAGTCTCAAGCGCTCAAAGAACCGGTGAGGAGAAAGGCTTGGAGAGTTTTGTGAGCTTAAAAGCCAGGAAATTCTGATTGGCTTCTTTACAAGAATATTCACAAATACACAAGATAGAGACCATCGCTGCAACAAAAATCAATGACTGACTACATTATCAAAAGAAAAAATTCTAAATTCAAAGTAAATGACTGCAAAGTTAAGAGGGGCCAATTGGGGATCAGACCTTAAACTAGTAGTAGCTAAATTTGTAATACCTTTTAGATAAAAATATGAAATCCTAAATGAAACTCAAAACGAAAATAGTTCAGAAGAAAGAAAGCGTTACAAATTATATTTGCTTCAACAAGAGAGTATTAAGTGTCTATACCAGAATAGATTGGAAACAATTTTAAGTGAGTTACCTGATACAGAGGATTTCAAACAAGAATATACGAATATTAAAGGTGCTACAACAGAAGCAGCACTCGAAGCGTTAGTAGAGCAACAACACAAAAAAAGAAAGCAAAGAACCGGTGTGTGAACGGAGAAAGTAAAAGAGGCAATTAAGGAAAAAGTTGATAAATATCAAAAATTGCTATCAGATAAATCAGTTAACAGCTCGAACGAATATAAAAACAAGAATCGACTGGTAAGACAACTAATTAGAGAAGAAAAGAACAAAACTTAAGAAAGGAAATGTCAAGAGATACAAAGACTGGTGGGGGGAGCGCAGAGGTATGGAGACTGATTAAACAAATGAAAACAAACCAAGTTATGATAAAATACCGTAAAAATTTCCAATAGAAAAGTGGAGACAGCACTACTGCAATCTACTTACTGAACAAAGAGAGGAATTTCTAGATCAACAAGAAGAGGATGAATATGAAGAATACATAATATTTACGGATGGAAACATAAAAGAGAATTTAAACAAAATAAAGAACGGGCGATCAAAATAAAATACCATAAGAAGGGAAAATCTCCTATATCGTATCCATTTTTAAAAACAAAAAGGTGATCCAAATGAACCTAACTATAAGTAGCCTCTTTAGTAAAAGTCTTCATGCGAAACATCGATATTGGACATGTAGGCGAAGATCAAAGTGGGTTTGTTCCAGGAAGATTCTGTACTGATAATCTCTTTATACTCCAGCAAATTATGGAAAAAACTCAGTCAATCAAGCGGTGCAAGCATATGGCCCTTATAGACCTAGAGATGGCATACGACATGGTTCCTAGATGTAAACTATGGGAAGCTCTAAATTTGGTGGATGCTAACGGGGAATTAGTCCGAATCATTAAAACACTCTATAGGGATAAAATAGCCTATACATCGGTAGAGTGAATTTGATGACCTTTAATGGAACTCAAATAAAATAAACATATGAGCCATGATTATGATATAATTGAACATATATACCTAATTGATATATTTTTATCTTACATCTTATCAAAAACTGACAAATGTGTGCTGTGCTGGCCACACATACGCATAGGTACGCGTTGCTTTGAAAGTAAGCCCCGTACCTACTACCACAGCAGTATTGTCAAAGTCTAATAGACTTTGGTATTATAGTTCTTTATACTGTGCTACTAGGTACCTATTTGTTTCAAGGCAAATATTGCATTATCCTGTGCTTGTTCTTTAGTTTATCTGATTTACTCACGAAACGAAACTAAAGGAATTTAATATTCCATATACCTAAGTATAGTCGGTAATTGTTCCTTTGTCATGCACCGCTGAGTTGTTAATAAAATATATTTTTAACTCCATGAGCATGAGCATGATGAAATTAGTATTAATTGTTGGTATTTGTCTGCATGTCCACTTGAAAAAAATAATCAGTTTGTTGATATAAGCAAACACTCATACATGCAAACTTGTTTCTGTTAGTCTGTCATTGAGATAAGAGATAAAAATTCTGACGGCTCGTAGCCAGCGGATAGGTAGATTTCCGTTTTAACATTTTATTACTTTTTTATCACTTTTAGGGAAAAAGACTTCAAACAAAAGTTGTAGGAATAGATCATGTCTATAACTCAAAAATATTTTTGATGAAATTTGCTCATTGGCTACTTTTTGAGATTTTTTTTGAAATTACTTGCTCGATCATACCGACCCATTAAACGAAATCGATCGAAATATTTATATGACTTATTTTTGTACTAGATATCTCTATCAATCTCTCCATCGTGTTAACAAATTTCATAATATCCCATATAGAGGGTGTTTCAAACAGACGTTTATGGAGATCTGCAATACATACGAATTTCAAATTTTGGTTGTAGCCGTAGTCAACTTGATCTATCGAATCAAAATTTTTTCAGCATTGCAGTGTTGTCACATCTACCCGTATCTGGTATCAACTTCATTATTCAAAATGGCTTTTATAGAACATCCAATTTCAAGGTACTTTTGTCAATAATGTTCTAGACCCATATCACACCATTCTTTGAGATATATTACCTATTGAAGTGTTTTCCTTACATACAAAATAATGTGTATTATTTGATAAATGAATAGACATAGACATCTGAAATCTGAACACCTAGACCACGCACAGCCTCTTTTAGAGCGATCCAACATCTCAAGACCATTATTCTTCTGGTCCATAATGGTTCGTGTCCTCCCGATATGATTAACATATTTGCCAAACTTTTTATTTTTCATGGCAACTTCTGATTTATAAAGTAATAATCAAATACACTCAGACGTAATTAAAAGGTGGTCGTTGTAATAGTTACAATTGATTATTCAGACACACCTGCAGATTAAATTATGTACCAAATTTATATTTTACAACACGAAATAATTATTTTTCATTTGTAAAATAAGAGGATCATGAATCGATATCGATCGACTGAGTTAAGTGCGGCAACACAGGAATATGTAATTTAGGCGTCCCTATGAATTCGTCGACTTTCGTCGCTAGTCGGAATATTGTCCATTTATAATTGGAGTGCTGCTACTACGTTTTACACATTTATACGCTTCTATACAGATACACTGTTGCCAAAATTTCCTATAGGAAAATTTTGTCTCTCTCTTACACATGGAAAATACCAAAACAATTCTCTAACAATAACAGATCGTCTTTAGATACATGTTATGAATGAAATGCTTGGTCTAGGTGTTCAGATGTCTATGTGAATAGAGTAGAATATTCAGACGACACTAAAACGTACCAGAACCTCCGCATTGCCAACGTGAATTATTTAGGGGATAATAAGTTACTAAAAAGGAAAAACTCACTATGTCCGAATTACCGCGAAATTCAAATTATAAATTCAATAATAATATTGTTTTGGCGGGCTGGCTGATAGGTTGTTTGATTTTTGATGTTTTTGCCTGCTTTTTGCAATTACATTCTAAAAGGTCTTGAAAACTGTTCAATAGAACAAAATATTAAGTTATAAGTTATATTATAAGTTATTGATTATAATTTCTGATAGTTTTAATTGTTAATACTGTTCATATTTAAAACATTATACTTTATAAATCTCCAGGTTTAATCTGTCATTTAGTAGGTATGGATTTATCGCAGACTAGTGCTTCTGAAACTATGGCTAATTAGGACGAGAAGAGAAGCACCTATTGTGGAAAACATTTTGCTACAATTAAAAAGGCACACCAGAAACGGTCGCCTGGAAAGTGTATAGACCAAGGCGAAGAAGAATTATGTGTTATGTCCTATCCCTAGCTGTGAAAGTCTTTTTTTCGGGACATACCTATAAAATAATTTGAGCAAACACATTGAGGACTATCACCAAGTAAGTTACCAAAATAATGTTTTCTTTTTTCGGGAAGACGCATTATGAGGTTTGGATGGAATCGGGGATTGCAAGTAATTATATGCTGACCACGACAAGAAACATCGATGATACGAAACAACTGGAATATCGTTGCAACAGAAGTGATACCTGAGGAAATAAAATGTATTAATCCTGCGCATAGGTGTTAATGATAATATTTTAGAATATAAGAAGAATAACACCAAGAGAAGAGAAAAATCGGGTGGGTGGCGGCATAATTAAGTTGCAGGGAATTTGTCATTCATTCTTGATACTAGGAGTTTTTGAAAATGGTAATTAATGCCGCCCCGTTTGTGTTTCTAACAGGTCTCTATGTTTTTGTCTATTACAGGCAACATAACAGTCACCTTACAAAAGATTCATTTTGGTCATGTGTATAGTACCTAATTATAAAGCTGTATGTCTCATGTATCTTATATATGTGATGTGTAATACTTAGCTTTCAACTCTTGTAAGACTCTTACAAGTGGTAATCGAACTTGGTGTTTTTGTTGAAATAAATTTTCTATTCTTATATTAAATGCTTGCGTTTTATTAAACTACCGATTTTAATATAAATGACCTAAAGGACAGTAGTGGATCTACGAATAGGCGATGGGGGTCTTGAGTAGTTAAAGAGCATTACAATCAGTAATGCCGGATAAAATAAGTTAAATAATTTGTGAAGATTTTAGGAGCGTCACTTTTTGTATCAAATCAGTGAATTTATAATTTGAATTTAGCGGTACTTCGGACCTAGTGAGTTTTTCTTTTTTAGTGACTTTTGCATTATCCCTCAAATACTCAGTGGAGCAGGAGTGCGGAAGTACCTGCGACTCCTCCATCAGGGACTTGCACCTGAGGAGGCCAGAAAACAGGCTCTTCAGCACTCCACACCACCTACTGTCCCGACCCCGAAGGTAACACCGACGGGAAAAGGGACGGGAAAGAGAGGCGCGGAGCATATCACTCCTCCGGAACGGCCTCAGCCTAAAAAGCCGAAAACAGCTGCAGCAAAAACCGGGCATGCCACTGGATACGCTGCAGCTGCCAAGGCCGTAAAGGCTATTCGTGTGTGTATCATACCCAAGGATTACCCTAGAGTAATCCTGGAACCACAGCGGCTCTCAACACTGGAGGATACTCTAGTGGAAGAGATGTGCAGTGGAGAGGTGAAGGGAATGCACTTCACCGGTATACATTTCCGCTGTGGAATGATGCTGGTGGACTGCGGTTCTCAGGATTCGGCGGACTGGCTCATTGGAGTAGTGCCGGCCTTGAGGTCTTGGGAAGGACCCGAGTTAGTGGCGGTGGAGGAGAAAAACATCCCCAAGCCCGTCACTGTAACGGTGTACTTCCCAAGAAGCTTCGAAATGGAGACGGAGAAGATCCTCCGACTCGTCGAAGTACAGAACACCTGGCTCAGTACCGGAGCCTGGAAAGTTCTCAACTCCAAAAAGGAGGGAACCGGTACTGTCCTCACGATTGGGATCGATCACCAATCAGGAGAGGCCCTGAAGGCAGAAGGATGCGTCTTAAACTTTAGGTTTGGACGTGTGTCTGTCTCGGGGCTAGGACGGAAAAATAATCCTGCGGGAGGTCTAAAAGATGCGGAGATGCCCTCCACATCTACGGACTCCGGTGTGCAGGATAAAACTGCCAGCTCAGGTCTGGTCGAGGCCGCTGCTGGCTCTGCCAAAGAAGCCGGGGCGGCAGAGAAATCATCTGCAGTCCTGGGGGAAGGGCGAACCAATGCGGGGGTCGAGGCCATAATCCGAGACCCAGATACCCGCTCGAGCTCCAAGGTGACTACCCTCCCGATGGATCTCGATGAGGGACAGGAGGAAAGAGAGGAGGGGGGAATTAGAGGCTGGCCTACCCAGCCCCTACACCCCAGACTACAGCACCTTCATCGCTTTCTCCAAGGTGGCGCAAGTGAACTTGCATCACGCGAAGGGAGCTTCAGCAGTGATTGCAAGGCTGTTTGCGAAATCCCAACTGGATTTTGTACTGATCCAGGAACCCTGGACAGGCAAAGCAGGCCAAATTAAAGGTTTGGCATCTAAAGATTTAAAATTGATCTATGACCAGAGGCAGGAGTCCCCTCGTGCCTGTGTGATCATAAGAAACAACATTAATTACACATGTGTTTCAGAATTCATGACTCGGGATCTAGTTCCAATTCTAGTACATCTCAACAATGGGGGCATCAACCGAGACATAGTTATTGCATCTGCCTATTTCGCTGGAGACAATACTGCAATACCTCCAGTAGAAGCTCAAGAGCTAGTGCAATACTGCAATAGCAGACAACTGCCAGTCATCATAGGCTGTGATGCCAATGCGCACAATGTTATTTGGGGAAGCACGAACAACAACCCTAGAGGTGAGTGCCTACTTGAATATCTCTTAGCTACTAATCTAGAAACCCTTAATGTGGGAACAACCCCCACTTTTGTCACGAGAGCAAGAGAAGAGGTCCTGGACGTAACAATTGCCAGCTTTACTGCCAGGAATAACGTATTTGATTGGAGAGTGATGGAGGAACCCTCTCTCTCCGATCATAGGATTATAGAGTTTAGGATTGCGGAGGAAGTAACCTCACTGTCTCCAACTCGTAACCCTAGAAATACAGATTGGTCTAAATATAAGACCCTTCTGAAGCAAAACTTGGAACAGATCGAAAGTAATGGGGTCAAACACCCACACTGCGATCTGGATCAAGAGGTCGAACTGGTCAGTGTGGCGATAACGGAGGCATTCCAATCAAGTTGCCCACTCTCAAAAGCTCGACCAAGCAAGGAAGCACCTTGGTGGAACAAAAACCTGTCAAACCTCAGATTAGAGGTCCGTCGGCTCTTCAACAGGGCCAAAAGAGACCATAATTGGCAGGGCTACACCGAGAAGCTCACACAATACAATAAGGAGATCAGGAAGGCCAAGAGGCTTCACTTTCAAGCTTTTTGTGAAAAGATCACTTCGACTCCTACTGCAGCCAGATTGCAAAAAGTCATGGCAAAAGGGGCAATCAGCCCCTTAATGTCGCTCAAGAAGCCAGACGGGACATACACTGAGGGAGAAGAGGAGCGATCTGCTCTACTTCTCAAAACACACTTCCCTGGAAGTGAACCCCTCAGTAGTACTGACGTAGCAATCCAAACCAAGAATCCTCGCAAGGAAGATTGGAGTATTGCTAAGAAGATATTTACAAGACAAAGGTTGGAATGGGCGGTCAACACCTTTCAACCTTATAAATCGCCGGGAGTAGATGGCATATTCCCAATACTCCTACAAAAAGGAATGGAGGAGATCCTTCCCCATCTCCTGAAGATTACAAGAAGCTGCCTAGCACGGGGCTTTATACCTAGCATATGGCAAAGAGCCAAAGTAATCTTCATACCGAAAATAGGGAAGAAAAATGGGACTGATCCCCGATCTTTCCGACCTATCTGTTTAACATCGTTTTTACTGAAAACGATGGAGAAAGTAGTGGATAACTACATAAGAACAGAGATTCTGAAGGACAAACCACTTCATAAATGTCAGCATGCATACAGGGCGGGGCGTTCAACAGAAACCGTGCTGTATCAGCTAACCGAGGTCATTCAGAGCTCTCTGAACAATAAAGAAATCGCAATGTGTGCCTTCCTGGACATATCTGGAGCTTTTGACAACACCACACATGTGTCAATCAGGGAGGCACTCACATGGCGAGGAGTGAACAAGACCATTATCAAATGGATGTATGAGATGTTGAAGACGAGGATAGCTAAGACCCAAGTAGGTGATCACACCACCTCTGTTAAAGCTACTCGTGGAACACCTCAAGGAGGAGTAATATCTCCCCTCCTATGGAGCTTAGTAGTAGACGAGTTACTCCACAAACTCACGGAGCTTGGCTTCACATGTATAGGCTATGCCGACGACATAGTCCTAATAGTCCGAGGAAAATTCGCGAACACCCTATGCGAATTATTGCAGGAGGGCCTCAGAACTATTGAGCAATGGTGCTTGTCAGTGGGGCTTAGCATAAACCCATCCAAGACCACAATTATTCCATTTACTAGGAAAAGGAAACTTCCAGCTATGAAACCTCTCACTTTAAGTGGATACATAATAAGCTGGAAGGCTGAAGTCAAATATCTGGGATTAACACTAGATAGCAAGCTTCTGTGGAACAAACATATTGAGGCTACTGCTAGCAAAGCAATAAAGGCCTTAATGGCGTGCAGAAATCTGACTGGTAAGACTTGGGGATGTAACCCAAAAATACTGCGATGGATGTACGTCATGATTGTAAGACCGATAATATCATATGGGTCAATAGCCTGGCATGGCAAGGCAAGTCAGAGCAATACGAGGAAAACCCTCGATAGAATACAAAGACTAGCCTGTGTCTGTATCACTGGAGCCATGAGAACTTGACCGACCAGGGCACTAGAGATCATCACAGATCTCACACCTCTCCATCTAGTGATAGACAGATTGGCCCATGAGGCCATTCTAAGACTATCTAGGGAAGGTTCAGAAATGGTGGGAATTCGGAATCAGAGGGCTTGGTCCTCTTTGTCCAAACACTTCCCATCAGCAAACCTTCCCAGTGATGTAATGACAAAGAAAATTAGCATCGAGAGAACTTTCACCACGGTGCTAAGTAGCAGAGAAGATTGGGACAGGGGGCTCACAACCCAAGCTCTCAAAAAGAATACCATCAAATGGTACACTGATGGTTCTAAGACCACGACGGGGACAGGCGCTGGAGTGTTTGGGAATCGCACCAAATGCTCATTTGCGCTAGGCCGCTGCCCAAGCGTCTTTCAAGCAGAATTGCTTGCAATTGAGAGATGCGTGGAGGTGAACCTTGAAAGAAACTATCAGAAATGTGACATTGCAATACATTCTGATAGTCAAGCTGCAATTAAAGCACTGATTTCTCATACCATTGACTCTAAAATGGTATGGGAGTGCCGAAGGAAGCTCAATGAGCTAGGCAAGAACAACAGGGTCTACTTAGTCTGGGTTCCCGGCCACTCGGGAATCAAAGGCAACGAGGAGGCCAACACACTTGCCAGGAAAGGAGCACAAACTCCATTTACTGGCCCAGAACTCTTCTGTGGCACAGATAAAAGCACCTACAAGAAGGAGTTTCTGGAGAAGGAAAAAACCGTAAGAGAAACACTCTTGCGGGATACCCCTGGATTGGATCATTCCAAAAAGTTTCTAAAAAACTTTGATACTGCAAGATCCAAAAGGTATTTGGATCTCAGCAAGAACAAGCTACACCTACTCACTGGATTTCTTACAGGACACTGTTGCCTCAAGAAGCATCTAATGAGATTAGGTCTAGCAGAGGATGACGAGTGCAGATTCTGCGGGGAAGAGGAGGAAACTCCGGATCACCTGGTGACGGAATGCCTCGCCATTGCTAGCCAACGCAAACAGTGCCTTGGACTAGCAACCTGCAGTAGTGAGGAAGTATCCTCCTTGAAGCCAACCCAGATACTGGAGTTCATTAGAACTCTGGAACTGGAAGGCGAGTTGTAGACCGCGTATAGGCGAGTGCAACTCAGGTGGGGGCACAATAGACCTTATGGTCGCAGTGCAATGTAACCCCCTCTTAAATCTAAATCTAAAATCCCTCAAATAATTCACGTTGGCAATGCGGAGGTTCTGGTGCACTTTAGTGTCGTCTAGAATATTCCAGATCTTTTGATGATGATATTCGTATAGCTATGTCTTAACATCTTTGGATTATTTGTATCTGTAAAATAATTCAAATTTGCTAAGACAGATACCATTTTTATCTAGAAACAAAAATGATATCTTGAAATATTCCAGTCCTTTTTGTGATTTATAATAAAATAATGCCGATTTTAACAAATTATCATTTATTATTTATTAAAATATTATGTCCGGAACAGCCCAAAGGATGAGTATGAAAACAAATTTATAATACAAACACCATGAAATCACTAGTTATAACTATGAATACATTTTATTTCTTTTGCAAGTGATGTGTCTGTTTAAAATTGTAGGTAAATATTTACCCGTGGACAGTTATCGGTTGTCTACAAAACATGCTGATTTATTGACCTTTGTATTTCTTTTGAATCCAACCCTTGAAATGGCAGTCTCACTTGAGAGATTCCAAATCAACTTTATTTGTGCCTGTAACTTTGTACACACTCTAAGACAGTGAGATCTGGTGACCTCAGTGGTCAAGTCTAAGGACCAGTTCTGCCAATACAAGATTTGCAAATATTGGAAACGTCAATACTAGATTAGATTAGATTTATACTTTTTAGCAGACTTAGCAATCTAGATACCGAGTCCTTCACGTAGCTCTCTGCCTTCAGTTTCTCTTCCCAGAATAATTAAAACTGCATTCTTACCAGGGCTTCACATTCGCAGAATATGTGAGCTGCGGTTTCCTCCTCATCCTAGCAGAACCTAGATCGGTCGTCCTCGTCCAGGCCACATTGTTCATATGCTTCCTAAGCCTACAGTGTCCAGTCAGCATCCCTACCAATATCCTTGTCGTTTTCCGACTATGATGTAGTATTTGCCTAGAAATTTTGTCTGAGGGGATTTTTACGAATAATTTGGTTTGTCTTTGTCCTGTGGTTTCCTGCCACAGTAGCAATGCCTGATTCTTGATCCATTGATGGATATGCCGGCTCCTGTTCCTGAGTTGCTTTTAGAGCCGTCAGTGTACCAGCTGAGGCTTTCCTTCAAGGGCAGTTCTACTATCCAGTCTTTCCTATCTGGTACGACTACTGCATATTCTTTTTTGAAGTTATATTGTGGGCCATTTTATCCGTTGGCATTCCCAATATTCGATCGGACTTTATTTCTTTATATAACTCTTCGTAGGCCTTACCGTGTTTTTGACCCATCGGTTGCTGTTATCTGTGACTGACAGATCTGGCGTTCCATTGGACTATAGTATGTAGTGGAGGTAGGTTTGGTATTACCTCCATGACGGCAGTTGGCGTCGTTCTACCTCTAAATACCTCTGAGCTCCTTTTTGCTGTGTCCTAGACCACCACAATATTGATCCATAGGTTATCATTGCGTGGCAAAATGGCAACCAGTGAATACGCTCTGGAACTAAACAAACTGAGAAAAGAGTTATTAGTGGAAATAATATTAAATAGAAAGATGCCGATAGGTGTTATCATAAGTGAAAATCTAAAGAAGCACATAGAAAATGAAGGAGATCTCGAAAATCAAAAATTAACCAAAGAAAATAATGAGATAAGTCCAGCCGATAAACTGAGGTTAGTGGAACTAAAAAACAAAATAGAACTTTTGAAGTTGGAATTAAACGGAAAAAACAGGTTAGTGGTAGAATTGGAACGTACTGCAAACAACCAGGAATTGATAATAGACCTATTTAAACGAAATAAAAATAAAAAAGTCCAGTTGCAGGTACAACAGATAGCAGAGTTGCCGTTACTTCACAAAAATCTGCTAGAAGTAACCTCTAAAGATCTAAAAATTAAAATGATACTACAATTAAACATAATGCCACAAATACTTATTCGGTTGTAAATGGTTCTACCTTAAAACTCCCAATAGAGGACGAAACCCCAACAAACAAGATACCAAATCAAGACAACTTAGACAGTGATAAACAATGGCAAGTTCAACCTAACAAAAGACGTCGACGTCTTACTTGCATTGGCAACAGTACAGTAAACTGTCGCTCCCTAAAAGCAGTTCCTAGATGTGTATCCCTTCACGTCTACAGATTAGATCCAAAGATGACAGAAAATGATCTGACGGATCATTTAAAAATTAAATTTTCGGAACTCGTGTGCACCGTGATGCAATCAAGATACCCTGGAAAATATTCTTCTTTCAAGGTCAGGCTTAAAGAAGATAATTTTAAAAAGGCCAATGACATACATCGTTTTTTAGAAAGCCGAAACCCAACAATAAATTATGTTTAATCTGAATTTCATCTTTCTAAATATGCAAGGTTTAGGGACGGACAAAATTTATGAATTAGAGGTAGATATAATGGATTATGAACATTATAACTTTCTAGGGGGATTTTAATGATTTTATGAATGTAATATATGATATTCTAGATAAATTAGTAAAACCAAATTGCAGATTTGTATTAACTGTTGACTTTAATATGGATTTTTATAGGTTAAGTAGAGAATTTGAGATTTTTTTAAACTTATTAAAGTGTTTTGTTTAGATTATCTGGTAAAATGGCCTACAAGGGTTACTGGAAATACAATAAGCACTATAGATAATATATTTGTAAATTTCAGGAATAGTGGTACTTGTTGCGTGAATGACAACATTTCAGATCACAGGACCATAGATAAACTATTTACTATTTATATACGAAACACAGGACAATTCTTTTAGATATATATATCCCGCAGGGAAAGAAACATAAAAAAATACTAGTTACTTCAAGAGGTCATTTAGTGACGTTTCTGTTAATCATGCCCATAAAAAAAGATGGTGTAATTCATGCTGATCCACAAAATGTTGCATCCTTGTTTTGTAAATTTTCGCGTAGAAGCGCCACGGAAAATTACCTATTGTTCAAATTTCAACGAAAAATGAACCGCCTCATTTACCTTTTAAAAATGTTGTTAACACAATGTTCTTGCGTCCATTCACTGAACAAGAATTATTTATATTAATAAATGAAAAACTTAAAAATAGGAAATCTTCAGATGACGTCCCTCCATTTATTTTAAAAAGGATTTTATTTCGTATTATACGAACTGTTACGTATTTGATAAATTCATTTTTTCAAATGGGTTGCTTTCCCGACTGTCTAAAAGTTGGGAAAGTAGTGTTATGTATTTCAATAATTAGACTATAGATAAATTGGTAACATAACTTTAATACGCCATTGTATTATTGAATCACATTACACACTACACACACCATGACCATCGGATGTATCCTGATAACTGACAACTGACAAACTAGGCATACAACATACAGCCACAATATCATAGAACCTCAAAAGCACAGAACTCAGACATCAACCTAAATGGATTTAAGATAAGTTCACAGAATTAAAGGTAAGTTCACAACAAGTAGTACCCGTGTTTTTAAGAAGGACGATCCGGAATGTCTAGCAAACTATCGACCGGGGTTACAATACAATTGAATACTGTTTTTTTTGGAACTCTACTCTATATGGATTTGTAAATGTGAATAGTATCTTGAATGGAAATCAGCATGGCTTTAGGCTTAGGTTTTCTACTGGTATTGCTTTGACTTATTTTTATGATGCCCTAGTGGCGTTTCTCTAGGTAGGCGAGTGTCCTGCTGCACTTTTTTGTGATTTTAGCGGGGAATTCGATTGCGTAAATCATGAGATACTAATAAAAAGATTAAATGTGTATGGCGTTAGGTGAAATTCCATGGAATGGATTAGGTCATTTTTGTCAAACCGGAAACAGTATGTGGCCATAACTTACCCTTGTCCTGATGTCCCAAGACTCAGTTTTGGGCCCTGTGTTTTTTTGCCTTTATTTTAACAATTTGTTGACCCCTGGTGTTCATTTCTCGTTATATGCAGACGATACATCTGTCGTAATATCAGATACGTCTACCTATATGTTGCAGGAAAAATGCAACAATTTGGTCATAGATTTACATAAGTGGTTTTCACAAAATCTTCTGTATTTTAACTCTTCAAAAACGAATATAATGAGATTTCAGAACAGGCAAAAAGCTTGCGACGCAATTCAGGTCACAAATAATAGCGAAAGAATTCAGCAACTTAGCAATCTAAGGTTTCTATGGGAATTCAGTTAGATCAAAACTTAAATTGGAAAGCACACTGCTCCTTGCTTCAAAATATGAAAACCATACTTACACAAGACCAGTTATAGGTCTTTATTATGCGCAGGTGGACTCAAGGCTGCGATACGGGATAAGTTAACGGGGAAATTCTTGATCACTAAAAGATGTGTTTCTTGCCCAAAAACGGATAGTGTGCTGTATTTTTGAACGACTTCAAAAAAAGGAGAAGGTATACAATTCGGTTGTAAGATTGCTTTTTTTATGGCTGTTAGCGCGTTTTGCATAGTAAACGTACTCCGATTTAGACGATTTTTGTTTCCTTTGAAAGAGAAGAGTTGAGAAATTTTCCCATATTGAGAAAAATTAAATCCAAAATCTCTTTCCCTCCGAAAACCACACAAAATAATATTAATTCTATTGGTGCTGGTTCTTTTGGAATTGGTGCCTACATCAACAAACTACAACTTCCTGTAGGACAATGTTTGATTTTAAAATTTTGACTGTTACGTCTTTATATGTATTCGACATGTGTTTATATGTATTTAATAATAAAAATAGTGAATATCATAACATTAATATGCGACAGGGTACAGACTTTCGCGTTCCCTTTTCCATGATAAAAATTGCAAACGATTCACCAAAATGTATTGGTTTGGCTTTATTTAACAAACTACAAAAAAATAACATTTCTATAATTTTAGTTCTAATTCTCTTTAACGACTCCCGTACTGTTGCAAAAACTGTCCAAAAGGAAAACATATGTATTTTATTTTATTTTATTTTTATGTATATAACCATTTGTCATCCAGGGGTTTATTCTCCAGTTCTAACCTCGTCAGACAATCTGACTGAAGAGTGTCTACTAGAACTGCCCTTCCAGGGTGGATGTAATATTACCCTGCCCTTGAGATTTGCTTTGGTCCACCCGCAAATTATGGACTCTACTCTTCTTCTTTCCAAACACCTTGTTATAGATTGTTATTGAAGCATTATTGAATGCTACCTCTTTATCCAGAAAGGTGGCCACTGCTATTTTTTGTCGTCGATCACCGTAGATTGCAGCCTATTTAGATCATCCAGGGCTAGTTCTGTGGACTTGCCTTGTTGATATGTACTTAGGAAACAAGCTTTCAGAGCATTTGTCTCTTATGAACCTGTCTACTAGTCTTTCCAGAGTCTTAAGTGGAAAAGACGTAAGGCTGATCGGTCTGTATGATTTGGGTGTATGGTCTAAAATTTTGCACACCTTTGGTAGGTAAATGACCCTCACCTTCCTCCATACCGCCGGAGTGTGTCTTCAAGCTAGGCTAGCTTAGTAGATTTTATTTAGGTCTGGCACTAGTACCTCTTTAACCTCCTGTAGTAGCGCTGGGTAGATTCCATCCTCTCCTGGTAATTTGAGAGGTTGGAATTCCTCTACGGCCCATTTTATTTTATATGGCCTTTCGATAGCGGTCGCAATTTGCCTTTCCCATCGCTTGGGTCTTTCTGCATCCTCGCGCCTGTCAATTTGCCTTTCCCATCGCTTGGGTCTCCTTGCCTCCGCGCGCCTGCCAATTGGCACCTATCGACCTTGATATATTTTGACACCCGAGAAATGTGCTTTTGTAAGCATCTCCAAACTGTCCTCGGCCGTTTCCGCGTTGTTCTCGTCAGCAACCTTGTCCTTAGAGCCATCCTTATCTAGGACCTTGTGGATTCGGGCACTTGCTGAGGTCTCATGGATATCTCCACAGAACCTTCTCCATGAGTCTATTCTAGCGTTTTGGAGCTCCTTATTGTAATGAATTAATTTACTCCCAAATGTGTCCCAGTTCCCGTTAAATCTGGCTCTGTTGAATAGACTTCTCACCTCGGTTCTTAAAGTCTCGAGCTGAGTGTCCCACCAAAATGTGTTCCCTTTAATGGTGGGCGTTTGCATCGCAACCCAGGATAAGTTGCAGAACCTCCCCTCTGCAGTAGTCAGCTCCTCCCCTGGACAGTAGATGGAACAGAAATAACCCCGAGATAAGAACAAAGTTTACCCTTTCACTATGTATAATGGCCTGATAGATGGCCTATTATATAGCAACGTACCTTTTTGTTGTTTAAGTCCTGCTATGGTCCTTCCATATACCCACGGCTCCTGCAGGGGGGCCAATTCAATGCCTTCTTTGTCCCACCTCTTACACAGTACGACACTAGCTGCCTTGGCGTGTTGCAGGTTGGCCTGCAGGAACCTGACTCATTGGCTTAGGTTGAAGAAGGTTGGATCTCCTGAGGCTCTTCTGCCCTGATTGGCTCAGCCTTCTCCATGGTTTCCACCTGCTCTCTGACCAGATATGGTCTTAAGAGAGGGCTTACACCACTTAGCTGGTGAGCTTCCTCCGACTTTGCCTTTCAGGAAGCTCCTTCCATCTTCTGCATCTGCCCTGGATCCTTCTTCCTGGTCCTCGATTTATCTTCCTTTGAAGTGAACGTAGTGCTGCCTTTGGAGGTTGTTGGCTTGCTAGCCTTTCACACCTCTTTTATCTTGGACTTGGGTCCCTGCCCCTTGAGCTTGAAGTTAATCTGGCCCATTCCGTAGTAGGGACTCATGTCCAGTTTTTTGAAGGATTCTTCGTCCATAGAGAAGATCCACATCTGCCCCTTTTCCATTGGTGTATTCCCCCAAATGGTCCAGAGAGATGTTTTTAGCTTTGGTTGGTCATTTCCCCGCAGGACCCTGAGCCTTGCATTATCCCAGGGAACCAAGAAGATAACCGTTGCCTCTAGTCCAGTCTGCGCTTGTTACATCTGCGCAAGTCACTAGAAGGTAACCGGTCTTATGCGGCCATTTGACGAACCTTACTTGTGGTCTGTCCTCTGGCACTACTCATAGGCGTTCATAATGGAGTGCTGGAGAGATTCCAATCTATTCGCTTCGATCTGTTTTTTAGGATACCCTCTCTCCACCATGGCTATGCTTTCAGACGAGGCCGCATCACTGAAGGATGGTTTACCCTCCATTCTGGGCCTTTTAGTCGTTGGGTTTAACTGTGGAGAAGTTGTCCCTTGCTGTCTGGCGCACTTAACCGCTTTCTCAATTTCCTCTGCTGCGCGTTTTTTCGCCTCTTCCTTAGAATTAACAGAATTAGCGTCCTTTGGTTGGTTACTTCTTGGGAAGTTTTCCTTGATCACAGCATTCTTTCAGTAGTCAATACTAACAAAGGAAGGTTAAACTATATAAAAATTCATTCGCAGTAACTCTTAAAATGTGCAGATATTCTGCAGTATATAAATTTTCCTCCATTTCAATAAAAAAACAGATAATTTTATACGTACATGTATTTTAGATTTACTTCTTTGAAAATAACTTTAAAAAAAAATCACACTTTTATTTTAAGTTTTTGTGAGTTACATTAATTTAAGTCTTACTTACTAAAAGACTACGTACTAAATGATTATAAGTATAATAATGAGCGGAGCTCGACATTTGCTCGTATTTATAATATGGCATAATGATTATTCTGCAGGTTTGACGTAGTGCACCAGACGGTGGCTGGACAGACGGTGTGGGTGGTTGCAACTATGTTGCATGTGCTGTATCTTGCGACACCTGCGGTCCCAGACGCATCGTCATCATAATCTGTCTTAGCAACAGCGGATATCGGCCAATGCCAGTTGTAGACGCTACGTCTTCATATAATAGCATATAACAACTCCCCTTATTAATAAAAAGTTGTTGCTACGCAATGCAGCAACTTTTATGAAAGAATAATGTTCTCGGTCACAGGGATGTGGGTTTCTTGTTCAATGTTCGGCCTTCTCTTTGGGAGGAGGTTTTTAAACATCTGTAGGGTTGTTGACTTTTCTTGGGATTTTCCTTTACATTTTCTCCAGATTTTTATTGTTACATAGCTACCGAAAAGGATGAAGATAGTAGCTATTGTGGAATATGTAAACCATGTCATGTTTCTAGTTACAAAGGATTGGTTGATGAGGTGATCCAAGTCTCTAGAATATTGCTGGAGTTTATTATTGAAATTGACAAATTCTTCTACGTTGATTTCGCTTAGTTTAAGAGGCTTCAGTTTGGGAAGGTGTATTCTGTCGACAATGTGACTGCAGCACTCGTATGGAATGAATACTGGATGTGGATTATCGGAAATATTTGTTGTTTTGGTATTATAGGCTTGCAATTTCGTAGTTCCTATAACACTTTGACACTGAGGATAAAGTTTGAGAATAGAGTTTTTCGAGAGAGTAATAGTTTTTGTTGTCACTCCGGGGCAATTTATAATTAACTGCAATGGTTCTGCGATTATCACTAACCATGCATTATTGTCTAGTTTGTACACGTTGTATCCGCGGCTGTAAACTATGGCACTATCACAGGTATCTGGTAGTTTCTGGATAACAGTTGGGCCTCGCAGATTGCATTTTTGTCTCTCGGATAGGCATTGATATCTTTGACGGAAATGTACATTAAGGAATCATCATTTCGCGCAATGTATTTATGTCATATTGAGAGAATATGGTGGAGCCCAGTTCTTTCATCCAGTATTGGGATGGGAAGAAAGTGGAACAGGGTGTATGTTGTTCTACTAGTGGTATTTTCAAAATGAAGATTATGTCGTTTCCTTGTTGATAAGCTTGAAGCTCAATAATTTGTAGGTACTTTATAATTTCTGAAGGTTTTACTGGTAATGGTAGATTATTCTTTACAAGATTTTGTGATATTTCCTGAAGGGATGATAGAAGATTATTAGAGTAATTATTGAAGAATGTATTATCTTCAAGCGGGCAAAAGTTATAGCATTTAATATATCATTTAAATTATCTTCGATAATCAAATAACTCTCCATAAGCTTTTCACATATTTCAAAAAACTTAAGTTTAGCTTGAACTAGTGCTAGCTTGTCATTTACTTGGTGGATTACTCTTTCGATTTTGTTGAGATCTTCATTGAATGTTTTCCTATCAATAGTTAAATTTTGAATTGATTGATTAAAGGTCTTAATTAATGATGTTGGCACTGATATTTGATTTTTTTAGATTTTCTGTATGGTGTTGATTGGAATTTAATTCATGAATACTTTTTGTAAAGAACTCGCCGTCAGTTGCGTCTAGATTTCCCGTAAGGGTCTTAACTATACTACCAATGCCATCTATTATACCTCGTTTTGAACGTTTCGTATCGATGATTACTTCGTTAAATTTACCTTTAATGGCTTTGGATATTTGAGTTAGGTTAGGTTAGTAAAAAAGATTCATTGAATGATAGTCTGGTTTTAGTGTGTCATGTATAGCGTGGAGTATACCGTCATTGTTTTTGAAAGCTTGTAGTAGTCCAGAGATGTTCTTGTGAATGAGTGAAGTCCATTTGTCATGGTAGAAGACTCCTAATGTATTATTTATTGGTTTGATCTGATACTGGCAAAGGGTCGTGCTGACCAGTATTGGAAACCTGAATTTCAGAATGTACCTTCATTCGGTCAAAATTTACTTTAGTTCGTTGATTAGTATTAGGATTTAACAGTGTTGCTGAAGTTCTACAATTTCAAATGGGCCATTAAACTTGTTTTATTAATTTATTTTTTATTTGAGATTCTTTTACATACACTTTGTCACCTACACTATAATTTGGGGTGTTCTCATGAACATGTTGGTCAAATCTAACTTTGGCTTTTTCTTTTTGCCTTTCTGTTATAAGCTCTTATTCGTTATACAACTTTTCAGGGGGTCTACTTGAACAATGTCCAAAGACAAGTTCGTATGGAGTGAATCCATGTGTTTTGTTCACGGAGTTGTTATAACAAATCACCGCGTATGGAAGGATATTAAAAGGGTGTTCGCGCGGATGTTCAGCTAGATTGATTCGTATCATTTTTAATAAGGTTGAGTGGAACCTTTCTAAAGACCCATTGGACTGCGGATGTCCTACACTAGAATGAGTAATTTTAATATCATATAATTTACATAGGTCTCGTAGAAGGGCGTTGTCAAATTCCCTACCAAAGTCGCAGTGAATTCTCAGCGGGGTACCGTAATGTTGGAAATAGGAAGTGTGTTG
Organism: Crioceris asparagi; assembly: GCA_958507055.1. Classification (NCBI taxonomy): domain Eukaryota; kingdom Metazoa; phylum Arthropoda; class Insecta; order Coleoptera; family Chrysomelidae; genus Crioceris; species Crioceris asparagi. The sequence continues at coordinate 34,088,891 of OY293828.1, forward strand.
ACTACTGCTTTGACTTATTTGTTCTCGATAGAGTAAGCCTGGCTAAATTTCGTCAGTTCGTCTCTGATAGTTAAGGCGTCATTTTTAGTAGGAACTTCCAAGATGTCGATATTTATGCGTTCGAAATGTGAATTTGGAGTTTCAGTTATGACAAAAGGTCTGTCGAGATTCTTCCGACATGCTTTGTTCTTTTGGCATATCTCGCAGTCTTTTATAAATCTTTCGACGTCCTTGGTAAGTCCGTTCCAATTGTATTTCTCTCTGATTCGTCTGGTCTCGTTTATACCGCGATGTAAGTTAGATTTTCCGTTGTGATGTTGGTCAAGAATAATAGGTATTTGGTCATGTTCCGGAGTTCGTGTAACGTTTTGGAAAATTTTGAATTTTATTTCTTTTTCGGAATTAATAAACGATACAATTTCAAGAATTGGTAGATTTACGTTAGTTTCAATGCAATAAGTATGATTGGGCAATAAAACATCTTGACTTTTGAACAAAGAAGCAAATAAATATTCGTTTATCGTGTCTGGGTTAAAAGGTAAGGCGATAATGAAATATTTTCTATTTTTTACTGTCTTACTTGATAAAACGTTAATTATAAGTTTTTCAAAGTCAGCGTTTTCTTCGAAAATGTCCTCGATGATTCGGTTGTTAATTTCAGTCAGTTCGTTTTGTCTGAAAAAACTAATTATGTTTTTGTTGTTCTTGTCTAATAATTGTCCCTTGGAATAATCTGTTATGGATTGTGTTTTGTAAAGTTGGACAAAAGTGTCGAACTCTTCGTAAATTTTGTTGGGGTTGTCCAAGGTGTTGTCTAAGTCCTCGTTCTTGTCTTCGTCAGTGTTATCAGTCGTGACAAGGGTTCGATAGGGAGTCAATTTTTCCTTGGCTTGAAATTCGGAATAGTTTTTAAGATGACTTATTCTGATTCTGGAGAGAGCATCGGCATTCTGGTTTATTTTTCCAGGTTTATACCTAATTTTATAATCGTACTCCTCTAGTTTGAGTCTCCAGCGGGCTAAACGGCTACCTGTGTCTTTTACGGAAAATAACCATGTTAAGGGGCGGTGGTCGGTTATAAGAAAGAATTTCCTTCCGAAAAGATATGGTCTGAAGTGTTTTACCGCCCATACGATGGCAAGAAGTTCTCTTGCTATAGTCGAATATTTAGATTCGGCTTTACAAAGAGTTCTAGATGCGTACGCTATTGGGAGATCTTTTCCGATTGGTCCTTGCGAAAGTATTGCGCCAATTGAGAAATTGCTAGCATTTGTTGTGAGTACAAAGGTTTCTTCGAAGTTTGGATAGATAAGGACTGGGGTGAAAGTCAGTGCTAGTTTTAATTCTTCGAATGATTTCTTACAATCCGAATCGAAGTCAAAATGTACGTCTTTCTTTAAAAGACGGCTTAGAGATTTTTCGTAAGTTTTCAATAAATCTTCGATAATATCCGGCTAATCCTAGGAATGATTTTATATCCTTCTGATTTTTGAGTTGTGGAAAAGTGAGGATAGACTCGACTTTAGACGGATTAGGCCATCTTTGGTTACCAAATGGCCAAGATAGGCTACCTCTTTGCGGAGAAATTCTCTTTTGTCTGGCTGGATCTTTATACCTGCCTGTCTTAGTCTCTTAAAAACGTCTGTTAGTCGGTCTATATGCTCTTGTATGAATGGGGAATAAACTATGATATCGTCCATGTATAACAGACACCTTTCGTTTTGAATACCTAAAAGAATGTTGTCCATTACACGTTGGAATGTTGATGGCGCGTTTTTAAGTCCAAATGGCATTCTAACAAACTCAAAATGTCCGTTTTCTACAGAAAAAGCGGTTTTCTCGATATGCTTTTGATCAATTTCGATCTGGTGAAACCCAGATGCAAGATCATGGGTGGAGAAATATTGGCATTTGCCAAGTTGATCTAGAAGATCCGATATGTTAGGTAACGGGTATTTGTCGTCTACGGTCACATCATTTAGTTTCCTGTAGTCAACGACTACCCTCCACTTTTGTTTACCGGAAGCGTCCATTTTTTTCGGTACTACCCAGACAGGGGAAGGAAATGGGGAACCTTGTTCGAGCATATTATTTATTTGACTCTTGACCTCTTCTTTATGGATGTGCGGGTATCGGTAAGATTTCGAAAATGTTGGCTCTATTGAATTAGTGGTAATAGTATGTTTGACTTCGTTTGTAAAGGTGAGTTTGTCGCCTTCTAAATAGAATATATCCGAGTAATCGAGACAAAGTTTTGATACTAGTTCAGATTCGTTAAGATGTTCTAATCGAAGTTGGTTTCTTATCTCTGGTATTCTGTCAGTAGATTAGATTTAGATTTAGATTTAAGAGGGGGTTACATTGCACTGCGACCATAAGGTCTATTGTGCCCCCTACCTGAGTTGCACTCGCCTATACGCGGTCTACAACTCGCCTTCCAGTTCCAGAGTTCTAATGAACTCCAGTATCTGGGTTGGCTTCAAGGAGGATACTTCCTCACTACTGCAGGTTGCTATTCCAAGGCACTTTTTGCGTTGGCTAGCAATGGCGAGGCATTCCGTCACCAGGTGATCCGGAGTTTCCTCCTCTTCCCCGCAGAATCTGCACTCGTCGTCCTCTGCTAGACCTAATCTCATTAGATGCTTCTTGAGGCGACAGTGTCCTGTAAGAAATCCAGTGAGTAGGTGTAGCTTGTTCTTGCTGAGATCCAAATACCTTTTGGATCTTGCAGTATCAAAGTTTTTTAGAAACTTTTTGGAATGCTCCAATCCAGGGGTATCCCGCAAGAGAGTGTTTCTCTTACGATTTTTTCCCTCTCCAGAAACTCCTTCTTGTAGGTGCTTTTATCTGTGCCACAGAAGGGTTCTGGGCCAGTAAATGGAGTTTGTGCTCCTTCCCTGGCAAGTGTGTTGGCCTCCTCGTTGCCTTTGATTCCCGAGTGGCCGGGAACCCAGACTAAGTAGACCCTGTTGTTCTTGCTTAGCTCATTGAGCTTCCTTCGGCACTCCCATACCATTTTAGATTCAATGGTATGAGAGTTCAGTGCTTTAATTGCAGCTTGACTATCAGAATGTATTGCAATGTCACATTTCTGATAATTTCTTTCAAGGTTCACCTCCACGCATCTCTCAATTGCAAGCAATTCTGCTTGAAAGACGCTTGGGCAGTAGCCTAGCGCAAGTGAGCATTTGGTGCGATTCCCAAACACTCCATCGCCTGTCCCCGTCGTGGTCTTAGAACCATCAGTGTCCCATTTAATGGTATTCTTTTTGAGAGCTTGGGTTGTGAGCCCCCTGTCCCATCTTCTCTGCTACTTAGCACCGTGGTGAAAGTTCTCTCGATGCTAATTGTCTTTGTCATTACATCACTGGGAAGGTTTGCTGATGGGATGTGTTTGGACAGAGAGGACCAAGCTCTCTGATTCCGAATTCCCACAATGTCTGAACATTCCCTAGACAGTCTTAGAATGGCCTCATGGGCCAATCTATCTATCACTAGATGGAGAGGTGTGAGATCTGTGATGATCTCTAGTGCCCTGATCGGGCAAGTTCTCATGGCTCCAGTGATACAGACACAGGCTAGTCTTTGTATTCTATCGAGGGTTTTCCTCGTATTGCTCTGACTTGCCTTGCCATGCTATTGACCCATATGATATTATCGGTCTTACAATCATGACGTACATCCATCGCAGTATTTTTGAGTTACATCCCCAAGTCTTACCAGTCAGATTTCTGCACGCCATTAAGGCCTTTATTGCTTTGCTAGCAGTAGCCTTAATATGCTTGTTCCACAGAAGCTTGCTGTCTAGTGTTAATCCCAGATATTTGACTTCAGCCTTCCAGCTTATTATGTCTCCACTCAAAGTGAGAGGTTTCATAGCTGGAACTTTCCTTTTCCTAGTAAATAGAATAATTGTGGTCTTGGATGGGTTTATGCTAAGCCCCACTGACAAGCACCATTGCTCAATAGGTCTGAGGCCCTCCTGCAATAATTCGCATAGGGTGTTCCTCGGACTATTAGGACTATGTCGTCGGCATAGCCTATACATGTGAAGCCAAGCTCCGTGAGTTTGTGGAATAACTCGTCTACTACTAAGCTCCATAGGAGGGGAGATATTACTCTTCCTTGAGGTGTTCCACGAGTAGCTTTAACAGAGGTGGTATGATCACCTACTTGGGCCTCAGCTATTCTCGTCTTCAACATCTCATACATCCATTTGATAACGGTCTTCTTCACTCCTCGCCGTGTGAGTGCCTCCCTGATTGACACATGTGTGGTGTTGTCAAAAGCCCCAGATATGTCCAGGAAGGCACACATTGCGATTTCTTTATTGCTCAGAGAACTCTGAATGACCTCAGTTAGCTGATACAGCGCGGTTTCTGTTGAACGCCCCGCCCTGTATGCATGCTGACATTTATGAAGTGGTTTGTCCTTCAGAATCTCTGTTCTTATGTAGTTATCCACTACTTTCTCCATCGTTTTCAGTAGAAACGATGTTAAACAGATAGGTCGGAAAGATCGGGGATCAGTCCCATTTTTCTTCCCTATTTTCGGTATGAAGATTACTTTGGCTCTTTGCCATATGCTAGGTATAAAGCCCCGTGCTAGGCAGCTTCTTGTAATCTTCAGGAGATGGGGAAGAATCTCCTCCATTCCTTTCTGTAGGAGTATTGGGAATATGCCATCTACTCCCGGCGATTTATAAGGTTGAAAGGTGTTGACTGCCCATTCCAACCTTTGTCTTGTGAATATCTTCTTAGCAATACTCCAATCTTCCTTGCGAGGATTCTTGGTTTGGATTGCTACGTCAATACTACTGAGGGGTTCACTTCCTGGGAAGTTTGTTTTGAAAAGTAGAGCAGATCACTCCTCTTCTCCCTCAGTGTATGACCCGAATGGCTTCTTGAGCGACATTAAGGGGCTGATTGCCCCTTTTGCCATGACTTTTTGCAATCTGGCTGCAGTAGGAGTCGAAGTGATCTTTTCACAAAAAGCTTGAAAGTTAAGCCTCTTGGCCTTCCTGATCTCCTTATTGTATTGTGTGAGCTTCTCGACGTAGCCCTGCCAATTATTGTCTCTTTTGGCCCTGTTGAAGAGCCGACGGACCTCTAATCTGAGATTTGACAGGTTTTTGTTCCACCAAGGTGCTTCCTTGCTTGGTCGAGCTTTTGAGAGTGGGCAACTTGATTGGAATGCCTCCGTTATCGCCACACTGACCAGTTCGACCTCTTGATCCAGATCGCAGTGTGGGTGTTTGACCCCATTGCTTTCGATCTGTTCCAAGTTTTGCTTCAGAAGGGTCTTATATTTAGACCAATCTGTATTTCTAGGGTTAGGAGTTGGAGACAGTGAGGTTACATCCCCCGCAATCCTAAACTCTATAATCCTATGATCGGAGAGAGAAGGTTCCTCCATCACTCTCCAATCAAATACGTTATTCCTGGCAGTAAGGCTGGCAATTGTTACGTCCAGGACCTCTTCTCTTGCTCTCGTGAGAAAAGTGGGGGTTGTTCCCACAGTAAGGGTTTCTAGATTATTAGCTAAGAGATATTCAAGTAAGCACTCACTTCTAGGGTTGTTGTTCGTGCTTCCCCAAATAACATTGTGCGCATTGGCATCACAGCCTATGATGACTGGCAGTTGTCTGCTATTGAAGTATTGCACTAGCTCTTGTGCTTCGACTGGAGGTATTGCAGGATTGTCTCCAGCGAAATAAGCAGATGCAATAAATATGTCTCTGTTGATGCCCCCAGTGTTGAGGTGTACTAGAATTGGAACTAGGTCCCAAGTCATGAATTCTGAAACACATGTGTATGATCACACAGGCACGAGGGGACTCCTGCTTCTGGTCATAGATCAATTCTGAGTCTTTAGATGCCAAACCTTTAATTTGGCCTGCTTTGCCTGTCCAGGGTTCCTGGATCAGTACAAAATCCAGTTGGGATTTCGCAAATAGCCTTGCAATCACTGCTGAAGCTCCCTTCGCGTGATGCAAGTTCACTTTCGCCACCTTGGAGAAAGGGATGAAGGTGCTGTAGTCTGGGGTGTAGGGGCTGGGTAGTCCAGCCTCTAGTTCCCCCCTCCTCTCTCTCCTCCTGTCCCTCATCAAGATCCATCGGGAGGGTAGTCTCCTTGGAGCTCGAGCGGGTATCTGGGTCTCGGGTTATGGCCTCGACCCCCGCATGGGTTCGCCCTTCCCCCAGGACTGCAGAGAATTTCTCTGCCGCCCCGGCTTCTTTGGCAGAGCCAGCAGAGGCCTCGACCAGACCTGAGCTAGCAGTTTTATCCTGCACACCGGAGTCCGTAGATGTGGAGGGCATCTCCGCATCTTTTGGACCTCCCGCAGGTTTATTTTTCTGTCCTAGCCCCGAGACCGACACACGTCCAAACCTAAAGTTTAAGACGCATCCTTCTGCCTTCAGGGCCTCTCCTGATTGGTGATCGATCCCAATTGTGAGGACAGTACCGGTTCCCTCCTTTTTAGAGTTGAGAACTTTCCAGGCTTCGGTACTGAGCCAGGTGTTCTGTACTTCGACGAGTCGGAGGATCTTCTCCGTCTCCATTTCGAAGCTTCTTGGGAAGTACACCGTTACAGTGACGGGTTTGGGGATGTTTTTCTCCTCCACCGCCACTAATTCGGGTCCTCCCCAAGACCTCAAGGCCGGCACTACTCCAATGAGCCAGTCCGCCGAATCCTGAGAACCGCAGTCCACCAGCATCATTCCACAGCGGAAATGTATACCGGTGAAGTGCATTCCCTTCACCTCTCCACTGCACATCTCTTCCACTAGAGTATCCTCCAGTGTTGAGAGCCGCTGTGGTTCAAGGATTACTCTAGGGTAATCCTTGGGTATGATACCCACACGAATAGCCTTTACGGCCTTGGCAGCTGCAGCGTATCCAGTGGCATGCCCGGTTTTTGCTGCAGCTGTTTTCGGCTTTTTAGGCTGAGGCCTTTCTGGAGGAGTGATATGCTCCGCGCCTCTCTTTCCTGTCCCTTTTCCTGTCGGTGGTACCTTCGGGATCGGGACAGTAGGTGGTATGGAGTGTTGAAGAGCCTGTTTTCTGGCCTCCTCAGGTGCAAGTCCCTGATGAAGGAGTCGCAGGTACTTCCGCACTCCTGCTCCACTGAGACCCTTTCTCAGTGGATCGTCTCTGCCGCCCGGCTGTCCGAGTTTCGGCAGGTCGAACGGCAGATGATTCCTTTGCCGTTTGGCATTTCCCTTTTTTACAGGGAGCCCGGATGAAGAGGTGGAGGCTTTCTCCATCTCTCCTCCAGTGAGTTTGGGCTTATATGATTTTTCCATAAAGTTCCCACGAGTAGCTGGGGACAAATAGGTCCACTCCTGCAGAGCCCCGCATGCAGGAGTAAGGGGTTAATACAATGGAGTTCCCCCTTGTGCTCCAAGGTCGAAACCAGTAGAGACCAGTCCTCTATCTGGCCATACATCCCTCGGCCTGGTTTCCCGCCTTGGATTTAGAATTCTTGATGAGGTTATTTCCTCTTGGTCCGGGCGGTTAAGCCAAGACCCCCCTGCATCACTGGCCCGCGAGACATGACCACAGACGACCAGGATGCGTTGGTTTGACAGGGTGGTTTCGAGGTTAGCTCGAAAGCACACCTGGCATCGTTGTACCTGAATGCAATTCCCTTAGCCACGACACTACAGCTGGGACAGGTGAAGTTGGTCCGCGGCAGGGTATTCGTGGCTGCCAATTGAGTTTTTAGTCTCCATGAGCCCTATTTCCCCGCAGGCCCCCTTCTCATATAAAAATCATCGTTGGAGGCCCCCTTCTATCCGCCACCTGTAGACGCGCCGGGTTGGCACTTCACTCCTCCTGTCAGTAAGTATCGTATGTTCGTATTCGTTGAGACTGTTTATTGAAATGTGTTGAATAGGTTCTAGAGTTGAGTCTGTGAAATTTATGATTTTAGGAATTGCATTAGGATTCACAATAGTTGTTAGAAATTCACCATTTTCATTGACTTTCACAAGTGCATGAGGAAGCCGTACCTTTTCTATTACTTTAGCTGATAGAATAGCTTCGGTATTGGAAAGGGTACACTTAAGCTTAAATACTTGTTCTGTACGGGCGTCTATTGAAATAGTGTTGAAACCATTGGGAATCGGATCTGTACGTAGGTTTGCCTCAAATGTTGGATCTTCTGATACTTTGAATAAAGGAACCGTTTTAAAATTTGTTACAAGTTGTCTATTTTTCAAATCTATTATACACTTATAGTGTTCTAGAAAGTCTGATCCTAATAACCCATCAAAGTTGATATCTAGATTACAGATATAAACTTTATGGGTATTGAATGGAACGAAGGTGGATTCGGTTATATTAATTTTTTGGTCGGTAATTCCTTGGATAATTACGTTTTCAGGAAATCTTTGAGGAAATTTCTGGCAAGTATAGGGTTTAAAAATAGAAATTCCTGCTCCAGAGTCTACTAAAAATTTAAAGGTATTGGTTGCATCAGTAATGTAATAAAGATTTTTTGACTTTACTGAAAGTAATGAATCTACATTAAATTCGGTTCCGGAAAATTCAGGTTCGGATTGAAGTCGTCTATTTTGATCGTTTGGATTTGCGTTTGAATTTCCGACAGTTCTGGGTCTTCCTTCGGGGGTTCTGCTGGTATATTCGGGCTTTGGCGAAAATCCTGGTCCGTTTGTACGTCTGTATCGTGAGAATTACTGCAACAGTTATTGTCTTGTGTCGTATAGTACGGTTGCGAATCGTCATAATATGAACTAGGACCTTGATATTGTTCATATTGTTCAGGGTAATAAGTTTCTTGTTGAGAATTGAGATGATATACCCTGTTTTGTTGTTGTCCGTTATGTTTCGGATTTGGATGGACAACGGTAGGTCTTACATTACCTAAATTTGGATTTGGTCGAATTACCGAGGGACGATCATTCCTATAATTTTGATTTTGTTGGAAACCTGACTGAAAACGTGGTTGTTGATGAGTTTGATGTTGAAATGGCGTTCTGGTATGAGGTTGATTGTTCTGTCCGTAATTATTGTTATGATGGACTTGTCTTTGTCTACACTCATTGTTTGTATGTCCAGTTCGTTTACATATAGGTACCGCAATGTTTCTGAGGTAGTCCTACAGTAGGTTTTCTCTGGGGAATGATCGAGTTTTTATTTGAGATGTTAATTTTCTGCGTCTCGAAATAGTTAAGTTGGAGCTCTCTCTTCACTCTATTAGTGGCAATTATAATATTTGCTGGATCGCTGCCTCTTACTATTTGTCCTAATTTTGGCTCTAAACCAGTAAGTAGGGTGTTAAGAGTTATTGTTTCAGCTAAACGAATTTGAGCATTCTTTTCTTCTTGGGAGAAATTTTGTTTATTTATAGACGCATACATTTTTGCCTCATGTGTTTGTAATCTTGTTATAAAGGTGAGAGATGATTCGATCGGTATTTGTTTAATTCTTTGCAGATCTTGAATTAATGAAGATAAATCACGAGAATCCCCAAAATGACTTTCAAGCAATGGTTTTATTTCTTGCCAAGTGGCAGGATTTCTTGAATTTATCATTTCTGCGGCGCGACCTCGCAATTTATTCTCTATATGCGAATTAAGGAGAATCTTTTGATTACCTACGGCCATGTTATTGGCTGTATTACAAGATAAAATAAAGGTGTTAAGAAATATTTGGTTGCCATCAAATTCGGGGACGACAGAGAATATTTCATTAAGTTTATAAGGTTCAACCGGAGCTGTATGAGCTCTGGTTCCATAGTTAACGGCGCTGTTAGGCATAGTTAATTTGTTATTTCTCAATAACATAAAATATACTAACTAAGGGTTTATAAATGGTTGGATGTATTGGATAAAAGAACTGTATACGCTTTACCAATCAATAATAAAAATAGAAAAAAAACGAGATGATTCTTCAAAGACTCAGGAGAGTATTCATGTGTTCCTGGCGTTGGAGACACCATCTACAAAGGGCTGACTGCTGGCTGGCTTCGTTTCTTCTCAAAGGTTTGGCAACCACCATACTCAGTTCTTCTGAATATGTAGAGGAATCCCACTTCTGACACCAATTTTAGATTTACTTCTTTGAAAATAACTTTTCAAAAAACAATTTCACACTTTTATTATGTTTTTGTGAGTTACATTAATTTAAGTTTTACTAACTAAAAGACTACGTACTAATTGATTATAAGTATAATAATGAGCGGAGCTCGACATTTGCTCGTATTTATAATATGGTATAATGATGATTCTGCAGCTTTGACGTAGTGCACCAGACGGTGGCTGGACAGACGGTGTGGGTGGTTGCAACTATGTTGCATGTGCTGTATCTTGCGATACCTGCGGTTGATTTCATGATAAGAAGATCCCAGACGCATCATCATCATAATCTGTCTTAGCAACAGCGGATATCGGCCAATGCTAGTTGTAGATGCTACGTTATCATATAATAGGATATAACATGTATATATATGCTGATAAGGCACCGGTATGGTGGTGCCGCAACGCGTTTAAAAAACAAGATTAGATTAGTTTGGTTTGAACAATTATTTTAATTTTGCAGGATGATAAATGACTGTTCGATTATAATAGTCATTTCGTGACCAAATAACAACCAATATTTTTGACCGACAAACCCCGAAAGGAGGAGGTATACATTTCGACTGTCAGCTCTTTTTTTGGGCTTTTGAGCGCGTTGTATATAGTAAACGTACTCCGATTTTGATGATTTTTAATTAATTTGAAAGACGAGACTTAAGAAATGGTCCCATATTCGTAAAACTCAAATACAAAATATCCTTCCCTCCGAAAACCCCCCGGAAAGGGGTGGAAGGGGCAAATTGTCTCGAAAATCGAAAATTCGAGATGCCAGAATTAAAGATAGAACAATAACCGAATAAGTTTTTTAAAAAGAGTCACGGAAAACTGAAAATCTCTGGGTAACACATGAAAGAAAATAATATTTATTAATTTATTTATAATTAACATTTTTTCCTTAGAGTTACGGTTTTAGAGTTAAGCGGTGGTAAATTGGTTAAAAATAAAATACTTATGCGTATTTCCGCAGCGATTTTCTGAGATATCTATGCTACGCTCAAAAACCGAATTCAGCCACTTACCGAAATGTTTCCTCATAATTTCAATGAAGATTTCAAAGTTTTACATGTTGAGAATAAAAGCTTCAAACTCAATTTATTAGAAGCATTAGAAATTAACAAATACAATAGAAAACAAGTAATATTAAATGACCAAACTAATTTAAATAAATCACCACTGCTTAAGGGTGTGTAGAGTATAAGTGGAATTCCCAATCATTTATATCCTAATTTGATTATAATACTTTTCTCTAATATATATATAGGTACCATTGTAAAATATTTTAGACTATGAAATACTTTATATAACTTGAAAAAGCTACTGTGTTAGCGGAACAATTGTCGTTATTAATAAATATTGTGGAAAACTGATACTAGTATTTATCATTATGGATAACAACAATAAAATAATCAATTTCCATCAAGTACAGGCCAACTCAATTCAGAAATTTTTAATGTAATATATTTGACTAAACAAAATAGAAAATTTCAGAACATTAAAGTACCCAAAAAACAGTACCATCATCATCTACATATGTGGTAATTGTTTCTTCTACTTTATCTTGGTCTTTAAGCAATTTTTCTTTCTTCAGTCTCAGTACCTGAAGCTGTTCTAATAAAACAAGACGTTGTAGTTGTGGTACGGTTAGTCTCAGCTGTTTCAATTTCCTCGAGAATGTCAGTACTAAATTTAACAAGGAATTTTGGACGTTTAGGTGGTGAATTGTGGCTGGAATTAGTACCAGGTGCATCAAGGACTTCCTCAAAGCTTGACTGTAGTGATTCATCTGTCTGTACTGAAGAGGCGACTCCAATAGAAACAGCTCCTACAATAAAAATATTATACATTAAGCTTGATATCTTACTGATTTTTATTTTTTTACATTGCTCATTATATGTATGTTTGTAACTCAACTCAACTTACTGTTTAATCTTTTAAAGCTTAGATTAGAATCTCCTTCAAGTATTTCATTGAGAAGCTTCTGCTATTCGCTTAGTATTTTATTTACTTTTTTCATTATTTGCCACTATGTCATAGCTACTTTATAGTTTTGCTGCAATTCAGTTTTCACTTGACCTACGAAATTTTTCTTTTTTTGTTTCGCGGCTGGCAATTGTGATTTATTTAATATATGTTGTCGTTGTTCGTTTTCATTTTAAAATTACAGAATCACACAAGTCAAAGACTGCTAAGAAACAACTGACATGTAATGTTCTCAATTCATAATTTATTGTGGTTACACGTTGCAGGTTAAGAATTTTGTTTTTTTAGCTGCAGCCAATATACACCCGCGCCAAGCCGTACGGTGCATGTGAGCATATGCTCAAGATAATTGAGTTTAAGCAAGTAAGTAGAACGAATGCTCAGCTTGTGATTATTTATACCAACATGAGTAAAAGCTCAGAATCTGCCCTCATACTCCAAGCAATTGCTCCGTGCTCAGACTCATGTGTTACTAGAATATGCAGGCCTATTCTTTCTGTGAGTCTGCGTGTATCCAGCTGACAACACGCAGAAAACATGAACGTCAACGAATTGATTGCTTAGGTATTATATTTTGTAATAATGGAAAAGCTTCATCGGCAATGAAAACAAAAGGCATTTGAATGTCCGTATGTGGACGACAAACGTCAAATGGAATATTCATTTGGTTAGTTTGCATCAAAATGAACATTGCAGAACTTCGAAATGTTCCCCTATCACTTTGCTTTCTATATCCTTCAACATCAGTTATAGAAAATGTGTAGTCTGCGTCGAATATGGCAAGTAAAACCAAGGAAAAAAATCTTATAATTGTAGTACATGCTCCCAGAATGACTTGGACATTTAATTCGCACGTTTTGCCGTCGATAGCTCCCAGGCAATTTGGGAAATTCCAAATTAGATAAAAATGTTCAGCCATCTTTAAAGTCAATTTTTACAACTTTTCTGCAGTTGTCCCTCAATTTTATCTTGCCTTTAGATCATTATACCCCCTGTATAAGACTTCTTCTATTTAAGTCAATAGGGAACTTGCCAAAAAAATAAATGTTAGTAAAAATAGTCGAAATCATCAAAAACACCATAGTCAAGAAAGAAAAAAATCTTTACCTGAATTACAAGGATTTAAAATATTGTTAAATTTAACCTTCGCTTTAAACACACTGCCAACCGCGGTTGTGACGTCAGACCTTGCTTGCCGAACACGACGGCGGACAGCAGGTAAAAGCCCATAGTAATAAACGTGCTATTCTTAAACGTGGTTGTAATTTCATTTTAGTGATTTGATCTCAATGTATTGATGTTATATTATTTATTTATATGTTTGTGTGGTAAATACTTTGATTAAAAATGGTTGATGCAGGTTTTACAAAAGAACAATCAGATAATTTACCTATAGTTAATATTTTTATGGCTGCGTCAGTTATATGTTGCCACCCAGAGTACAAGAAATTAAGTATTTAAAAGTTTTACACTTCTTATATTCTGATCATGTTGAAGACTGTTTTAGTGCATCTGACGGTTTTTCTATCCCTATTTCCAAGCAATTAAGGAGACATTACTATATCGAGCTCTAAAAACCAGAGGCAGATTTGACTTTATAAATAAATTTTCTTACATATTTACTGACAATTGGTGAAGATTTAGAAAATATTTTAGAAGCATTACCCTCACTTACGCCAAAATTATCTACTTGACGTATAAATTAATTTCCAGTTCTATTTTTTTTTTAATTTAAGAATATATGTACAGAATCTATTTCAGTATTTTTCAATAAAAGAAAGAACCTATATAATAAGCATAATCAGGTATTCACATATACAGTCTAGGTCTATTCTGCAACTTCATTACTGTACTGTACTGAGTTCAAACACATATTCGTAAATTACATTTTCTTTTAATCATAAAGTTCTTCACTCGTATTGCATCATCAGTAATTTTCCTCTTGGCCCTTTTAACAGCTGCTACCCTTAGAGGAAATGAGAACAATCTTTTTCTGTCTGGCTGGCAATAAAAAATGTGCGGAACTACATCACGTTTCATTGTCTTTTTGCCACCCAAGAGTTTAAACAAACCAATAAATCTTAGCTATAAGAATTTATTTAAATAATATGCTTTATTAACAAATAAGCCCAGTAATAAAAGGTGGTAGGTACGCTTTATATTGGTATATTAAAATAACGTCTTTATATACGAAATACGAAATATAATATACGAAAATTATCTTTACATACAGAAATAGCAGTGTTCTTTAGAGAAATATTCTCATATTTCTTCTAGATGCTCTTCCATTTTGATCGACGATTTTTATCTTCAGGTATGTGAATAAAAATTTTATTTGGAGTTTTCACGGTTGTACTATAACATAGTGGCACAATGGAGTAATTATAAGTATTTTCCATTTCATACAAAAAAAAATAACTAAAATCGAATAAACAAACCAAATACGACACCAGAATAAAATTAGCAATTTGCATCAAATGGCAAATTGCATGGCCGCGGCAGCTCAATCGTCTCGACGAAAGGAGTGACGTCACAAGCAGCTCCCGCACATTTGGCCTAGTTTTAATTAGCTTAGCGAGGATTTCAACTTTAATAATTTAACGAACATTTTTCGACCTATGTTTATTGAAACTTTTTGCATTATTTTTAAACTTAGAATCCGCTGGTGAAGTTTGTCAGGCCAATTATGGGACAACCTGTATAGTGCTTACATAAAGTATGGAATAAAATTCATAAAAATATTTTTTACAAAAAATTGGACCGACGATATCAGTTGGTGCACTGAAAAATACAGAATAATATTAATTCTACTGGTGCCCATACTTTTGAAGTTGTGCAGTTGCAGTTAGATCGAAAACTTTTAGCACCAACTTCACAAGTACTAGCACCAATAGAATTAAAATTATTCTGTATTTTTCAGTGCACCAAGTAATAACGTCGATCTAATTTTGTATAAAAAATATTTATTTCACACTTTTTAGTGTTACATTAGTAACGAAAATCGTTGAACGTTCACGTATACCATTATTACCCATGTATACTTTGCTTGTATGGATATGTTATTATTCAGAAATTTACAAACATCGTTGCGGAAATACGCATATCTTAGACTTTACCACTGCTTTAACTCGAAAAACGTAACTCAATGAAAAACAATTTTAATATCGCTACAAATAATCTGGTCTTTAATAATCCATTCACTATCCATTCTCAGATTTTCAATTACAAAGGAAATTGCCTCTTCCACAAAGCGAAAATATGCAATATTTCAAATTTTAACATCGCTGAAACTCGAAAACCGTAGCTCTATTGAAAAAATGTTTAATTTAAACGTTTCCGGATATTTTCTTATCTTTAATTCTGCCATCTCGGATTTTCGATTAGCGAGAAAATATGCACACCGTCCACCCCTTTCGGGAGCGGTTTTCGAAGTGAAGGAGATTTCTGATTTGAGTTTTTATGAATATGGGATCATTTCTAACTATAAACAAGGCGCGCAGAAAAAAAATATACAGGGTGACTCATTAAAAAGTTCATTAGATCCTCGACACTTTTTTAAATAAAATACTCCGTTTATTTTTACAGCATTGGATTCTGCAAAAAATATCTACACATGTTTTGAATAACGCACGCTTAATTATATCTATCCGTAAATCATAAGAATGAGAGAATATTAGTAGAAACATGAAGAATGTTTCTTGAGAATAAGCCAAACGGTATTGAAATTCTCTTAGAACATTATCAATAAATTTTGGTGTTATATTCCGCAACTCTTGTTGTATCTTCGCCCGCAGGTCTTCTTCATCATAAGGTTTTGTTCTATACCTACTTTTTACTCTTGGTAGCCCTATATAAAGTAATCACAAGGATTTAAATCGGGCGATCGCGCTAGCCATTCCAAAGGACCTCTAGTAACAATCCAGTATTCGCCAAAGTTGACGTTTAAAAAGCCACGCACGGGTCTAGCATAATATTGATATAGCCCATTCATGCTGAAACCGCAATGATCTGTCTCGTAAATCGGGATCTTGATGATTGGGATATAACTGGGCTAGTGTAGCAATTAACTCATCCCTTGAAAAATTTAAGTACGTTACATCTGTTAATGTACCCTGGCAGGGCCAGTTGCACAAACATAGAAGTTTTGTTTACAAGAGCAAGACTAAGATGGTTGGGGCATATCTGGAGGATGGAAGAACAACGGCTGCCAAAGATACTCCTGTATGGAGAATTTTCTGAAGGAACGAGACAACCGGGTGGACAGTCTATGCGATTTAAAGATGTAGTGAACGATGACCTTAAAGTCTTGGGTATCCATAATAATTGGGAGGAACTTGCTAAAAACCGCAATGACTGGAGAAGGGCCATCTACTCTGAGGCACTACAACATCACAGAATCCAAAGACAACCGCAAAGCCAGCAAGACTTCCCATGCGATGTGTGTCGTCGAATCTGCAGATCAAGAATCGGCCTCCACAGCCATAGAAAGACACACCAACTTTAGATTTATCTTTGTAATTGTAATTTATTTTCATTCTCGGTAATCGAGTTTTGGCAATGTATATGTTGTTACACTTTGTAGGGAGAGTACGATAAATAGGGCGCCGTGATTTGACGATGGATTCTGATAATACACCCGATATAAGGCGAAAATCAAGTGTAACAATTTTAGTTTTCGCTTAGTTTTCGAGACTATGGCCCTTTTTGTCCCGAAAAACTAAAGGGAGCTTGGAGCAAAAGGGGTGTTAGGTGGGAAAAATTATGCGTGTAGAAATAGAAAAGAAGTCGTACTTATCAGAAATCAGACTACCGTCCCAACGAAGTATTTTCTTGAAAAATTCACGTTCAAGCAATGAAATACGTTGCCTCAATATCTAAAAATATATAGAATAGTATGCGTCTTGCCTCGCATCTAGCGATAAATAATTGGATATTTTGAAATAACTGTACGTATTTCTTTAACCTATGGTTAGAGGTCAATGATATACACGGACTAATTAGTGTTTCAAATAGTAGTAAAGCCGAAGATGGGAGAGTACGATAACTAGGGCGGATTCTGATAATACACTCCTATATAAATCGAAAATTAAAAGTACCGATTTTCGAGTTTTCGCTTAGTTTGCGAGATATTGGCCCTTTTTGTAGAGGTAGAAAAGAAGTCGTACCTCGTTCTTACCAGAAATCACTTATTTAAGCTTATTTCCAATTTCAATTCGCTGGATGTTGTCTTAATATTTATTAGACTGTGGTTGACTAGGTTTGTGTTTGGTAACAAGTTTGTTTCCTTAATATTTGCTAAACAACTACATTTTAAAATTCTATTTTATGTTCATTTATAATTTTACTGCTTGGTGTCTTTAATACTTATTAGACTGTTGTTGGCTAGGTTTGTGTTTTGGTAACAGGTTTGTTTCCTAAATATTTACTAGACAACTCCATTTTAACCTTCCATTTTATGTTTATTTCTAATATCGTTCAATGGTGTTTTAATATTTATTACACTATTGTTGGCTTGGTTTGTGTTTTGGTAACAGAAATGTTTTCTTACTAGATAACTCCAGTTTAACCCTCTATTCTAAGTTTATTTTCAAACCAAATGTATAAAAGTACTGCTGCATAAAGATATAGTTATCACTATACCATTTGTTTTCCCCTCTCAGCACTCAGCACCCCTAGCCCCTATTCACTCCATCCTTCCGGGGCAATACATCGAAAAATAAGCAAAAATTCAAACTGGACACTTTTGATTTTCATGTTATTTTGGACGAGACTGGACGACTAAGCATAGTTAGCTATTTACACTCGAAGTGCACCCAAAATACTGTGAACTTGGGCGTCGTGAGATACATGTTAGTAGCATAGTATATATTTCAAAAATATCTAATTCTATAAAATTATGGAATCATGATTTCCCTTGCCCCAAGCAGAAAGGCCTGGTTGTACATTCAAGCTGTTTTAGCTATGATTTGGTAATTCACCCCATAAATTTGGTAGATGTAAGCGATAGGTTGTCATTTCCTTCGATTAGGTAATTATGCTAATCTAAGATCTAACTCATACATATGTAATGTCCAATCTAAATTGTAAAAAAGACCATGTATATAGAGAAACTGGTAGTACAAGTGGTTGTCTCTGGTACAAGTAATAACCTTTATAGGATATTAGTAAATCTATGGGCAACGGCCAGAGTATATCGATCGGAAAATTATAAAATAAGCTGTTCCGTAGAGTGATGCTATCAATTTACTTGCTTATTAAGTATTCTTTATATGAAATACTTTGAAATCTAAAATACGAACTGATATTTCAAAATATTCAACTGTTTATCGCTAGATGCGCGACAAGAAGCATACTTTTCTATGTATTTTCGACCTTTTAGATATAGAGGCTGTTGTAATTTACTATTTAAATTCTATTTAGTTTGTATTTTAAAGACCCATGTATGTTCTATTTCTATATATATATATATATATATATGATTGACATATATATGTTTATTTATTTTTACTTCCCTCAATAAGGGAAGTATTATATTCACGTAAAAAAATCGACCTCGAGATTTTTGCTGATATTTACGTTTTGGGGTTCCTAGATCACGAAAATCATGGTATCTCAAGTCCGTCGGTCTGTATGTCTGTAGTCTGACTGTAGTCTTTTGGCGTTGTAGCTCAATAACGGCTTGACCTAGGACAACGAATTTTGGTATGCATCCAAAATATTAAGTGTCAATATAAGAACGGTAGAAGCGACGAAGTTGTTTCCATCTCTAAGCGGGGTGGTTTGTCGAGGGAAGTCATAGGTAAAGGCTTTTACCAATTTTTTCATTTATATAAATAAATATGTTGCTAACGTACATGATATAAACATTTGTCATTTTACATTCTAACATTCCCTCTTAAAATACAAATATTTGTACTATACTTAGCATAAAACATATTGTTTTCTAACACACTTAGTAACACTAAATAATTGTTTATTTTGAAAATAACAGCAACATATTATGGTTTATAGCATCTTGAACATGATAGCAGTCTTGAATTTCTCAAACTTTTGTCTTGATGTGTTTTTATAAGCTTGATTTCTTTGGCGCATTCTGCAGTCGCAATATACTCTGCCTCTGTTGACGAGGTAGCCAGCACAGTCTGGTTTCTTGAACGCCAGTTGATTGGTCCTCCATTGTGAAGTATGATATAGCCACTTGTGCTCTTGCAGTCTGTTCTGTCACCCGCGAAATCCGCATCACAGTACACTTCGAGTTTGATGCTGTCTTCATCTTCACTCTCTTCGTTTTTCCTATGATAAAGCAACCCGCAGTTCTTAGTATCTTTCAGATATCTCAAAGTTCTTTTTTACATTTTGAACATCTTTCACTTTAGGATTTTCCATTAAACGACTTTCATAATTAACGGCAAAACCTATGTCAGGACGAGTCTTGCAACTTACATACCTACGGCTTCACGATATGGAAAGCTATTTTCTTCTTTGGTGTCTTCTTCAGGTATAGTTCCCTCTGGAGCTAGTGGTGTCTTCATAGGCTCGCAACCATTCATGTGGTACTTTTCTAGGACTTTGGTTACATAATTTTCTTGACAGATAAATATTCCTTCTTTGTTCTGTTGAATGTGCATTCCTAAGTATAAGTTTAGATTTTCTGAAATAGACATTTCAAATTTTGTTTTAAACTTTTTCAGTAAATTTTCAATTATCTTAATATCCTTGCCAATCACAATTCCATCGTCTACGTGAAAAGCTATGTACATCTCTGAAGATGCACTGATCTGACTTCAGTTGAATTAGACCTTCTTTCATCAGGAAGTCTGTAAAAGTTTTATTACATCTACATGGAGCTTGTTTCAATCCATAGAGTGCCTTTTTTAACAAGCATATTTGTTCAGTTTCTTTGTAACCTTCAGGTATCTTCATGTAACTTTTGTCTACCAATGTTCCATAGAGAAAGGCACTTTTCACATCAAAAACTCTCAAGTGATAATTTTGCTCTGCCTCAATAGCAAAGAACAGTCTCAAAGAGCTAACATCCACAACAGGACTAAACAGATCTTTGAAATCAATTTCTGTTTCTTGTTCACATCCCCTGACAACCAGTCTGGCTTGATATCTGCTGTCATCCTTGACTTTGCAAATCCACTTTCCAGTCAGAATTTCTTTTCCTATAGCTTCAATAGGATGCACTAGTTCCCAATTATTATTTTTCTCAAGTGCTACTTTCTCATCATATATTGCTTTATTCCATGCTTCTTTCTCATATTTGTCCTTGCCTTGAATTTCTTTGATTGTCAGCATGATATATTCGCCAAAGCGTTGTGGTCTTTTCAGATTATTTTTGTTTCTTAGGATTCTTCTGTTTTCTGAAACTTGTCGTTCCCTCTCATTTTCATCAAATTGTTTCTCTTCAATGTGATCTTCTTGCTCTTCTAGTTCAGAATATTCTTGGTTATCTTGATGTAGATTTTCTTCATTATCATGTTGTGCAATTTCTTGATCTTCCTCTCCTTTGATAGAAAGCTGAACATTATCATTTTCATTTTGCTGAGGCAACTGATTTGTGAATTTTCCATCTCTTGAACAGTAGCTCTGGCTTTATTGAAAAGAGTAAGATTCAGCCGTTCACTTTTATCATTGTACTGAGGTATATCTTCAATGGTGTAATCCAACACTTTACCCTTATTTCTGCGCCATTCTCTGAAATTTTTACCCCTGTACTCTCCTCCTCTATCACATCACATTTTGAGATTGAAATGGATTCTGCTTCAGCTATATACTCTTTCATGTAATCATCCGTCTCATCTTTGGTTTTGAGAAGATAAACCTTTAGGAAATGGGAATAGTCGTCCATGATAGTCATTACATAACTCTCTCCCTCCTCGGTCTCAGGTGTTATTTTACCGCATAAGTCTGTGTGAATAATTTGTAGTGGTCTATTTGCTCTTTTTCCTACAGAATCAAAAGGGTTCCTCGCTAATTTGGCAATTGAGCAAGGTTCACAGATTTGTGACAAATTTGCTTTTTTTAAAATATCTGGCGCACCATCACACAAATCACTAATTTTCTTCATGTCTAAAAAATTGAAATGTCTCAGCTTCGTATGCTATTTCTTTATTTCATTTTCTTGATTTTCTGTGAGCATAACTTCTTTTTCAGTACTATTATCTGTAGTTTGCTTTAGATCAATGAGATAGAGTCCTGACTCAGTCTTTTCACCTTGTAGAACGATCTCTCCATGTATGTCAACATCACAGTCTTTTAATATTTTCACTCCTTTGTTATCAAAAAGTAACAACACTACCTTTGTTTGTTGCTTCTCCAACTGAGAACAAATTTCATGTTAATGTTGGGGCATATATAACATTATTTAGAATTACATTATCTCCTTCCACAGTACCTTCTATATTTGCTTGAATATTTTGACCCCTTTTGCAACATTGATGTTTATTTCATCTATTTCTCTTAAATTCTTCAAAATTTTCTTTCCATGAGCCATGTATGATGTATATACAAACTTTGTGTCAACTTCTTTTTCGTTTATTTTAGAGTAGTAATTTTCTGAAAAGTATGCAATTTTCACACTTTTCACTTACACGATTATTTTTTTTGCAATAAACACAAACAGGCTTTCCTGGAATAGGTTTGTAAAAACAGTGACTCTGTTCATGATTTTCACGTTGACAATACCCACAAATTTTCTTCATATTTTTATGCTGTTTTTGTCTATTTTGCTTCTGCTTGTTTTTGTATTGATTATCTTTCATGAACGTAGTCTTAGAAACTGCTTTTTCTTCGTTCTCGCTGTCTTTTTCTAATCTTTCTTCTTATGTCCATTTGCAATTTATTGAGGTGGTACACGATGTTTTGACTAATATTAGCAATTATATACTTTCCTCTATCGAATTTGAAATTGTAGAAATCCTGCAGCAGAGATTGTAGCCGTTGTACAGTATTCTTCTTGAAAATTGTGTCTAGTTTGGAATACATTTCATGAGATGTGTCATAGTTCATAATATACACTTTAATTTTCTTGTCGATGGTTCTCATGATACAATATTTGGCCTTACAATCCTTTGAATTCCATTTCCTGAGGTCTTCTGTTTTATCGGTGGTAGGTTTCTTCTCTCTTCCTTCGACGACATCCAGTAGATCTCTTGCTCCGAATAGAATTTTTATTTCACAATTCCACAGCTGAAATATTGAGCTGTCTTTAAGGGTTAGAATTGCAGCAAAATCATCATCTTCTTTATACGCCATTATCTTGAGTGTCTCAGACTCACGCTTCCTCAATAACACAAGGACTTTTACTGCTTTTCAATTTACAGAATTTCTGGGCCCATAACCTGTTGTAATTTACTATTTAAATTCTATCTAATTTGTATTTTAAAGAACATGCATTGTTCTTAGTTTATATATATGATTGACATATATCTTTTTATTTATTTTTTCATATATATATATAAATATGTTGCTAACGTACATGATATAAACATTTGTCATTTTACATTCTAACAGAGGCAACGGTGTAGTATTTGAAACGTATGTCGTTGCTTATTTCAAAACAACAATAATAGCGGCTAGACAAGAGCCAAGGAGTGCAAGATGTAATTTACAGTGATTCATGTGAATATTTTGAAAACTTAATAATATATAGGGTGTTTCATTCACAAAAGAGTCTTATATCACGCATTTGTGAGACACCCTTTAAATTTAGACAATACTGCTATGCTACAAAAAACTTCACATTATTTCCTTTAATTTTTGCACTGTTCAAACTATAGCATTGGTTTTAATTAAATTTGTTTTTTACTGTATAGGAAATAAAGACCAAAGTAAACAAAAAATAATCCTTCTAATCTAACATGCCTTGTCATTTTACATATCCATAGACTAATAAATATAAAAAATAATGCCAAAGCGCCAGCATTGCTAAAGTTAAAAGTGAATGTAAAACTGCTAGGTATTTTCATTTTATTCGTATTATCATCTCTCGCCTTAACACTGCCGATTTGATTATGTCTGGCACAGATAAGATATATGTCTGGCTCTTCCTATATCAAATCAAAACGTTTGATCTATGCGTTTGATATTAGTCTTTATATTTGTCTAAGGATATTATTTTTTTTCTGCTGCTGTGATATTACAGTGACTTTATACAAGTCACTATATTAGATATCAGATCGCTCTGCCATCTCTTGGTAGAAATAGGCGTTGGCTCTGAATCTTAGTAATTTTCTTGTTGGAGGTAGTGTTCTCTGTTTTATTGGAATATTTGCTACCATAAGAATTTTAGTCCCGTTTCATATTTATTAGATACCTATGTTGCCATATTTATTATAAAAAATCAACTCACCCACTTCTTTGTATGTTATTCTCTTAAGATCATAAATCCTACCACTAACATCTCGGCTTCTGATAATACACCCCTATATAAGACAAAAATCCTGAGTAAAATTTTTCGAGTTTTCGCTTATTTTTCGAGATATTGGCCCTTTTTGTCCAGTCAAACTTACTGGAGGTTGGAGCAAAAGAGATGTTATGTGGGGGAAAATACGCGTGCAGAAGTAGAA
This sequence comes from Crioceris asparagi, assembly GCA_958507055.1. NCBI lineage: Eukaryota > Metazoa > Arthropoda > Insecta > Coleoptera > Chrysomelidae > Crioceris > Crioceris asparagi. The sequence continues at coordinate 34,112,547 of OY293828.1, forward strand.
AATTAGTCGAACTGTGGTTGGGTAGGTTTGTGTTTTGGTAACAGGTTTGTTTCCTTAATATTTGCTAAACAACTACGTTTTGAAATTCTATTCTATGTTCATTATTTGGTGTCTTTAATATTTATTAGACTTTTTTTGGCTAGGTTTATATTTTGGTAAGAGGTTAGTTTCCTTAATTTTAACTAGACAACTACATTTTTAACTTTTATTTTATGTTTATTTATAATTTCACTGCATGGTGTATTAATATTTATTAGACTGTTGTTGGCTAGGTTTGTGTTTTGGTAACAGGTTTGTTTCCTTAATATATACTAGATAACTCCAACTTAATCCTCCATTCTAAGTTTATTTATATGTTTTTGCAAACTAAATTTATAAAATTATTGCTGCATAGAGATATATCACTATACCTCTTGTTTTCCCACCCAGCACCCCCTATTCACTCCATGCTCCTTGGTCAATACCTCGAAAACTAAGCGAAAATTGGTACTCTTGATTTTTATCTTATTTTGGGGAGTTTTATCAAAATCCGTCGTCAAATCGCGGCGCCCAAGTTATCGTACTTGAGTCACAATCTCATAGGTATGCGTTTTATCTTAGACCATTGTATCCATCCACATATCTTGTTTTATTACCTTTTAGATATGTTATTTTAATTTCTCATACTCCATCGCAATCCATTCTCGCGATTTTACCACGTCCATACCAATTCGTCTGCATGTCTTAGATGTCCGTACAAACATATCATCTCGGCAACATTGCTGAGCGTTTTTTATTTATCGGGCTAATTAAGTATTACACTAACCAAATTACTACTACTAATATATCAATAAATCACTACCTATTTTGCACATCCAGTAGCCCTACCCATTCCACTCTCGCGTGAGCTTGTTAGGGGTTGTCGAGCTAAAATTTAAATTGGAATGTCTTTCTATAATATATTCCTGCGCATCTAGCAAAAAATTGACAAGAATCGATGGGGTCCTGTTCTACACATTTACCAAGGTATAGGTTCTTTGTCTCTGGTATAGGTACCTACTTGATTTTTGTGAACAACTGATTGAAAAACTTCCTTACAGCCTTCGTGAAAATATAGAAAATATCTACTTTCACTAGAGTTGCAGATAAAGAACAGACAGGCATAGGCGTAAACCGTTAGCCGACTATAACCAGCTAACTGCAACCAAATTCCCCTATAGTTTCTTAGAAAACTCACTAGGAGATATGAATTAGTCGGGTCAATTATTGAACATTCAAAATTATAGCCCAAGCAATAGATATTTTTCCTTGACAAAAATAGCAGCAGGATACTGATGGCCAATGGCCATAACATGCGAGGAAGATCTCAGTTATATTGTGCTTAGTCGCATTTATCATTTTCTTTTTATTATTAACAATTGAAGACAAATTATCGTATATTTTCGCTTGTAAAACAAAATCTTTGTGGAGATAAATCGTAGGGAATTGAAATGTGAAGACAATGAGTACCAGGGCGACCCTTATCTGATTATTATTAAGGAAAAAAACAAAGAGAAAATAGCGTTTAAAAATAATCATAGTGCAATCATTTTTTTGTGTAGCGCAGCCTCTCTACAGAAAATGAGATACTGGATAAGATATTGCTGTGCGCTGTCTGGGCCCTGTTCAAATGTTAGTTCTGGAGATCATTCGATTTCAATTTTCTTCTCCACCATTTTCACAATCCTTATCGTTCTCAGCCCTGTTTGCACGCATTTCTCACTTATTTCGAAATCTTTTATCGAAAATGAAGACCGTAGTTTTGTAATACAATGCCTTATTCTTCAATATCCGTTTTGAAAATTGATATCAACTGATCTCCAAAGCATCCAGCCGCAGTAGAAAATAGGGCTTTAAAACGTCTAATTGTACAGAAACTGTGTTACAACTTGCAGATTGCTAACGCTATGATTTTTTAAAAAACGCCTTTTTGTCTCCCTTAATATGAATCAGATGGGATCCTTTTAATTACCTTCCTATTTTAATTTTCTTGATTTCTTCCTTTCAGAAATTTAACATAGCTTTAATATTAGAAGTGAAAAAGCAAAAAAAAACGATAATTTGTCTTCAATTATTGTTAATAAATAAAAGAAAATGGTAAATGAGAGTAGGAACTTTGGCATAATATAACTACGGACTGTCTTTCATGTGATGGCTCCATCGATATCTTATTGATATTTTTGTTTATTCTGCTCTATCGCATGGTCTAAAAGGAAAATTGAATACAACACACCTTTTGCGATGTAATTAAAGTTTTCATAATGGATTGGGACAAAAAGAGTGCTTGTATAGGCTCTTTAATTTATTTTGTTGTACAATGTTAGAAAATTGATACAATAATGACTTTCATTACTTATTTTATTTTAAAAATATCGCTACATTGTATTTATTTTCAATTTGAAGCCTTGTAGAATAGGTGCCTGGCTCTTGTAACTTAATGGTTCTGAAAATCAAGAATTAAATTCAATTTTTAAGGCTGAGAAAGCTTATTCTACGAAATTTACCAGAACTAACTTTCTATATGCCTTTGAGACTTCGTGAAGGAATCAGTAAGCCTCTTGAACTAAAAAGTTTGGAGATTCCTAGAAATAAAACAATAATTTTATTGTATAAATAAACAATGTACATTATTATCTAGATCGTTAATGTAGTTTCTAGTAATCTATGTAAATATTTAGAGCATTTGTATTGATGGATAATTAGTTGACCATAAAACATGTATTAAGATATAATGAGTATCATGTTCAACACCCTACAGAATGTAATTTTAAAGATATTTATTATCAATTTATCATGACACCTATCTTTCTTATATTACCCAAATGTTTGTCAATGAAATCAATTACCTTGCTCTTTACATTTTCGTGTCCTTTTTGAACTATAACTAACGAGTTGGTGGATCAAACCGAATTGTTAAATCAATATTTTCAAAAATTGAGGGGGAAGCATCAAATGAACTATTGGCAATGCTCATCTTGTTGTTTTGGGAGTTCCATTCATTTTCCAGGCTAAAACAAATAGCGTACTTACGGTTTGATTCAGCTACTATCTATTAGTATGATTGTGCAAAAACTATACTGACCAGTAACCATTTTATTTCATTATTACTCTCAACTTGTTTAGTCTAGTCATAATACAAAACAGCACAGGATTCTGAAATCAACAAACCGTACTTCCATCATCCAAAAAGTACCTGTAAATTTCAGAATTTATATTTTATAAAGTAAAATAGTGAACTTACCTTCGTAAATTTCCACGACTATCAGAACAATATTGCTGCCTGAATGAGTTGAATAAATATTATGCCTTTAGCTCATAGTATAGAAGATTTTTGAACAGTTTGAGATATACCTCCTGATAGTAACTATCTTCTGTTGGTTTCTAAGTTTTGGATCCAGTATTTTCCTGTGCATAAAATTAATATTAACATTTAAAAGTAAAAGTATATTTTCAGAACAAAGCAAGATGACAAAATCACGGACTATAAAACGTGATCCGAACTACCGGATAACAATATAACTTGAAAATAGCACTAAATTTTGACAAGAACACATATAAATTTTAACTAACATAACAAATATACCTTTCATGATGAATAAGTCTTCTTGAATAATGTATAACATTAATCAGATTATTAGATTCTTGATCAGACAATGGACATAACCCATAACCGCCATAACCTTTAAATTTTTATTGCATTTTTCGTGAAGTGTCATAATTCGTCAGTGCTCGGTATTGGGCTCACAGAAGATAGCCCCGCAAAAATAATTTTTTTTCTAATTTTCGACTATTTTACTAATAAGTCGTTTGTTCATCGTTTGTTCTTGATTGTTCATCGTTAGTTATTGTTTGTTCTTTATTTATTAATTTAAAAAAAATTAATTGAAAATCTACCGTCAAGTTAGCCCCGCTATTGCAGTTTTTAATATTATGCTATCAAAAATTACTTATATCTATTGGTTTTTGATTGTTCGTCCATAAATAATATTTGTTCTATTGCGAAATTGCTGATTTCTGGGTAATTAAACGTCAGTTCAAGAATTTGAGGTTAATTATACTTGAATTATCGTCATCATTATATCTATAATTAAATGTGTAGATATACTAACAGTAATAATTAAATCTTGGGTTCAATGATTCTAGATTGAAAATCTCGTATCTAAAAATCATTGATAAAAATAATTGTATCGATTTCTATATTACTTTAATTTTTTTTCTAGTCAAAAACTTTGCTTATAAAATTCCGCAATACTTAGAGGAAATAATGACGTTTTATTTGGAAACTGGTATGCTGATCATAAATCCAGTAGACTTGTAAGTGCAATAAAATTTTAATAAATCAGCATTAATAATTATTGAATTATATTTTTTGTAATTACAGGTGTTTTACGTTTGAGTGTAGCTCATTTATATATAACATGATAAGGAGTACAAATATATTTTGGCACCCATTGACACACAAAAAAACAATTGTAATATTTTTCATCAATATTATCCACCACTATGTAAATATTGATATGAATGGTAAGATTTTTTAAAATTTATTTTGTAATTTCTACCAAAGCAACATTATTTCGAACTCGGACTAAATCTGAAGTAATACTTATAGAGTAAAATGACGTAAACTTATCATAAGTCGATAAATTTTCATTCTTACAATCGTATTGCTCGGTAATTATTGATGTCAACTTTAATATTTAAGTATAAATTTTTTATTAATTTATAAATCAAAAAATTGGATATTATTGCATTTATGTTCAGTTTTACTTATATATTTACTTATATAATTATAAATAATTGAACGTGCATGTTTAAAAAAAATATTCATTAAGGTGTGCTCATGAATATTTTTGCTTTATGTCATTGCTTATATTGATAGACAAATGACAAACGACTATTGTCTTATTTCACACGTCTTTCTGGAAATTTTGGTCGTTCAGGTTCAGTTTATAGCTATACTGCATAATAACGAAATAATTTTATTTTTTTTTGTCTATAAAGTTATTGGTTAAAACTAAAATTAATTACTTCTTCTCAACATTTAGTTTTAAAAAAAATGTGATTATCTTAATTTAATGCATGTAGTTTGTTAAGTAAGTAATTGTTAATTACTTTGAAAATGTTAATTATTGAGATGCTAATTGATTTCTTTTGTTTCCAGAGTATTGCGTGAAATACATTAATATAATGCCAGCAATATCAGTTGTACCTGTTGATTTAGCAGTTAATACATTAATAAAGTATATAACATATTTCAATACTGACAAATTACCAGAACATAGTTCTAGAGTATGGCAAGATATATCTGATGACTTAAAAGGATTGTGGAAAGTTCCAGCTGTAAGAATTAATGTACGACAAGATAGAAGGAAAATTTTAACACTTGCTCGAGAATAATGTAGAATTATTAATCAGAATAAAGAAAATATACCTTCTAATTTGAATGTTTCAACTACCAGTTCTAATAACTCTAATATTACAAATGACTTAAATGACAGTGATAATAAGGAAGAAAATAGTGAACTTGGATCTCCAGTGAATGACAACGACGATGACTGTGAAGATTTCCACGTTACAATTACACGAGAGCAATGGAATCTAATGAAACACGACAAGCCATTTATTTACAAAGGTCGCAAGTACTATGGTTTTGAACCTGGTGTGTGGACAAATATTGTTTCGTTTGCTTTTTGGGAACAATACCGTCTCAAATGTGCTTTTGTATTTAAACGTGGTAAAATTCGTGGAAGTAATAACTATGCAGTTATGAGTGGGCAATGTAAAGATCGCTCTTGTCGTAATTCTGTTCGTGGAATTATTAAAGATCCTCCTTTAGATGACGGGCCGGTTGTTATCACCATGAAGTGCAGGGACACTCGTTATTCCAAGCATGCCGATGTGAAACGTCCTCTAAATGGTAAAAAACGTATCGAAGTTCAGCAAAAATTACTACGTTCTGGTGTTCTAGGTTGGAGGAAAGATGAAGCTAAAAAGATTTTAAAACCTGGAGATACTGGATCGCCTTTTTTATACAACTTAAGCACACTTCACCAAGCTAAAAAAGAAGCGACCGATAAAGAACTTGGAATTAAATCAGATGATCGAAGAGACACGATATTAGCTATACGTCAAATGAATAAGGATCCACTGTATGTTAATTCTATTTCATGGATTAGTGATACACCGTTCTTTGTCTTTTATGCAACTCCAACACAATTTCATACTTACGCAGAATATTTGCGAATTCACAAACAGCACTCATCAATATGTATTGACGCAACAGGTGGATTAGTTAAAAGACTATCAGATTCTGGGGATAAAAAAATTGGTCATATATTTCTGTATCAAATTGTTATTAATTTTGATCATACTACCATTCCAGTTTATCAAATGCTATCAGAAAAACATAGTGCACGGTTTATTGCTTTTTGGCTTTCTGAATGGGCAGAAAAAGTTAAATTACCACAACAAGCAGTCTCTGATGGATCCCGAGCTCTTTTAAATGCAATGTCTATTGCATTTAATGGTAAATCTTTAAAGGATTATATTAACTTTATGTTTGAAAGTATAACCACCAATGCTAATGTACAACCACGTACTTTCATTAGATTAGATACAGCGCACTTCCTTCATGCAGTCAGCAGCTGGAAATGTTTTCAATCTGCCCTGCATAAAATCGTGAAATCTTTTTTTCTATACTGTGTAGCACTAATGATTGATTGTGAAGAATTATCTAAATTGGAAGAAATTTTTATGATGATATTAATGGTGTGTAACACAGAATTTGAAGATACAATCATTGCTATAGGTGACCAGATGATTTCTCCCCGTGAAGCTAGAACATTTTTAGAAAAATTAGTGTCAAAACGCAACCTTGATCTCACTATTATGGATTCTGTCGAAGTTGACTCTGATAAAACTGTAATTTTTGAAGAATTATCATCACAAGCTACTGATGACAAAGGGTGGTCAGTAGCTCTTGTTACATGGATTGAAAATCTTTGTAAAAAAGTCAACACTACAATTTTTATTGGTCAAAAGCTTAACACCCATTATGTCCCGGGCTTGTATACTGATCTCGTTAATAAGATGAAAGATTTTCCACTTTGGACAAATGTATGCACACCTAAGACTATGTCACGGCCAACTTCTTGTTACGTTGAAGCAGACTTCAAAGACCTGAAAATGAATCTAAATAAAAAAGTAAAATTACCTACGACAGTAAACAAGTTTTTAAAATTACATATTGCTGACATTTTGGGTGGAGTGAATATATTCCGATCAAAACTAACCAAATTTGTAGTCGACAATTCGTCTGATAAGTATCAAAAAAAACCAAAGGAAGAGAATGAATATGAAAATTGGAAAGGATTAGGTAAGAATGAAACTGCGACAGATTATGATTGGACATCGGGTTATGGAAATGTGTCGAATAAAGCTGAACATGATGCAAATGATTCAACTACCGAGTCGGAGAATCTTCTTGACTTGGTGATAAATACCAATTTAGCAAAGAAGAATATAGATCAGAATGATTCTGTAACTACATTTGACATTACTCATGATCATAACTATAGCTCTATAAGTATTCAAGAAACATCTGAAGACTCAAATATTAATATTAGCATTGTTAATGATAAAGAAATTGATCGCAGCTCTAATGAAGAACTATTATCCAAACACAGAAACAACCAAAATGATTCTGCAGTTTCATTTGAAGAGCATCTAAATAATCTTAGTGAAAACCAAAATTTTGATAAAAAAAAAATGATTGCCTTGATATTAGTATCACTAGTGTAGAAAATCACGAAAGGTTAGATGCGGACTTAATAAATACTAACATTCAAATTGTGACTATTAATTCTACTGATTCTCTGGATGATAATATTACTAATTTATCATCATTTACGAAACATCTTGATAATGAAAAAAAAAATATTCATAAATTTTTAACAGTAAAACAAGATAGTGAACCTTTATCTTTGGCAATGGAAAACATAATGAACCAAAAAATGTTGGAGAAAAAAAAACGGTCATTACTTCCAAGATTGTCCAGAAACAGCTTTATTAAACAATTTAGTTGAAGAAAAGTCCAAATGTACCAAAAAAATAAAAGATTTTTTACTTCTTAATGGTACTAAAACCGGTCCAGTGAAATTTAAAGGTAATCAATGGACAGTATTGAATACTTGCCCTTTTGACTCAATAGTTCAAGTCATGTTCACAGCAGCAATCGATAATACTCATTATCGTGACTTTATAAATAATTCTGACCTGTCAATATTTAAATTTGTAAAAAGTTTCATAAAGACTGGAGTTACGGTAAATATTTATGAGCAACGCATTGCGATTTTACATCCTATTTATCACCCGAAAAATTTGGATGAAGATAGTTCAAAATTAAAGGTTGCTCCTTTTATAAATTGCATCAGTAATGTCATCCAGCTTTGGCGAAATTTACATGAAGATGCACCAAGTGTTATTGAAACTACTTTATGCTCAAATAGTTCTTGTCAAATTTCTACGCGAACTTTCCCAGCTATAAGTGCTAATCACAGAATAATAACAAGACATGGATTTATAGCTCTTCAAAAAGCTTTAGAATTTCATTACAAACTTCACAATGTTCGTTGTCCAGGTTGCTTTAAGGCAATTGCAACTCGTGTCACTGTTCCACAAAAATATTTATTTATTGAATTAGATATACGAGACGAAAAACGAGGAACGGACGGAAAAAAATGTAAATTGAGTGAGCTTCCAATTTATTTAAATTTGCAACTCAAAAACAATGAGAAATCTAATACTAATTTACGATATAGGTATATTTATTACATTTGTTAATTTTCTTATTTTAAGCACATTTTTGTAAATAATATTATAAATTGGCTTATTTTCAGAATATCTGGCGTTGTAGCGTTTAATTCGGGTCATTACTTTGCTTATTGTCGAAGGCTGGGAGGTAATTGGCAGTTATACAATGACTTGTCAGTAAAACCTGAATCTGTATCCGTTCATCAACAAGCTGAATTACACGCAGCATTCTACATATTAGAATAATAAGTTTTTTGGAGAAGCTAACTATCAATGAATATTGATTTAAATCATTATCAATATTTAAATTAATATTAATATCATTACTAAAATAGTGATATGAGGATCATCGATCTCGCTGAGTTATTCGAAATTATTCAACATCTGATGGACATTAATATACGGAAGTATCTCCGATGGATATATTAAAGGTTAATTGATTATTATATTTAATAATTTCATTATAAAATTATAACTGTTTTTTTCAATTTGTAAATTTTATCTATTTTAGGTCTTGATAAGATCGTGAAACCATTGGAGTTTATATTTGTGTTGAATAAGTAAAAGGAATAAACTACAAATCTGGTGAGTCATTATACGCGTATTGAAATTATTTTTATGAGATGAATATTAATCATAATAAAATTTAACATTTTACAGAATAAGCATGTCCCAAGAATGCTTTCGTCAAAGTGCTACTAAGACCACAAGATGCTATAAGGCTGATACTCTTGTACTCATTACTACGTGATACGAATTAAAATTTAAGGAAAAAAAAACTAAAATTCTCGCAATAAAGATATTATGATTTGATTGTACGAAAAATACAATTTTTATTTAATAAATTTTTATTTAAATTCTATTTTATTATTTAACTTGTATAAAATTCGTATTCAAGGTAATTTTCGAGCTATTTATTCAATCATAATTAATCGTGATTAATTATCATGCGAACTTTATGGTTTAAACATTTGTAGATTTTCTAATTATAGATTCATTCTCCAAACAAGTTTTAATTTAATCGTTGAATAACTGGCTCTTAATAAATGTAATTTTAACAAATATTTAATTTATGGGCATCGTTACCCTCTAATACACTCTACCAGATGTAATCCATATATGTTGATCATTACTCATTAAGCGGGCAAAATACTTAATGTGTTATAATTCCTATAGTTGTTTTATTGAAAATGGTTTTTAATAATATAATTTTAAATCTGTAAAAAAAATTATAAAAAAATAATCACATGATAGTAATCACATAACCTAAAAGGCATTTTATCAATTTAATTTTATTAAGAATTACTTTTTTACATTGATTATTTTTATTAAAAAAAGTATTCTTCATTGATAATGCTTGTGAATGATTATTTTTTTATATGCTTCTCAAACACTATTTATGAGTGAGCACATTATTTTATTTATTTAATTATTTGAATTGTACTGTATACAAATTAGTTGTTTTTGTAGGATTTATACCTAATTGCACCTAATTGTTTTTTTTATAACCATTAAAACCGCGTTTAAAATTTAAGCTTGTAGTTGACGCATGCGCTGTGAACACATTTTGCTTAAATGTATTTTACTAATTAAAATGATTAATTACACAGAAATCAGCAATTTCGCAATAGAACAAATATTATTTATGGACGAACAATCAAAAACCAATAGATATAAGTAATTTTTGATAGCATAATATCAAAAACTGCAATAGCGGGGCTAACTTGACGGTAGATTTTCAATTAATTTTTTTTAAATTAATAAATAAAGAACAAACAATAACTAACGATGAACAATCAAGAACAAACGATGAACAAACGACTTATTAGTAAAATAGTTGAAAATTAGAAAAAAAATTATTTTTGCGGGGCTATCTTCTGTGAGCCTCGGTATTGATAGTAAACGTTCGTGAATAAGCGCCTGTTGCGCCACCTAGAACATATTGCCTTCTAAAATCTCAAAACAAAGAAAAGGATAGCAAATGACCATTTGTGTGCGCAAATAAGGATGGAGCTATAGCATTATTTGTTTGTGAGACGACCACTTTTTCCCATTGAGTTGACCGTCTCTTCTTTGTCTCTGCAGCTAAGCTAAAACTCAGTATACATGCAACACTCACTTATCTATGACCATAGACATCTGAACACCTAGACCACGCATAGCCTGTTTTAGATCGATTCAACATCTCAAGACCATTATTCTTCTGGTCCATAATGGTTCGTGTACGACTGATACGACTAACATATTTGCCAAGCTTCTTATTTTTCATGGCAACTTCTGATTTATAGAGTAATAATCAAAGACATTCAGACGTAATTGAAAGGTGGTCGTTGAAATAGTTATTACTGATTATTCAGAAACACCTGCAGATTAAATTATGTACCAAATTTATATTTTACAACTCAAAATAAAAATTTTCATTTGTGAAATAAGGGGATCATCAGTCGATATCGATCGATTGAGTTAAGTGCGGCAACACAGGAAAATATAATTTAGGCGTCCGTATGAATTCGCAGGGTTTCGTCGCTAGTCGGAATATTGTTGTTCATTGTTCCATTCATAATTTGAGTGTTGCTACTGCGTTTTACAAATTTATACGCTTCTACTAAGGTACACTGTTGCCAAAATTTCCTATAGGAAAATTTTGTCTCTCTCTTACACATGGAAAATACCAAAACAATTCTCTAACAATAACAGATCGCCTTTGGATAAATGTTATGAATGAAATGCTTCGTCTAGGTGTTCAGATGTCTATGTCTATGACCATAACTGAGTATACATGCGACAATCACTTAAATATCTATGACCAACGTCAAAACAGTTATTGACCGACAATTTGGAGGTATGTTTTCTCTGCCGATAATGTCAACTCTTCATTTAACTACTGGTAAGGATTAAAATTAAGATTAAATTTTTATTTATTTCTTGGTTGAATATCTATTCAGGCTCTCAAGAACCAGCAAGGGTTGAGGGACAATTGAGGCTTTACTCGATGAAATATTGCCCTTATGCCCAAAGAACAAGGTTAGTTCTGAAAGCCAAAGGACTTCCACATGATATCGTAAATATCAACTTATTCAATAAACCGGAATGGTATTTCAAACTGAATCCTAAAGGTGAGCAGAGAATTAACGGAAATAACAAGAGATTATTTATTTAAAAAACCATGTGATAATATCGTCATTGTAGAAATTTAGATGTTTGTCTCTTTTACCTGTGCAGATCTATATAAACCCTTGTGCCTTGTAGTTATACTCTTTGATCAAAGATAATGATGATATATCCATTGATCCATATTACATCAAGGACAAGGACGTGTTCTTTAACTCTACATGTCCTTGGTCTTGTAATATTCACTCTTAATTAATAAGGATTTATTTCTAACTCGATCTTTATTGATCATTGGTTTACACACAAAACAAAAACCCCTTCCTCGAGAGAGAGAGAGTCTCGAGGCTATTGACTTTTGAATAATTAAGAGTTCATTAATAAATAATGAACTGTTAATTTGGCATTTTGTGTCTTGTGTTTGAAAGCATGCCACAAAGAATAAATTTTTAATCGCTTACGCGAATGTTAAAAGTCTCTCAATTTTAAATTTTGAAAAAAAAAACCTTCCTCATTTAGGTTCAATTCTTATATACTCTCTCTCAAGTTCCATAACATTCTAGAATCCAGTCCAATCAAGCTTAGGTTCTAGAAAAACACTAGAAAAATAATATGATGGTGTTTTCGAGATGGAAATACACGACGTGTTTTGATGACCGAATGTCAAAGTTCTGATACCTGATTGGTGCGTTTGAAAGTTCAACAGGTTTCGATTGGTTTCGCTAAACACAACGCTAGTTGCGCTTTGTATCTCGAAATCACCATTAACCTTCATCATAATAATACCCTTGACATGACATGTGACATGAATCCCAAGCTGCACAGAACATAGAACGTATACTACAAACCCTTCTTTACGATAAAAAAAAAACATAGTAAAAAAAGTTATTTCACAACATATCAACATAGTCTTTTTGCCACACTGGTTTCTGCTTGATGCGAAATGGGCGTGATGAAGCAGGTATATCTACATCTTTGGTTGTTTTTGGTGATTGCTTCTCCTTAAGCTCCTCGGGTTGGTCTGCAGAAACTTCAGGTTATTGATTTTACGGTTCCTCTTTTCTTATGCCTTCTTAGAGACCGTATGGGTGTATCAACCGATACGATTGGACCCACTACAGATGTAACAATCCCTGTGTCTTCTTCAAATTTAGAGTCTGACTTTTGGTAACTAAAAGGCCTTTTGATTAAAACTTCATATTGACTTGTTGAAAACTGAACTAAATTTCAGTCTTTCCGCTGCCTTATTATAAGCCAGAGAACACCTACCTCCAAGAGAATGGTAACTTCCATGTTAATTTCGTTGACTATGTTTTGACCTTGAAGTACAACTAGCGCTGAAGATGTTTACTCGCAAACTAACATGGCGGCATATTCAAAGTTTAGTAAAACTATTATCCTAGCTTATAAATAGAGAAAGGAATACAATCTTCAGAAATTGTTGAAGGAAATTTTTAGAAAATAACTTTCGAGATTATTCATTTTACTTTTCATGATAGTCATCAGAAATGTAATATAAATGCTGAAAGTTTTTTTCAAAAAATCACTCCAAAAATTTGTGAAGATTTTTATTGCTTTGGATAAATAAGAATATAAGAACTGTAAATAGTTTTAGTTCATTTTTTATTATTGCAAACTTATAACATAGAAAGAATAAATAAGCAAATCTAAAATCCACTGAATAACTTCTTAAATATGTTTTTTTGTAAGTAAACAAATTATTATATTAATTTATGGAAGTAACTAGTGCATTGTCTAAATAACTCTTTGAAACAAACAATAATTAGAGCAAATTTTGATTAGCTAAAATCTGATTTCTCATCACAAAAAATATAATGACGAAAATATCGTCATACTTTTAGAAGATACTTAATATCAAAATAGGTTTTAAGTAGAACAAGTAAACTATTTTATGAGTAGAAAGTGCATTAGTCTCCTACATATGTTAATGTATAATCCAAAATATATAAAATACACCGGTTCACTAACACTAATTACACACACAATCCACAAATGAATAACACGTGTTTCATTGTCGCTTCAGCCTTCTTCTTCAGTTTTTCCTTATTTAGATATGAAAATAAAAAGAAACAAAGATCAGTAAAATAAATAAAATTCAAGCCAGCAATCTCAAATGAAACCATACAATAAATATTCGAATGTACTCACAGAAGCATATATTGACACATTCGACGTACTCTCTCATTACACCACCAGGAACGGGATACTTCAATGCCTTCGAGGTACTTCATTTTCTGTTCGTCCACTTCCTCAGTTATTCCTCATTTGGACATGAAATTAAAAAGAAACAAAAATCAGTGCTGTATAATACAAGCAAGTAAACTCGAAAATTAGAACATCTTATGAATATTCAACTATACTCACAGAAGATATATACTGAACCATTCAATGTGTTATATCATTACTTAAATAGTAACCGGCATGTAGAAAGTGAGGCACTTCATGGACATTTCACTTTCGTTTCGTCCTTACGTTCTTCCTAAGCAAACAGCCAATTCCGTCTAGTGTACCACCACTTCACTACAATGTAAAAACATTACTACAAATCTGAGATTTGATAGAAGCATGCTAAAGTTACATTGAGAACGAAAGGTTAGACTAATAATCAAATTCTAGATGCTAACTGAAGCAATCCTTATAGGCATTTTGGTGATGGCTGTGTCATGTATGTCTAGTTTCCCAGAAGCATTAACAAGGACTTAAGTATTTATTTCGTGATAGCATTATATCTTTACTTACAGTTTGCTTAGTTATACGCCAGATAGAAGAATAGCTGGAAGTATATTATTTATAAAGCTTTTAATGATACTCGTAGCTTTACTTGATACTCCACTATCAGGATGAACTTGCTTCAAAACATTGTATAAAAGGGTAGCTCTTCTCCTTCTTCCTTCGTTTCTACTTCTTGAAATATCCTTCTTCGCCTTACAGACATTCCTGATGGCCTTTCCATATGAACTCGTTGACATTCTCCTATAATTAAGATAAAAATAACACCAGAAGATAGGAACGAGATACTTATACGTACCAATAACGAATGATAATCTTTCAATCTTAATAACAGACAAACAGTAAGTTTCCTGTGAATACGAAAAAATTGATTCAAATCTAATATAGATAAACTTTAACATTCAACAAAGCTAAGTATATTAACTAAAAATAATATAAAATAAAACAAACACATCGTTAGAAAAGAGAATTGAGGTTAGACGATGGGATTGTCGGCGCCGGATGCAGCTATTTTAAATATGACATTTTCATTCAAATTCTGCGGTTCCCGCCACATTTTGATGAGCGATACTAGCGCCGAGAATGGGAACTTTGGCAACAAACGGTCCAAAATTTCCCATAAGAGTTGCCACCGCCTGTTATAAGCATCTCGTTCTCGAACACCTGGGGCTTCGACTCGGTCTTTCATTGTAGGAATCTTATCTCGAAGCTTGCGATTGAACATAAGTTCTGCCGGACTAATACCAGTAATGGAGTGTGGTGTCGAGTGATACATGAGGAGATAATTACATAACTCCTTTTTGTAGTCCACTTTCTTCAGCATCGCAATTTTAATGATCTTATCGATACTTCGATTTTGCCTTTCTACCTCTCCGTTCGCTTGAGCTCAATAGGGTGGAGTGGTGTAATGGACAACTCTTTGCAGATATTGGCAAACTCCTCTGAATTGAATTGCGGACCATTATCAGATTTGATTGAGAAACAGTAACCAAATCTTGCAAAAATATCCTGCAGGAATGCTGTAGTAATCTTTGCTGTAGTCTTCTTCATAACTTTACAATCTATGAATTTACTGAAATAATCGACTACGACGCACAGGTATTTATTATCTGGCATACATCACAAATTCGCACAAATGTGTCTGCTTCCCGATCAATTCCAGGGCACCATACTTTGCTTCGAAGACGCTCTTTCATTTTGACAATACCAGGATGACCTTCATGCGCATTCTCCAGCACTTTGCGCAATTTTGCCGGAATGATGATGCGAGAGCTTCGTAAAAGGATGTTATTGACAATGCATAACTCGTTGACCAACGCTGAGTATGGCTTATCTGTGATACGTCGATTCAAACAAAGATTTTCACAAACAGACTTTAAGGTTTCATCTGTTGTTAGTGCAATACGAATCTCTTTCAAGGTGATAGCTCTTGGTACCAGATTCTGAACGAACATTAAAAAGTTCTTCTCGTAGATATCGCTCTCTGTCTGAATATGTTGCTCTGGGAGCAAACGCGACAATGGATCGGTAAAATTATTTTTGCCTGGAACGTAAACAACTCTATATTGAAACGCCACAGAGTATACTCCTGTGGTTCATGAACGACTCTATAGACTTTTAGAATCGAGTAAGTATCTGAACACACCCCTAATCTATGTGAACAGAGCCACTGGCCGCGGCTGTGGCAGAGCATAACTGCCACAGCCGCTGTGGCAGTTATGCTCCTTCTCGCCACTCCCACTCCCGTGGGAGTGGCGAGAAGGGTGAACATTAACGAGCGGATGGGTAGTTCTTCATACTCGCAACAGTATACCGAAATAAATTTTAATATCAACGTTTCAGTAACCTGAAATAAAAATCAAGTTTGTTTTTTCATAAATTTGGTAATGTGGTTTCGTAAAACAATGGAGATCCTATTGAATTTATTTTCAAAGATGCATTTAAAAGCAAAATATGATTCTATCCATTATTATTATAATTGCTCAGTACCAAGTTGGCTCCAATTTTAGATCAATAAAAATATTCAATAAATCATGAATGTAAAAATTTTTTTTCAATCAAATACGTTCTTCGTTGCTACTGGGTGTTGTTACCGGCTGGCCAAATAAGAACTGTCATCGGCCATTTCATGAAAAAGACAAGGCTATGGAACAAAAAATATTATAGGGCTTAAAAAATGGATTTTGAGAATCATACACAGTGAAAACTATAGATACCCAAGTACAAGGTTATTTACGGAAGCAGAAGCTCTAAAGATAAAACACATCTATTCCGAGAGTACATACACAAAAATGCCTAAGATCATTCGGTTACCTCTGCCCCGTCTTATACGCTGATATACCTATAACCTACCCTGATGATTTACGAAGAATTAATTCGCTCGACTTGTTAAGAAAAAGACTTAAACACTGGCTATACACGTACCCAAGAGAAGGAATACATCGTGCAATTGATAGGAGAAACTTGAAATGAGATACATATAGTCAATATAACTTTCCTATATGTGTGTTTTCAGACATAAGTGCTTAAATTTAGACATATATGTGTTATGTATGTGTACATGCGTATTTATATGTTAATTTTTTGTACTATTTTTAACTTTTATTTTACTCTTATGTATAGTAATATAAAATAATGTAAATGCTTACGCCCATGCTCAAGGGAAACCTTTTTTGGGAAGCCTGTATTTATTAACCTTATTAATAATAGAAAAAGAAATTGTAATTTTATATATATGGTAATAAATTGATTGATTGATCAATAAGTACTGCTTCGGTAAAGAATATAGGAGAAAAGCGGCCGCGAGATATGCATGGAAAATATTTAAAGATTTGTAGTGCGTAATTTTGGTCAAATTCTGCTAAATTTTGATTGAATCAGTGCTCTTTCTTTTCAAATAATAGGTGGAGGGAGAGAAACGCTTTTAATTTCTGTGTACCCTGAATTTCGTAAGCTTATCATCATTGGGATAAGTTTTAACCTATTTACTCTATGGATAAGTTATTCTCTGCCAATAAAATAAAAATATGTATTGTATGCTTACAAATAACGTAGTAACTAGAGGGCGCTGTTTTATTTTCTTAGAAGTCGTGTAGAAATTGAAGGATTAAAGAAAACGTTATTTCGGTTTCCGACTTAAAGCTCTAAAATAACTGTATTATTTGTTACAGTATTGTATTTATTACATAATATATTAAACTAATATTTTTAGTCTAATAATTAATAAGATTAAAAAACATTTCTACCTGTACTTAAAATATCATTTTTAAATAAAACACCCTGCTTCTATACTGCAATGGAATATAATTTAGATTAAATCCTCATATTTAAGTTAAAATACCTCAACTTTCAATAATTTATCCTTTAGCTATATGATTTTAAGTAAAAACTTTCATCGCTATTCATAAAAACTCTAAATTCGATACTACTACTTGTTTGTTACTTGACAGTTTCAATAAGGAAGGGTGTTCAAAAGCATGCGCATTGTAGTTTCAAGAAGACCGAAATTAAAATGCGCATGCTTAACAAACACGGTAAATAGTTGGAAATAGTTTGAAACTGGTCCAAACAACTACTGGAAGACCCTTATCAAACTAAGCTAGTGCTGAACTAGTTTTATTATGAATGAGGCTGATCATTTTTCGAAAACTACCATTTGATTTTCAATTTATTGTATTCCATAAACAAAGATTTTAATCTTTGCCATAAAGTTACAAATATTAATTTAAACCAAATGAATGATCAAGGTCTTGTTCCTACATTACTCGATGGAGACAACATCGTTATGGAAAGCTTGGACATAAGCGAATATCTAGATGAAAAATATTCAGAAAATCCACTATATCCAAATAATCCCGAACAAAAGAAACGGGATAAGGAGCTCATACAGAACATTGCCTTTGTAATCACTGTCTTCCGTCGATGCTTGTTTTCTGATGAATTTAAGACACCAGAAGAATGGGTTAGTGAATTCTTAGAAGTAGTCAAGAAATTTGAAGATGAACATGCCAAAAGAGGAACTAAATTTTTTGGTGGTGAGAAACCGGGAATGGTAAGCAGTTAAATATATTATTTTCGCAAATTGACTATTTTTTTTAGGTTGACTATATGTTATGGCCATGGGCTGATGGTGCTGACTGTATACCTTTGAAATTCGGCGCAAAATTACCATTCCAAGAGAACGATATACCTGCTCTAAGGAAATGGAGAAAAGCTATGCGTCAACATCCAGTATGTGATGATATTCACAATACTCCAGAGAGTTTTTGGAAAATAGCCCAGGCTAAATTTGCCGGAAAAGAACCAAACTATGATGAGTAGTAATTGGTCTGTTTTGACCTTCGCAATGTGCTTAGAATTTATTTGAGAAAAAAAGTGATTAACTATGTAACCATATCTTTCTGTACTTACGCATCGGGAAATACACCAATCAGAGATAATATATATAAGTACTAGTTTCATAGGTACTCACTAGGTATGTTAGTTCTTTAGTATAGAGGTAAAGATTCCAAAAGTGGTATAAAGAGTGTTTAAAAAAGACATGGCAAGGAGGTGTTTATTTCTAAGGTCATTTTATGAAAAAAGTTCCTTTAAACATAGGTCCGGAAATGCATTGTTTCCAAGATACAGAATGTAATTTTTGTATAGTTCAAATATATTGACCAATTTTTTGAAGTTCAATACTTTATGTAGTGATAAGGAACCGATTAGGCCCATAGTAGATTAAAATTATCAAGTCCAGTGGTGTCAGAGGGGACATCTTGACCAAAATTATTCTCCAAAAAATGCAAGCCACTGACTTTAATTTAATTTAGATAATTTTTGCAACTAAAAAGACAACTTTTTTACGGCATGTCCATGTAAGTAGGTACGATGCAAACATACCCTGCTTCACCGGTAAGTCTTCCTAGTAGAAATATTACTCCAATTAGGCACCCGCAGTTTCAGTCCAAACGGTCAAACAAAACTGACGATGAAAAGATCTTCACATTTCATTTAGATTTTCATCACATAAAACTTCCTATTTGCTTTTCTTGAAAAACTCGCTTCATTGGTAAACAGTATGGACTGTAGAAGAGTGGACTAACAAGGGTTTCTAAAAGATCCGCATTAGCGCTGGTTGGTGATAGTGTACAGAATAACGAAAGGGAGAAATCAACAAATTGGATATATATTTATACATGTCTACCTGTACCTAACTGCGTCCATCCCTATAGGTACAACAAAATTGGTCCATTTTATCAACACTAAGATTGCACTCGTCCTATACCCTCCATAGTAAACAGAATCAGCATCAGTATAGTTGAGGGATTTGTATTATTTTGTGCAAAAGTCATTGACAAAATGTAATACATGCAGGAATTTACCAGGATGAAGTACTTGAACGCCTTGTTTGTGGTATGGATACAACAAATTGTCCTCAACACTCCGAATCGCATCCCAAAAACTAACGCCGAGGGTTATATGTATAAGCTGTGCTATAATCACAGCTTACCTAACAATCAGCTAGCAAACACTCTATGCGGGAAGGCTCTTCGCCGATCGTCGCGCATCCAGCCATTTTGTGATACTGAGCGACATAGTCGCCGCATGCAGGTTGAAAGTTAGAGCTCATTATTCAGTAAACGTGTACCAGTACCAGTGGCGTTGTGCGAATATGGGTGATCGTAAAGGCAAAGGCGGCAGATATGTATGTGCTGCTAAAGGCTATATATTGAAGTGGATATGTATGTGGATATTTACTTAATAAACCTATGCAAATCCACACTTGCAATATTTGCATGGATTATTCAGAAGCTCACCAGGAGTTGGATGACACTTCATTATATATATTTAATCGAGCATATGAAAACTCTCAAGGAGATTTATTTTAACCTGAAAAAACCACACAATGATTTTGTGAAATTTATTTCAGTTATAGAGGCAATGTTTCAGAACAATATTGAAAGTTCTATTACCCAAGGCAATATACCTATGTCAAACATATCTAAAACTGTCTAAAACATTCCACTATACCATCCATGCCCGCAATTTCCTAAAAAAATTGTTATCAAATTATATATTAGAGTAAGAATATATCTACTATACTTTAAACAAGTGAAATTTTTGAAAAAAAATTAGAAATAGTTTTTATTGGGCATTTAAGATTTAAACCGTACCGATGAGTACCTACTATTGCTATCCTTTTCTCGATTTTAACTATACTTATGTATATGTGTTTGCCAGCAACAGCAATTCCATAACAAATTACTGTTTGTCTACCACAACACAAAATTAAACTTTAAATTTACAATAACGTCTGATGTCTGACAATTGCGACATAACCATAGACGATCTTCCAGAAAGTACCTATATACCAGAGAACGAGACGTATAAAAACGCTCCATGCTCGTGCGTAATTCCAATGACGGATCCCATTGTCGTTCCATGTCGACAAAATAATAATCTTGGTTGAATGAGATAATTATAATTACCAATATTGGATCACACTTGGAGCTTAACAGGTGGCGAGATGTCTGCGATCTACCTACGAATTCAAAATTTCAAGTCTCTAGACCGTATGGGGCCTGAGAAATCGCTGCGGAGTCCATTGATACAAGAACCGAAAGTAATAACAAGTGAAATTTTTGAAACAAAATTGAAAATAGTTTTTATTGGGCATTTAAGATTTAAACCGTACTGATGAGCACCTACTATTGCTATCCTTTTCTCGATTTTATCTATACTTATGTATATGTGTTTGCCAGCAACAGCAATTCCATAACAAATTACTGTTTGTCTACCACAACACAAAATTAAACTTTAAATTAACAATAACGTCTGACAATTGCGACATAACCACAGACGATCTTCCAGAAAGTACCTATATACCAGAGAACGAGACGTATATATATGCTCCATGCTCGTGCGTGACGGATCCCATTGTCGTTCCATGTCGACGAAATAATGATCTTGATTGAATGAGATAATTATAATTACCAATATTGGATCACACTTGGAGCTTAACAGGCGGCGAGATGTCTGCGATCTAAGTACGAATTCGAAATTTCAAGTCTCTAGACAGTATGGGGCCTGAGAAATCGCTGCGGAGTCCATTGATACAAGAACCGAAAGTAATAAAAACTATTTAAAAATAAACAGAAATTAAAAATAGTAATAAAAACAAACTAATTAATTAATTAATTTGTTTTCCCGTAATTATTTATTCTCTGAGTGTAATTTTATATAAAAATGTTTGTGATGTGAATAAAATTTTATGTTATTAATTTATTTTTTTCACTTTTTGACATGAATAAATTCTATGGTAAGTTTCTGCTGAAATTTTATTTTATTTTCTTTGATTCTTCTCAACAATATACACAAACTCTTCTATCCCCAATCGGAAAAGTAAACAAAACTAACTGACATGACGTTAAAGTTCCAAATATTTAGTGTGGATTCATGCAGCCCAAATAAACGAGTAAAAAGTAACAATTACAAATAGCAAGTAAAAGTTGAACTTATTAGGTAAATTAATATAAAAATATATATATATATATATATATATATATATATATATATATATATATATATATATATATATGGGATATCACGAAATTTGTTAACACGATAGAGGTCGCAGTTTTGAAGGTATCAAGTTCAAATTTGCTACAAAAATCAATCTCTCAAATATCTCGGTCGAGTTCGTTATGGGGCAATATCGGGTAAGTAGTTTCAAAATGGCGACCATTCAAACATTTTAAAAAATTATCAAAAAAGAGCCGTAGTGTAAATATCATCAAAAATAATTTTAGGTTATAGATATAATCAGTACCTACAACTTTTGTTCAAAGCAATTTTTCATAAAATACACAGGTAAAAAAATAAAAATGAATAAGGAAAAATAACAAATATTGATAAAACACTCAATATGAATTTGATATAATTTTATATTTTCTGGAGATCTTAATATAGACCCTGATTAAAAAAATATATAGTATATTTATTGAAAAGAGATAGGCGAAAAAAAAATCTGCCTTGAAGTGGAACTCGAACCCAGTCTGCCTTATATTCAACAGCCAAAACAAAAACATCTAACCGCAAGGCTATGACACATACGACAATTTTATGTAATAACATGTAGGTATACCAATGTAAAGGTTGTTCAAATTTCAATTCAATGAATTTTGAAAAATTTACCTTTCCGCTGACTACAGGCCATCGGGATTTTTTTCAATGGTAGTGTTCATGCAGCCAAGTAACAATTATCAATTAACGAATAAGAAATAGAAGTTGGCCAACTTTTAACTTTCTTACTTTAATTTAACGAGGTGAACGCGGATTGTTCAGGCCGATGATGCAAATAACCTCACTTTTTGAAATATTTGTGTATTTCTTTGGGTACCTTGAAAAATGATTCGGTTTCTTCCATTTTTATTGAAAATTTGGAATTCTAAACACTTGTTTTCAGTTATCCAGCCGGGACAGAGGTTATTTTGAAAAATGAATACCGCGGATGTCAGACTTGTGCGCATGCTTACTTTTTACTTCTTAATTTGAGTGCTTGAATGCTACATTTTTTATACTTGTTATTTGATACATTTTACTCGATAATTCTTACATGATGCTGCATGAATCCACACTAAGAACATTGAAAACTCAGCAATTTCTATGAAATTTACCTTAACAGACATATAATACTAAAAGAATGCGAAACAATATTAACATGTCTTAGCAACATAATAAAGTATTTCGCTTTAACTAAACTTATATAGTTATTAGGTATATGCTTTATTTCTCTCAAAATACATCTTCACTTTCATGTAAGTTCATCCTAAATATCGTATTTTTTTAATGGAAATTAAACACGAAGTCTTCTCCACAATATATTTACATATATATTAACAGGGATGATGAGACATGTTTCGGGTCTATATAGACCCATTATCAATCTAACATAGTTCTGTAATAATAATAATTCAGTAAATTAATGATGATTAAATTATGTGTTTGATTAAAGAATATTTATGTATGATAGTTCAAGATGGCTACTAACAATAGGTAGGTACTCACGTGGAAAAAGAAAATGTATCATCATGCAGATTTTTAAAACATCTTGTGTTACCAATGAAATGAAATTCTTAAAAAAATAATAAACTTAAATAATATCCCTTAACATAACTATTCACCCATAAAATAATAAATTGATGGTCTAAGTAAGAAAGAAAGAAAGTACCTTGAGCTACCTATAGATGAAACCGGTATAATGTGGGGTGATTGGGTGATGCCGGTGGCTTTAATGTTAAGTTGTGCCATTGCTTCCCCACTTTATTTGAAATAACGTAACGAAGAACTTTGAAATACTTTATTCTTCAACTAATTATAAATCGTGTACAGTCTATTCGTTTCTACCGAGCGTCGAGAGCATCAAAACTGCAGGTAGGTATATATTCTCTGGCACTGGCTGTCTGGCTGAACTCTTCTTTTTTTTTTCTCGTGATCTCGGCAGCTTTGCCAACTGGTATCTTTTAGAGACAGACCCCATACAGCAACGTTGCCAACTGGTGTCTGTTGGGAAGAAACCCCACACACTCCCCTCCTAGTGATAACGAGACAAAAACTAAATGCTATAACTCGGTTTTTACATTCCAAACTACCTTGTAGTGTAAAAAAATGAACATCAAAAATGTTTAGAAACAAAATATATCTAAAACAATATCAGACACATATATTACCACTGTTTCCTTAATTAAGTAATCTGAAATGAAATGTTAAAAAAATGAATGAGTACTGCAATTAAAATAAAGACTGATGACAATGCCACTGCAGCACATACTACTAGAGATTTTTATTTTTTCGAGGTTGCAAATGTTACCTGTTTTTTCTTCCGTGCATATGTTTTTAATTCAGGTTGGCTGATCGACGTCAAGGCACCTGACTCATCAAGGACGTCATTAGGTATGAAGAAGGCAGGTTTCAACAATTCAACGGCGACCGCCTTGACTTTGCCATTTACTTCAATTTCAAATACGCTATCCGAAACACGACGGATAACCCTGTGAGGCCCGGAATAAGGACGTTCTAGAGCTTTTTTAACTACGTTGCGTAAAAATACATGTGAGCAATTGTGGGGCTCTTTAAAATAAAATATTTTATTTTTATGTGCCGTGGGAATTGGCCGGACTAGGCGCATAAATTCCCTGAATTCCTCTATAAAATAATTGGGGTCTGGTGTGATATCTTCCGGAAGGAAAAATTCACCTGGAAGTCGCAGAGTGGTTCCAAACAAAAGTGTCCAGACGCGTATGTGCTCGTAAACCTAATAAAATCGTGGACAGTGTGCGCACCCAGTTTTCTTCAGCGTGGCACATTATCGCCGCTTTAAGGACACGGTGCCAACGTTCGATCAAACCATTGGATTGAGGATGATAAGGGGTGGTGCGAATTCGTTGAGAGCCAATTAAATTTAAAAGCGCGTGAAACAATCTGGATTCAAATTGACTGCCTTGATCGGTCGTTATGCACTTAGGCGACCCGTATCTGGATATCCATGTGTCGAAAAGAGTACGAGCTATTGTCTGAGCCGACATATCTTTAATTGGCATCGCTTCCACCCATCGCGAGAATCTGTCAATCATCGTTAAACAATAAGCGTAACCATCGTATTGTGGCAAAGGCCCAACAATATCAATGTGAACGTGGTCAAAACGACCATCTGGTGCGACAAAGTGGCCTGGAAATTTTTTGACATGTCTAGTCACCTTTGATGCTTGACAGTCAATACACATTTTGCACGTCGACCCAATGTCTCGATGCATGTTCGGCCAAACATATCTCTGACGGACGAGGCGATCGGTGACTCTAGCACTTGGATGAGCCGGACAGTGAACCATGCGAAAAACTCTTTCGCGAAAAGATTTTGGCACATACGGCCGAATCGCTTCTCCCGAGATTTCGCATTCAAGCGTAATGTTGTCAGGTCCCCACTGAATTTTTTTAAGTTTTAACGGGTGATCCTGAGACGTTGGAATTTCCTCTAAATGTTCGTCAACCTCTTGCTGTTCAGCAAGTTCGCCCAAACTGAACTCTAATGGCATTCGAAGGGCCTCGATTCTGGAAAGGGAATCGGCTACTACGTTCTCAAAGCCGGCCATATGGACGAAATGAGTAGTAAATTCAGCAATGAAAGACAATTGCCGAAGCTGACGAGGTGATGCTTTATCACTGCGCTGTTTAAAGGCAAAAAATAACGGCTTGTGGTCGGTCTAGACCTTAAATTCACGACCTTCTAGAAAGTGCCTGAAATATTTTATCGCGCTAAAGATACAAGTGAGTTCCATATCGTACGCACTATACTTGACTTGAGCAGCTGAAAATTTTTGAGAGAAAAATGCTAACGGTTCCCACTGATTACCAGCAGCTTGTTCTAAAGATGCCCCCATGCCAAAGTCAGAGGCGTCCGTTACTACCCGGATATCCACGTCATTACGAGGGTGAACTAATAAGGTCGCGTTTGCCAAATCGCGTTTCGCTTTTTCAAATGCCAGCGTGGCTTCCGGGGTCCATTCTATTACCCGTTTGTCATTTTTAATCGCGCCTACGAGATACGCATTGAGCGGCGCATGAGTAGTTGCGGCATTCGGCAGACATCGACGATAAAAGTTTAACATGCCAAGAAATCGGCGTAGGGTTGCGACTGTTTTTGGTCTTTCGAACCTATTGATGGCCTCAATTTTTTCATTAGTGGGACGAATGCCGTTTGAGTTGACTAAATAGCCTAAAAACTCAAGTTCTGGCACTCCAAACACATATTTATCTACGTTCAAATGGAGGTGAAATTCTTTTAGCCGTTGAAAAACAGTAGACAAATGCTGTTCATGTTCGTCGGTCGAGGATGATGCGACTAGTATGTCATCAATGTAGATAAACGCGAAATCTAGATCACCTAATGCTCTATTTATGTATCTCTGAAAAGACTGGCTAGCATTTCTTAAGCCAAAGGTCATGAACATGTATTCGTATAACCCGAACGGAGTTATAATTGCGGTTTTTTCGATGTCTTCAGGCGCCATTGGGATTTGGTGATACGCTTTTTGTAAATCCAGTGAGGAAAATACCGATAGTCCCCGCATAACCGCCACGTACAGTCCTTCTTTGCTACCATTTGCGTCGGACTGGCCCATGGACTGCTCGAAGGGCGACAAATGCCTGCCTCGATGAGAGCTTTTATTTCTGCTTTGGCAAACTTTAATTTCTCCGGCGTGAGCCTACGCGCGCGCTCTGCAATCGGTGGGCCGCTAGTCAAAATATGATTGAATACGTTTCGGCTTTCTGGAGGTGCTAATGTCCCTGCGCCGGTTATTTCTGGAAATTTTGCCAGCAATTGTGCACACGAAGTATTTGGATTGAAACAATGGATTGATTGCATCACTGCTGAAGTAAAATTTCCGAGCGAAAAACTGCCGGTTGTTGAATCAATAATCCGTCGCCTTTTTAAATCGTCTATCAACCCGTGGTGGTTCAAAATATCTGCACCGATTATCGCATAAGGCACGGCTGAAATGCAGAAGTTCCACTTAATGGGTTGACGTAGTCCCAAATCTAATTCGCGATATGATTCGCCGTAGGTATCTATGCGCGTATCGTTAGCCGCAAAAAGTATAAGTTTGGCTGGTGCCAGTTTGATTTTCAAATCCGCAGGGATTAATGAAATGTCGGCACCCGTATCGACTAAAAAATATTGACCTGTTTTTTTGTCGCGAATGTGGAGACAAGACGTACTGGAACCCTCCCGAACCGTCTACGCGCGAGGAGGTGCATTCAGTTTTTTGATTTCCAGTTTGCATACTCTCCACACCAACTTCGACACGACGTTGGGTTGTTTGGATATTTTTCGTGAGCATAACACAAACTTTATCCTTGTCGGTAGATTTACCTCTATTTCTAGAATTAGAACGAGCACGAGATTTTTTTTCAATTGCGTTAACTTTCACCGTCAGTTCTTTAACACTTTCAATTAACGCCTGAATTTGTGCCTGACAGGCATACGCTTCAGTATTAACAGCATAAACTTGAGAACTATTAGTAGAAGTGCTTGAAATGTCTGCGAGTTGATCAGCTAATTGATCAGCTAATCCAGCCATGGCGTCTAATGTTGCCGTGTTCGACATAACAATGCCACGGTGGTGTTCAGGTAATTGCTCTAAAAACAGCGATTTAAGTACCGTGTCATCAACCGCATCAACGACATTAAGATTACGCAGTCTGCTTCAAAAGATGGCTTACCGTCTGTCAAAACCTGCCCCTTTAGTAGTTGCCTCAACTTAGCTTTATTTGAGAGCGCAATTGTTTTAATAATTCGCTCCTTGAGCCGTGAAAAAATGTCAGGAGGAGTTGGTGTCAGAGCGATGATATCCTTGGCACTGCCAAGTACCTCCACATCGAGTGCTGCTAGCATGATATCGGCTTTAGTAGCCTCAACAGTAACACGAGCGTTTCGAAGCGAAATCTCTACTTGCATGAACCACAGTACAGGACCCCCCCAGAAAAAAACAGGAATTTTAGGCACTCGATAGTTGTCAATACGTTGTGCTGCCAAATTTACCGTTGCAGCATGAGCTGCTGTTATTTGCTGCTCCAACTGTTGCACTCGTTCTTGAGCCGCTTTGGCCTCATCAAGAAGTGCTGCAATCTCCTCCTCTGACAACGGCATCATTACACCAAAGAATTTGATTACCTCCAAATGTAAATACTAGCATAAATGGTATGTAAATTTAAATAAATTTAGGCAATAATTGAGAAAACAGTGTAACTATGCGAAAAATAATGATTTGTTTTGATTACACAACTAATTTACAGACATTAGGGCATTAAACCTTTCACACCGGTTAGCATAAACACAAACAACTGATAGGCAACTAGGACTTCACTCTAGTGTATGCTGAGTTGCCTAAGCTTGATGTTTACACACACCCACAGATGCACAATATTCCTCCCAAAGAGCATAGAACACAGAACTTCCCCTTCCACTGCGGATGCTAGGTAGTGCAGGTTAAAAACCGTTGTAAGGTATTCGGGCGGGAAATGGCGGCGTATTGGAGGTTATGAGAACTTCCTTATAGATCACAAAACCCTTTAAGCCGTCTTCCCCTGGACTCCCCTCGCTGCTGCCTGCCCTTAATGCCGACAAACACGGTGGTGCACCAATTAATGCCCGATGCGAAATGGCACGGCTCAGCAGCTTCTGCAGAGAAGCGTCTCCTTTGCACCACTCGGTTTCACAAACTATCACGTCGGGGTCACCAATGTGTAGTGATGCCGGTGGCTTTAATGTTAATTTGTGCCATTGCTTCCCCACTTTATTTGAAATAACGTAACGAAGAACTTTGAAATACTTTATTCCTCAACTAATTATAAATTGTGTACAGTCTGTTCGTTTCTACCGAGCGTAGAGAGCATCAAAACTGCACTGGCTGAACTCTTCTCTTCTTTTTCCAGTGTTGCCAACTGATATTCAATAGAAGTCACAAATTTGGGCTTCCAAAAACACTAGAAATCCCCAGATTCCCGATATTTGGAAAACACTATAAAATCACCATATAATTTAAGTCAATTTGAACACTTGATTTATTTCACATTCTAAATACAAAGATTAAATATAAGATATAAAGAAAAACAAAATAAAATAATTTATATTCTGAAGACAAAAATAAATTATATTCAATAAGGGCAAAAAGATAAATTAAATACTTTTCATTCTGATTACAAAAATAAAATACATAGTATAGGGAAAAACAAAACTTGATAGTTTATATCTTAAATGCAAAAAATAATTAAAATGTATTAACGGCAAACAAAATAAAATAATTTATATCCTTAAAACAAAAATAAATTATATTCTATACGGCTAAACAAAATAGTTTCCCTATATTAAAAATTAGTCTGAACGACATGTTATAATAACGGTTTTATTTCCTTAACCACGGATTTAGGGTGCATTCTTTAGTAAATTTAGTAATTCAAATTCAAACATATTAGAACGTCTTGCATTTCGTTGTCAGCTCCATTAAGGGCAAGCACTCTTCTATGTGCTGTGCTCTGTGCAGTCTATTTAATATATCTCCAAAGTAGTGGGTTAAGTATGTAATTTAACAAAAATTAGAAATCTCCAGAAATCTTCATCATGTCTGTTAAAAAACACCATACTTTTGACGCGTCACAAATGATGTTCGAAAGGCACAATCAGCTTTAAAAAAACACTAGATCTGGTGACAAAATCACCAAGTTGGCAACGCTGTCTTTTTCCCTCGAAATCTCTGCGGCGTTGCCAACTGGTATCTTTTAGAGACAGACCCCATACAGCAACGTTGCCAACTGGTGTCTGTTGGGAAGAAACCCCACAATAAAATCTTAGAAGCGACATCTATTAATTAATAGAGAAGTGAATTCAAATGAAATAGTAGAAAGTTGCAAAATTAAAGAATTCAATATATATGATCAATGTTTAATAGAGGATAAGGTCAGGAGAAGCACAAAATGTGTTTATAAACAAACTCAAAAATTAAGTGAATCAAAGAAAGCTATACAATCAAAGTTGTTATGTTCATTAAGTGAGGTGACTAAGTAATTAGGTAAATTTCTTATAGAAATATACCTATTGCGATCGTTCACACTTTTGAATTTCGAAAAAATAAATTTCAACGGCATGTTGTTATATGTCTATAAGTTAGTCCAAAAAAACATTTGGTTCAAAAGTTTATATATATATATATATATATATATATATATATATATATATATATATATATATATATATATATGGGATATTACGAAATTTGTTAACACGATAGAGGTCGCAGTTTTGAAGGTATCAAGTTCAAATTTGCTACAAAAATCAATCTCTCAAATATCTCGGTCGAGTTCGTTATTGGGCAATATCGTGTAAGTAGTTTCAAAATGGCGACCATTCAAACATTTAAAAAAATTATCAAAAAAGAGCAGTAGTGTAAATATTATTAAAAATAATTTTAGGTTATAGATATAATCAGTACCTACAACTTTTGTTCAAAGCAATTTTTCATAAAATACACAGGTAAAAAAATAAAAATTAATAAAGAAAAATAACAAATATTGATAAAACATGAACACTCAATATAAATTTGATGTAATTGTACATTTTCTGGAGATCTTAATATAGACCCTGAAAAAAAAATACATAGTATATTTATTGAAAAGAAATAGACTAAAAAAAAATCTGCCCTGAAGTGGACTCGAACCCTGTCTGCCTTATATTCAACAGCCAAAACAAAAACCTCTAACCGCAAGGCTATGAAAATTTTATTTAATATCATGTAGGTATACCAATGAAAAGGTTGTTAAAATTTCAATTCAATGAAT
This sequence comes from Crioceris asparagi, assembly GCA_958507055.1. Taxonomy (NCBI): domain Eukaryota; kingdom Metazoa; phylum Arthropoda; class Insecta; order Coleoptera; family Chrysomelidae; genus Crioceris; species Crioceris asparagi. The sequence continues at coordinate 34,143,609 of OY293828.1, forward strand.
TTTGAAAAATTTACCTTTCCGCTGACTACAGGCCATCGGGATTTTTATTATTAGAATTGATTTCAAAAATTTCTAATATGTTCAACAAACGACCCTTCCCTGCGTGATGTAAAATTCTTATGTCATTAGTGATATCAAAATTGTGGTGACTATTGATTATGTGATTGGCAAAGGAACTATTTGAATTAATTTCATAAAAAGGTACAGTAAGAAACATAGATTGACATTTATTTATTATTTTTGAATGTTCTTCAATTCTAGTGATTATTTTCCTACCAGTCTGACCCACATATTTGGCGGAGCAATTGGGAGTTGAACAAGAGATTTCATAGACTCGGGATTTTTCTTGAGGACTGACTTTGTCCTTGTTGTGAACTAGTTTCTTCTGTAAAGTGTTGTTAGTGAAAAAACAAACATTTAAATCATGGTTGTAATGTTTGAAGATGTTTTTTATATCTTCGGAGACTTTGCCAATAAATGGTATTGAGCAGTATCTAGGAGTTAATGTTGGGGTAAGTAAATTTCTATTGGTGAATTTAATTAAATGTCTATGAATAATTTTAATTATGAAACAAAGAAAGGAACAATTTGTTTAATAACATTTAATTCTTTTTTAAAATCGTCGTTATTAATGGGTATTGAGAAAAGTCTATGGAATAGTGAATTGAATGAACTTAGCTTGTGGGAAATCGGATGACGTGATGTGAACGGAATAATATTATCTGTATGTGTAGGTTTTCTATAAATTGAAAAAAACGAAATTATTGTTAGCTTTTGTAATTAGAATATCCAGGAAGGGGAGACGATTATTGGTTTCAATTTCCATAGGGAATGAAATAGCTGGATGTAACGAATTCAAATAAGTGAGTAATAGATCTAATTAGTTTAGATTACCATTAAATAATACTAGACAACCATCTACATATCTATAGTAAAAAATGATTTTGTCGTAGTGGATGAAGTTGCAAAGTTGTTTCTCTAGATTGTTCAAAGATTTCAGCTAAAAGAGGAGATAGATTACTACCCATGGCCAAACCTGATAATTGTGCAAAAAATTGATTATTGAACCCAAAGAAGTTTTGTTTGAGGACTGTGTCCAGTAACTGACAAATGTTTAAGCAATGATAGTAGCCATCTTGAACTATCATACATAAATATCCTTTAATCAAACACATAATTTAATCATTATTAATTTACTGAATTATTATTATTACAGAAGCATGTCAGATTGATAATGGGTCTATATAGACCCGAAACATGTCTCATCATCCCTGTTAATTTTATGCAAATATATTGTGGAGAAGACTTCGTGTTTAATTTCTATTAAAACATCACTTCACTTTGAGAATATGGACTTTTTCATCAAATTCCAAGATGCTAGTCGAGCAACGTATCAGTACAAGGATCTGTTACTGCGTCGAAAAACAACTTCGTTGGACATATGGTTTAACAAAGAATGTCTACGAGAACATCTAACTCCCAATTATGTGTCACTACAATCGAGGATCACCTTTTCAGCAGCTATAAAAGCTCTATCCATTGGCCAAATCACTTGGATAAAACATGAAATTAAATCTTGCTACGTTAAACTCAATACCATCAATTCACACCTCAAACGGCTATATTTGAAGCTGTCCCACACCTTGGATTTCATGAAGCTTGACTTTTTGCACAGAAACCTGCCTTATTACATAGAACTAAAAGGGAAGGAGAAGCACAAAAAGTTACTGTCTAAATTATCCAGATTAAATTCCAATACATATCAACACAATAACAGATATCAAAACAACAAATTCTCAGATTTTGTTTTCCATCCCAGAGTCTTGAATAATTCAACCATAACATTTAATGAACAAGAATAGAACCTTGTCAATCAAGGCCTAAAATTTAATGTACATAAGAACAATGACAAGAAAGATTACCAACGTTTAGCCGTAGAGTGTAAGAAAGTTATTGAAACTATAAATTTTTCAAATAAAGAGTTAATTAGAAGCGATATTGCTCGAGTTTTAAATAAAAATTTCACATTTAATCCTAATCTTATATATAACAATAAAGAAAAGAAACGTAGATATATCTCTAATACAATTATAAACAAAATTAAACATAATAATCTAATTGTTGTCAAGAAGTATCGGAGAATCGATACAAAATGCAAAATATATGTAAAATAATCATGGGCAACTCTGCAAAGAAAGTTTCATTGGTATTCTGTGGTACTGTGGTTACCGGCAACGAGCAAGTAAGCTTGTAGGTATATATTCTCTGAAGTAAGCCAAGTGTTAATGGCGGACTCAGCCACAAGTGATTTTAAGTTCTCTTTTATTGTAATGAAGATTAAATAGTTTAAATAAATATTCTTCGCATAGCACATCATTCTAGTTATTCTTATTAACAATGGTTATGGTTGTGTTTATGAAATAATAAAGTGTAGTCGTAAAACGTTGTAAGTTAAAAAAAATGGCGAAGGGTACAATGATGGAAAACAAGCATGGAATAATTCCGTTTTGTGGGGTAGGATTCGATAATTGGAAGTTTAGAGTAACATCTGTGTTGAAAGCGATGGATCTGGAAGATGCTCTTAAAGAGGTGGCAGGAAGTGATAGAAATCAGTCGTGGCAAAAAATGAATAACAAGGCATGTATGGTAATTATACAGAGTGTGTCTGACACACACTTAGAGTATGTTAAGGACTCGGACATAGCCTTTAATATGATAAGTAAATTGGAAGGAATATTCAACAAAAAGGGTACGTGTTCTAAGTTTTACCTATTAAAAGAATTGATATCTATTAAATATAATGGTAACACAGATTTGCAAGAACATTTTTCTAAGTGTGACAGAATATTTAGAGAACTGAAAAGCTTAGGAAGCAAGTTTGATGACTCCGATATGTCATGTTTGTTGTTAATATCAATGCCCAATGAATTTGAGAGTGTGGTTACGGCTATTAGAACTCTTTCTGAAAATGATTTAAAGCTGGAATTTGTTAAGAGCAGGTTATTAGAGTTTAATTTAAATAAAAACTTAAGCAGAAATCCAAAAAGTATTAGAGAAGTACCTGCCTCCTTTATTGCTGTTCCAAATCAAATCAAATGTTTTAAATGCAATAAAATAGGCCATGTACAAAGAGTCCGTGGAATAAAATGTAATAACTGTGGTAAATTTGGGCACAAATCATTTCAATGCAAAAATAAAAGGGAAAACAGAGATAGAAATAGGGCTAATTATGCAGAGAATCAGAATATAGGCGAGCAATCAAATATTAGTCAGTCAGCAGCTGTGGATCAGGTGGACAGAGAAGAGGAAGTAGCTTTTTGTGCTACAATTGTCACAAAGGCTGATAAAGGAAATTGTCTTGTCATTTTAAACCGACTTGACTATGTGAACAAGGATCTAAACTTCTTGTCTCCTAATTGTTTTCTCAAATTAGAATCAGACCCCACAACCAAATATATTAGGCGTGTCAAAAAAGATCTCGATATCACCATCAAGACAATCTTACACTACAATTCAGACAAAGATATAGACTCTTTTCTCTTTCTCGGTACATCATTAGACAAATTAGTTTCAATAATGGATCGACAAGATTTGAAAATTATGAAACGCGAGTTCAATGAATTGAACGAAGAGGCATTTTTTCTCACCAAAAAAGGAGTATTTCCCTATGATTATGTTAATTGTTTGAAAAAACTTTAGGAAACTGAATTACCTGCGAAAGAACACTTTTACAATAAACTCAACGACGAAGATATATCTATATCAGTATGCTCATGCTCAAAGCGTATGGGAAGTTTTCAAAATTTCTAATTTGGGGGTATACTCTGATCTCTATCTAAAGACAGACGTATTGTTGTTGGCTGATGTGTTTGAGAATTTTCGAAAAAAATGTTTAGCAACCTACGAGTTAGATCCAGCTTGGTACTATACCATGCCTGGATACACTTGGGACGCGATGTTAAAGTTCACTCAATGTAAACTGGAATTACTGAATGATGTAGATAAAATCATGTTTATAGAAAAGGGGATTCGTGGCGGTATTTCAGTTTATAGTGGTAGATATTCGGAAGCCAACAACAAATACATGCCGGAATATGATTTCACAAAACCATCGAATTATATAATGTATTTAGATGTTAATAATTTATATGGGTGGGCAATGTCGGAATTTCTTCCTTACGGTGGGTTTTCGTGGCTGGAAGATGTGGAAAATTTTGATGTAACAGCTATCCCAGACGATTCACCTGAGGGATATATGCTACAAGTGGATCTGGAATATCCTCACAACTTACACCGTCAGCATAAAGATTTTCCATTCGCTGCCGAACACCGCATACCACCCGGTTCAAAATTACCAAAATTAATGACAACTCTTTATTATTATAAAGAGTTTTTTTATTAAAAAGAATATGTTATACACTATATAAATTTGAAACAATGTTTGACAAATGGTTTGAAAGTCACCAAAATACATAAAATTTTGAAAAGTCAGCGTGGCTGCGATCTTACATTGAGCTAAACACTACTTTGAGGACCGCAGCCAAGAACGAATTTGAGAAGAACTTATTCAAACTTATGAACAATGCAGTGTTTGGCAAAACGATGGAAAATATCCGTAAGCATAGGGTTGTTAAACTAGTAAGATCCTGGGAGGGGCGCTACGGAGCGAGAAATTTAATTGCAAGCCCACAATTCCGGAACCGAAAAATTTTCGATGAAAACTTGGTAGCTATCGAATTACAGAAAACCGAAGTTGTATTCAACAAACCGCTGTATGTTGGAATGGCTATTTTAGATCTATCAAAATTATGCATGTATAATTTTTTCATTATGATTTTATGTTACCGAAATTAGGTATTGAAAAATGTAAACTTTTATACATGGATACCGATAGTTTCATTTATGAACTGTTGTGTAGTAACGCATATGAAGAAGTTATAAAGGCTAATATCTCTAAATTTGATGCATCAGATTATAATGTTGCAAACATCTATAAAATACCTTTGGTCAATAAGAAAAAGTTGGGTTTAATGACGGATGAAGCAAATGGTAAAATAATCACTCATTTTATTGGTTTGCGTTTAAAGTTCAGGGGGTAAAGTAGTCAAAAAATCTAAGGGAGTGAAATATAATGTAAGAAATAAGATTACTTTTGATGATTATTTCAATTGCTTGAAGGAATTTAATCAAAAATCGACGAGTCAGCGTTGCATCCGTTCATATGCACACAATGTTTTTAGTATAGAACAGTCAAAAATTGCTCTAAGTCCGTACGACGATAAACGATTTCTAATTCCAAACTCTTTCGATACATTACCGTGGGGTCATCATGATGTTCAATAATTTTTTTTTTCTGTTTTAGGTAAAAATGATGACATCACCAGCGCAACTGAGGGCTTTATGTATAAAAAGCATTTGCGAAAATATTACTAGTATTTTACGTTTTAGTAACTATTGTCTTTATACTTATGCACTACCTTGGATAGTCGTTGAAGATTTTTTTAAATTTCGCTTATTACCGTTGGAATAATATTTGGAAAATTGCCGAAGTTGCCAAAGTATCATTAATATTTTTAGAAAATATTTTATATGAAACAGAAATTGATAGGACTATAACGAGGAGTGCAATTTTAAACAAATATGATTGGACAGAAGAATATAGTGAAAATCAGTATTGCGTGTGGGATTATTTTTATAAAGTTGATGAACTAAATTTAATATTATGTGAAAAATGTTTTGGAATTTATGACGATATCATGAAGTCGTATAATAAAAATATAATCGCAATTCGCGAACATTACAATTTGAATTACAAAACCAAAGATTTATCTAAATTATATCAGAATAAAAATTATTGGTGTCAAAATGATTTCAAAGAATTATTATTTGTATTAAAAGAAAAAAGTGAGTGTGATTATGATTTACATAATGCTGGTTGCATAAGATTTCAAAATTTACATCAAAATGTTTCAAAAGATTTTCTTATATTTACCTTATTTTTTATATTAATAAAAAACATATATAGACATAATGTGTTTTATTTATCACAATATTTTTTAATGGTTCTCACACATGAGATGATTGGACATTCTCTACACAACCTTAATCCTAATGCACTAATGTACTCTTTTTATCAAGAGACAACAACAAGCTTCTACACGAAGATGATAAATTAGCGGTTCAGGCATACGGTTTCAAACAGAGGCGGAGTCCTATTCCCTTCAGCATTTCGTTATATATTTCTCCAAGAATGATACTTCAAATACAACGAATTTCAACGAAAACTCAGCCAAGTGGGGAAATTTAATTGGAATATGTTTGGTGGACATTGTCCTAGCAGTGGACTCTTGCAAGATTTGAAAACTTTGCTTTCCAAAGTGAATTCTTTTTTTATGTATGAGTTTTTTTTCTATATATTTAATAAAAAACACTATTTTACTACTATGTTATTTTATTTTCTATGTAGAAATTCTGAACTATAATAAAATAGATATTCCCTTAAAGCATTAGTATATAGACAATCGATTGAGGATGCTTCACAAAATCCATAAAGTAGATCTAAAACACTCATATTTCCATTACATAACCAATTTCTAACAATATCAAATAAATTTCGATAAAATTCGTTGAAATTGATGGATTCCAACATGGCAAGTCGATCCGAAATCACATTCAGCTGTACATCTAAAATGCCAGCAATATCTTCTTCGTACAGGTTCATGTTGACATTGAACTTGGAAACAGACACGATGTTCATGTAGCTGCCATACTGATATTGAACCATACTCACAAAGTCTCCACATTTTGCCACTAGAGAGTCCATAGCAGCATGATCTTCATTGTCTTCAGCATTTTGATGTATTTCTTGTAAGAAGGCGATGATTGAAGCCCACTCGTAGGTTGTGAATGAAATTTCCCAAGGCGTAAACCTTCGCTTCAGAATAATGCATGCACTAAAGTCTCTTGTAGGACTCAGACCACATCGCACCTCGTAGTTACTTGGTTGCGGTAGAGGAAAAGTCATCAAAAGTAATGGTTTTAGGTAAATTTCTTATAGAAATGTACCTATTGCGATCGTTCACACTTTTGAATTTCGAAAAAATTTCAGCGGCATGTTGTTATATGTCTATAAGTTAGTCCAAAAAAACATTTGGTTCAAAAGTTTATGTATATATATATATATATATATATATATATATATATATATATATATATATATATATATATATATATGGGATATTACGAAATTTGTTAACACGATAGAGGTCGCAGTTTTGAAGATATTAAGTTCAAATTTGCTACAAAAATCAATCTCTCAAATATCTCGGTCGAGTTCGTTATTGGGCAATATCGGGTAAGTAGTTTCAAAATGGCGACCTTTTAAACATTTAAAAAATATATCAAAAAAGAGCCGTAGTGTAAATATCATCAAAAATAATTTTAAGTTATAGATATAATCAGTACCTACAACTTTTGTTCAAAGCAATTTTTCATAAAATACACATGTAAAAAAATTAAAATTAATAAAGAAAAATAACAAATATTGATAAAACATGAACACTCAATATAAATTTGATGTAATTGTACATTTTCTGGAGATCTTAATATAGACCCTGATTAAAAAAATATATAGTATATTTATTGAAAAGAAATAGGCGAAAAATAAAATCTGCCTTGAAGTGGAACTCGAACCCTGTCTGCTTTATATTCAACAGCCAAAACAAAAACCTCTAACCGCAAGGCTATGACACAAACGAGAATTTTATGTAATAACATGTAGGTATACCAACGAAAAGGTCGTTCAAATTTCAATTCAATGAATTTTGAAAAATTTACCTTTCCGCTGACTACAGGCCATCGGGATTTCTTCGGTTTGAGCTCTAGTTTCGAACATGGTTAAATCTCTGTCGTCGGCCCCATCGTCGTACTCTCGTTGGGCAGCATCTTCGTATTGATCTAGAATTCGATCGACGGCTTGGAGAGTTTCTTCATCACTATAATCATTTCCTCGCATACTGTCGTTAGACATACTTTCACATCAACTAACAAACATTTTCCAAATCACACGTTATTTATATTCGAAAATCACGTGACATCATTTTTGCTTGTTTCTAGTTTTACATGTATTTAAATGGGAAAACGGGTCACATCTGCAGAAAGTGGTAAAAATGCATTGTTTCTTATGTGAAACACGCACAAATCGTTGAGTTTGGGGGGCCTTTTAGATCGAATCACACAATTGCGTCTTTTCCTATCCAGCTGTTGTGTTTCTTATCTAACCCAAGCCATTTCACATACAATTTATTTCCTTTCTTCCTGATTACCTTTTCCACGAGATAGATGTTGGGATTTGAGGTTTTTTGTAATTCTTCTTCGTAGAAAGCCCCACTGACTTTTTAAATAGTTTTTATTACTTTCGGTTCTTGTATCAATGGACTCCGCAGCGATTTCTCAGGCCCCATACGGTCTAGAGACTTGAAATTTCGAATTCGTACTTAGATCGCTGACATCTCGCCGCCTGTTAAGCTCCAAGTGTGATCCAATATTGGCAATTATAATTATCTCATTCAACCAAGATCATTATTTTGTCGACATGGAACGACAATGGGATCCGTCACTGGAATTACGCACGAGCATGGACCGTATATATACGTCTCGTTCTCTGGTATATAGGTACTTTCTGGAAGATCATCTATGGTTATGTCGCAATTGTCAGACGTTATTGTTAATTTAAAGTTTAATTTTGTGTTGTGGTAGACAAACAGTAATTTGTTATGGAATTGCTGTTGCTGGCAAACACATATACATAAGTATAGTTAGAATCGAGAAAAGGATAGCAATAGTAGGTACTCATCGGTACGGTTTAAATCTTAAATGCCCAATAAAAACTATTTTTAATTTTTTTTCAAAAATTTCACTTGTACTCCATGCATATCTTCCAACAAATATGTGACGGTGTTGGTTATCTTGACAGTGACAATTTTAAATAGTTCTGTCGTCCAATTGGAGTGTATCCTTTTTCGAAAAGGTGTTTAGTCTTACTCAAGCGAACAATGTCGCCGACTTTTAATTTTCGCGGACAGATAATCTTCAAGTGCGCGTACTCTTTGTCGAGAATGAGCTTTTCGTTGGATTTATTAACTTGCGATGGTTTGTAACCAGTCTTGCTGTGACGTGTATCATTGTAGGCTTTTGTAATGCTAGGTAATATATCTATCCATTTGTAGGTCCCATTCAAACTAAAGTATTTGAAGAGTTTTTCTTTCAGCGTTCTGATTACACGTTCTGCTATTGCAGCTTTCTTGACGCTATACGTATTATAGTGGTTGATGTTATGTTTTTTCATAAGTTCTTGGAATTTACTATTATAAAATTCCTTACCCTGGTCTGTCTGTAAATTTTTGGGGCAATGTTTCGTGTGCATCAAAATGTCTGTAAATACTTTAGTTATTTCCTCACCGGTTTTTGTTTTCAATGGACGAGTCCATACGTACTTGGAGAAGCAATCAATTATGATCATAATCAATTTAAAGTTTCCATTTTGTCCAGCATACTGACGCATTTTCGCCAGATCCATTTGCCATAAATCATCCAAACCTTTGATGATTGTACGTCGTCGGGGGTATGTTTTACGAGTAGGTTTATGCAACTTGTTGAAAATTTGAACCTTTTCTTTCGAAGTCATTACTGCAAATGATTTTGTAAAAATCTTAATTTTTCTTTTGATGAGTTGCTCTAAATTTGTTATGGATGCTTGGATTTTTTTATGCTTATATTCAAATTTGTAATATCCAGTCCTAATTCAGATATTTGGTAAACGACATTCGTTCGAAACTGATTCAACTCTCCACATTTTTGGTTAAGGTGTGTGCTTCAGTCGCATTTTCAAATTTTTTGTTGATGGCATGAGTGAGCTTTTTAGTCAGAATGTCGTCGAAATTCTGTTTGTTTTCAACGTCTTTTACAGACAGCTCGCTAATTCGATTACAAAAGTCACCGAAGGTTTCGGTAACAATTTCATTTTTTTTTTTTTCGAATTGTTTCACAATCTCGGTGAGATCCTCAATAGTTTTCGTAAACACGTCAGCCCAATGTTTCATCTGATTGTCTACGTACTGCTTGTTGGTAGCATCCATAGGATTAGTTGGCATTTTTACGTTACACAGCTTCAATTTTTTTAAATCAATATTACGGTCAGGAGTATGTGCTAAACCATCACCAAATTCAATTATCGGACGCAATATTCGTTTTCTTGAAGAAGAACTACGTCCGAACTTATCGATGGTCATCTTGGAAATGATGTCTATTGAATGATGTTGGCCTCTTTCAATTCTTCGATTATGGATATAATTTCATTGTCAAGTGAAGTGTTTCCAGCATTTTTGGACGCTAACAACAATCGTAAACGCTCACACAATTCGTTCGTATCATCCCAATAAATGTATTCCATAGGTTTAGAATTGTAAGACATTAAGCCCCGTCCCTCCGCCATTCGCGACGACTTTCGAATAAACATTGGTTTGATGATTTCCATATATTTGCGTCTATTAGTTCCTTTCAATGCATTATTTGCTTTTTATGTCCATTCGACAGTTCTAAAATGTGTTTGTACGCAACGAGATCGTCCTTGTTGAAATTTTCTGGATCATCGTAGAATATCAGTTCATATAGCCCAGGTGTTCCTATCACTTGCTGTCCAGCAACTTTGATGTGCTGCTTACCAAAATCGATTTCTTTGGAAGCAAGCCGCCATTTTGAAGTTGTAAAATCATATGTGGATCCGTACACTTTGTCTATCTTCTCGTCATTGCTCCAATATTGTGTTAAGAATTTATGACTCATTGGTGGATACTGATCGATATATGCTTGAATGACTTGAGGAGCAATTGTATCTTCGTCAAATGTTCCTTCTTCTTCATCATCGAACACTTCATCATCATCATCTCCATCAGTACTGCAATAGGTTCAAGTTTCTGGAATGGTGGTAGAATTTCAGCATTGCCGACCGAAGCATCTTCTGTCTTCACTCCTTTTTTTGGTACAGTGGTGGTATGTTCATTCCTAAGCGATTTTTTAGTTACTGCCAGCTGATTTTTCAGTGGAACCGATATGGGTTTGAAAAATTTTTGTAATGCCTCATCCTCTTCTGATTTACCCAATTTCAATGATAAGTATTTCTTTTTTATGATCCTAGTGATTTTCATTGATTTTCGTTTTGCGAACTATGTCAACCTCTTTGCTGGGTGGCTTCATGTTGGCGAATATACTTTTTCATGATAAGTTCATGGTTTTATAAACTTATCGAAGCCATATCGATAGCGACCTGCATTCAGATCACACTCCTTTATGATCACCATTGTATCGAATTTTTCATTCCAACAATCATCACACATACGCTTGAAATCGTTGAATGACACATCAGGTGAAACCTGTTCATCATACACATGCTTTAAATTTATTTCATCTTGCTTGAACAACACAATTAGATTGCAATTGTCTCGCAACATTTGCTTTGGAGCCTTACTATACGTTTGCCCAATGTACATAACATCTATGCCTCGATGTCGACACATGGAATAATATTCTTGGATTTTCTGCTGTTTATCACAAGATATGTTATCAAAAATGAATATGGAATTTGGTTTAGCCTTGTTGGGACTTACAATTTCCTCGTTCTCAACGTTTTCAAATTTCCACCATTCGGGTGGAAGAGCAGTGAAAAAGCTGCATATGTTTTCCCACATCCACTCGGTCCACATATGATTGCACGAAATGAATGTGGTAGCAATGTACCATGCTTACTGCTGGTAGATTGACTTTCATTTAAGTAATCGAAATTTTCAATCGGTAAGGTATGCTTCTGTTGAACGACTCTCATGTTGTGCACGATACCATGAAATGTTTAAGATTTTGTATAAATGTTCATGTCTTTCAATATTAACATCATTTTCAATGTTGATTCATCACGGTAAGGTAAAAGATTTTGATATTGATTTCACTCCGAACGATAGTTTGACACACATTTTGGGATACTCTCCTAAGATTCTACCAAAAAATGTTACTCACATGACCGATCAGCCTGTCAACATTATAAAAGTACGAACCATACACATCGATTCCAGCATTACTTCGGGAGCCTTCTACAACGATAGACCTTCGCACACAATCTACGAATTTGCTATCAGAGAAGATCCTGGTTACGCTATCGACGAAAGTCCAAATCCTCTCATTTATCTACCCATCACTACAGACGAGATTCATAATATAACACTTAAAATTTTGGATCAAAACTTTCAGCTGGTGAATTTCCAAGGTGAAGAAATCATAATTCGATTACATCTCAAAGAATTATGGTACTAGGTATTTATAAAATACATCTACCTACGAATATACCATCAGTCTTCTTCGAGACAAAGAACATCCAACACCACCGTGATAGTCATCGTGAACTCAGTGTGAAAAATATCCGATTTCTCAAATCCTTAGGCTACAATGTTATCTCCGCAAGTGTTCAACATTTTCCAAAAACCTCAAATGGACACATCAATTCAAAAAGATGAATGGCGTACCTACTATCCATACGTTAAATCTTTCCCCAACAATGTTATAGAAATTAGCATTAATCAATCGGATGCTTTCGAGGCTCTTTACGCAAGTCTGTTACATATCACTGGAAAAATTAAGCGCACTAAGGGTACTGGAGAAGTATCTTTTGTCAATAATGCTGGCGCTTTCATGTTCCAATCCATTAGCTACGAACAAAATGGTAAAGAGTTGGAATCAGTGCGTGACGTTGGAATTGTGAGTACCGTTCGAGGGTTTTTATGCTATAGCGAAGAAGAGTCTAAACCCTTGAGTATAGCAACTTGGAGTCCAGAGAAAGATGTTTTTATCATCAAGGCAGATGCGGATACTTTGTCATTTAGTATGCTCATTCCGTTGAAACATTTGTTGAATATTTTCAATGACTACGAATATGTCGTATATGGAAAACATACCATTCGATTGGTGCGTGCTCAAAATGACAATCAATGCTTTACCATCGCCAATCCTGCGCTATGTCATCGTTTGTTTCCAGAGCAACCACAAAAAGAACCAAGTGAATAATGATCCTACGAAATTTAATTATGCAAACATTATGAATATAACCTTGACGCTGAACGGAGACAGCTATCCAAAGGAGAAGATGCATTTGGACTTTGAAAAGGCGGATTTTACCGAAGCTTACTTCAACTACACTCAATTTGGAAAAAGCTACAAACACTCTTATCTACATACGCCGCTCCTAAGTTACTCTGAATTTGCAAATAAACCTCTATTTGTCATCGATTGTTCTCACCGAGATGAAAGCGTGAAAAGTTCAAGCGTTGATGTCAAGCTTGAAATAGAAGCTTCTAAAGGTTTTCCAGAAAATACTTGTGTCTATTGCATCATCATTCACGATAACATAATTGAACAACATCCTCTCAGTGAAATTATAAAGAGATGGAACTAGGATGACAAGACCTCTGTCTATCACTTCCCAGTTTAAGTTCAACCATCGTCGAGGAGAGATGAGAATAGCTTTCGTAGACATTCAATGCTTCAATGTGGAGTGCCAATTCCACCCCAAAGAAATTGCCTTAAGGATTGGACGTCGATGTAGTAATTATTTGCTATTACCACCAATACCGTTCTCATCGCTAAGCAAAGCAGATCGATGTGGCGTTTGTTATTTGGAGAAGAATGTACATAACCTCAAATATTCTTCCGGCTTTATACCATACGAATGATATTCTAAAGGAAAATCTCAACGAAATTGATGTCATCTATGTGCGAGGACATCAGAAGAAGCAATTTTTGAATGATAAACTTCAATCTTTCTACAAAGAGCAAACTAGTAGAGTCGTGAATTTGGAGGAATTTGATGACTCATGGCACACTGTTCCAGCGTTCAACAACAGCGAATTTACAACATGTATGAATCACTACACACATAGCAGCAGTCAATTCTATAATTGTAGTCTTAGAAATATTGATGAATTGTATAAATGGTTTTGTAATACAATACCTATATGTAAGCAAGAGAGAAATTTAAAAAAAAATGTTTTTTATTTTTGTAGGGGGGAGGGAGACAGAATCGACAAGTTTTTTTGTCTAACATCAGTTTCAATCTGAGAGTTATAGAGTTACGATGGCGATCATGTTGAAAGAAAGGTTGAAGCAACACATTCGACATTTGGAAGAGTTAAAAAACATTATAAACTTTTTGAGGAAAAACAAAAGGTATTTACATTGTTCCATGATATGACTATCAATCCTACCACCCAATTCAGTGAAAAGATTGGAATGAGAAGGTTTTCAAAAATCCTACACGTTTTCGTCAACGCAGCAAACCTGATGAGATACCATCAAGAAGAATCACACCGTACTCTATTTAAAAATTTTGTTTGATAAAATCATTTATTAAATAAAGCAAATTTTAAGTATAATGTTGTTTTATTCAGAAAATATTTTTTGATAAATACAATATTAAACATAACACATTTTCTTTCACTCAAGACTCCTGATTTCTTGCTTAAGCACTTTTAATGATGCTGTTGACATCGTGTCGAATAAGCATAATTTGCTATTTAACTCGTATATTCTATACGAAAATCAAATCTTCGCTATTTCTTGGCCGATTTAAACGAATCAAAAACTGAATCGCCATCAAATTTTCGGCAGAAGACGATTTTGAGAGTCGTTTGCTTGAAACGATAAGGGCTGTCCGAGCGCACAGACCCAAACGGCTTATCGTCCTTTCTTACGCCGAAGCGGTGTCGACATCGATGTAACACATCGACATTTCAATTTATGAGCTTCCGTCTTATCTGATGTAAGTGCGCACGCGCGCCATCCAACATATAAAGGCTGTTCGAGCAGTAGTTCGGGACGGTTTGATAACTGTTAAAAATGCGCATGTGCGGTTTGAAACAGTTTCCAAGTGGTTTGGGATTTTGTTGCTCGGACACCAAACTGCAGTTTGCAAACTACCCCTTCCACTTTCTTACAGTTTCGTTGTCATAGAACAAATGACTATGCCGATAGTTATGTTTTATGACCAAAGATAAGAGAGAACATCAATGAAAGACTGATGGACAAAACACAAAACCAGGGTTCAGTTTAGGACTGTGGTGGTGTTCTCTGAAAGGGATTTCTTCAACAACAGAGAACACTATACTCTAAGAAGAAGAAGACGCTTCAACTGCGCCTGTCTCAAACTGAGTTTGGAAATCATCAAACTACTGCTCGAACATCTTACTAGTAGTTGGGAATAAATTATTTCATCGTAAATTGAAGTGCGCAGGCGTCTGACGGTTTGGGACTGGTTTGAACCGCTGCTCGAACACCCTTATATTCATTGATTTCTCACATTCACACGGGTAGCCGAGATGGCAGGCTTGGAAAAAGTCTAACTTGTTAGCGTGTTGGAGTGTGTGGTTGTGGGTTCGATCCCGCGCGATGGTGAACTTTTTTCCTCAGCTTTAAAATAATTAAATAAATAATCCCTCTCCGCTAGATGGCGCTCATGGAAAATAGGAATCTAACGTAAGATTTAATAAATAATGCAACCCCGTTGGAAAAATATCCAGCACGCTCACTTCCCACACGCCATTATTACATTATTTGGGACCCCTTTGAAAAATAAAGCATGTTTACTGCGACTTCCGTCCCAGAACTCTCCTAGTATATCTACTAGATTCTAGACCCCCGTGATTCATTTTGCGAATCACGTGAGTGCATTCTACAGGGTGTTTTATAATATATTTGCAGGACTTAAGGATGTGATAGCTCGTCCAAAAATATGAAAAAAAGTTTACATTAACTTACCCTCTAAAATGCACCATTTTCGAGATACGGGGTGTAGAAATTGAAAAAAAAAATGTTTTTGTTAAGTCATAATTGGTGAAGATTTTAAAGGAATAGTGGTTGTTTTTCTCCCCAATTTCTACGCCAATGGAAAAAGTATGGTTTTGAACCCGCCAATGTTTTCTACACAAAAAAAGGTACTGTTGGTCGTAAGCTCTAAAGTCGACCGTTTTCGAGAAAAATCTACTTTTTTGTTTTGAAAAAACACTGTGAATTTTTCTTACTTGTTCTATTAACGTTTACATAAATTTTGTCTGATTAATAAATGCATATTGTATTTCAATAAATTTACCTCCTCCTCCTCTCCATACTTTCGGTACCCAACCCAGAGCATGGCTTGCTCTAAAGATTTCAGTGAGTTTTTGATCTATATGTTTCAAAGTTTTTTGAATCATTATAGGTTCAACTTCATCACCTCCTGGGGACGTGTGTAGTTTGAAACTGTTGACAGCTCATTCCACCTTGTCCCTTGTGATAATTTTTCCAGATATATTCATTGCCCTTGTGATAACTTCGTAACACGGGGCTGGCTCTACTTGGTTGTTTACTACCCTACAGTCCGGAAGTTCCAATGTCTCCTTCCTGTACAGGGTGACCCTGCCATCTTCTTTTACCAGATAACCTCGGTCGTGAGAGTGTTGTCTCTTTAAAACCCTTTGGATCCTGGTAGCATTTGGGGGTTCTTCTATCCCTTCACACATTGATTTCCAAGAGTTTCTCTTATACTCCCTGAGAGTTTTGTTGTATTTGGTGAGGGCTGAAGGATAAGTTTCCCAGTCCCCTTGCTTTTTAGCTTTCGGCATTGTTCCAGCTCCCCATTCCACCAGGGAACCTTTTTCTTAGGCGCCCTTTGTTGAACGGGGCAGCTGTTTTCGAGGGCACTGTTCAACAGTTAGGTCAGGTCATTTGCAGCCTTTTCCAGGTCTTCAAAAGGAGCTCTACCTCAGATTTTATGTGATCATTGGAGGCTGTTTTTTTTTGTATGGGCATTAGGGCCTTTTTACGTGCGTCTTCTATACGCATGCCGCTTCAAAGGAGGAATTTGAGCCTCTTCTTCGTAGCTCCACTCATCCTACTTTTTCCCTGTGAGGGTTCAACTTCCATGGCCTGTTGGGGCTCTAGGAGCTCCCTTGCCTTGGAGGTAGATTCCACAGAGATAGTTTGAGGTGCACTAGACACATCTTGAGTTTTTGGTGATTGAGGATCGCTATCCTTTATTTGTTTTTGTAGATTCTGGTTCATAATAAGACCCACGAGTAGCTAGGGAACTAAGGGTCCCTCACAGCAGAGCCCAGCATGCCATGAGGAGGCTTATTGAAACTGGAAGACGCCAGGTATCCAGAGTTCGCTACTAACGACCTGGCTCGCCTCCGGCCATGCAACCTTGACGTAGCTGTTCCATCTTGGCTTGGCACAAAGATACGCATGCTTTAGGACTAGGCCTTTAAGTCTACGTATCGTCCACTCCCAGAGGAGGAGCAGATACCTGATGAGTCCAGACTCATCGGATACGGATAACATCTTGACCCTGGCATGCATCGTTGACCAATAGCAGCATGCCCCTCATTAACACCACCCTGGCCCCAATAACTTCTGCGCTCGCCAAGATGCTCCGCCCTCTGACGAATCGCAGATGCCTACACGATAATGGCACCAAAGCTTCATCCCAAGTTCGTTATAATACCTACGTGTTGTGATTAATAATTTTGTATTTGTCAAAT
This sequence comes from Crioceris asparagi, assembly GCA_958507055.1. NCBI lineage: Eukaryota > Metazoa > Arthropoda > Insecta > Coleoptera > Chrysomelidae > Crioceris > Crioceris asparagi. Next base: position 34,161,221 of record OY293828.1, read on the forward strand.
TTGTTGAAATCCCATATCATGAATTGCAATACGAATGCCGAGATGATCGACATGCAATTCATTCATGGAATTGCTGATGGCAATGCATTAGAAACCAGGCGGTTGTACAATGAAAGATTTCCTGACAGTACGCGTATCGATCTTTTTTTAATTTTGGTAAGTATTCATCGGCGCCTTCATGAAACATGTTCATTAAAAGTAAATGGGGGAGCAGGAAGGCCAAAGAAAGCAAGAACGGTAGATCTGGAAGAAGAGGTGCTGAACATATTTCGGGAAGATCCAGTTAGTTCTATTCGAAAAATTGCTGAGGCTTTGCATGAAAGTAATGGGACTGTTTGGTACATTCACACTCGGATGGTCACGCTGGATCTGATAGATCCACTTCATGCTTTAATCGCAGGGAGAAGTTACAACAATTGCAATTGAATATGTTCTCTCTGACGCACCTCTTCACTTGAATAGTTGCGAGCTTACGAGACAGAGGAACATGAACATCTACACTGCACCAAGCACGACTTGGCCAAGTATTACACACAGATTCCTGTACATTCAGCCGCCAACGTAGAGAAGACCGCCATTACTTACTACATTAGGACTCTTAGAATTTCTTTTCATTAGCTTTGGTATACACAATGCTGGCCAAACTTTTCAACGATTTATCGATGAAGTTCTTCACAATCTTGAGTTTTGCTTCTCCTACGTTGACGACATTTTGATTTTTATTATTAATGTAGCCGAGCACTGCAAACACCTCTGTTTATTGTTTCAACGATAAGTGGACTCGGGACTTCTCATCAACCATCATCAGTAAACTCGTAAACTCCAAATTAACTTCTTAGCTTACGAAGATTACGCTAACGTTAAATGTGCTCTTCCCGATCGCATTTCCGCTCGTCAGAACTACACCTTGCCAAAGTGACTTCTTCGTTTTTTGGGTATGGTAAACTGTTATCGTTTCATATAATCTGCGAAATGCTTACCAAGCTTCACTTCAAAAAACTGTCGCCAAACTTCATGGTTCACAAACCGTGGAAACCGTCTTAGGAACATGCTTTTGAGGGCTGTAAGGTAGCCAGTGGAGCAGATCACAGTGGAGGACGTCGCTACGACTGTCTTCAACAGTTGGATCTCACGTTTTGGCACCCCTTCACGGATTACTCAGTGCCTTGAATAGGAATCAGCAACTGCAGTTCATCTGGTTCATTCTGTGTCATCCAATATTGAATAGTGCATATGTAAATAAAATATTGTGTATTACTTGTTTAAAGTTCGTCTCGTAATCGGAATACACCACACTAGTGCAGAGCTACCCATTACGAACTGGAAACGTAATCCTGGAAACAGACATCAGCAACATTGGCATAGACTATGTCTTGTCTCAAGTGACAGATGGATACGAATAGTTAATAGACTACTTCAGTTAGACATTGTTAAAATCTGAAAGGACTTAATGCATCACTATGTCCTGACCATTGTAATAAGGCCATCGAACATTTCTACAAATACTTATATGAACGCAAATATGTACTACAACAGACCACGCCTCTCTTAGATGGTTGCTGCAGTTTAAGAACCCAAAGGGTCAGGCAAGGTGGAACGAGTGACTCCAAGAGCTCGATTTCGAAATAGAACATGGAGTTGAGGTGAATCTCACAAAAATACAGATGCATTGTCCCAAAGACCATGCTCAGAAGACTACAGAAATTACAGGAGTGCCGAAGAAAAGGATGGTGACACCAGGAGAACTACGGTATTCGAATAACATTGAAGCCTTAAAGCTCTTCATGTAGACCAAGACGCTGATCCAGTCTTGAGAATAGTTTTGGAATGGCAGGAATGTGGAACTAGACCGACCTGGGAAGAAATAGCTCACTACTCTCCAAGTGTTACGATGTAGGGTTCTGCCAGAGATCCAAGGTGAGGGAACATTTTTATTGAGCCAAACTGAACTACGATGTTTAGTGCAGAAAGTGTGTGCCTGTGCTGCCAGCAATGGTCTTCAGAGACGATCCAAGGAACCCATGCGATAGTACAATTTAGGGAGTCTATTTGAGTAAATAGCCATGGCGTTTTCCAGAATATCTAATGCTGGGAACAAGTATATAGTTATCGCCATGGACTATTCAATCCAGGAGACCGAGACTGTATTTTATGCACTAGTGAAAGGTTGAGTCTGCAGATTTCTGGTCTAAGATATCTCTACATTCTGAGCAAGGGAAGAATTTAGAATCCACTATCTTCCAAAAGTTTTCCGGAAGACCAGAACGACTGCTTTACACGGATGGACAGGATCATCAATCGATACATGGCGAAAATAGTCTCTGTATATCAGAAGCATCGGAACCACCGGCTGAACTCTGATTTCTCACTAACCTAACAAAAACTGCCGAAAATTTTCTAACGAAGCTGACAGTTAAAATCCATGTCGCATTCAATTGGTTCTTTTGTTTTGTAATGCTTACTTACTTTTGTTTTCAAAATATACTGCTTCAAGGGGGCTTCTTACGTTTTCACGGATATCTCCGGCTCTAAAAATCTTTCATTTTTTCATCAAAATGTAGTACTTTGATAATGTAAAAATCATGATATCCTTGTATTTGAAAAATTTAAGGGAAAAGCAAATTTATGTTATATTCTTGTTTCACGCCATCTAGCGGGGCCGCTAAAATTTTTCTGGACAAAAGCAGACACGCTGTTATTAGGTCGAGAAAAACTTTATCAAACGACATTAGTCTTATTCTATTGGATGGAACCGAATTGGAGTAATGAATTTTTGTTTAAAAACATATTTGACCTTCCCCCACCCCTTTAATTTTTGAGATAGTGGAAAATGGTTTAGCCAAAAAATGTTGGGAATGACAGAAAATTAGATAGATAGATAGATAGAAAGGAATGGCGAAAGATTAAAGTTATATTTATACCTAAACCAGGTAAAAGTGACTAGTCTCTGGCTAAATCCTTTGGGCTCATCAGCTTAACTTAATTCTTCCTAAAAAAATTAGAGAAGTTATGCGACAAAGAAGTTCGTGACGTGACGCTGACTCTCAGACCACTACACATGAACCAACATGCACAAATTCCGGGGAGATCTACAAAGACTGCACTTTAGAAATTAGTGGAGCGAATTGAGAGATCAATGTACTTCAAGGAGTCAACCCTAGGAGCGTTTATTGACATCGAAGGGGCTATCGAAAAAGCTACTTTCGAGAGTATAAATGCGGCACTACACCGACATGAAGTTCCCATAACCATTATCCAATGGATCAGGTTCATACTGAAATGGAGAGCCGTGGCGGTGGTTGTTGGAGACATAAATATAAAGGGCGCTGTAATTAAGGGCTGTCCTCAATGGGGAGTCTTCTCCAGTGGTTGGCAGCCTTATCCATCGCCTTAATGAGAAGGGATTTTACACCATAGATTAGTGGTGAATTTGAGAACATATTCTGCATGCAGATGCGGAATTCTCTCAAAATATTAGAAGAATGGTGAGTGAGCACTCCCTCTCAGCTAATCTTCCGAGACGGAGCTTGTCTTATTCAGCAAAAAAGGAAGCTGTCAGGCATGGTAATGCCCAGCTTGATTGGAACTCCCTTAAAAATGGCAGAGGAGGTCAAGTATCTGGGAATAGTATTCGACAAGAAGCTAAACTGGGGAAAACACCTACAGAACAAACTAAGGAAGGTAGGGATGGCTTTTTGGCAGTATCGAAGGACAATAGGACGGTCATGGGTTCTTTCCCCTAAGATCACCCTCTGGCTCTACACTACCATTGTCAGACCTATGCTTTCCTACGGTGCACATGTATGGCGGTCCAGAACCAAACTAATCTATTTGTCACAGGAGCGATGCGAACAGCTCCCACTACGGCGCTTGACACCCTTCTCTGCCTCCAACCACTTGATCTTTATGTACAGGAAATGGCAGATAGGGCTGGTCTCAGGCTACGTAGCTGGCAACTCTGGATTGACAGGCGAGGAAATGTGGATCTTAGGGGAATACTTCTTAAGAGTGCCTCTTCTGCATCTTGAATCTGAAAGAATTCTCCCAAAATACCTATTCAGTAGGATGTACAACATCCTTTTGAACCCAACAGTAATCAACGGTTATGACATATGTCTATCATCAGACGGTTCTAGCGGAAATTTGCTCCGCTGAACTCGACCTAAACATAATTATACCACTGGGCAAGTATGCGTCTGTCTTTCAAGCGGAACTCAGTGGCATACTGCACTGTGCAAAGATAGTCCAAGACAAAAACATCCGTGGATAACCTCTGGCCTGGTGCTCGAATGCATCAAAGCATTGAATGAGATATCAACCACGAATGTCCTTTCCCTTTGTTGGGTCAAAGGACTCCAAGGGAACGAGGGCAAACTGTTCTCCCTGCGGACCTAAGCCCATGGTCGCCGCATCAGTAAGAACCCTTGACACCCTTCTAAAACAATATACCCAAGAGCTGCATTCAAGCAGATGGGCAAATAAAACTGGATGTAGGCAATCGAGGGCAGCAATAACAGGTCCCTCAAGCAAACCTTCAAAATAATATCTGCAGTTGCCAAGGGCCAATCTAAGGGTGATTTCAGGGATTTTAACTGGGTATTGCAAGTTAAATAATCACCTCAACATACTGGGAATTGTGGACAGTCGCTTGTCTCGCGGATGTAAAGAATCAGACGAAACGGCGTCAAAAAGAGGTACCATGTTGGTGGACTTCTGGCCTGATATGGCCAGAATCAGCCGAACTCCGCCTGTCAGGATTCTCGAGTTCCGCCTGTCAGGATTCTCGAGTTCATCGTAAGGTTGGGATGGCTTGAGGAGTAAAGGGACGGATGCCGCTGAATCGGAGGAAGTTTGAGGTTTAGCCCTTGCTCTCCTACCTATAATCCAGAATCCAGAAACACACCTCACAAAATGCACAAATTGCCTACGTCTCATTCGGTTATACGAGTATTCGAATTTGAATAAAAGAAATTTATTGTACTTGTCATAAATTAGTAAAATTAGAGTTGCCGGTTGAAGTCGGCATGTTATTAGTAAATAATAAACATAGAGACCATTTCAGATTAAGGGGGGCTCGCTACCCAGTAATATCGTAGTTCCATTATTTCTCTTGAACTAATTGTCCCATCTGGGTAAAATTTTGTATGCTTACTGAGAAGAGCATGGAGGATCGCAGATCACATTGGCATATGATCCGCGATTATACAGTATATTACAGCCATATTTGTTCTTTTAAAAAAATCTCTTCATTAAAACAAAAGAGTTATAGTGGAATACAATTTTTCAGCTAACTATCGCTGTACCCGGTACTGTTCATTAACACTACCTGTAATAAACTTACTAAGGGTTGCTGGGTATTATATCATATGGATCAACCTTCATAGTTCACCTCGGGGACGTTAAACTGAGAAATTATTAAAATCTACCCCTGGGTAGTGAGGCCCCTTAAACGGCTCTTTGACTTCTTAGAATAGCATAAACCAACGAACTTTTTGACGTATGTCAGTCTCCATAATATGGGCACTAACCTACCTCAAAAACTTAGTTAGTTCCGAACCTGTATCAGTTCTCACTCAAAAACTGTTCATTTCATTCCATTAAAGTTTGAGTGTTTCTTTTCTACGAACCTTTCACGGGATCGGGCAAATGGGTAGTTTTCAGCCGAAGTATACTTGATGAAAATCGTAATATTTCTGTATAGCTTCATAAACAAAAGAAACTCGGTGCAAAATTTAAAGAACATAATGGCAGGAGGATAGGTACTTAGTAAATTTGTGATTCTTATGAAAAACTGAAGAAAACTTTTTAAGAAACCGGTGGGTACTAATCTGGGTATGTATAAATTCCGTAATAGGTGTGCAAAATTGTGCAAAATATAGCAACTATAATGGCTTGAAAATGGTTATTATCGCAAGCGTGGAGGGGGGCTGAAGGAAAATTTTCAGAGGACTGTGGGGGTTGATCTGAGGCTGCAAAATTCGGAAATCGGTGTGCAAAATTGTGCAAAATGTAAGGATTAAAATGGCTAGAAAATGGTTGTTATTGTGAGCGTGGGGGGGTCAGATCTTAATTTTTCAGGGGGCTGTGGGGACAAATCTGAGGCTGTGCAAATTTTGGAAATGGTTGTGGAAAATTGAGCAAAATGAAACGTGTATAACATCTGTAAAATTATTTAAATTCACGCAAAAAAGGGGCAACCGTCAAGTTGGCATAGCATACGTTAAATTCAATACATTCCATTTGGAGGTTAAATGTTCTAACCAATCAGCGTTGTTTAATTATATATCAAGTGGCGCGCAATTCAAATTTGACAGAATATCAAAACAGGATGTGAGTTCAATTGATTATTAGTTGCGTTGTGATGGAATTGATTTAAATAAGGCCATTCAACTTATTTTATGTTTCTTAGAGTCACAAATAATGTATAAGAGAGTTAATACGCTTAGTCATGATAGAAAATCAGTCATATATAACAATGATTTTTATTACTATAACGTAATCTCAAATTTCAAAAGTATATGTCTTTCAATAACTTTTGGAAAGATCAGATAAATAAATCACTCCAGACTCTACTGGAGCAAGTTTATAATTTCTTGAAGGCTTGAACTTCATTCATTCTTATTGTTGGTGCCAGAAGGAAGATATGTTCTTCTTATTAATTTTTATAGAATACCCTGTGAGGTATATTTGTGACGGGGTAAAAAAAAGAAAAGAACAAATTTGGTATTTTTGTCAAGTTCAGATTTGTATTGTCAAATTGATAATAAAAAAGTAGAAATACAGTTGAAAAGGCTATAATTTAGTAAAAATAGCTATTACACTTATTTTAACAATTCTTAGGAAATAAAACATTGATTTTTCATTCTCACAAAAACATAATAAAAACTATATTTGTCAATAGAATTCGAGATTTAAAAAGAAAGTTTAAAAAAAAGTATATTCCATATTGATTACAATTCTGTTTTATATAAGTGATTTAATGCCAAGTAAGAATTACTTGGCTGTGGAAAATATCGGATTAGTGTGAAAGAGCGACGGCTATCGATCTTACACAAAAGCATTGTCCATTTGATTGAGGTAAAAGAAACCGTAGAAAACTTGCCCACGATGCCAGTATATTCTATATAATCTAATGTAGGAACTATGGTGATGGTCCGAGGCTGGAGTTGGCGTCTGCTTCTACAGTAGAAAAAAGATATCATATGTAGTTGTAGTTTGCAGAGGTGAGAGCAGTATCTCTCACTTCTGCATACAGAAGCATTATTTACAGAAAAATGTTGGATTTTCAAGGTCAAGTAATGGTTTTTCCCGATTAATTTAAAAATATGGCTTGAAATTGATGAGATATTGTATATAATACAATCTAAGAATGATACGTAATCATTTGAGAACGTTTTCAACTCGTAAAAGGCTGTAATATTTATATTATCAATATATGTAAAACCAAGTAGACGGATTTCACAATTTATTATTTTCAAGACTCTACGGTGTTGGTGCTAAAATTTTACCTTTTTATAAAGACCTAAGTCATATATAAATGTCGGATAAATACTTAAGTGAAACCAATAATGTAATAATGAACATGATAGTAAAATCATTTTTTATTTTAAAAGCATCGCTTTTATTCCAAAATGGTACATTGTTAACGCAATAATAATAGTCGTCAAACGTATAACTAACGTATTCCTAACTAAACGGCAACACGGTAGCAGTATTTATCTCCCAACTAACAAATGTCAGTCACAATAACAATGCAAACCATAGAGATATAATATTTAACATAGAGTAGGCAAGTCCTATGCAGCACTGCTAGTGGATGTGGTCCATAGATAAAAAGAGATAGAGAATATCGTGCCCGTGTCTGTCTTTGTTTCATGACGCATACAGAGGGAAGAGTTTATATTTGCGCATAATTCAAATTAAAATTTATTAAAATTCTTATTGTCCTCAAAAAATAGGTAATTTATTATAGTACATTCTAATTCTAAATTTAAGGTCATTTAATTTGTCACTTTCATGTTTTAGGGCTTTAGGCGAATATCTATGTAGTTTTGTACTAGGTATAAGGTATATAAGCTGCTGTATGTGATCGTAAAAAGGTATATTGACAGAAGCAGGAACTAAATACATTCTTATTATTAAGAAGTAACTTTTTAAAGGCTGATTGAACTGAATCGTGGTAGGATTATTATTAAATCAATGTATTCTCCTAATAAGCGCAAAAAACATTTCAACATAGTTTTGAGATAATTTATATGATAAAGAATATTTTAATATTTTTTGTGTGAGAAGTTTTTCACATGAAGTAGGTATATAAATTTAGTAAACAAATAATGAAAACTAAAAAGCCAGTTCGAACCGATGTTGATTTAAGAACAGGCCTGCGAATAGTTTTATAAAACTGAGGTTGATTTAAATGCTTCACATTGGATTGTTTAAATTTACTAATCTTAAATTTAACTCATCTTCCTAACTGTTTTACAAAACAGATTCTTGGTATTTAACAAATAAAAAATGTCATTGAAGTTTTTCAAAAATTTAGGTATATGTACCTACGTTGAAGCATTTTCATTCACTATCCTTCATTTCGAATTTAAGTTAGTTTACTGCAGCTGAAGTACTTGAACTTAAAACTTGCGCTGAGAGACAAATTTTCCTTTTTTCATTATTAGTATATTGTTTATCGTTTAATTATCAACTATTTCCCTATTTACAAATTGTAAAAACGTAACAGCTTCGAATTTCTATTTGAGTTTGGATGACGGCTGAGTCGGATGCGGATGACAGATAGGTACAGTAATCCACCAATCACGAGTGTTCAAAATAAAAGAAATAGATAATCTTGTTTTATTTTCTGTTTCTTTCTATTGAAGGTACGCATTTTTGATCGACTTGCCTGCTGTATATAAATTTGGGACAAGCTGAAACATCTACATAGTGAAACTACTTAGTAGTTACTTAAGTACTGACTAGCATATCTCTTTGCCATATCATGACTAATTTCAAACCTGCGCAAAGATCTCTGCCTGAATATCTGGTTTATGCTTATAATTTTCTGCACGTTTGTGCAACCCTCAATATTGATGAGCATCTTGTTATCAAACGTAGACATACAGGTATAAGAGATATAAGAGTAAGAATTTGGTGAACAGTGCATCTTAATTGCACCTGAGTTTCCTCATCACGTGAAAATATTTCAGTTAAATTATTTATTTAACTTATCCCAAAGTAGAAACTTATCCTTCTCCGCCTTAGAAAAATGTCCGGATCATAAAAGATTATCGGTTTGTTATGTCAGTGTCAGTATGAAGTCTATGTCAGATATACAGTATTCCTGTCATTGTGGCCTCTATGATTGTGGCTTGTAAACGCACACTCTCCATACACACCAGCACTGCGCCAGATGATGAACTCTCGTATATTGAAAAACTTTTGATACCAATCGATAATTATGTTATTTAATCAATATTCATTCTAATTCAGTGATTTTAATAATTCGATTAAGAGAATTGGTCCAAATGGACCAAAATATAGCAAAAACCATTAACTTTTAAAGAGAAACAGAAACCTTTCCCTTACCCTCAGATAGGTAAATCAACTTTTATTTTCGTAGAAGTGTCAATTTATAGCACGGATAATATTTAGGTGGACTAAAGTGCAAGATCGCCATTGACTGATGTAAGCCAAAGGATCGTATACAAGCTTTCGTGTCGGGATGTTTTGAAGTTAAGGCACATGCAGATTTGCACAACATTTGAAGTTCAAGTAGGTAAAACTTCATCTGGATAAGAAGGGGAGTTTATTAATAGCCGAACTACATAATTCTTACCGCTTAGCTGGCCGAAAAACAAGACTTTAGATTGTGCCAGGATATTAAATATATCAATTCCCAGGAGATCCTAGCTTTTTATGTGTAGTGCTGAATAAAACTAAGTGGGTCATATTAATGAGAAAAATAATAGAAATCGGTGAATCGCCCTATGCAGTTATGTTTGGATGTACCGCCAGGTTGGGTTGGCATCAATATAAGTTTACCACAGAATGACCAGGATGGAGACCGTTTTTGAGTAAATATTATATTATAGATAAGAGCTTGCGCATATTGAATAATTGAAAAAACTAATTTTGAATCTTGAAGACCTATCATACTGAAATCATTCATTAATTTCCTGAAGTGTTTAAAATACCATTCATGATAGAAAACTTAGCATAATAAACTACGAGTATTTCAATACAATATACATATTACAAGAACGAAACATTAGATATTAAAATATTAATATGTATATAAATAAATTCAACATTCTTGTTTGCTGGTAGTTACATTACCTTGATATTATACAACAAATGCCTAAAAGTATAATTCCTTGAATAATTGAAAATAGAAAATATTCTCCGTTATTGTTCAAAAGCAAGCAAGAATAAAATCGACATATACCAGAAACATTGAATGAACTTTTGAGTGAATAATGTAACATTAACATTAATATCTTTTCTTCATACTATAGGTATTTACAGTCTTATTTAATATTGTATTTCACTATTGTAATTTTAACTATTGATAAATATACCATTTTCTCTTTGCTAGTGGTTATAACATCATCTTAATATTAAAAAATATTATACTAAAGTACGAGCGTTTCAAATTTCTATTGTGAACTATTTCTAAATTATATATATATATAAAAATAAAACTTGTTTCTTTGTTGATAATTATAACATCACCTTAGTATTATTATTCAAGCCACACTTTACTCAAAACTCAAATTCTGATAACAGCTGTTTTGCTCAAGAGAGTTTTCGATGTCTTTGACCGATTTCGCCAGACGGAGGAGGTATAAAATTCGGTTGTGTTTGTTTTTTTTACTATCAAGATATTTGTATACCTACACTTATTTAAAAATAACATGATTATTGAAAATTAAAGTCCTTGACAGCTAACCGATTTCCAAAATAAATCCATATCCCAAAAAAACATTCCCAATGTAAAACTTTTGGAGGAGAGAGCTATATTCAGCAAAATTCAACAAAAAAACTCAAATCTTTCGCATATGCTCAGTTAGAGCTGAACCACACCGATACAATTTTTGGTATGTTGTTTTGTATAAGAATTTTGTTTGAATGGTACATTTTCATCAAGTGATTCTATCGCTTCTCACCGCCCTCAAAATTCCTTCCATGAAATTACAACCTGACGTATTATATTTATAACCCACATTTACAGTAAATCTGGACTCGGGCATTTCCATTTCCTCACCAGCCTGCATTTATGATTCGCAATATTAACGCATTTTGATCGTCATCGTCAATTGTAAATCTTTTCAACTTCCTTCTCTTGCCCCTGGTCAATAGTAACAAGTGGATTTTTTAAAAATCAATTATGAATATAATACGTCAAGTCGTAATTTCATGGAAGGAATTTTGGGGGCGGTGAGAAGCGATAGAATCACTTGATGAAAATGTACAATTCAAACAAAATTCTTATACAAAACAACATACCAAAAATTGTATCGGTGTGGTTCAGCTCTAACTGAGCATATGCGAAAGATTTGAGTTTTTTTTGTTGAATTTTGCTGAATATAGCTCTCACCTCCAAAAGTTTTACATTGGGAATGTTTTTGGGGGATATAGACATACCAATAAATTTTATAATATTACTGCAAAATTTTCGTCCGACATCAGGTCCCCCGTTTAAAACTCTTAAGATTTTTTTCTTCATCTTCTTTTCCATTTTTTGTATTAGTTGGTAGGTACCTGGAAGGTTAGTCCTGTCTTGACTATTAAATGTTGAACTGTTTTTTTGGTAATAAATTATTAATTATTATTACTAAATAGTACTAGCGAAATGTTTTTATAATACGTCTGCTTCTCAATTTTCCTCCTATTGCAAATTGGATCTTGATCCTCTTCTCTTAAAATTTTATATTTTATTTTGTTGAAACAGTCCCACGATACACTGAAATCTTCTTGGCTCATATTTCTACCCATATTCATCATCTCTGAAAAGCAAATCTGAGAATTTTAATACATAATATGCTATGAAAAAGACTGACAAATGTTCATTATATACGTACATCACGATTCTCAGAACTATTCAATGTTTCTTGGTCCTGGGCATTCGATTTCGGTTCAATGAAATGGTGTACGTCCTTCTGATAAATTAACCTACTGCTTGATGGTTCTTGTAAAATCAACTCAGCACTCTCATTTGCACCCGCAGCCGAAGCACCTAAAACAAAATCGCCTCTTCTCGAACGAAGCTACTGCATGGATATGCTTACATATATTAACAATAATATATGGACAATCGCATTTGTATCTATGAAAGCAAATCTTGCATTCATGAAAATAACCTAACATACAATCAATTGTATAATTCATTTAAAACACCATTATAATACTAATCCTTTTCATAGGAAGATTTCACTTTGAAACTTCCGAATCCTGTTATTTCCACACTATCTATCAAATTTTCTGCCTTCTTATGAGTTTCTATTGTAATTTTATACTGATAACTTTTCGAATCTGGCCGCTCCGTCTGAATGATATTCTTCCACATCTTATCGTCAACAGTTTCTTCTAATAAGTCACAGTTTCTCAACCCTACAGAGAAACATTACAATGCTACTCGAAGAAATACTTTGATTAGACATATATTTACCGGATATTACACTGCCCATTCATTTTATTGTATTTGAGGAATCTATTCAAGCTTTCAACGGCCATATTTGTATTAATTCCCGCACTGACTCGGTAGCAGTGAGTCCACATCATCACCCTTTCTTCACTTTGTAAATAATACCTAGAAAAGAAATATTATTTTTATATAATTTTTCAACATTTACTAATGCTCACTTCTGCAAATATTTCAAAAAATCATGTTGACGATTTTCTTCTAAAACTCCTAGATATTTATCCCTATATTCCATAAACTTCTCTATATTTGTGATTGTCAGTATTTTACGCATTTCGTTCTTCATTTCTTCCCGATTCTTTTCGTTTTTGATTTTTGCTCTTCCTTGAATATTCCAATTTTTGATTACATGCCACTTACATAGTAGTCTTCTTGGTTTTGGTACAGAATACATAACTTTTGTCCACGCATAATATTTTGGATCATCATCACTCATCAAATATTCGGTTTGTATTGATTCCCCTAATCTAGATTGAAGAGCACTAAAAAAATTTTCTTGAATTGTTTGATCTAATCGATTACTAAGTAAAAATGCCACTGGGAACCCCATATTATTTCCATCTTTAACCACAACTGTCGTCAAGTCAAAATTCCTGCGGTTAGTACCATCAGTCCCATCTATACAAATAACTCTCTTGAAATCTTTTAGCTTTTTCTCCATAATAGCGTTCATAAATCCCAAAGCAAAATCTTCACATTTCAACCCAGGGAAGTTTCACCTAAAATTGATCTTAATCTTCACTTCTATGTCGATATATATTTAGAGTAAAGAAATCATAAACCAGTGAACAATTGCATAATTTTGATATCCTTAATTATGGACATTGGTGTGGTATGAAATAATTCACATTCTTCAATTTTCTTGAATAAAATTGCATGGTTTTTTCCTTTGGTTCCAATCTTCAATTTTCATAGTCGTGGCTATCATATCATCTTCATGTCTTCTATTATCGATGTTATACTTTAATACAATAGGATATGAAAGGTCTGCTCTTCAATTCCCCATTTTCAATCTTCCTTGCATCCTGTAATATTCTCTCATTTGTGACACCTGCCGATAACTGCATAACAATATGATTTTCTTCTAATTTTGTGACGTTTACTTCGTAGCTCATCACTGTGTCCCACATGTGTTTCTGTAAATTTTACCGACACTTGTCCTGTAATAAAATATACGAATATAGAAGTTATTGAAATATAGATAGTTATCATACCATCCATCGATTCTCTAACAAGAAATCTTGACGGGCACATTCCATGAGCGCGAATACTGCCTCCAGCCTTCATACTGCGGTGTTTACAAGTTGAAACAAATCCTAGCAACATATTTATTAAAAAAAAACCTTAATATTTAAAAATAAAACCTGATAGATGATACGTCACTCCTATTACAAGCATACAAAATGTCTGTATCACCATTTGCGCAATTTTTCCTAGACCAACAAGCATAATTTACATCCCGGTTGTCCAATGCTCTCCAAGCTTCAAACGCCTCAACAACCCTAAAATTATGAATAGATATTTTAATACATACCTGATGATGATGAGTCAAATGTTCAATCAAGCTTTTGTGGAATGAAAAGACTTGATCTTTTGGGAAAATTGGGCAGATTATTCTCTTGGTCCTCGTGGGTTGCGCAATTTCAAGATGAACAACTCTAACATGTTTATTTTTATTAAATGGAGATGAGAATCTCTTGCCACAAATCTGGCACAATTTGCTGTCTCTGCAAAATGTACGTACCAATTAGTTTTTAGCTGGTCATCCTAGATTGAGAGTGACATAGGTTTTGCGGGAAAAATAACTTACCCTATCGCTTCCATCTTTCGGTAAAAATGTTATCAAGTTATATTTAATACAATAGAAATAAAAACTATCAAGAAGGATTTGTTAATAAAACTTTTTCAATGCGTTGCGAATGTAAATCTTGCTTTTTATTTGTCGCTAAGATCATAAAATTTAACTGCTCAATCAAGGATCAAAACAGAAATGCCGCCGAGAAAACTTGCGCAGCAGAACACATGACGATATGACGATTTTAAACGATTCATAACAATTTGAGTCTCGGATACTCGGATTGATTGACATTATACATTTGAAATTCTGTCAAATTTATATCGCGCGCTGTCCGCTGATTGGTTGGAGCATGTGACCTCCAAATGGAATATATTGAATTTAACGGTTGCTATAAATATTTTTTACAAAAAATTGGACCGACTTTATTAGTTGGTGCCCTGAAAAGTATAAAATAATATTAATTCTATTGGGGCTGTTACTTTTGAAGTTGTGCAGTTGCAGGTAGATTGGTAACTTTTGGCACCAACTTCACAAGTACCAGCCCCAATAGAATTAATATTATTTTATACTTTTCAGTGCACCAACTAATAAAGTCGGTCCAATTTTTTGTAAAAAATATTTATTTCACACTTTTGAGTGTAACATTAGTCACGAAAATCGTTGAACGTTCACTAATACCAATGAAGATAGTACTTATTCTATTACCCACGTATATTCCTTCCTTGTAGTTGTTATTATTGAGATCTCAGAACATCACTGCGGAAATACGCTTGAATATTTTAGTTGTTACCATTTTAACACCGATTTTACTCGAAAACCGTAACTCTAAGGGAAAAATGTTCAGTATAAATGTTGCTACAAATAATTATGTCTTTCATGTACTGCAAACAGATTTTCAATTTTCGACAGAAATCGCCCTCTCCACATAGCGAAAATAGGTATATTTGAGAATTTAAAATGTCTCTATGTCGAAAACCGTTACTCTTTTGAAAAAATGTTCCATTTAAACGTTTCCGGATATTGTCCTATCTGTAATTATATCAACGCAGATTTTCAATTTTCGACAAAATTTGACACTCCACCCCCTTCGGGGGCGGTTTTCGGAGGGAACGAGATGTCGGATTCCCGTTTTTATGAATATGGGACCATTTCTCAAGCCTCCTCTTTCAAATGAATCAAAAATCATCAAAATCGGAGTACGTTTACTATATGAAAGGCACGCACAAACCAAAAAAAAAAGCACACAGTCGAATTGTATACCTCCTCCTTTTGGGAAGTCGGTCAATAAAATGCTATGATATCGTATTTCTCTCATCCAAAAATCGTTTCGGTTTGGTGATTTTGTCTTTAATATCTGCTATCTATCCCAACGGTCCCTTATCCCAAATATTGTTATTATCTGATATTATTCAGAACAACTGTTTGTCGCGAAAAAATAGAAAAATAATTTGAGAAATTGAATCGAAACGCACCTATATTCAAAAATGTTTTATTTAAAAAGTCCACCTTGCTGAAATTATCGCCTGAATGACGTTAAAACATTTCAACACAACAATAATCAGAACAAATCACCATTATATACTTATCTCAGAATAGAAACAAATAAATAAATAATAAATTAATTTAATCCACAATAAAGACATAATTCAATATTATGTGTCAGATTGCGGGAATGTTAAATAAAAGTTTCTATATCATCTGGAAATAGTTGTACAATTGTTCGCATAATTTTTCAGAATTCATTCAGTAGGTGCATTTTTGCATTCAAATTGATTGTTCAAGTTAATAATTTGTGGTATAAGACGCTACTCTCAGATGATATATGCTGTTGTTTGCTCATCTATTAATACACATAATTATTCGGCTTCCAATAATATATCTTGATCAAAATGATTTTTAATTACCGATATTAATCGTATAGGAATTTGTAATTCAAATTTCGTACAGCCAATCCCGATCGAACTTATATGCCATATGACTTACTGCGCATGCTTAGCGGATCGTCCGATGCTCCGCAAGTGGACCAGTTAAATAGGCAAAAACCCCTGCCGCCTATCGTGAAGCGTCCAATATTCTGCTGAGCGTTTCAGAACCGTCCTCAATTTAGATTTGGATTTTTTATAAGATTAAAGATCAGAGCAAGAAGCAGAGTCAGAGTCGATTCAGAATAAACGTTTATGTGATTGGTGTATGCCACATATTACTGCCGATGTTTGCTGTGTACGTTGTGTTGTGGTACCGTGGGGCGATGCATATGTGCTGAAGTGCTAAACATTATTACTTTTGCTTTTGAGTATAAACCGGTGAGTTACCGTTGAATAAAGGAAAGCCGAAAACATCACTGTTAGGTAGTGCAGTGCAATTGCATAGGTTGCCTAGCAACGCTTCTTCATTGGAACAAAGCGCCAAATTTGATTACAACTATATGTGCAATTAATATCAAGCAATCGTTATTGTCAATATATGGAAATTGCAACCTGGCTACTACACTTCGTTAATTTGAGGCGACAATTAGGCAAGCGCTGCTAAGGAAACCTATGAAGTAATCAAATATCTGTCCGTTTAATTCTGTGTTTTGATTGATATTTATGTATATATATTGACACGTCTGGGCTCAAAATAAAATCAGCTATGCACTTCGTTGGTTCTGTTGTTTTGAGGGTTTATTCAGAGTCTAGTTTAGTTCTAACAGTCTTATTATCACCGTAGAAATAATACTCCATTCTATGCTTATCACTGATCACCTCAAAATTTTATTTGCAATAATGCCGGGTGATTTCCAATATAACTTAATAAATTCTCATTTTTTTTATTGAGTTTAATGAAAATATATTTACTTCAGGTTCAGTACTCGTACACAATTATTTTTATTCATTGCGTCTATTCTATACAAACAGCCTGTAATAATTGTGCAATGTTATTATTATAGTTCTTAACGTTTATTGTCATTGTACAATAAACCTACCTAAAATATTGAAAATGTTATTGCACTTTGGGGCTTTTAGCCACAACTACATTCTTATAGAGGGAGAATTTATATTTACCTTGAGTTGTAGATATACCACATACATACGACCTGTTTCGGAGAAAAACGTTTTAAGGACAAGGTTAAGTTGAAATAGGTACCTAAGCTATAAAAAGACATGGCTTGATTGTTTAAGTTTTTACTGCAAGTTTTCTGTCGGTCATGGTCTACTGTGATATATTTTAATAATTTCATGATACCTTGAAAATCATGTCGGTAGGTACTTGTTGAATACAAAATAAATTTAATTATTGCTCATTTTAGAACGACTTTTATACTTTTTCCACAATTATTTTTCGCAATAAAGAAATAACAACACATACTATATAGGTACATATACAGGTAGTGCATAAGCTTGTCTGCCTCCCAAAAAAGTTTGGGGGAAATATTAGCAAATTACATTCTTTCGTAATAATCAGTTCTCGATTAACTGAGAACTTGAATTTTATTACCAAATAGGTATTTGACAGACCTAATTATTGTGAAATTAAGTATGTTTTTCCAGATTTTTTAGGATTCCGTACCAAATTGGTGAAAATGGGACCCTGTTACTGAGACTCCCCTGTCCGTCTAGCATCGGTCTCTATCTCATGAAAAGTGAAGAGTAATAGAGCCGAAATTTTCAGAGAATGTGTATTTCTGTTGCCACTACAGTAATAACAAATACTAAGTTCGTCCGTCCGTTTATCTTTCAGTGGGCTGTATCTTAATGAGTCGTAATAGGTATAGACAGTTGAAATTTCCAGAGAATGTCTATTTCTATTTCCACTATAACAAGAAATACTAAGTCCGTTCGTTTGTCAAAAAGTTGAATTTTTTAGAGAATGTGTGCGTGATCGAAAAAATAATTATTTTCTGTGACGGGAAAAAAGTTTGACAGTATCACTTTTTATAAAATTACTTTTTTCCCACGGGTATACACATACAGGTACACACAAATTATAGAATATACACATAAACATAGCGATTTAGCCGGCAATAATTTTTGTGTCGCTACTTTCACTGCTTCTGCTAACTCCGGTGAAGTCAGAGAAAACTCGAAATCAAGAAATAATTTTCTGACTTTAATATATTGTAATATTTTTCAATATTAAGTCATTGTTTTTCCTGCCACAGAGAAAAGTGTATTTTACACGGGAATACCTACTTTTTCCCTTTCATAATAAATAAATACTAAAATGGCCGGCGGTCGATAGTTTATAAAAAATTCAACAATAAAAATGTATCCGTATACGTTATTGAAATTATATTTCATTGTTTCAAGCATGCTACAGTTTCTGTCAAAATTAAAAAAATCGTTCATTCCCTTCATCTATTTTGTAGTGTAGATCTACTGGAAAGTTCATATTGTGAAACTCAAGGGTCACGCTCATCAAGTTTCATAATAACTCAAATTGCAAATTAATTATTCAACCTGTTTAACAAATTTACAAATTATTTTGCAGCTGCTATGCATCTATTAAGTTGAATTGAGAAGCAAAATGATCCGAATATAAATTTACTTTGCCACGTAGTTCGTTTTAAAACATTAGAGAAAACATAGTTCTAAATTTAATCCTATCAAATAATTGGTATTAAAGTTCAAATTCACAGATTTTACCAATGAACAAGAACATCAGTTTCAATTAAGATTTATCAACAGGTTTATAAGTTATTAATTGAACTCTAAAATTTCGAATACTTTCTACCTAATGTATTCTTCTTGACTATTGCAAACCCAATATTCAATCGGATTTTAATTCTGATTTAAAAATTATCAGAGTCTACCCACCCTACTTCGCGTAGGTAAATCGATTAAAATAATATAAAATAAATTTAACAAAACATTTTCAAGAAACGTCTGTGTAAACAATCAAATCTGTAAATATTTGCCGTTTGTTACCTAAATGTTTTTCGGTGTATGGGATTCAGGGTTCGAAAATATCATGATATTTATATAAATATCATATCACATGATAAATATCGGATTTATATCAGATCAGATCTGATATGCTAACTCTTATTTAAAAAAACAATCAAAAAACAAACAGAATTTTAATTTATTTTATGACCATTATATTGATTATGGCATATCCTCATCTGATGAATCATTATTATCAGTACCTAATGTTAGTAGTAACATTAACTTAAGGTATGACTGGTTCTCATTCCAGGTTAGTTTTCTTTTTGTTTAGAATCATGTATTTAAACATACTAGTTTACTGGCACTTTGGTTTCCTAAGCAATTACGTACATATATCCGATTTAACTTAACGAAAAGAAGCAAAGCAAGGCTCTTTCAATCCCTGCTGTAGATGCCATTGCAGTGTTTAATCCTTGTCTGTCCAGTTGAGTCCAATACAAGAACCTATTTTCACCACGTTATTGGTGAAGTGTCTAGAATGATCCCAAAAAACGTACTTTGGAAACGGACTTACTTTTTATATATGACACAAAAGAACTGTTAATATTGTTCAAATACCCATCCCCTTTTCTTTTGAGTTTGTTAAACATCGTCGCAGAAATCAGTGATCCATAATCTTTGCTCAATAGGTAATGTCCAAATACAATATTTTTTCTTAAAAAACTTCGACTGTATGTCTGCATGTTTTTTAACTTTTTTTTATGGATGTTCGTGCCAAAAGTCTTCTAACTACTATTGCGCAACTTCAAAATTACCAGCACCAATAGAATTAAAATTATTTTGTATTTTTCAGTGCACCAACTAATAAAGTCGGTCCATTTTTTTTACGACCTCCCTCCTCGATCATATAATTTATCTATTAAGACGCTACAGCATTTCCACTTACCAGTGTCTATTTCATTCCCTTTCTGTTGTATTATTATCTCTATGAATACAACTAGTTACTTAAATTTACTATAAATTTTCCACCTTCAACTATATCTCACTCTATATGTTTCTATAATCCATGTTCGGGCTAGCACGAAACGCCAACAGGCGGTCGGAGAGACTTTTAGCTCTTAGTGCTACTTACGTGCCTACGTAGCTCTCTCCTGCGTAACAGTAGCTGGTGTAAATAATTTGAATATAAAATTGATACAAAATTATATAAGGATCTAGTAATAATTTATTATTATGACATATATAAGGTTGTCAGTCGTTTTTATCATACCTTGTTCATCACTGTGTTGCTCTTATAAAATCTGTATTAGAATATAAAGCATCTACAGCGATGACCATTTCAATTTAGAATCGCAATGATTAGGATTAAATGGATTAGACAATATTAACTGGTATCGCAATTTCGTAAATTACTTGATTTATATCTTCTGATAGTGAAAAAAGAAACGAATGTCATTGAGCTAATTCACGCAGAATAGTATAAAGAATTACCTAAGTTATAATAATATGTTATAACGCAGTAAATCATATTTTCGATGAGCATCTCCACTGTCGTTGATTGATTTATATGTTTGTTTGATAAACTTCATTTCTTATAGTGTTTGTGACACTAAGGAGAGGAAATAAATAAAATTGGCAATCGAAGGAATTTTCTTTGTTGCCTATCTCTTACTCGGATGGTTGCTTGATTTAATCATTGATATGCTGTTAACTCAGCAATTTTAATATACTTCCACAAGAAAAGGATAACAATGCTGAAGTTCCCATGATGGGACGTTCACCCAGCTGACAATATAGAGAGTCTAAATTGTCTAAAGGTCTCTGATTGCTTTAAATTTGTATGTCTCTGTTTTCTATCATTATTTAGAGCATCTTATCCAAGATCTTGCCACTCCAATCGTAGATACAATAGAATTAATTTATTATTTGAATTCTCATCAATGCTAGTGTTCGAGTTAGGATCTGTATATGTATTTAGCTGTCGAAATCTTTAGAGCCAGCAGGAAAGCCATAACTGGAAATATATGTTACTTAGTACAGTTTAAAAAAGAGGAGGTTCCGTTTTTATAAGTATTCTCTAGAATTGTAATATATTGTGTGACTTAGCTTTACTTTCATAAAATATGTAACTAATAATGAAAAGTAATCCGGGGGGGATGAATTTTGTAAGACCATAATATGAAAGTTTTGCATCGTATCAGATCTAGATAAAACTGAACTTAATTTAGGTAACCAACACAAACTTCCAAAGTTACTAGATCTCAACTTTCTGCCTTTATATATTTCTACCGAAATTTTATTTTATCTGTTCATCCGGGAATGATGAATATTTTATTATAACAAAAGTCTCCAGAATTAAGTCAAGTGGTCGGGAAGCGTCATTAGCATTTTTTGCCTCATCTCACCAGAGATAGCAAAAATAGCGCGATCAGTGACGTCACTAGCTTTCAATCCGTGACACCACAAACGCTTTCATAACGTCTTCGCAAACGACCAAATACAAATACGCCTAAAGCGCGCTCTCCGAACCTGGGAAATTGAAAGAAATTATGCCATGTACTTTTAACTATCTTTTATACTAATTGCAAAAAACAAATTTGTCTTCTTGTTCGTTGAAACGTTGAGTAATTCACAAGTTTCAGATTCAAGTGAACTCCATATTTTGAATCGTTTTAAAACAAAATCTATTTAGTGCCTGATTAACTAATTATTATCATTTACAAATATTTACATTTTTGGTACGACCTGAAGTTATCTTGAGAAAAAACTGTAGAGTAATTATTATCTCAGAAAATACATACTGCATTTTTCGTAAAATAACAACAACAATGATTATGAATAAATAGTTCGATGTTGAAAAATATACTAGAAATTTATTGGGCTATTAGCAATCAGACTGTTTTGTTTGACTTATCAGCTATTACAACTAAGTTTCACTTCAATTTTGATTATTGAAACAGTTATTTTCCTAATCATAAATGAATGATTTATTCACATGTGGCTATTTATCACAATATTGCACAGTATTGGATATTAAAATTAAATATAAAAGCCTTGCACATTATATTGAACTTACTCGTAAATCTAAATGTTGATCTTTAATTAATATTAATTGCAGATTACCAAAATAGTCTTGACTTTTTGATGTACAAGCAAGTCAGTATTGACACATTATTATTACCAAGTACTGTCAAATTAAGTAATTTAACAAACAAATCTGTTCATGATACCATGTCAGAATCAATCCTGAACATGTTTTAAAAACTACTGGATATATTTTTTTATGGTTTGAAAAAAACAAACTCCAAACTCTTGGTAAATAAAGACAAAGCGAACTTTCTATTATTTAGAACAAAGTTAAGTAAGCTAAACAAACCAGAGACTATACAAATAGACAAAAACAATTTTAGATTGCAGAGCACAACAAAATTCTTAGGTATTCATATAGATGAATTTCTAGATTGGTCACAGCAAATAGATTCTCTCAGTAAAGAAGCTAAATAGTATAAAATTAGAAAGACTTTATTTAAGTCAACAGTAGACATAAGGTAATACAATTACCGTGCCTACCAACGATGACAACAACTACTCGGTGAGCTAAAGCTCCAGCCCGCATTGCATTACATCATCGTTGATAGGTGCAATATGATTGATTACAAACCAATACTTATATTGCATACTTCTAAGCCTGCTTTAATATCATTCGGAACACATCACAGTTGAGTCAAGCGTATGATCGCCGATTTCGTTCTCATTAGAACTGATCAGATACACATGTGACTCTGGGATGTGTCCGAAGACTCCTTCGGGCCTCAAATCAAGTGCAAGAAATGGACATTGGCCTAGAAGATAACACTCCTCCAAAGGAAAACCAAATCGCCGAAAAAGAGGCAGAGAAAGAAAAAGAAACTCCAATCGTCCTCACAGACGGCGAAAAATGGACAAAAATTTGCAGAAAACTGAAAACACAGAAGATTGCTGTAAAAGCCGAAAGCAGTAAGGACGGAATGAAATGACACTGGACTCCAAGGACGATTACAGGAAAACAGTCACCCTGCTTGATCAAGGCAAGGACAAATTCTTCACCCACACCATGGATGAAGACAAACGTTACTACCTAGTAATAAAGGGGATCCACCAAGAGATAAAAGTAGAAGAGATCAAGGATGATTTGAGAGATGCCGGATTCACAGACGAGGTTCACAGAATGAAATCCCATTGGACTACCGATGGTTCTAGTCAAAAGCGTGAAAACAGAAATGAACAAGAAGTTATTAGAATTAACTCACCTGTGTGGACTAAAAGTGAGAGTAGAGCCCATGAGACAGCAGAAGACCATCAGCCAATGCCACAGATGCCAGAAGTTTGGACATTCCCAGCAAAACTGCAGGAACCCATTCAGCTGCGGCGGAGGACATGAAAGCAGCAAATGCAAGAGAAAAGTAAAAAAATGGCAAGCGAAATGCCACCTGCTCAAACTGCAGAGTAGACCATCCGGCAAACTACAGAGGTTGTCCAGAAAACCCCAACAACAATAAATATAAAGCGGCCAATAAGAAAAACGACCCTCCAAGGATCATCAGAGCCCCAGCTCCAGTCCAAACAGGAGTATCATACGCGAACAAAAGCACTGAGAAAGTGAGAGCCCCGGTCACCAAGACAGTGGAAAAACCACTAGGGGAAATGAGCAAGGAGGAGCTCATGCTGAAGATATGCGAGCTTCGATTAACGATGCTAGCACAAGAGAAGAATTAATCCGCAAATGAACGCCAAACCCTATAGGCCCTGAAGAATAACAGCGCTATCCTGGAATATAATTGGTATATTCAGCAAAAAGCGAAAGTTACAGGAGATCCTACAACGAAAGGAAGTAGACATAGCCCTGCTACAAGAAACCCTGCTAAGGAAAGGAAAGGACTGACACATGAAGTGCCAGCTGCGAAAACATATATAGCGAACACAATCGTCGAAACGAAGATACAAAACGAGGGATGGGTTCGGTTCGTGTCTGCATACGCAGCACCAAGTAACAAATATAAAAAGAAAGATCTGGACGCGCTCACGAAAGCGAATCGGCAATTCGTTATCGGAGCAGATTTCAACGCAAAACACCAGATGTGGCATACTCGGAAAAACAACACCAGAGGATGACAACTAAAAGCCTACGCAGAGAAAAAGGACCTGATAATTACAAGCACAGAAGACGCGACACATCACCAGGGTAACGATGTACTAGACATAGTCATCACCAAGAGACTAGAAATGGATATGGAAATCACGAACCTACGTGAAGGATCGTCAGATCACAACCCGCTCCTAATAGAACTGAACAAGGATGACTTCAAAGAAACAAGGACAAACATCATAAAGAAGACCAACTGGAATAAATTCAAAATAATACTACGAAAGAAACATGAAAACCGGAAAAAAATAGAAAACCAAGAAGACATCGAAATAGAAATTAACATGATAAAAGAAGACATACATAGTGCTATAACGTCAACTGAAAAAATACCAGAAGAACTTAAAATATTAATAAGAAGATAAAACAAAGCGCGAAGAGTAGCTTTCATATATCCAACGCGGGAAAACAAAGAAGAGCAAAAAGGCTAAATAAGTTAGTCAGTAATGGCTTGCACGAAAACGCAAATAATAACTGGAACAAGAAGATAGGAGAACTGGACCCAAGGGAAAGAGGATTCTGGAATTTACAAAAGATTCTAAGGAAAAGATACACGGACATGCCACCACTAAGAACAGAAAGCGGAAAAATGGTGTACACAAAAGAAGATAAGGCTGGAGTGCTAGCGAACAGCCTTCAAAATCAATTTAAAGAAAATGTAGATGCCAGGTTCGATCCGACATTCGGGGAAATCGTAAGGGGGGCGATCAGCAACATACGCGAAAGGGGGGTTCAAACGGAGATCGAACAAACCTCCATAGAAGAAATAG
Source organism: Crioceris asparagi (assembly GCA_958507055.1). NCBI lineage: Eukaryota > Metazoa > Arthropoda > Insecta > Coleoptera > Chrysomelidae > Crioceris > Crioceris asparagi. The sequence goes on from OY293828.1 coordinate 34,186,533, forward strand.
GAGGCTACATAAAAGGACTCAAAAATAAAAAAGCGCCAGGAATAGACAAAATAGGAAATTAGGTCCTAAAGAAACTACCAGAGCAAACTCTGACTCATGTCACAGACATAGTTAACGCTATGCTGAGACTGAGATACTTTCCTGAAAAATGGAAAAAAGCAGGGATCATCGTTTTGCTCAAACAAGGAAAAATAGCGCACAGCCAGAGAGTTACAGGCCAATCAGCCTCATGTCAGCCATCAGCAAAATCGTGGAAAGAGTTATTCTCCGTAGGCTCAAGGAAGCAACAAAGGAGCTCAACATATTTCCAGGGGAGCAATTCGGATTTCGGTAGGGGCACGCTACAGATCTACAAGCACTTAGGCATGTAGAACACGCGACTGCGGGACTCATAACGGGGATGCTATTCTTGGATGTCGAAAAAGCCTTCGACAGATTGTGGCACAACGGATTAATCCATAAAATGGACATATTTGGAGTTCCAACTCCATTTCTACAACTGATTGACTCCTATTTAAGCAACAGAACGTTCCATGTGAAAGTAGGGAATGCACTATCAAGCGCGCGACAAATGGAAGCCGGCGTACCGCAAGGCACAGTCCTGTCTCCTCTGCTGTACACAATCTACGGCGCAGACACACCAAAAACAAGCGGAACAATTATCTCATTGTATGCCGACGACACAGCGATCACAGCCACATCCAAAAGCCCAAAGATAATTACCAAAAAACTCCAAACAGCAGCAGAAGCTATTGAAAATTGGTGCTATAAATGGAAAATAAAAATTAACGTGAACAAAAGCCAAGCGCTACTAGCAAGAGGCAGAAAGAGGACAGTACCAGCCGGTAACGTTAGAATTAACGGGGGGGAGGTTCAATGGAGCGACGAAGTAAAATACTTAGGAGTTACGATCGACAAAGGCTTCACATGAAAATCCCATGTGAACGCAACAGTCCAAAAAGCAATCGCAGCTAGGACCAAGCTAAACCCACTTATTGGGAGACATAGCAAAATGAAAGTCAAAAACAAGCTGGCACTCATCAAAGCAATCATCGCCCCAATATTGACGTATGCATGCGTAGTCTGGGGATACGCATGCAAATCGCAAAGGAAGAGAATACAAGCCCAAGAAAACAAAGCCTTGAGAATGGCTCTAAACGTACCCTACTACGTATCGAACAGGAGGATATATGAGGATTTGGGCTGGACGCCAACTCTAAACAAAATGAAAGAGATTGCCACGGGAAGGATGGAAAAAGCCGCGAATCATCCAAACACGGAACTACGTAGGTTAGTTGACTATGACGGACGACTGATTGACAAGTACAAGAGACCAAGACATCAAATGAGTCTATAAGGGTGAGAAGAATATAAATCACCAAAGGAATCCACAGGAATCAGCGAAGATCAACAAAAAGCAGTCATCAAAGTAAGAAGAGTGGAAGGCCGCGTAGATGTCGTGGTGAGGGACACCAAACTTCCAAGCTACCAGGAGGCAGCGAAGTAGAAACGGAGGGGAAAAGGTTTTAGTCGGTAAAAATCCAACACTGTTCCGATCAAAGATCTAGATCGGTTCGTCTTTTGAAGATTTCCTAAACCCCGCCTGGGCACATCCCAGAGTATCTGATGAGTTCTAATGAGAACGAAATCGGCGATCATACGCTTGACTCAACTGTGATGTGTTCCGAATGAAATTACAGCAAAAGGGTTAGAAGTATGCAATATAAGTATTGGTTTGTAATCAGTCATATTGCTCCTATCAACGATGATGTAATGCAATGCGGGCTGGAGCTTTAGCTCACCGAGTAGTTGTTGTCATCGTTGGTAGGCACGGTAATTGTATTTACCTTATGTCTACTGTTGACTTAAATAAAGTCTTTCTAATTTTATATTTCACAGTAGAAATCTTCATCAATTTTCGAAATAGTAAGTTACGGAATCAGAGTAACCTCAAGATATGTCTCGATAACTGCCTTGAGAACCCTATATTTTGCAAACTTTGAGGCTACAGCAAGATATGGTGGTATTGTCTTCTGGGGAGGAAATTCAAAAATAGAGAATATTTTTGTTATACAAAAACGTTTATTAAGAATTATCTATAAAATGTCGTTTAGAGAAAGTTGTAGGGGTGTTTTTAAGGATAAATGTATTTTAACAATATATGGTTTGTATATTTTTGACACAATTATGTTATTGTATAAAAATAGGAATATTTTCGATGTAAACAGTTATAATTATTATAATACTCGTACGATGGATTGCCACTATCCAGTACACCATCTGGCGATCTTTGAGAAAGGTCCTTTTTATGCGAGTATTCGTTTCTACAACAGACTGCCTATCAGTATCAAGAGTGCACCAAATGCTAGAGTTTTCCAAAGACAATTGAAAAAATATTTAATAGAGCTAGAACCATATCACATTAAGAACACTCTCATTTCTGTGACGTCATTTCTTTTTGTATTTATCTGTGTTAACATAGCGTAAATATAATCAGAAATAAAGTTTGTTATTATTATTATTATTACTAATATCAATTTGTTTTTGGGAAAATATCTGCAATTTTTATTTACAAAATTAACGGTTATACGATAATAATTCCTTCTTATAAATATAACTTTTTCCATTGCAGTACACAGTAAAAAATGGGCTACGATGATGTTATACCACTTTTGGGTGATTTTGGACGATATCAGAAACGTATTTACTTCCTACTATGTTTGCCAGCTATACTATGTGCCTTCCACAAATTAGGAAATGTATTTTTGATAGCTGAACCCAATTACAGGTAAAAATCGTATATTCTCCTACACTATAATTTAGTGGTACTTAGTTTTGTTTTTGTGTTAAAATCAGGAATATTTAATTTAGAAAATAAGACATGGCTAACTTGATTTCCTTTTTTAACTAAAAAAGAAAAATCTATTTTGACCAACACAAACGGAGGAGGTATACAATTCGACTTTACTTTTTTTCTATCTGTTCGCGCCTTTTGCAGAGTAAACGTACTTCAACGGTTTTCATGTTCTTTTTTCATATAAAAGAGGGCTATAGAGTCTCAATCCAAATCGATATTCAACTTGTCCTTCCTCTCAAAAGGAATGGAGGGAGGGGGCATTTTTTTTCGAAAATCGAAAATGTGAGACGACAAAATTAAAGAAGAGACCATATCCGGCAACGTTTAAATCGGACGTTTAGGTTTTAGTTACTGTAGTGGTATGTAATATTTGCGCTTATGCCATGTAGAGGGGGCATTTTTTTCTAAAATCGAAAATATGAGACGGCCAAGTTAATGAAGCAACATTTCAATTGGACATAATTCAAAACATACGGTTTCCGGGTAAGAAGAGCAGTGGTAAATCGGAAATATGTGTATTTCCGCGATGTTTTGAAATCTCTGAATGAATAAAGTATATGTAAAGTACTATCTTCTTTGGTATAAGTGAACTTTCAATGATTTGAAGTCTCTACCTATAATACCCCAACTTCAAATTTACCAATACCAAAAGAATTAATATTATTTTTTAATTTTCAGTGCACCAACTAATAAAGTCATTCCTATTTTTTGATTATATTGTGTTTTTAGAATACATATAGAAAAACTTTGTGCTTTGGATTTATAAATATTTATTTATAATTTAGATACAAAAATCTTGTTCATGTATTATAAAATTAAAAGAAATAAATCCGACAATTAAATATATCGATCGATCCAAACTAACATTCATATTCACCCGCAGTTGGCTGTGGAATCACTCGGATGAATATCGAAATTAGTGTATTCCGACAAAGATGCTAATAACATTCTCATGGGACTCAATCTAAAATTAGAATGGACCGGACCACGCACAATTAAGTGTGTCCGCAAAGTTTACCATAAAGTTTTGAAACATTAATATTTGAAAACTATAGAGTCAAATGAAGTTTACCAAAGCATCTTTTCTTAGCATAAATTTACAAAACTAAAGACGATTGTCAACTTTGGTAATTTATAAAAATGTTGTTTGTAATGTTTCTGTGAATTAAATAAGAGTGTTGAATTGCGCAGCTTATGGTTTTAGCAACGTCAACAGTCCTAACTAGACTTGATTTTCATTCGTACTTATCTTCATTTTTAGATTCATATATATATATATATATATATATATATATATATATATATATATATATATATATATAGATATATATATATATATATATATATATATATATATATATATATATATATCTATATCTATATATATAGTATAGGTCTTTATGATATAAAATTGAGTTCACCTAATTTAATGAATGAATATTTTTGTTTTTTATGTTGACAATTTGCTTTGTTTCATATATGTGCTATAGATAAGATAGGTACTTAATTTGAAAATATATAAAGAATATTTGTCAATATTTTGATTAGTTTTTTTAAATCGCTTTATATCAGCATTGCATTTTGAAAACTAAAACGTGGATCGTACTTCGTACCTTAGTAAAAACATTTGTAATGTGATGAAACTCGAAAATAGTTTTTGATGGTACAGCTGTCGTACATCGAATCTGAAAAAAAACAGATACCTACTACACTGACCGGCATAAAAAACGAAAGACCTAAAATGATGAGGTTTTTTTATTTGAAAGGTATACTCTTTGCCCACATTTCTGTATGTTCCCTTCCATTTCAGCAATGGTGAAAAACGCTATCACGTGTATTCTTGTTAAATGTTAAAGCTGGCTGTGGGGTGCACCGACAAAAGAAATTAATTTGAAAAGCAGCTTAAACGCGGCTCGGTATATTTGAGAAATTTTGGCTGAACATGTTGTTCCCTTCGGCTCATTTATTGGTGACACCTTCTTGTTTATGCACGATAATGCACGCTCTCATACGGCCCTCATAGTGTCCCATTACATAAATGATGTGGATATCGGCAGAATGAAATTGCCTGCGCGTAGCCCTGACTTAAACCTAACGCTAGATGATCTTCCCAAAAATTAAACTAAAAATTAGATTCGAAATATGCCTCGAACGATAAGTGATACAATTCAATAGAGGGACGAAATTATCCGTTTTAGGTAAATTTCTTATACAAATGTACCTACTGCGATCGTTCACACTTTTGAATTTCGAAAAAAATTCAACGGCATGTTGTTATATGTCTATAGTTAGTCCAAAAAAACATTTGGTTCAAAAGTTTATATATATATATATATATATATATATATATATATATATATATATATATATATATATATATATATATATATATATATATATATATGGGATATTACGAAATTTGTTAAAACAATAGAGGTCGCAGTTTTGAAGGTATCAAGTTCAAATTTGCTACAAAAATCTATCTCTCAAATATCTCGGTCGAGTTCGTTATTGGGCAATATCGGGTAACTAGTTTCAAAATGGCGACCGTTCAAACACTTAAAAAATTATCAAAAAGGAGCCGTAGTGTAAATATCATCAAAAATAATTTTAGGTTATAGATAAAATCAGTACCTACAACTTTTGTTCAAAGCAATTTTTCATAAAATACACAGGTAAAACATTAAAAATTAATAAAGAAAAATAACAAATATTGATAAAACATGAACACAAAATATAAATTTGATGTAATTGTACATTTTCTGGAGATCTTAATATAGACCCTGACTTAAAAAAATATATAGTATATTTATTGAAAAGAAATAGGCGAAAAAAAATTCTGCCTCGAACTGGAACTCGAACCCTGTCTGCTTTATATTCAACAGCCAAAACGAAAACCTCTAACCCCAAGGCTATGACACATACGAAAATTTTATGTAATAACATGTATGTATACCAATGAAAAGGTTGTTCAAATTTCACTTCAATGAATTTTGAAAAATTTACCTTTCCGCTGACTACAGGCCATCGGGATTTTTAAAATTTTGTTTGGTTTACTTGTCACTGTTCAATTAAATTTCGTTGTTTTCCATGGTTTGTTATTTTGTGATGGCCCTGACGAAGAAGCTGCGTTATCTTTTAGACTTGTAACTCTAGCGTTAAAAACTATAGAAAATTGGAAAAAAGTGTTCAGAAAAGACAAGACTACAAGCTCATTTTGTTTCAAATTAATTTATTTTGTCGGTGCACCCCACAGCCAACTTTAAAATGTAAGAAAAATACACGTGTTTGTGGTTTTCACCATTACTGAAATGGAAGAGTGCCAAAATGGAGAATGTACAGAAATGTTGGCAAAGAGTAATCTTTTCAAATAAAAAAAACATTCAAATTGAGCAATACGTTCAAAAGTTATAGTCTGGTCTGATCATTATTTTGAGTGTTGCGTTTTTTATCCCGGTCAGTGTATATTCAAACGATTATCTACTGTATTGCAGTAAATAAAATATCTACAGCTAAAAATTTGAATTGGTACAGTTTAAGACTTACCCTGCATCGTCGAAAAGTTTTCTTGCCCCTTCCTGACACTCTGATATGGCTAATTCGATGTTATTATAGTGATTCGTTTTGCACCAATCCTGAACAGTTTTTACCAATTTCAGACCGATACCTTTGCGTCGATAACTGTGAAATAGAAATGGTATTGGTCATCAGGAGTTTCAATAATTGGGAACTTACTCTTTTTCTACAGCTAGACGAAACAGCCAGGCCCAGTCTTCCATCTGTATATGTCTCATTACTGATACAGTTCCAATAATCTGAAACAGTGATCATTTTGTAGAATGAATGTTCATTATTTCACTGTATCTCCTTGTATATACTATTTGCTCTGATCACGCCGTAACCTAAATATTATCAACAATCTAATGTCTCACAAAGATAACCTTTCCCAATATTTATTGCGATTATTAAATTATTATTAACGTTTTATTGAAGGATAAATTAGTTGTATTTGATTCACAAATTAATACCAATCAACATGTTGCAACTAACAAAATCTCTCATTATTCTATTTGCGCTATTAGCTTTCTCCTATTGTGTTGAACCCGAAGTGGATTTGCCACCAAATTACATTCAATTCTTCAATTACATTACAATAACAGTGCATCGGGGACAAAAGGCTGTAGTCAATCTGAGAGCAGATACAATAAATCATGAAAAAGAAGCCACAGATATTTTGATTGAGGAAGAAGATGTACCAGTGCTAAAAACCGGCTCGTTTAGTGATCTGTTGAAATTGAGATACCTTACGATACACCGCAGTGGCATTGAACGTTTGGAAACACATATTTTCAATAATCTACCACAGTTGAGAACTATTAATTTGGATATAAATAATATTCTTGAAATACCGGAGAATGTATTTGCTAATCTAACAGTAACGAAAATATCAATGTGTTGTAATAGTATCAGAAAACTTGATAGTTTCGCTTTTTATAATTTAACACAATTGACTACGCTGGATCTGAGCCATAATTACATCAAATTTCTGCCATCGCAAACGTTCTATCTCACAATGAATCTTAAGATGTTACATCTGAACTACAATAAACTTCAGAATTTTAAAGATTTATCATCTCGATCTACTATAGATCCAAGTGGTTTCGGTGAAGCATTTTACAATGTCAATAAACGCGAATCAAGTTTACTAGATCTAAGTTTCAACGAATACACCAATATAGATGATTACATGTTCAATAATATCAATTTTATTTCTAAATTATTACTAACAAATAACAGAATAGAACAAATATCAGACTATGCTCTCGATGAATTTATATATATCGGAACAATTGATTTGGAAAGTAACAATTTACAACATTTAAGTGATGGTCAACTTAAAAACCTGAAAAAAGCCGAAAATATTTATTTGTCGAACAATCCATGGAAAATAAATTTTGTTTGTAAATATGAATGGTGGTGTAAATTGTATGACAAAGAAAATACAATGGATATGAATTGTACTAGTACTTCCTCAGAATAAACGCTTTACCTTGCATCTTAATCCTTTTTTTTGTAACTCTAAAGCATCAGATTCTTCTTCAGTAATTATTTTGTACCAACAATTTTTTGGATTAACTAATAATAAGGGTTCATAGGCTTCAGCAACCCAACATTTCAAGGGTTTCTTATCATACAAAACTTGTGCGCTTTTAATCATAGCAGATCCATAAATAAGTAGAAAGATTCCAATGAGAACAATCGGCACAGATAAGAGGCAATATAATGCTGGCACCCCTATCACTATGAACAGCAAAGCAGATATTAACACTATCATCTGTAGTGTAACCTGAAATTAGTCCATGAAAAATTGGATCCTATGTTGAATATTAGGGAATACACTTACCTCATTAAACAATGCATTCTGCCATGAAAAACTAACATTAGATATGTAAGCTCCTCGTACAACTTCTGATAACGCGGGCATATCATTGTCTCTTCGCTCTCTTATTACGACATAATACATCTTTATATCATGGACATGAAACTTACATTATACAAAACTTATGTTAAAACGAAATGTTGCCTTCATTCCCTCTAGGGATTAAGCATAATATATCAGACATTATATGAAATTCTTTTCATTAAAGTTACTGGTATTTCCCACTTTTGTTCATCTAATAATAGCCAACTTGAATGCTTCATTTAAACTATAATATCCATTTTTATTACCCTACCCATATTTCATTACAGAAACAGGACAAAGCATGTATGTCTCTGACGCCTGCTACGAAGTGGTCATATTCACGATTTATATCATGGGAATATTTAGATACAAATGCAATACAGTACAAATAAACATTGACGATAAATATTTAAAATATAAATTTTACATTTATAAAAGTTGGGTTAGAATCAGTAGTGGAGGTAGTGTTCTCTGGTTAGAATCACGGATCGCGACCAGAGAACACTACCTCCAAATCCAGAACACGTGAATTTGGCTTTGGTTGGGTTGGTTGTTGCATGTTTGTTGCGTTTGTTGATATGCCATAATCATTAAAGTTCTACTTTCTATTGGCATACGCGATTTTTAATTGTCTCTCTCAATTTTAAGATTTAAAACAAAGGAATTATTTACGTATACGAATTGATTTTGAAAGTATTTTTTTATATCCCTAGCAGAGCATGCCATAGTCTCAAATTCCCACTCCCACCAGGTCACATATTCAATATGCGCATTGCGATTGCAAAATAAAATATCTTGGTGACCGAGCTTTGCTCGGGTAATACAAACGCAGTATTTAGGGTGGGTCTGAGTTACTAAGAATGTTTAATCCTAGTTCAAAAATGTTGCATATTTCTAGTTAAAATGTATTGCGCTCGGTAGATCGGTAAATATTGCTGTTATCGTTCTCATAGCTCTGAAGTTATAGATACCAGAAATCAGCTGTATCACAAATCGAAATCGCGACCCCCAAACCCTATACTGAAATTTTATCTGCGGAACCATTCCCAAAATAGCTGGTGTGGACCTCGAGGGTCACACCCATAAAATATGAAAGTATTACCAATCGATTCACCATTCCAAAAACACCTTTTTGCAAATTTCTATCAAAATCAGGGAACCATTCCTTGAAATAGCTAATGAGGACCTTGCGGTTCACACCCATAAGAAAATGAAAGTATCGCCAATCGATTTCTCGGCTCTTAAAACCCCTTTAAGCAATTTTTATCCAAATCTGTAGAACCATTCATGAAAATGATTATGGACCTCGAGGGTGACACCCTCGCGTTTTGACTTGAAAGCCAGTCATATAGATAATGTTAAAAATTAGAACCTTATCTATATAGGTACCAAATTTGATCAAAATCGTTGTAGCCGTTTTCGAGAAAAAAGTTATATCGGTATATATAGATAGATAATGTAGATATATTAATATTGTAACGTGGATAGGTATTCATGTACTTACGGTTGATATTCGTTTATTAGTTATTTATGCTACTATATTGCTTACAGTAGTTATTGCATGTATATTTCCTTATGTAGTTCTAGAATTATAGCAGATTTATTCTGGATCCTTCCAGAAACTATATGTGAGGTACAATTTGTCATACTATTGTCAGTTTGACAAGGATCTAGAACATTAATTATATGCATCTAGATAATCATAGAACATTCTCGATGAATGTCATGTCATGATTCAGGTATATAAAGCCGTGTCGATCACGGGACAGAGTCAGTCTTATGAAGTCAGTGAGTCAAGTCAGTTGATAACAGTTAGTCTGTGGAAACAGAGGTTAATAGTAGTTCTGTCGGTGAAGACAGTGACAGTATAGATTGTCAAGGTGACAAGTGGTGACAGTTGTACCATAATAGAAGCTCGTGTACAGTGTGTTTGAAAATAAATCATTGGAAGCAATCTGCCAACTTTGAGTTTTACGCAAGTGAACTCACCCCACAACGTTTAGCACAGGGTTAAACGTTACAATTGGTGTCAGAAAAAGGGATCTTCGCATTTTGCTGAGAATATATGGTGAATACCAGATCGACAGATTACGACGAAATGGCAAATTTTGCAGAAATAATGAAGTTCCTAGAGAATCAAGAAAGAAGTAGACAAGAACAAGAAGCAAAAATAACACAAATTCTAGAAAATCAAGAAAGAAATAGACAACAAGATAAAGAAGAACAAGAAAGAATTAGACAAGAACAAGAAAGAATAAGAAAGGAAGACCAAAAAAAAATGAATCAGTTTCTAGAAAATCAAGAAAGAATTAGACAGGAAGACCAAACAAAGATAAATCAAATTCTAGAAAATCAAGAAAGAAGTAGACAAGAACAAGAAAGAATTAGGCAACAAGATAAAGAAGACCAAGAAAGAATTAGAAAGCAGGAAAAAGAAGAACAAGAAACAAGAATAAGACAAATCTTAGAAGAACAAGATAGAATTAGACAGAGAGATAAAGAAGAAGTTGATCAAAAGTTAGTGAAGGTCCAAGAAAACTTCATACAAAAATTTCAAATAATAGAAGACAAGATGTTGCAAAAACAAGAAGTTGACCAAAAATTAGAGAAAGTTCAAGAAGATGTTGAACAGAAATTAGAGAAAGTTCAAGAAAGTTTTGATCAAAAATTTCAATTAATAGAAGAAAAGATGTTGCAAACGAAAGCTGAAGTGCCTCTAAGAAGATCGTCCAATGAAATTCAAAATGGCGTAGTTAATCCAGTAAAAATTGAAGCCCCAAAATTCGATGGTAAACAGTCTTGGTCTACATATAAAAAACAATTTGATGCTGCTGCTTTGGCTAGTGGTTGGTCAGATGAAGAGAAGGCCACTGCATTGATCTTGGCTCTACGTGGTGATGCATTGGAAATCTTAAATACCGTAACTGGCGGCAAACCTTCATATGAGATTTTAGTGGATCAACTTGAAAGGCGATATGGTGACCAACATCTACAACAAGTTTACCAAGCACAGTTAAAGTACAGGCAACAAAGGTATGACGAAACATTGCAGCAGTATGAAACTGATATTGTCCGGCTCGTTCGACTGGCATACCCTACAGCGCCGAGAGACTTTATTGATAGGCTAACGGTACAAACATTCATTGATGGTCTGAGAGATTTTGAGATTCAGCAGGCCTTACGGTTGAGTGGCCTTACAAGAATTGAAGATGCCCTTGCACGTGCACTTGAGTATGAAGCTGCTAAACAGGCATCCAGATCTCATCTCCATCGGGGACAGATTCGACGAGTTAGCCTCATTAAAGAGGAGAAGTACAGAAAAAGTAACATCATTAAGCAAATTATTGAAATATTACGAAAACTAGATGGTCAATCAACTGGACATAGTAGTCAGAGGGTGTGTTGGAACTGTGGACAAGGAGGACATATCAAAAGGAATTGTTCACACATTCAATCTATCAATGTGCCAGGAAATTTCAGTACTCCGAGGGTGTGTTGGAATTGTGAACAAGAAGGGCACATGAAGAAGAATTGTCCACTTCAAACTGGTCATATACAAGAAAATCTCGAAATCCGGAAGAGAGAAAATTACGCACAACAGAAATATCATTATTGCTCTAACAAAGACAGCTCAGATATCGAGCCTGGTGTTAAGAGGGAAGATGTCATACCTAGATCGAAGGAGAGCAGTATCTCTAGAGAGAGATCAAGCAGTAGAAGAAAGAGTCTTGTTAAAAGGCGCAGTATATTCAGATGTCGAAGAAGTACCAGACAATGTGTAGGCACTAGTGTTCGTGGGAAAAGCAATTCACGTTGCAGTAGTCAACAAAGAGGCGCAGGAGGTAGAAGGTGCTTCGACCGCAATAGAAGGAAGCGCATGAGGCGACGCAATGACCGAAATAGTAGGCGCAATCGCAGTAGTTCAAACAATATTAAAGATAGTGAGATGTACTGCAGTGAATTGACGTCTCCTTGCCATATACCTAGATTGCGTGATCGTGGTTCAAGATCACGTAGTGGTGAAGGTTGTGTGGCCGCCAAGGATCGTGTTGGCTTGTATAGAAGCAGATCACCTGTTCGAGTATGTTCACCTGGAGGTTATCATAGTCCGGTGAAACATTTCTATGATCACCGAGGAGGATCAGGAACACCGAGTTATATGTCTTCCTCGGAAAGTGAGAATGAGAACTGGGACAAGAGAATCCAAGGAGCTCCCCCAGATGAGATTGTAGAATGTATTGGAATGATGTTTGATCGGGACGATCAAATCTAAGAAGGGGGCAGTGTAACGTGGATAGGTATTCATGTACTTACGGTTGATATTCGTTTATTAGTTATTTATGCTACTATATTGCTTACAGTAGTTATTGCATGTATATTTCCTTATGTAGTTCTAGAATTATAGCAGATTTATTCTGGATCCTTCCAGAAACTATATGTGAGGTACAATTTGTCATACTATTGTCAGTTTGACAAGGATCTAGAACATTAATTATATGCATCTAGATAATCATAGAACATTCTCGATGAATGTCATGTCATGATTCAGGTATATAAAGCCGTGTCGATCACGGGACAGAGTCAGTCTTATGAAGTCAGTGAGTCAAGTCAGTTGATAACAGTTAGTCTGTGGAAACAGAAGTTAATAGTAGTTCTGTCGGTGAAGACAGTGACAGTATAGATTGTCAAGGTGACAAGTGGTGACAGTTGTACCATAATAGAAGCTCGTGTACAGTGTGTTTGAAAATAAATCATTGGAAGCAATCTGCGAACTTTGAGTTTTACGCAAGTGAACTCACCCCACAACGTTTAGCACAGGGTTAAACGTTACAATATATTAGATGAGATATGTAAAAATTTTCATTGAAATTTTCCAATTAAAACTCATACTAACACCTTTTATTTACAAAAAATGGCTTTTGTTGAAAAAAAGTTCAAATCTGATCAAGATACGAACCGAAGACCTCCAGGTTATAAGCTGGAAGCTTAACCATTGAGATACTTATAGGTACCCTTTGGTGATATTGAGCTCGCATAGCCGTTATTGTATATAATCTGAACGAGACGTATAATATGCTTATTAATTGCTAAAATGATTTTTTATGTGAATGTGAATATAACCAATCGATTTATACACTCCAAAACCCATACAGTGTAAGTTTGCCGGTTTTCGACCAATTAGTGCAAATTTTAACTTTAAATCCAAATCTAAGAGGATTTTGTATAGCTTAGTATAATAAAATGGGGATTAGTGTATTCTGTGAATATTTCAGAATCTAGAACATTTTTTCTCTTTTATTTAGGTCTAAAGTTATTTTAAGGAATTAAAAAAGAAATGTAACTTTTGCCGGTTTTCGACCAGTCATGCCCTGAACTCGAACAGCGTTTTCTCGATTTTCGACCACCATTCTTTCATTAGTCCTTCCTATTTTCAAATCAAAGATATTAAAAAGAAAGCTAACAAAAAATAAAATTGTTTAATTTCTTAAACATAGGAACATAAGATAGATTTCTCAGTTCCGAAAATAATAATTGAAAATTACATTCGTGATTAAAATAACATTTAAAACATGAAGAAAGATCTAGGCCCTGTCCAGTTTTTGAGTAAATGAAATATTATTTAAATTTATCGGGTACACAGATTTCTCCAATTAACACGTACAACATATAGGTATATTCTTTGGTGCATGCCATTTCGAAGGGAATTCCATAGAATTCCGTACATTTGATGTGCAACCATAAGGAACATTTGCCGTATCAAATATTTTTGTCATTTTCCTGTTCGCAATCGCTTATAAGCTCCTCTTTGCAATTTGCACATTTTGTTTTTTCTTTAATTTTATTTTTGGAAGAAACAGCTTGGAGCTGACTTTTCCCCTTATCCAACCAGTACTGGATTTACCAAGGACCCACGATACGGGAACGCTCCCCACCAAACTCTTCGGTGGTCTCACATATGGAAATATCACTAACGCAACTCTTGAACTGAGTACTGAGATATTCTCTTGATCTTTTTTAGGGCAGAAACGTTATCCCTCATCAGCAATGAAGATTATTTATTGTTGGATCTTAGGTCATTCATGTATTCTATGCTAACTACAGATCTGCCCTTACTCACATATACTGCATCTCTGAGGGCAATATCGCTTAAAAACATTTTTGTCCTGGTTTCCTATTTTTAAAAAGATAGGTTCTCCTTAAATCTCTTACAATTGTTTGTATCGTATCTAACAAATCATTCTTATAGAAAGGATATCCGCATTCAGCAAAATTCATGACGCATTCCTTTACTTGGTTCTCCACATATTCTTCTAAAATTGGCGGTGGAACAGTGTTTCTTTTCGCCTGATTCTAGGATAGTAGAGACTCTCTAGTATCCTTGGCCTGATTGTTTCAGCCCTTTAAGTGATGAATTAAGGTTGATTTTGGAACACCAAGACTTTATGAAGCTTTACAAATGGTTTGAGTTTCAGATGAAGATGTGAAACAAATTGAAAAATTGAAATCCGGCTTGTTAAAGATGCAAAAATTTAAAGAAATGATCAGTGGTCGACTTGAAGATCCTTTTTTCGACCATCCAAAATTAGCCAACAACAACGGTGGACGACAAAGAGGCCTGTTTCTCGACCACTGAAAATTACTTCTTCGAAGCATTATCTATGCGGAATAAAATTAGAAAAAGGTGGTCAACAACTGGCTAGCAAAGAAGTATATATATATACTTGAAAATTGCATTGCGCTAAACAAAGAAAGAATATTTCACTTTGTAAAAGTATGAATGAGATAGAAAAATAACGTTCATTTTTCCGGTTTTCGACCGCTTGGTCGAAAAATGGATTCTTATTTGTTCCTAGATCTGGTTATCCGACCCCATATGATTTTTCATCGAAATCGATCTACCAGTTTTGCATATATACATATATATATATATATATATATATATATATATATATATATATATATATATATATATATATATATATATATATATATATATATATATATATATATATATTGCTCTTTTAATATTATTAGATATGAAAGTATTGGATATTGATATTACTTATTTCTTTGATATTTAGAAATTTCAATGGTTTTCATTTCACTTTTTTCAGATGTAAACTTCCATTGGAATCAGATAATGCCACTTTTTTATTGAATAGTTCAATATTGGAGCGAAATTACCCTTGGGATTCTTTACGTAAACGATATGATACATGCAAAATTTTTATAAACAATCAGACAGAAGCCTGTACAGATAAATTTCTGTACGATGATACAGTATATGGATATACATCTGTAATAGAAGTAAGAACATAACTCATTTGAATTAATTAGTGATATGTTAAACAGGTCAATTGGTCCAATTCATTATTTTGGTTCTCAAGTAGGTATAGAAGCTATCATACAAACAGACACATATTTAAATTAGTAGCAATTAGCCTGTTGACTAATTTTAGATTGTCTGTATTCACAGTCACAGTAATCCTTAATCCTTATGAGAACTTGGGTAGCCATTCATATGAAATACTTACACAAAACCACCTTTAAAAATGGCAATGGCCGATATTGCTCGGATGTTGCATGACTGAATAGAACATCACTTCCAGTTTATGCCTTAAGATGCAAATGAAGGGTTGTTTTGTTCTTTAAAAAATGTAAATGCTAATGCTCAAAATCACAAAACAGTTATAATCTGGGGCAAACTACGACTCGAACACCCCTATCTCATTATCATCTATAAATATCAAATGAACGATTCTATTATAGAGTATGATACAATTATATACTTACTCTCTGTATTTGTTATACTGTATGTCTTGATTCCGAGACTACCTCAAATTGTTTATTTTATTTCTCTTCGCTTTAGATGTCAAACAAATGTTTTTTTTTTTAAATTAAGCTTTGACTTATCTTACTACGAGGCAAAATAGGCTACCGAGCACGTAGCATAACGGAAGTGACATCATACTTTATCATGTAGGCAAAATTGACCATATTCTAAGATGGCTTCTCCTATGTGATAGCAATGTCTCGCGTCTACATTCTCTGGTAAACAAAGTGAACCATAGGATTTTTATGTTAATGTACATTTACGGAATTTATGACAAATTTTCTGCTCAATTATCTTGAAAAATTATGTAGACGACGGAATAGTTTCATTCGATGCCTACGCGTTCTTAAAAAAATCATTCCGTACTATTGCCACCAAATTTGGTTTGGTCTTAAGCTCAAGTTGAATTTCTAAAATTAGCCATCAACCATATTGAAAATGGCGATAGTGTAAAAAATCTTAAAACGTGTCCAGTAATTATATTATGTCATTAAAAATATTAATTGATTTCTATTATCTTTGTCTACAATTAAAAAAAAACAAATGATAAAAATCTTCACAATAAAATATTATTAATATTATTAATCAGATCATGAATGGGATCGTGAGAGAAGTTGGAATTTAGTTTTTGTTTTCTGAAAACCGTGGTCTTAAGAGGTTTTAAATTTAAATCCTGTTAAGGTTGAACCCGAAAATGGTAATAATTGGCCTGGTAATTTGAAAATGCCCGTCCATATAACAATTCTGAAAATCTCCAGTTTTCAAATCATTAGAGCTGTTTTTTCAGCTACTGCGTAGCAACTAGTGCGAGTAGGATGCCTATTCTGTGCTACAGGCGAGCTATATCGATATTATACGAAACAAAAAAGAAAGCAACAAAATAGGTCCATCTGTTCTCGAGATAATCTTGGCAGATTATTTATTAAAGATTTCTCCATCTTTCAGAAGTTTTAAGGTCACTACAATCGGTGCTTTTTGAGAATGTCTATATTATGTAGATTATGTACCGGGAGCGTGAACTCAACGGCTTGAATTCTCAAGTAAATCGGCTAAATGAAATTCTGCTAAAATCTTTTCTAAAATGGCCGCTAGGTGGCATAATTGCCATGGTAAAAAATCGATACATTAACGTATTGTTTAGTACTGGAATTGAAAAGTTCATGAAATTCTAAGTAATTTTGGTCTTTATATTTTTTCCGTATTTAAGAGTGGAAGATCTGGCGGTAAACAGTACTTTCTTAAACCGCTGTAATATCTTAGACGCGCTATCCAAATATAACGAGTTTACTTTTGTTTGAGAGAGAATATTCGACGCCCATTTAAAAAATAATGTGGGATTTGTTCGGAAGTTCACATCTTTACTTCTAGACTTAATTGTCCAGCATTTTCAATGTTATCTCCGACAGCCGAAGTTGACAGTATTTTTATGTCCATGTCCGTATTATTAAAATTATTAATTCAATTAAATAATTACTTTTGTTTTATTTTATGTTGTTATTAATCCACTAATATTGTTTAAATAGAACATTATGTTTTTTCTCGTTTTTTTTTCTCGATTAAAAAAACATTTGTTTCTATGGCCCCAATTTTTTTTATCAAGAATTAATTTTACCCTAATTTAAAAACGAAAAAATATAATCCAATGGTCTATCGTCAAATTAAAATTGCACAGCTATCAAAGATTTTAGGGATATTATGATTAAAGTACCTAAATGAATAGTTATAATATTATTTTTTTTACTCAGTACACACTAACTGAATAAGCATTAAGTAACAAATATCTTTGAATATGTAGTAATAATGATTATTACTTTCTTAATAAAACAAAACGCGATTTTCGCTAAAATGTAGCTATTTATATGGACCAATAATAAAAAATGTATCGTGCCAATTATTATTTTTTTACAAAAGAGATAAAAACTAATTATTGGCTAAACAGCGCTCTCTAGGAATAAAGGTATGAACTTGCGAACACTTCCGACATTATTTTTGAAATAAGCGTCGAATTATCTTTCAAACAAAACCAAACTCGTTAAATTTGGATTACGCGTCTACGAGATTACAGCTGTTTAAGAAAGTACTGTTTATCCAGTTCCCCCACCCTTATAATGAAAAATACGGAAAAAGCATAAAGACCAAAATTACGCAGAATTTTATGAACTTTCCAATTCCAGTACTATTTTTAGATTTTAGATTTTTAGAAAAAAAATGAATTTTAATTTATACCATGGTAATTACGCCACCTAGCGGCCATTGTAGAGACTTAAAAATATTTTAGGTGAATTTCTTTTAGCCGATTTACTTGAAGGGTTCACGCTATCCTACCTTGCTAACCTTAGTGGGACACTCTGTATATACATATATGTACTAGTGTTTGTGTTACATTTTCTTTTTGATTAACTCCAGAACCAACTATGATATTGACATCAGACTACTTTAATTTTGATCCATACTTCTATAGCATTGAACTGATCAAACATTTTTTAGGGTGGCATTCATTGCAAGTCGCACTAGCGTTCTTCTGGTTTATTTTGTATTTGATTCTAATCAATTTTCTTATAAAATTTTAGTTCCAATTGACATGTTCAAAAGCATACTTGATAGCAACCTCCAATGCTCTATTTATGGTTGGAGTAATGGTGGGATCAATAGGATTTGGAGAGATGTCCGATCGGTGAGACTTCCTTTTTGATTTATATCCTCTGTTCGATTGTTTATGCTCTTATTTTTTTAGATACGGACGAAAACTAACATTCTTCACGTCACTCGTAATACAAGTGGTATTTGGTATACTAGCAGCCATATCACCTGAGTTTTGGACCTTTACAATTGCTAGAATGGTAGTAGGCGCCACAACGTCAGGTGTCTTTCTAGTAGCATATGTAATAGGTAACACAGATTTTATAAAATTTAGGAATGGCAATTTTTTACCGGTATTTTTATTAGGTTTGGAAATGGTCGGACCTTCTATGAGAACTATAGCCGGAACAGTTTGCCATATGTTTTTCTCAGTTGGTTACATGCTTACAGCTCTTTTTGCTACCTACATAACCGAGTGGCGACATCTGCAGTTTGCACTGACAATACCCGGAGCTGTGTTATTATGCTACTGGTGGTATGTAAAATGGTTTTTGGAGAAATCATTCATATGATATCCAGATGCTTACAGGTTTATTCCTGAGTCAGTGCGATGGTTAGTTACCAAAAATCGAATTCCTGAAGCCAAAAGACTGATTCAAGCAGCTGCCAAATGTAATAAAGTAAAAATTAGTGATGAAACATTGGACTCACTATTGGTACCAATGGTTGATGAAACGAAAGAAAAGGAAGATAAGACTGAGGAGAAGAAAGCTACAATACTAGATATTTTTAGGCATCCTAATTTGCGGAAAAAAGCTCTCATTATATTCTATGACTGGTAAGGTAGCAATATTTGTTATTTTTTTATTGAGTATGGTGGTAAGAATGGGCATTTTAGGTTTGCTAACAATATAACCTATTATGGATTGTCGTGGAATACAAATAATTTAGGTGGCAATCCGTACCTGAATTTTGTTATCTCAGGAGCCGTTGAGATACCAGCTTACATTTTATTAATGACTGTGCTCAATAAATGGGGTAGAAGGAACTTCATGTGCGGCTGCATGGTTTTTGCTGGTGTTTGTTTGCTACTCACAGTTGCTGTACCAAAAGGTAGGTAAATCCTATCTCAAGGCTCCGAAATGGAATCTCATTAAAAGTTAAAATCATATATACACTGTGGACCGGCTTTTGAAGCAGACTATTGATTCCATCGAAGAAAGATGGAGCTAGATACGGAAAAGACATTTACTTCACTTGTCACGTTTTCGAAACAATATTTGAATGTTTCGTCGAACGCTTTTTCGAAACAATTTGCTTCGAAGATATGAACAACGTATATCAAACTATGAGCTTTGTATTATAAAACGTTACCACAAAGAAGTTCACGAGATGTCTTTATATATTTACTTTTTTGTTGTGAATTTATTTGGAAGTATTATTTTTTTTTCGTTTCAGACTATCAGTGGTTGACGATAACATTGGCAATGTTGTGCAAGTTGTCAATTACTGCCAGCTACGGTGCAGTCTATATATTTTCCAGTGAACAATTTCCAACTGTGATAAGAAATGCAGGTCTTGGAGCTGGTTCGACTTGTGCTAGATTGGGATCCATTTTGGCACCGTACATTAATATACTGGTAAATAATATTTCCACGGAATAAATCATTTCTCGGAATCTTCGTCTCAAAATTTTCTTCAAAATATGCAAATAAGCATTGAAAATTTAAGCCCCATAAAGGAAATCATACAGAATTTTGCTTTTATTTAATAATTTTGAATTTTACCGGGTAAATGTGTAGAACAAATCCCCATCGCATTCTGTTTTTTTTCGCTGGATATGTAGGAACATATTTTAGAAAGATATTCCATTTGAAATTTTAGCGCGATAACCCCTAACAAACTTATTGGAGGGGGAATGAATAAATTTAAAAATAAATAACCAATGGAATATTTATAATACGCCATTATAGTAAATAGTGCAGCAGCGTTGGCGCACAGGCCTGTCATATGTCCTGTCATTTTTTTCTTTCCTTGACAGGAGATGCGTGAACCTTTTCTACACATTGACCTTTTACCGGAATAATAAGTTTTTCTTATGCTTTAATTATTTTACTTCAAAAATGAATAATAATCCCTCCACAAACATTTTAACAGTCTCTTATTTTCAATTACTTTATTAGACACATGTGTGGCAGCCTCTCCCATTGCTCATTTTTGGTGCCCTGGCTTTGTTGGGAGGATTGATATCGCTAGTACTTCCGGAAACTTTAAATAAAACACTACCCGAAACGATAGAGGAAGGAGAAGCATTTGGAAATTATGAGTTAAAAGTGTTAAAACATCCGGAGGACTTAGATGAAGTCAATGTGGACTCGAATAAAATAGTAAATAATGTCAACAAAGATGCAGATTCAACGTTACTAGCCAACGGTAATTCGTAAGTTGTCCTGAAGTACGAAAAAAACGAGCTGACAAATGATGTATCAAAAATCACATTCCAAAGATTTCACATATGGAACAGTTTTATATACTTCCTGCTTCCGAACAGAACAGAAAAAAATATTGAGCAAAGTTTACTATTTTTCTGAAGAACGTACACAATAATTTACAAATTAATAACGTGCCAACGATTGAAAGATATTAAAATGTTAAGGTTTGATTGAAAGGTTATGTTAATGTGCTGCTCTACTAGCTAGAAGACAAAATTATTTGATTTATAATAGATAACTCATAAAGCTTTCCTATATTGCAAGAAGCAACTTGTAAATCAATTTGCTCAAATACTTTTTACAATAGAACTTTAAGGAACTGGCACCTGATTTAATGTCTTTGCCACATGTGAAACAATTAATTTATTATTTTTCCTCTTTATTCATTTATGAAATTTGATTTTCAAGTCGTACCAGTGAATTATTATTACTTAGACTTTTGAACAGTATATGTGTAAGTACATATTATATGTATATCTGAGAGACCATTATCCAGTTGACTCGAAATTTGTGAAACTATTTTTAATTTAATTTTTTTTTTTAATTTTTAATGATAGTAATAGTTGTGAGTTCTTTTTTGAATCTTCCTCAAACGTCACACACATTCATTACATCTATAGGTTGTATTTACATTGCAGTATTCTTTAATAAAAGATTTTACGGGACTCATCATATCATTTAGGTACCCTTTATGTGCATTTATTCTTTTTTATGTACTTCAAAGTTTTGTCAAATAAAATGAAACAAATCTATTTAGTATTTTGGATTCAATCACCCAACCTAACGATACCCATGTCAATGCTGTCAATTAAATATGCAGAGAGGAAATATTTTTTAATAATTGATTAAGCAGAACAGGAAGTTACTATTATTGATTATCTATAAAACGACAATTATCAGTATGCATTTGGAAAATGTGGAGAGATGCAGCTAAAACATTCTGTCTCAATACAGCTCTGCATGGATATAAATTTATTTTCTTGCCAAAAAGAATACTTTTAGAAAGGTAAGATGGTTATAATTTGACCATATTTAGTTTAAAAAACTTCACCTTAGTTTTTATGTGATAGTTGATGTTATGTATAAGTATGCATATTTATAGCATTTTCTAATAATTTTTAATTTAAAGCATTTCTTTTTTTGCCGAAAATGTAAAATTCTTGAAACCTTAAATTGGTAAAGATTTTTTCCATTTTTGTCTTTTTATGTTTTTCGGTGAATTCTTTTACTTCATCAATAAAGAAGAAAGTCGGATAATAGAATAATATGCAATTTTCTGTTACTGAATATAAATATGGGATGATTGTTTTTTTTTATTATACATCGGAGAATATTTTGCATGGCATTAAAATATTTTGCTTCAATGTACATAAGTATGTATTTCTAAATTTCAAAAAAAGTACATGAGAATGTTAGAGCTTTACATTTCGCTAAATAATATATTTTCTATAATATATCCTTTTAGAACCCATTTATGTACAATCATATTTCATGTCTCTTACAGAGTTCTTTGGGCCATAATTTGCGCTATTTCTTTGTTCATGGCAATCAGTCTACTCCTGATAGCTTGGTTCGATTTCAGAAAACATCCTACCTTATTGGTAACAGATTCAAATCATTACCCAATATGGAACTACGATTTTCCCGCCATCACGGTATGTAACTTCAACAAAATTTCGAAACGGAAAGCCTTTCAATTAGCACGAAATTTGTAAGTTGAAGAGTAATCAAAAATAATAAGTACTTATAACGAATTTCAAATTCAAGGAGTAATGTTAAAGATAAACAAACTGTTGAATCTCTTGCAAGAGACTTTCGTTTGTTGTTACAACTCATTATACCAGCAAAAACATTGGCTCCCAAGAAAAATTACACACGCTTGCAGAATCTTTTAGATGAGAAAGGTTTGTCTGTAGAAGATATCCTAGAGATGATATCACCTGATTGCGATGAAATGTTGCGGAAATGTTTATGGAAGGGGGAAGAAAAAAGATGTGAGAGTATTTTTGAAAAGACCAAAACAACTGATGGATTGTGTTGTTCTTTCAATTACTTCGCATCCAAAAATTATTCTTTCAAAGGGTAGGTGAGCGTTCTGGAGGGTATATATTGAGAATATTAAAACCTCATAAAATATTATTTTTTAAACATTTATTCAAGAATTTTAGCCAAAAAAGCTCCAAAAGAACCTAGAAGAGTTTCAGCTTGTGGGTACCAGACAGGTCTAGAGGTAACGGTTAATAATGAAATGGATGATTACTTTGCAAATTTTGCTCCATCTGTAGGATATACTGTGAGTTCTTTTAAAACGGGTCATCGAACTGTAAGACTAGGTACATAAAATATTTTTTATGTAGATTTTAGTTCATTATCCCTACAACTTTCCTGATTGGAATGTGCAAGCTTTACTTCTTGGTAAGAGCTTAGTAAATCTTATCAGCATCGATCCCATGGTCAACTATTGTTCTGATGATATAAAAACAATGAGAGTTGACATTAGACAGTGTCTATTTCCAAACGAGAGGGAATTACTCTATTTTGATCGATATACCCATCACAATTGCCAAACAGAGTGTAGAATGAATCTGACTCTTAAACTATGTAACTGTGTCCCTTTCTTCTATACTAACGGCAAAGGTGAAATTTACTTAGTTAGATATTCCAAAAATTCAATTCACAAATTATATATTTTTCAGTAGATCCTAATCAGAAGCGTATTTGTAATTTGTACGATGTCAATTGTCTAAAGGAGAATAACGGTTAGCATTTAGAATTTAATTAGTTTAAACATAAAAAGTATTGAAAATATTTCCCTTTAGACCTAATCATTAGTTCAGTCCCAGGCTTCAACTTCTCAGCTATTGACGCCCGTCACATATTTGGAAAAGAAGAAGGATACTGTCAATGCTTACCAGATTGTGAAAGAACGGAATACATAGCTGAAAGTTCTTCGGGAGTACTATGTAAAAAATTTACATTGACATCTTCTGATGGCTAGTAAGTTATGAGTTATGTGATTATTTTTATTCTCTAAATTAATTTTTCAGTGAACTGAAGGATCCTAAACATCACAGCTTATTTCGAGCTTATTTTAATGATTTAGTTGGAATAAGGAATAGAATGGATGTGAAATTCAATTGGCACACTCTTTTGGGTGCGTATATGTTATTGCTGAAACTTTTTATTTATTCTCTTGTAAAGAAAGCTTCATAATTCATAAGGTTCCTATTGTTCTTTCAGCATATTATGGCGGATTATTAGGACTCTTTATTGGATTCAGTTTTGTCAGTGGTGTAGAGATATTTTATTTTTTCACAGAAAGATTCATTAATTTAATAAAAATGAAGAATGGGAAAAAAGAAACTAGAGGAATTTCAAGCAAAACAACTAAAATCAATCCAGGAATTCATGGGCAATTAGATGTTAAGAAACTAAATATATTATTAGAGCAAAATGTCCAAAGCAGAAAAAAATGTCATTCAGGATATTATCTGTATTAAATAAGATTTTATAAAAATACGTGAGTAAATGAATGGCAAATCAATGTAATTATCTTTCGTTAGTAGTAATGCAAATATAGGTACCCACTATTTGCTGTCTGTTACAGCCTATTTTCTCCGAAACTACTGAACAATAAAAGTTTATATTTTGTTCAAAGAACAAATTCGGCCACTAACCGGAATTGTTATCCAGAACGCGACGTGGAAAAATCAAAATAGCCACTTCGCATTCTGGGTATTTCTATTCAGCCACTGTACGAAATGAAATACTCAGAATACGTTGTGGGAAAAAACATTCTCGCATTCACCCATTCAATTTTGTTGTTATTATAGTCAAATGGGCACGTAACGTAGAACATTCTTTGCACTCTGCCAGTGTTCTTCTTTGTGAAAAACACATTTGCTGCATACGCAATGGAGATAGTGTGTCCATAGATGCAGGTGTTGGTTTCACTACTGTCATATTAAATCTACGTAACGGTCTTTCCACATACATACTTTGGGTATAACACAATGTCCTCTCTTCTGACCAGCATACTCAGAACTCAGAACATCTGAAGTTAAATCTAAATCTTTGATTTTGAATTGACTCAAAAACAGTCTTGAAATTCTTCTTATCTTCCTCATTATCACCTGTGATGAAAATATCATCAACAAATATGGCAACTAATATCTTCTTACCATTCAGTAACCAAGAATATACCTACACAAGGTTCAAGATTAGATCTAACATATCCATGCTCAATCAGTCACTGTTTATCTTCTCATTCCACATTTTGGATGTCTGCTTCAAGCCGTAAATTGTAAATTACACACCTTCTCTTTGCCATTCTGGTTGTAGTCCTGGGGTGAACACATGCAGATATCTCCATTTAGATCTGCGTTCAGAAATATAGTAGTTACATCCTAGTGATGAATATCCCATTCATATTCTACAGTCAAAGCAAATATCATTCATAAGGTACTATGGCCCTCACAACAGGGGAAAAAATCTCCTTGTAATCAATACCATATATTTCTGAGTAAATCCCTGAGCCACCGCAGTCTTACCTTATACCGTGTAGGGCCATCACAAAATCTCTTTCATTTTAATACCCATTTACAGTCAACAAATTTTACACTAATCGGTTTTGCAATTAGTTTCCACACATGGCTTCCTTCCAATAAATCAAGCTCTTTATGCAGTGCTAGCTTCCATTCCTTCCAATCAGATCTTGGTTCTTCTACAGAGGATGTTTTCTAGAAACACAACATCACATGATCTTACTAATCTCTTTGGATTTTTAGGATGAATCAGACAATATCCTTTAGTAGTAGTAGTAACACCACCGCTGATACCAAAATAAATGAAAAGTTTCAATTAGCAAGTTCTTTGCCAACAATAAACTTAAAAATATCCCAAAAGAATTTAATTAGAAACGAAAGGCAATTCACAGTTCTTAACGATATAACGATACCAAATCAAATGCTAAATTTTCCAACCAAAATGAAGTCAGAGGAGTGAGACTAAGATATGATAGTTCAAACATATTTGAGTTGGGCAGATATACATTGTCTTTGAGAAAGCAACAATAGAGAACGAATTTACAAGAGATAAGAAAACCATTTGGTTACACAAGAAATATATGAGGTTTTGATCTTGGATCCCATTTGCTTGAAAGTTGTTGCTTAGGCAGCTCAAGTTCTGTTTCTGTTTCTCACCATAGTCAATTTTTTCTCAATTGCTTCTAACTTCTGAGTAGTACACATGATTGAAGTCACATACTCAAGCATGGAAGCATGTTTATCTCTTCGCTCATCCATCAAGATTTTGAGCATATTAATTCTGGGATCCTTATCCTCGTATGCTTTGTTGAGTGCTTCCCAAACTTCCTTGAATTTTGCTAAGCCTCTAAAATGAGGATAACAAGATTTACTAATATTCAAGTTAATCAGGATTAACGCTTGCTCTTCCTTTTCCACTGATTCTGGATCCCCAGCAGTATGAACTAGTTATATGCCTCATAAGTGGAAATGCTTCAGCATGTTCTCCATAGCAAATGTGTTGGGATAAAAATCAATTGTGTCTACAGTGTGCCGTGGTGAATAAAGAGATACAAACAATTCTTATCATCAGTTCTCAATTATATTAATTAATGATATATGTCTCTAAAGAAGTCAATGATGTTGTAGATTATCTTTATAGTTAATTATTGTTCAAATCTTCTAGAATATATTATGTATCAAATCTATCCGTGCAGTTCGTATATACACCGGGCACATCCAACGCAAATATTCTAATTGGATGTCTTCTAGCAATGATCACACTGATTCTTCACATTCAAAATGTTCTCCACATTTCCCGGGCGCATAACCTGTTGTTATAATAGTCCAGTGGACAGTCTGAGTAATGAAAATCGTCAAATGCTATTTACAAGATTCAGTATTACAGAACAGCGGCACAATTAAACCGCAAACAACATGACGAAATTACATGTTCCCTTAAAAATGCATCCTAACATGAATAAGGGAAATTATATACATTATACTCACATAACAGGTGTTATGTGATTATACTAAACATTTCGCAAATCTTCCACTTGGCACAAGTGCAATATAGCCATAACGTAATTTCACTCTCTTTTGTATGAGTTATTCTCAAAAAATAATTTATTGGTGTATTTGTCCTTCTTATAGAAAAAAGAAAGCTTTAAAACTACAAATCGAAATTCATTGCCGTGGAAGATAAAATTTCGGTAAAATATAAGATCAAAATTAAATATAAACTAAAGCAACTGTAAGATTTACAAATTTTGTTATCAGTAATTTTTTAGGGTTCCGTACCTGAAAAAGTACGCAGCACATTATCTTCCCCCTTAATCTCCGAATATAGCGAGGTAAAAGCCACTAAAATAATCGGAGGAGTTTATGTTGTCTAGGTTCTAGGTTGCAGGCATTTCATGAAACACTGGCAAATGTACATTGTTAATATAATGTTAATGTTAATGATACTGATTAGATACAATATATGAACCAACTTCATACATAATATATAATATTATGGTTTTGACCTACGAGGTAAAATGAAACCCTAATTTTGTTACTTTTGCATGTTCGGCCAATCTAGTAGTTGATCTCTAACTTTGGAGATAAATAATTCTGAAAAGAAAACAAGTGATAAATAATATTGAATCACTTCACATTTGTGTCATTTTTATTAAGCGCTAGAGAATAACTTCATTATGAGAAATTAAATCTTTTAACTTGATGTTTGTTCATATTTAGGGTATGATAAAAAATGGAACATTTACTAAAACACTCTGTTGTCTGTCTGTCCGACAGTCGCGCCTATTTTCTTCTAATCTATAAAACTCGAAAAAAGTTAAAAAAATGTATTCATTCGGAGTTACCTACATTACTCAATCAAGGACGAATAGCAGAAGTTATTTAATTATGAGTATGGGGGTTAATTTTGTGGGGAGAATTAAAAACCAGAAGATTTTTTACTTTCCTACGCTACTATAGTAGCTTTGTAAGGAAAGTATTGTAATCGTGTGAAATTTTCGGTATCCAGATTTTTACAAAGGCAGTGGATCCGGTCCCGGCAGCCGTTATTTATAAAAGAAATGGTCAGAGGTCCCTGCAGCCGAGACTTCCCACACTTAAACTAAAAATTCCAGCAGTGACTACATTTGGTTAGTTCTTCGATCCATTTTTCGTGTTTACATTTCATGTTGTTTTAATTAATTTGAGGAGTTAATAAAAGAACTAGAAGTGCATAAAAAGAACACATTAACTGAATAATGGATGAGAGACACTAAAACTTTTACTTCTGCCAAAAAAATCTTATAGAGATAGCTAATGTGAATTTAAAGTATTACTACATCGAATACTGCTGTATACTTGGCGGCCAACAGCTAACGACGAAGGAAAAAAAGAGTAAGAGAAAGACAAAGTAATAATACTGCAAAAATTAGATTTCATTGAATTAATGATTGGTTTATTTACATTCCAGTTCATTTTAATAAATTAAATTTAACTGAAGATGGCCAATTCTTAGAAATGAAAAATATAAAACGATATTCATAATCATCGTCTTAATACTGAGTAAGAAGTTTTTAAAATTGTTTTGGGGTCTCATGAATTTTGGTGCCAAACCAATTTCATCTTACATACTCAATTTTTTAAGACACAGTACTTCCATTGAAGTACATATATCTACTTATTTAGTTTGACAACAAAAATAACTGCATAAAACCCAAATAATAAAAAGAAAGTTTTTCTACTACCACGTGTAAAGTACTTATTTGCGCTATAAAGAGCGTAAAGTTTAACTTTTCGCACTAGTGCTTCAACAAATTCACTAGTGCGTAAAATAAGTACTTGGTAGTAGGTTGTACAGTAAGTTAATTTCGACATTATGCTTAAAGTTTTTGCTACATTTCTTAAACTGATGGCTTATATTGTCAAAATTACAAAAATTTTGTTCACCTGTTTTAAAAAAACGTTTATACAGTTAGTGCGTAAATAACCATTCCCTATTACCATGCGTAAAGTATTCTTTACGCACGCCACACAGTTCGTAAAGTTTGAATATTTTGAACTAGTGCGTAAACTAATTCACTTTACACAATAGTGCGTAAACTAGTTTACTTTACACACTGGTGCGTAAGTTAGTAGGTACTTTATGTACGGTAGTCAAGGTTGTACAGTTTAGATATTAGGGCGTGTTGGTTGTTTAGTATTTTTTCTGAATTTTTTGGTTTTATATTGTATGTAGTAAAAAAAATATGAAACATGTGAGAAAAACACCTTTCATTCATGTGATTGTTACAAGACACAATGGTTTGGTTGTTGAGATAATTGTGTGTCCCAAATTTCAGTTTCTATGGTATTTCGCTTAATATGGGAGATAGAAGGTCGGTTAAATAAGCAAAATTCTAAATAGTTTAATTTTGAGCCAGAATCTTTTTAAAAATGAGTTGTTTTTGAAAAAAAATAAAAATGGCTAATTTTGTTTTTTCAAAACAGCAGCTGAATATATTTTTAAGTCTTATATTCTTGAGATACTTTTTAATGAAGGCTCTTTGAACAGAAGATCCTTTCGTCTAACAAATCCGCTAAAACAAAATCTTTTAGATATTACAAAATTCGATTTGCTTCATTGTTACTTTTTAAACCGTGTCCTAATTATATGTCACAATATTTTAATGGAATTTTTTTGGCACTGAGAATCATTAAAGCCTTTGTTATTCATGTGATTCTCTGATTATTACGAATTATATTTTTTACAGAAAGAGTTTTAAATATCTTCTGCAGCAAAGAAGGTTACTAAGTGACACGGGACACAAAAAATGAAGCCAGAGATTTGTTGACTTAGCGCGCAAATAAAAAACTAGTATTATCTACTCTATCAAAATCAACAGGACATGTTATATGTGACCAATTTAATGCGAATTAACAGTGCTATAAAACAAAAATAGAGCACCTTGGAGGAGTGTCTTAAACTTCTTCAAAATACTTAAGGATGTGAAGTATATATTTGCTTGCCGGTTACAACAAAAATTTGAGGGTTATGAACAAAAGTTTCAATAACTTCCCGGAAATAGTTTTTGTGGACAGAACATATAAACTTTTAAATTTTAGGGCACTTGTTTATGTTTTCGTAGTGGAAGATTCGTGTGAAGGAATTGAAATTCTTCCTATAAGTTTACTTACCCATGGAGGACAAAGAATCAGTCGATTGGCTTTTAAAAACTTTCAAAGAACGAAATTTGGCTTGTGATAAA
This sequence comes from Crioceris asparagi, assembly GCA_958507055.1. Classification (NCBI taxonomy): domain Eukaryota; kingdom Metazoa; phylum Arthropoda; class Insecta; order Coleoptera; family Chrysomelidae; genus Crioceris; species Crioceris asparagi. The sequence goes on from OY293828.1 coordinate 34,217,028, forward strand.
TTAAGACTTGTAATGACAGATAAATATGAAAATGAGACAGAAGTAATAAGAAAATATTTTTCGGATTCTAAGTGACTATTATGTTTCTTTTATACCCACCAAACGTTTAACAGAGAAATTTCGTATAAAAAATTAGGTATAACTCCATCCAAAGAAGTGTTAGCCAAAGAGCTAATTCAGAATTCAGCAAATTAGTTATGCTAAATCTATAACTGAATATAATGGCATATATGAACAAATGAATGTTCAACTTCCTGCAGCGGTAGTGGTTTATTATAACAAAAATTGGCACCCTATCAAAAATCAGTGGGTATTGGGTTTTACACATCGTTGTGGGAATTTTTTAAATAGTACGAATAATAGAGTGGAATCGCTCAACAACAAAATAAAGAGTAAAGTAAGGAAATATAATTCTCTTAAAGATTTTATAAATTATTGTTCATTTGTTAACTATTCAACTTAATGAGCTTGATCATAAAGCTGCTGTTAATGCTATGTAAATTCATAAAGTTTCCATTTTACATAATATCAAAAATAATGCATATTTGCAATACTCCAAATTGTTGACAAATTTTGCATACGAATTTATGGAAAATCAGTTGAATAAAATGGAGACTGTTGCCAAAATTATGGAAATTTTGGCTGATGGTCATTTCATTTACAGACATCCCGAAAAAAAAACTAATATTTCGGATTGTGAATGTTTATTTAGAAAATCAATGCAGTTACCATGCTGCCACATACTTGCTGCGAGACATCTTATTGGTGCATACCTCTATATGACGAATCACTATGCTTATACAGAGGTGGCAAAAAGAATACTATATTGCTATTCATCGATTATTTGAAGATACTGGTACACATCCACAAGCTGAAACAGACAATTTGAAGATTATAAAAGTTAAAAAGCCATGTCTGTACATGAAAAGTTTCGAAGAACATTGACGATTACTAAAGAAATGTGTGGTATTTGTGCAGAACAATACAATGATATACACGAATATCGGTATACAAACTACACCAATTACTGAATTCTTGGAAAATAATAATGAAGTTTCTATAACGGAAATCATTTCTACTTTTGATGAAATAATTACTGAGCTTCCTCCTGACAAAGAAATATTTCAAAATAAAACTAAAGCCATTTCCGAAAATGAAGTAGAAGTTATTAAAGAAGTTGAAGGTATTAATGAAGCTGAAGTTATTAATACTGAATTAAACTTTTTCAAACCAAGAAGTGTTGTTAACAAAAGATTACTTGGTAGCGAAATTGATTCTCATAACTCTAATGAAAAAGGAGTTCAGTCTTTGGAAATTGAAATCGAAGTCAAATTTTTCAACAGAATGAAGTTCTAATTTACGATTGCAAAACAGGATCAGAGTTTCTGAATACATCAACAAATGAAATGACATGTTGTCCAGATGAAAAGATACCTAACTGAAAATTTTGGAAGTTGCAATGATACTGATGGCCATAAAATAGAGACAAAAACAACAACTACAGACAACGAACATAACACACCGATAGTAGTAACATATAATAAAAACTCAGCAGAAATATAATTGCCTACTGCAATCATGAAGAGAGGAAGACCAAAAGGATTAGAAAATACAGTTATCGGTATACCAAAGAAAAGAAAAGCTATTAAAAAAATCTTTTCATTAAATTAAATTAGAACACAAAAGAAAAAATCTTATTGTCCTGGATTGTCAAAGACACAAATAAAATTGAAATTACATCCTCACTTAGTTTTCTGCTACATAACTACGACATAATAGAAACAGATCTTATCAACAACAAGATTATTGAAGACTCAACTGTTTACGTGTTTTATATTTAAAAATAGTTAAAAGTTTATAGACTCTAAATAAAATAAAGAAGTAGTCTTACAATTTTAATTTTCATTAATCAAAAATATTCATATATAAAAAAAATCATGTTGTTATATATAACATTCATTATAATTTGGAATTGAAATATTTTTGATAAACTAAACTCATTGCTGGTATTTCATCGAATGTAAGAAATCCAGCCTATCGGGAGTTTAATTATATTTTATAAATCTCGACTGCCGGGATTTCTAACTAAAATGTAGAAAGTCCCTATTGCCGGGATTTCTATTGTAATTTACGGGACCCGGCTGCCGGGACCTGATCCACTGCCTTTTACAAATGTTGACGTTACAGAGTTTTTTTTAAATCTAATAAACATATTTTCAGCCATTGGTCTGTCTGTCTGTCTGTGACAGCATTATCTCGGGAACGGATCGGTGTATTTTGTTGCTTTCTTTTTTATTTTGTTTGGTATCAATATCACTCGCCGGTGCATGGCACTGAATGAGAATCCTGTATACACTGGGTGTCGAGCTATAGCCAAAAAACGTGATTTGCTTTCTTAAGCATAGTCTTCTATAGCGCGAAAACGTCTCTAACGATTTTCATTAAACTTGCCTAAAGTATTCTTCTGAGAGCCCTTTACCACACACATATAGCGCCATCTCTGAGAAAAAGCATAAAAAAAGTTATGCTTGAATGAAATTCCGCATTTTCCACATGTTTCTTCAGATTCTGGCTAAACGTTTCATCTTGCGAAAAAATGTTACATGACCATTATTGTTTGTCTTGACACGCTGCAAAAAATGAGTGGTAGCACGAATTGACCAGAGGATTTTTACTTTACTACCGCTATTCGCTATGTAAGAAGAGTATTGTAATAGTGTAAAATTTTTCATTCACCGGAATTTGCCTGCGAGCAGTAGGAAAATCGTGTGAGTGGACACACCAGATTTTTTTCAAGTGCAACATGTGACATACCTATCAAATGAGTGCTTATAAATCTTATATTTTAAAAAAATAGAATATATTCAGGTAAGTAAACTAGTAACTAGAAAATTGATCTTCATCCCTTACTATCTCCGAAACTACCTAGTGTATTAGTGAGAAAAAAAAGAAAATACGACAAATAAGACTTTTGTTAAAGTTTACAGGAAAATCTTGCTAAAATACTAACTATGTATTCTCTTTAAATAATTTTACTATGCTCCTATAATTATTACCTACTTTAATCTTTAATTTACAGCATAGACAACCCACTGAAATGTTTAGCAGCGATGACGTTGACCTTTCTAACCTTCAAAATTGCCAACTCTAACCCTAGTTTTTGTAGGTCGCTCCTAGTACAGCTAGATCCACAATCCACAACCCAAAGCTAGATTGCTATTGCTACAAAGGAGAGTCTGATTCAAAAACTCCAACTGCTCAGTCTCAATATAAATCCAACTCCCAGTAATAATACTCAAGATGTTACCTAGTTGTATTAGATCAGTATGTAACAAACCATCAACATCCAAGGTACTAGAATTATTATTGATTTTCTATTATCTTTCCTAGGATAGAATCTGTTGCTGCAAGGTTAAATTGAAGTCATTAAAAAAATCATATGAAATTTGTTTCTTCACACCTATGCGATGGCAAGAAAAATTTTAAACGTAAAGAAATTAATTCTTTATAATATTAACTACTGTTTAATTTTGAAAATGTTATATAACTGGATAAATATATAATCCTAATATAAAATTATGTTTTAGAAAACACTGGGACTATTAAAAAAGAATACCTATGCCACCGAAGCCACATTTGAGACTAAGGTAGGTTAAAAAATATCTTGAGTGTATTAGTTAACCAACCCAAACATTTTAGCCATGTCGGCTTCACAAATTGGAAGATACCCCGTCAACTACGGTAACTTTAACAAAGGATGATGCTCTCAAGTATTACACCCAGTTACATACTATTCGTCGTATGGAAACGTCTGCTGGCAATCTTTACAAGGAGAAGATTATTAGAGGTTTCTGTCATTTGTACTCTGGACAGGTAGGTGCCCAAATTTCTGTTTCAATTTGACAGCATAATATCTGTTTTTTATCAAAGGAAGCTGTAGCTGTTGGTATAAAAGCTGCATTGCGACCTCATGACTCAGTCATAACAGCATATCGAGCCCATGGATGGACCTACGTAATGGGTGTGGAACCTTTAGGTGTACTTGCCGAATTGTGTGGCAGACAAAGTGGTTGCGCTCGCGGCAAAGGAGGCTCTATGCATATGTACAGCGAAAACTTCTATGGAGGCAACGGAATCGTCGGAGCTCAGGTTTGTTGGATTAGATACTCAATTTTGATGGTATGCAGCAGAGTGCAGCTACCTATTCAATTCCAGGTTCCGTTGGGTGCTGGTATAGCCCTGGCCGCCAAGTATAAGGGCACAGACGGAGTATGTGTTGCACTGTACGGCGATGGCGCTGCCAATCAAGGCCAAGTGTTCGAGGCCTACAATATGGCCATGCTGTGGAATCTGCCCTGTATATTTGTATGCGAAAACAACGGTTACGGTATGGGTACGAGTGCTCAGAGAGCTTCTGCCGATTCGAAATTCTTCACCAGAGGTGACTACATTCCCGGCCTCTGGGTGGACGGTATGGACGTGTTGGCTGTTAGAGAGTGCTTCAGGTATGCAGTGAATCACTGCGCCAGTGGAAAAGGGCCGTTGGTAGTGGAGGCGGCTACTTACAGGTAGATTTGTTATTTTTTCTGTATCATTATCAATATTTTCAAATAAAACACTTGACAATCTGCAGATAACTTCTGAACTACTAAAGTTTAAAAAAAATAACTTTGGTATGCTATTCCAAAATTTATTTAGATGACTTTAAATTTTTGCCGTTTAAAAATTATTCTCATAAACAAATGTTTAAGTTACATAACTTGTTTTAGAGATGCAAATTAATTATATACAATATCTCATTAATTTCAAGCCTTATTCTTAAAATTAATCAGGAAAAACCATTACGTGACCTTAAAAATCCAAAGTTTTTCTGAAAATAATGCTTCTGTAGGCAGAAGTGCGAGATTCCGCAAAGTAACCATTCTCACCTCTGCAAACTACAGTTTGCATTGAACACAAAGTGGTTTTACAGGTTGCAGTTGTTGCACCAATTTTTGGTTTTCTGTGTTTTTTTAATTGTAATATTTTTTTTTTATTATATATATATTTTTTGACTTTGGTTACCTCAGATATACTTGCATTATTTTGATATTTACGTACTTAGACATTATGCCAAAGATAATAGTAAATATTTTTTAAGGTATACAAATTTAATCTTTATTCATGACATACAATCTGACTTAAATAAAATAATATTTTGATTATGAGACTATTTAAAACATAATTTTCAATATTTTCATTATAATTAGAAGAATTGGTAAAGTAAAAGATAATAAGAAAAATCAAAAATGAAACATCTCTTGTGACATTTTTGTATGGGACATTTTCGTACAGCGAAGACGTTTTTACTGGGACATTTTGGTGGCGACGTTTTGTCGTGGAATCTTTCAAAATATGGCAACGGCAAAAAGTATCTATTCTAGAAATTTGTTTTCGTTGGATTTGTCAGGATTCGTGAATGGAAAGTAAAAAATAAAAGAATGTAACAGTTTTCAATCTAATACAACAAGAAATGTTAATTTGAGTTATATTTATTTTCAAACCATGGTTTTTCAAATTTATGTTTGAAGAATTAATTTTTAATTTAAGTTAGGTTGACAAAGGTCAGAAAGATGATCGAAACGTATTTATTTTTAAATTTTTTATCCAAAACTGTTGAATATACTGTTTAATTTATTTCGACAACCAGTCCACATTATTATAAATAACAGGCTTAAGAAACAATCACAGAAAAAAATATTTATATTCAATGAAAAGATGATTCTTGAGGATGCAGTCGTTTATTAAATAAAATTATTTGAATTAAGCCAAGTTTTCGATTAAGTTTATTCTCTTCATCTGGGCGAAAATATAAAAAATGACATTTGCAATTGTTGGATATGAAATCATTCAGGTTTTTGTCCATTTTCACGACTTTGGAGTTTCAGTTATGACAAAAGGCCTGTCAAGATTCTTCAAACATGCTTTGTACTTTTGGCATATCTCAGCCTTGGCAGTCTTTTATAAATCTTTCGTTCCAATTGTATTTTTCTCTGATTCGTCTGATGTTCTCGTTTATACTGCGATGTAGGCTATATTTTCCGTTGTGTTGTGGTCATGTTCTGGAGTTCGTGTGACGTTTTGGAAAATGTTGAATGTTGTTTCCTTTTCGGAATTAACAAACGATAGCATCTCCAGAATTGGTAGATTTACGTTTGTTTCGATGCAATAAGAATATTCGTTATCTGGGTTGAAAGGTAAAGCGATAATGAAATATTTTCTATCCTTACTGTCTTATTTGCTAAAACGTTAATTCTAAGTTGTTATTTTCAGTCAATTCGTTTTGTCTGAAGAAGCTTTTATCTAATAATTGTCCCTTTAAAAAATCCATCTTGGAATAATCTATTACGGATTGTGTTTTGTAGAATTGGACAAAACTGTCGAACTCTTTGTACATTTTGTTGGGGTTGTCAGAGGTATTGTCTCAGTCTTTGTTGTCTTCGTCACTATTGTCAGTCGTTAGAAGGGTTCAATAAGGAGTATTTTTTTCCATAGCTGGAAATTCGGTATAGTTTTCTGACTTATTTTGTTTTTGGAAAGAGCATCGGCATTCTAGTTTATTTTGACAAGTTTATATCTAATTTCATAATCGTACTCCTTTAGTTTAAGTCTCCAGCGAGCTAGACGACTGGCTATATCTTTTGCAGAAAATAACTATGTGGTCGATTATAAGAATTAATTTCCGTCTGAAAAGATATGATCTGAAGTGGTTTACCTCCCATACGCACACGATGGCAAAACGTTCTCTTTGGATAGTCGTATATTTAGATTCGGCTTTGCAGAGTTCTAGATGCGTACGCTACAGGAAGATCTTTTCCATTTGGTCCTTGCGAAAGTATTGCACCAATTGAGAAGTTGCTAGCATCTGTCCTGAGTATGAAGATTTCTTCGAAGTTTGGAATCACTTTTTACAGTCAGAATCGAAGTCATAGTGTACATCTTTCAAAAGCGTGAGTGGCTTCGAGAATTTTGCGAAGTTTTCAATAAACCTTCGATAGTATCCGAGTAATTCTAGGAATGATTTTATATCCTTCTGATTTTTAGGTTGAGGAAAGGTGAGAATACAGTCGACTTTGGACGAATTAGGATTTTCACCATCTTTGGTTACTAAATGGCCAAGTAACAAAACAAATCAAATGACCTTCCCTACACAGGCAACAAAAACCAACGAAATTACAAAACTCCTAGGAATCTTTTTAGACTCCTCTCTAAATTGGTCGGGTCACATCGAGAAACCTTGCTCTAAACTTTCCAGTTCGATTTTCATTTTGAGACAACTGACAAATGTACTCAGTACAGAGACGCTGTTGGGCATTTATTATGCTTTCTTTCACTCACACATTTGTTATGGGACAATTCTATGAGGTAATGCATCTGATTCTCTCAAAGTATTCAAGCTTCAAAAAAAGCTATCCGAATCGTAGCAAATGCCGGCCTCAGAGATCATTGTAAACCTTTATTCCAGAAATTCAAAGTCTTAACTCTACCTGCTCTTTATATATTTCATCAGTCATCATTAGCGAATTATGTAAAAACTCAAATATTCGTCTATATATCACTCGCTGCGCTGATCAGATCAGACCACAAAGATACAGGTTGAATAAATGTGCAAAAAATTCCTTGGATATTGCCCTTTGAATTACCCACCTGTTGGAAACTTTTGGATATGCCCTACTTCAAAACAAATTTGAAAAGATATCTCTCTGAGCATGGGTTCTACTCAGGAGTATATGGAAACACCTACCAGTGATATGCAAATCCGTCATAAAAATTGAGATACATGAAATACATGCTACAATTATTCTACATTGCATAACTGCTACTTGAAGATTTCCAATCCTCGACAAATTATTGTAACCGTAGTCAATAAACTATCTATAATATCTCCGATGACCAGCCATTGTACGCAAACCGGCAACATCACAACAAACGACGGATCATGGATCTAGAACAACACGACAACATCGCAATACATCTTACGCCGTCGCAAACATGTACTTACAATACAGCACAAAGAACAGCGAGCCTTAGGGCCTCAGTCCAGAGGGTAGTACAGCTCGATCACATAAAAGCTTGTACAAGCAGAAAGCAATTCCCTTAACACGCGTCTCATTTACCGACTTCCATCTGAACGTAGGCGATTGCAAACGTTTGCTTAGTTTGGCAAATGCTGTTTCCTACACACTACTCGGCAAACTCCACATATTACAAACGTTTGCCATGTAATGTGTAGCCGGCTTAAAATTATTTTGAGCTATACGGTGCACAACATAGATGTCAAAGTAATGATTTTTATAATGGATCAATATGGAATATATTTCCATATTTAGTGATTATAAAGCCCAAATGAGGGTGAGTTACTTCCAAATTCCCTATACCTATCTTTTACCGAAATATCTGAAGATTTGTTGAATTGTACCGTATAAAGAATCAACTCATTAAATAATTTTCAACTTCAATAAGTTGCCCGGAGGAAGGTTGGAAAAATACCCTAACTCATATTTCAATGTCAAAGATTGTGCAGGATGTTGAAAAGAATATGGTTCGAATGTTTAAATTTAAAATAAAATAAAAACTTTCAAATGGTACACCCTGTATTTATTTACATATTCAAAACAAAGATTTTATTCTATTTCAGACTATATTCCCTATACCCAAACCTAATAGATTTCTATAAATTTGCGTTTTTATTAAAACCAGCTTACCTTCTTCTAATCCATCTGGCAGCTTCGACTCTGGTATCATTGTTGTGCTTCTTCATGATAATTGCCTACAAGAACATATTAGGCTCAAAGATATTCAGCTCTGAAACATCCAAAAAGGCCTTGAAAAGAAATACAATGAAATCTGTTAGATAAAGAAACAAATGAGTTTCTTGTGGTTAAATGTGTCATAGAATATTCTGTTACCAATCTACGACAAACAGAAATACAAACGGGTATCTATCCCAGGCGGAGTATTTCAAGAATATTGAAATAATATAAATTTCATCCTTGCCGTATTAATATAGATACTCTTACTTGTAGCTTTATGAAACTGATTTCCATCGCTGAGTTGATTTTTGGTTTGGATTTTGAACTCATTCGGCGAAACAAACAATAATAGAGGCAACCATAATCATTATAATAATGAAAATAATGTCATTTTACTAGGCACTTGTAATGGAAAGCAGATTTGTCTGGAAATAAAACTGGATCGAGAGCGTGTTTATCTCCAGGTATTTGGTCCATTCCAAACACAAAAATCATCTCAGCTTTAGAAATCAATTTCATACAGCTACTAGTAAATATATTTGAATATGGCATGGATGAAATTTATATAATTTCCATAATATTCTTGAAATGCTCCACCTGGTGATAGATACCTGTTTGTATTTCTTTTTTTAGTTGAATGGTAAAAAAGTAATCTATGACAGATTCATCCAAAAGAAACAGAGCCAAAAACTCATTTTTTCTTTATCTTAATGGATTTTATTGTATTTTATTTCGAGAAGTATACAGCTTTTTTAATAACTGGAATACATATTCCAGAAGGAGGTGTAGAGATACCAGTACACGGGTCCAATAACAACAACCATGGCTCTCGCAAGCTATGAACGCATTTCCAGGGGCCCTATTCTCGAGTTCACTCGACCAATATCGCGTGCGGTATATATCGATTTTCGACCGAAAACTCCTCAGAAATTGGTATTCTCAAAATTCATAGGTCGATATTTATCAAGCGAAAAACATCGAGGAATGACTATCGTTCGAGATGACTTTTTCAATCGATACATGCGTAGTGCTGAAATTCCGTAACCTCATGACAGTTACGACGTTACCATAACTTGTAATTTAATTTGGTTGAAGAAATATCTCTTAACTGAAACAAGAATAGTTTTATACTTGTTTATTTAAACAATAGCGAATTTCGATGAAGATGTTAGCAGCAATCGAAGTAGCAGAAACTCAAGAAATGTAACCTTTTCGCCAATTTTATCCTCTAAAATTCATTAGATCACTTAGGCTACCGAAACATTTAATGTATAATTTGGTGAAAGTCTTACAAGAATTTATTCCAGTTGCCACAAGACCATCAGCTCTTGATGTGGAAAAAATAAGAGACTAGTATACGTATTTGTGGTAAATGAAAGATTAAAACTACACATCAATTTTTGTTTTTTAGGTCTTGATAGCACTACGAACTACGATTTTTTGCTAGTGACGTTTTTTCATTTCAGATAGTAACATTTCTTTCTGAGAAGGTGAAGGATACCTATGACGCTTAATTTCCATCTTAGTTATATTCTTCACCAGCATAAAGTACAAGTATTTAACAACTACTTAAATTTAAATATTCAAATTTGAACTAAAATCAACAAACACCACATGTGTCAAGATGTCAACAAGCACGTCACATGATGGAACCCTTACGCTCCTATTGGTTGTTGATTCTTAAGTAACCTAAGACATTCGTGATAGCATTCGATATGCCAACCATAATATCGATTTCGTTCGAGAATACAATCTCGAGTGAAACCGTATTACTGTTCGACATTTTCATTCGAAATTTATCACGGTCGATATTATATCGTGTGAACTGGAGAATAGGGCCCCAGCGCCTTAACCCACTAAGCCATCATGACCTTTATTTGAATATCTCTCATCATATTATATTTATAGCAAATTTGACATTTGCGGTTGATTTATACATCAATTTCTCTATCAAAAGTAGTGTTTTAAGGGTAATAACTGAAAATAAAAAGTGTTGGGCTGCATTAGAAGTTTCAGTAGCCGGCCGGGGAGAGTTGTTCATAAGTGCCTTGAAGAGTTGCAGTCTATTTGGGAAAATCCCATGCATTTGAATTAATTGACATTCTCTTGATGTTAGTTTTGTCAAACTGAAGTTTTGTTAAGTGAATATGAACAAAAAGACTGAGTGAAAGTATGGATAAAAAAGAAAATTCAACCTTCAATGTTAGCGGAAGTTCAGAGGAGCTTGTTGGGGACTCGACATTTCAACTCACCCAGGTGAATTATTTTAAAGAAGAGTCTGATGAATACTTAGTGGTCATAGAAAGTTTGAAAAGACAAATACTTTTACTTGAAGAAAGTGTTCAAGACAAGGAATGTATAATTAGTGAGAAAGAAAGAAACATAAAACTTCTATTGAAAGAAAATGAACAGCTCCAACAAAACTATGATTTCTTATTATCAAATATAGTAGATAAAGAGAGTATCATGGATAATTTAGAGAAAATTAACACAAAAATTGAACAATTAGAATCGTACCCGAGACAACATTTAAATAAAAAATCTTACTCCGAGGTTACAAAGGAATTGAAGGTTTCAATTAATAATTCCGTAAATAAGACTATGGTGGTAAAACCTAATAAACACCAAACATCAGCACAAACTAAGAGAGATTTGGAAACCAGAATAGTAGTTAACAAATTACATATAGGAATAAATTCATTGAAACAAATGCCGAATGGAAATGTCGTCATAAAATGTGGTAGCAAAGAAATTTAAAAAATTCAAGAGGAAATACAACAAAAACTACCAAACAATTATAAAACAGAAGTGAAAAAGTTAACTAAACCAAGAATAAAAATACCAAATTTGAAACTAGACAGTAATATTACAAAAGAAGAAATTAAACAAATGATAACAGATCAAAATTCCTTTATTGATGAAGAAGATTTGCTTAATATTGAACATTTAAGAACCTTTCAACATAAAGATTGCCTGACTGCATTTGTGGAAGTCAGTGGAAGATTATTTCATAAAATTATGACAATTTGTAAAGGAAAATTATTTATTGGCTGGCAGAATCTGAAAGTTTATCAGAACAACAAACTTTCGCAATGTGATAAATGTTTTCGATTTGGACATTCTGGTAAGAAGTGCAGAAACGATATTGTATGTCCACAGTGTTCAGGCTCACATGAATTATCATCCTGCAAAAATATTGGAATTCTTAAATGCAGCAATTGTCTTTATTCAAATACTAAATATAAAACCAGTCACGATATCAGTCACCTTGCCACACATATAGAGTGTCCAACATATATTCATTATCGAAATCAGCTTGAATCACAAATCGATTACAGCAACTGAAATACTACCACATTCGACTCCAACCATTTTCAAAATATCAATGGCTCCGGAAAATACTTGCATAAGTGATTTTTATGAAAAATTTGACAAAAAAATATCAGTATTTATGAGTACACGTCAATATCAGATTATCACACTAAAATATGTGAGAGTCTTAGAATAATCTACTTTAATGCTAGATCAATGAAAAATAAAATGGAAGAAATAGAAATTATCATTAATACAATAAAAGCAAATATTGTGATCATTTCCGAAACTTGGATGAGTAAAGAAGAAGAAATTTATTATAATTTCAATAATTATAATTCATTATATTCATCAAGAGAGAAACGTGGAGGTGGCATAGGAATTTTTGTGGAGAAAAACATAGACTTTGAAATTATGGACAAGGATACTGAGAATGCTTATATTGAAGTGAAATTACCAAAGTTCAACCTTATTCTTGGTGGTGCATACCATTCCCCAAAAGAAAACGCTTCTACTTTTCTAAACCAAATTGATAAGAAACTTTATAGTATAAACGAAACTAAATTGGACTGTTTTATATTTGGTGATATGAACATAAATATTCTAAAGAATAACGATCAAACAAATTTTTATAGTGATATCTGCCATTCAAATAATTTCAAAATTTCCAATGATCAAATATCTACCAGAGACATTAAGAATACATCATCTTTAATTGATCATGTATTGACAAACTCAACTAAAGAATGTAATATTTCTATCATAAACAGTGCCCTGAGTGACCACAAACTCATAGTTACGGACATTTGTATGAAAAACACGCAATCAAAAAAACTGTTTTCTTATAAGAAATTTCATGTTTTCGATCAAGTAAAACTGAAAGAAGAATTGAACATTTTTCATGAAAACTTTCACAAATATGATGAAGTAAACAAGACATATGATATGATATTGAAAATATTTGAGGATTGTTCCTGTGAAAAAGCAATAAAAATAAGAAAGGATTCTAAGCCATGGTTCAATGAAAAGATTTCAAAATTGATAAAAGAGCGAGATAAATATCATTATAAAAAAAAGTGTTATCCCAATGTACAATCAATAATTGATTCTTACAATTTTTTCAATAAACTTGTAAAACAAACTGTTCGAAAATCTAAAGAAAAATATTACGGCGAAAAACTCAAAAATGTTACTCCAAAACTAGCCTGGAATGCGATAAATGAAATCCTGTATAACAAAACTAAGGATAATACTGAAAACATAAAATTTATTTCCGTTGATGGAAATATACTACAAGATCCACATGAAATTTGTGAGAAATTCAATAATTATTTCATCAATGTTGGTCCCAGTTTAGCTGCCAAAATTCCCAGGCAAAGTGAATATCCGATGGAGTCAAAGTCTACTTCCATGTACCTGAAACCTACCACCCCAGAAGAGATCGAAGAAATAATCAGTTTACTGAATGCAAGAAAAGCTCCAGGGTTAGACAAAATAAGTATCAAAATTGTTAAAGTAGTGAAATCAGAACTGGCACCTTTGATGAGCAAATTAATAAATTTTTCCTTTTTGTCGGGCATAGTTCCTGATAAAACAAAAATTGCCAAGGTAAAACCAATTTTCAAAACAGGTAATAAATATGAAATGACAAATTATAGACCAATCTCAATATTATCAGTACTTTCTAAAATTATTGAAAAAACTGTTCATTCAAGATTATTGGAATACCTTGATAAATCAAAATTATTACATAACGCTCAATACGGATTTCTAAAATATAGTGACACAGAATCAGCTGTTTTGGATGTGATAACTCAGTTCCAACTTGATCTGGACTCCAAAAAATATGGTGGACTCTTATCACTGGATCTGAGTAAAGCATTTGATACAGTGGATCATAAAATTTTGTTGAATATTATGTATCATATGGGAATTAGGGGATTGGTTTTCAAATGGTTTCAAAATTATCTATTCAATAGAAAACAGTTTGTATGCATGGGAGAAGTATCTGGTTCAGAAAAAACCGTATTATGTGGTGTTCCACAAGGGTCTATCCTGGGACCAGTTCTTTTTCTTATGTATATAAATTCGTTGATAAGTTTGAAATTGAATGGAAAAATAAATTTGTTTGCTGATGCTACTTCTATAGTATATAGTGGAAGTAATTTACAAGAAATCAAAACTAATATGATGCAGGATATCAGCAAAATCTCTAGTTGGTTAAAATGTCACAAGCTAACACTAAATTATAAAAAATCATCTTTTACTTTTTTAGCCAGAAAAAATATATCTACTGATTTAAAAAATCAAATTAAATTCAATAATGATAATATTAAATACTCTTCCACTGTAAAGTTTCTTGGATTATTCATAGATGAAAATCTAACATGGTCCAAACACATTGAAAAATTGAGAAAACATAGCTCCAATAATTGGAATTCTGTATAAAATTAGAAATTATTTACCTCTAAAATACCTGAAATTAATATACTTTTCATTAGTATATTCAAAGCTTCAATATTTAATTTCAGTTTGGGGTTCAGCAACAAAATCATTACTGAAACCTTTGAAAATACTTCAGAATAAAATTATAAAGTGCATATTCAAATTAAATTACAAAGAACCCACAGTTAATTTATATAAACCCAGGAAATTATTTGACATTTATTCATTATATAAAATTAAAATTTGTATATTCATTCATCTGGTCATAAATAATTCAAAACATTCAAATTTAGTTTTTCGGTTTAATTGTGATCAACACAATTATTTAACTAGGTGTTCCAATAATCTTGTATTAATAAAAATTAAAACAACAATTGGCAAACAATCAATTCTTTATAACGGCATAAAATTATATAATGAGTTACCGGATTTTCTTAAAAAATTCGGCAAAACAAGATTCAAAAATAGTTTGAAAAAATATTTATTATAATAAATAAGTTTCAACTTTTTTTTTATTACATTTCTGATTTCATTGTTTATTCTAATACTTGTGTTTTTTTTATTATTATATATAATTTTTTTTTTACTTTCCCTGTTATAAACATTTATGTTTTTTGGGAAATAAACCGTTATTATTATTATTAAATATGGTCTTGTAGCCATAAGGCAATAATCATGATAGTCACAAATTATAAGTCACCAGTACCATACAGTTCGAAAGAGCCTAAAACCCTTATTTGGGCTCTAGAATTAGAAAATACACAGAGTGTTCCATTTGAAAAACTTTGACATGTATCTTTTTTTCAGGCAACGCCCTGTATAGCTTAAAATAATTTTATATAGTGCATTTGGAGACTCTTTATCGAATCAGTTGAAAAAAATTACATGATGTTATTTAGTTTTCCATACAGAGACCGTGTCGTATCCCCCACCCTGTATTTCAAAAGAGGACTCCTGGGAATGCTGTTCATTTAATAAATAAGAGATTCTTCTTCATTGTATTATATTAATCATAGTAGTATTACCTATCTATCTACTGATGACCGCAGTCATTTATTTGAACATATTCTCAGAACGGAAAACTACACATCTTTTCATTTTTTCCTAGGCTACTTCCTGAACCTGTTTTTTTTTCAGGTATTCAGGACATTCAATGTCTGATCCAGGTACAAGCTACAGAACACGTGATGAAATACAAGAAGTAAGACAGACAAGAGATCCCATTACCTCCTTCAAGGAGAAAATTACATCTTCGAACTTAGTTACAGCAGAAGAAATTAAGGTATAATAACTATTTTACAATGTATTTCATACATTTAAGGAATAATTTTTTTTACAGAAAATTGACGGAGAAATTAGGGTTAGCATCGATGAAGCTACCAAAAAATCCAAATCCGATAAAGAAATCGGGTTGGATGAGCTGTCAGCCGATGTGTACTGCCAAAATCTGGAGGGGAAGATACGAAACATTGACCCATTCACACATCTTAATCACAAGAGCATCGGACCTGCTGTGAATGCCAAATAATTTTATTATTCCGGTCTTATTTGTGTCTGTTATTGTTGAAGTGTTCTATTTTTTCAAGCCTGTTATAGGTTGTAAATACATATAAGAAACAATACATCAAAAAGTTTTATTTCTATATGTAAACATTTAAGTAGTTTTATTCGGTGTTTTTGTCTTATTCGCTTGTTTCTTCCACTTAATTATCCTTTTTATAATCATGTTTCTCTTCTTTTGCATATTGCTTTGTATTTTATTCACAATTGTTTGTTTCTGAGCATCTTTTTCAGTTTTCTTTACAACGGTTTTGGCGATTTTTTTCTTTTTCTTGCCCAAAGAATCCAAGACCATTACAACACTACGCTTCACCAAATCTGGTGTTTCATCTGGAAATAATACATTTTTATATAGAGAGATGATACAAAAAATGCATTTATTTCTTTTTTATTTTCGGGGGTGCTTTCGAAATAGCATGTACATATAAAAATAATTAATTCTTAGCTTATTTCAAGACATATTAACATAGGTCCGCAAACGCTTCGTTACATTCAAATTGTTTCTAGTTTTATCTTTCTAAGTGCTTCGCGGTAAATACTAAAGTACAAAATAAGTTATCTGCTTATTTAGAATATTTTCCTTTTAAAGGGTTTATTGGTCATCTGCAAATAAGAAAAAAATGTTTTTCTAGTATTGGAGACTCAAGCTCTGATTTTATTGGAATAATCTTTTTTCCATAAACCTGCTAAAAATTAAAAAATGCAAATGAAAAATCAAAACAATCTTGAAATTTCAACATTCTCAACGGTAACAAAGCATTTGCGGAACAGATATTATTTTTAGATATGAAGTAAACCAAAGAATTACCTGCTTCCGTATTTACTAATTAAGATAAGGCAAAAAAATCTATTTGGTTGAGTATATTTATAACAAAAATAGATACTGATTTTTTTTAATGTAATGCTCTTTTAGATGAATTACTATCATCGTATTTGAAAAATACGAGGGAAATATGAAAATATAAAACTGTTCACTTAAAGCCCGCCGTCTAGCGCTCGTTGAAATAACTGGCATGAAACGAAAATGAAATATATTATTGAACAATGGATTCCCTTCCAAACAATATAAATAAAGTTTGCCAAAATCCACAAAGCGGTATAAAAACGATTGTATTGAGTTGGCTGCCCCACTCACCCCTACTTGTTATTTTACAAGATAGAGGAAACATTATTGCAGCAAACTTACGGGAAATGATATGCGAATTACAAATATTTTAGGGCCGATTTCATAATGAATTACTAATGGAAGATTAGTTAATTCTTCAATTTGTTTAACTCATATCTTGATTACAGAATAAAAATAGTGCATTTTTCAGTCACCATATCCATGTTACAGAATTTGTACCATGACCATATCTTTCGTTCTTTTGAAGTAACTTTGAATTATATATCCAATCAAAACATTTATGAAATGTTTAATGTTGGATTAAAATTAATAAGAGATTAAATTGATTATGAAATTGGCCCTAAGAGTTTTTTTTTGTCACTTTGTAAATTACCCCCTCTTGCGGTAGAGAAAGAAACTTGAGAATAATTTCAAGCACTTTCTCTTAAGCGTATTTGTCATACAATTTTGTCTCCATGTATAGTTTCGGAGATACAGCCGGGTACCCATCTTAATCAGACACCCGGTACATGATATTTAGGAACAACGCGATTATCCTGCATTCAATCAAATTCAATTTTTTGGCGGAAAGGTACATTTGCCATTTTTTGCTTTATAATTCTCAGTGCGATGGATATTATAATTACATATATATATACTAGTACCTTCAATCAATGCATTAAACCACCTTTGTACATCCAACAAATACTTCTCATCCTCAATTTTATTCAAACTGAATGACTGACAGATGGAACCTAATAATAATATCACAGTTGCTTTGAAGTTCACATTCTGGGCTGGTATTTTATAGATGAGTGGTTTAAAAAATGAGTCAATTTTCGTCATCACCCATTGACTGTCTTTGTTCCTGCAGAAGACCTTCAGGGCAAACGCCGTACTGTCATTTGGGGAATCTAAAAAAAACATTCAACCCTCGACAAAATTTAAATGTTGCCACAACTTACTCAGATACGCATGAGATATTTCTTCGAAAAGCTTATCACAATCCCACTTTTCAAGAGGATAACCATATTCTTGTTTCAGCAAAAACCTCAATGCCCTTAATTTGTAGCAAGGTATCTTTATTTCTTTCAAATTAATTATTTGGAAAATTACTTTAGCCAATGGATAATCTAAAAAAAAAGTAAAAAAACATTAAACTATCATATAAAACTATTCCTGTATACTTACTTTTCATGTTAGTCTCATGAGGGAATATGTCAGGCCATGCGGTTAGCACCGCAAAAAATAAGGGTAAAGCAAGATCACCGATACGGTAAAATGCCTCACAACAGAACACCCGTATCCTGTGTACATCGCCACGTAGTTTACATATCCCCACGTATAATCTTGTTACCGATACTAGTTGCTTCACATTACATCCGATTCTGGTGAAAAATAGTTATTTATTATGCAAGGGAAAAAATTATTAGATTGTAGCTCGAGGTTGTGTTTGTTAAACCAAGAGCTAAAATCTAATATGTTTCCCGTGTATAATACACTATTTTTTTCTGTGACAGGAAGAACGATGATTTTATATTGAAAAATATTACAATATATTAAAGTCAGAAGATTATCGAAGTAAAATTTGAAGTTTTAGAGTGATAGGCGACAATTAGACATGCGTTGCTAAGGAAACTTTTAAATTAATCAAATATCTGTCAGTTTAATTATGTGTTTTCATTGATATTCATGTATATATATATATATATATATATATATATATATATATATATATATATATATATATATATCTACCCGGGAAAAAGTACTCCCTTTTTTCCCGTGTCACCTGTCAACAGAGATAAAATGTCAAACTTTTTTCCCGTCACAGAAAAAATATAATTTTTATATCAGATATTGTATAAATTATTTCTTCAAACTCATTAATTACCTCAATAGAAGTTTCTGAGCTGTGTCCAAAAATGAGTTCATCAAATTTGTCACTTTCTTGCATTCCAGCCGCACCATTAAAGCCAAAAACGTACGCTGTGTCCTTGTCATCAGCGATGCTGGAAAATGCTGAGGATCTGGTATATCTTTGGTATCTTTCAATAATCCACTCATAATTATTCTAAAATTGTAAATATTGCTTAGACTAAATACTTCGCAATGTTCAATTCAAATACATAAAATCCAAACTGAATATGCAATGCGGAAATAATGTAACGGATAAATTCGATATAAGCATATAATAAAACAGTAAACCAGATGTGTCTGTTCAGACATTCCCAAAATTAGTGAACGGATTTTAATGCGGTTCCCATACGTACAGAGTGCTCAAATAAGCATGAAAAATGCTGTATCACGGAAACTATCCATTTTTAGAGACTTGCGATAAAAAACTAAATGACAAGTTGCCAAAAGAAAATGCTGGAAATTATTTTTGGTTATCAAATATGGGCTGTTTGGGGGCTAAATCACTATGTTGATTTTAAAAAGTTTCTCAAAATTTCACATAATTAAAATAACAAAAAAATGCGTTTTAGTGCTGAAATAAATATTAGTCCTTTATGTTAATCATTTTTTTTCCTTATCTCAAAAATAAAGTAGTGGGGGAGTTCAAATGTTTTTATAAATAAACATCTGTAACTTCAAAGTGGCTGAATGGATTTTAGCAAAGTTGGTGTCGTTTAAACTCTTCTTAGAAAATCAAATCTACCTTACTCGTGAGTGTATAGTTTAGAAGTTGTCATTATAGGGTATTTTTTGACTTGCACAGAAAATGTGATGCCCAAACATGCTAGAGAAAACAGCGCCTAACCTAAAATAATTTCAATTTCAAAACTGAGAAACAAAATAGTTATTTATTCTACAATGGAAAAAAGTATTAGATTTTAGCTCGAAACCGAGAACTAAAATCTAATATTTTTCTGTGAGCGACAATTAAACATGCGTTGCTAAGGAAACCTTTAAAGTAATCGAATATCTGTCAATTTAATTCTGTGATTTGATTTTGGGAAAAACTCACTTTTTTCCCGAAAACTCACTTTTTTCCCGAGGGGTGTAAAAAATAAAAAAATATTTATTTCACATTTTTGAGTTTAACATTAGTCATGAAAATTGATAATACCCAAGAAGATATAGGCTTAGCTTGTACTTGTTATTTTTTATTCAGAGATCTCAAAACCTCGCGGCGCAAATATACATATTTCAGACTTTACTGCTGTAACTCGAAAATCGTAACTCAATTTAAATGTTGCTGCATATAATCTTTTCTTTAATTTGGCCGTCTCATACTTTCGAAAAAAAAAATGCTCTTCCACATAGCGTAAATACACATATCACATATTTCAGACTTCACCATTGCGAAACTCGGAAACCGTAACTTAAAAAAAAATCAATTTAAACGTTTCCGGATATCATCATATCATCTTTAAAATGAAACAAAAATCGTCTAAATCGGAGTACGTTCACTATGCAAAATGCGCGAACAGCCATAAAAAAAGCAAACATACAACCGAATTGTATAGCTTCTCCTTTTTTTGAAGTCGGGCATAAAACATTTGAACTCCTTCTACCACTTTAATCTTAGAGATATGGGAAAGGTGAAAAACAAGCTTTAAAAAACAAAAATTTGAATTTAAATTCTAGATAGCGATACGCTTCCTAGCACCCATCTCTGAAACCTTACTTCCAACATTTTAATGGTGCTTTAACTTTATACAAACTTAGCACGACCATTTTCCAAGAAATACAAAAGCTGCAAGTTGTTTTTTTCACGAGAAAATTATGGTAGAATTTTTTTATTTTCATTAAAATGGTCGTGCTAAGATGAAATGTGACACCTGCTCTTTTGGTTTATTGTCTATCATTATGGTTAACGTGGAAAGCCATAACAATTGTCTTTTTTGACCGAAGAATATTCGCGACTTATAAATAGTAAACGTGCTCCCGTTTTCATGATTCTTCTTTCATTTGATAGAGGAGTATTGTGAATTGGTCCCATTGAAAATAAATCGACACTCAACAAATCCTTCCCCTAAAGGGGAAAATCGAAAGTTTGAGACGAGAAAATTTAAGAAGAGACCAAATTAGAGAAGAGATTATATGTAATAACATTTAAATTGGACATTTAAAAAAAACACGGTTTCAGAGTTACAGCAGTGGGAAAGTCTGAAATATGTGTATTGCTGCGATTTTTTTTTTAAATCCCTTAATAAGTAGAAGCAACGAATTATCTTCTTTGGTGGTTGTTAAATGACGAATGTATTCAAAGCTTTAGATCTTTGAAGAAAGAATAAAATCGACTGCCGAAATCCATTTAAAAAAGTTCAGGTTGTCGATTACAGATATATCTAAGACTTTAAACTTTAAAAACGCCAAATAAGTAAAATGAAAATTCCCCATATTTTTTTTCCACAAATCAATATCAAAAATCCCGATGGCCTGTAGTCAGCGAAAAGGTAAATTTTTCAACATTCATTGAAGTGAAATTTGAACAACCTTTTCATTGGTATAATGTTATTACATAGCCTTGCGGTTAGAGGTTTTTATTTTGGCTGTTGAATATGAAGCAGACAGGGTTCGAGTTCCACTTCAAGGCAGATTTTTTTTGGCTATTTCTTTCCATTAAATATACTATATATTTTTTTAATCGGGGTCTATATTAAGATCTCCAGAAAATGTACAATTACATCAAATTTATAATGAGTGTTCATGTTTTATCAATATTTGTTATTTTTCTTTATTAAATTTTAATTTTTTTACTTGTGTATTTTATGAAAAATTGCTTTGAACAAAAGTTGTAGGTACTGATTATATCTATAACCTAAAGTTATTTTTGATGATTTTACACTACGGCTCTTTTTTGATAATTTTTTAAATGTTTGAACCATGAACAAATATAGGGAGGACGAGTAACACGAGTAGTGGGAGTAGCACAAAAAACATTGGATTATCGTATGTCATTTCGGTGTGTTGCGCAAAATCGCGCTGCGCATCCTTATGTAGTATGGGCGAAGGAAGCTTAAATACAACAATAGACACTCAGTGAAATACTGCGCAACATACCAAATTGACAACTTATCACGGGACGTTATTTCAGCCACTTCTGCTTATAGAACAGGATACAGAGTTAGTCATCCTCCCTTTATATATTCTTGATTTGAACGGTCGCCATTTTGAAACTACTTACCCGATATTGCCCAATAACGAACTCGACCGAGATATTTGAGAGATTGATTTTTGTAGCAAATTTGAACTTGAGGTATCAAGGTATTCAAAACTGCGACCTCTATCGTGTTAACAAATTTCGTAATATCCCATATATATATATATATATATATATATATATATATATATATATATAAATAATTAAATAAATGAGGATATATATATATATATATATAATAAAATAGATTTTTATTGGGGATGCAGTCATTTAATAAATAAAATTCTTTGGATTATGCCAAGCTTTCGAGAATGTTTATTCTCTTCGTCGGGGCAAAATTCGTGAATTTATAATGACATTTCTGATTGCTGACTATGAAATCTTTCCTGTTTGTGGTTAATTTTATATAAATTCACGAATTTTGCCCCGACGAAGAGAATAAACATTCTCGAAAGCTTGGCATAATCCAAAGAATTTTATTTATTAAATGACTGCATCCCCAATAAAAATCTATTTTATTAAATAATAAACCAGTCAAGAATTCAGAATCAAATATATATATATATATTTAAAATTGGGAATGAAAAACTATATCTCACAAATCCTTTAATGGTGCTACCGGTTTCGAGATTTTATTTTACAATCTCATAATCAGGCACTAGGATTCTCAACACGTAGTTGTATAAACAAAAGACAAACAATTAATCACAGATGAATACATACAGTTGTAGAGATAAAATAATAACTTAATATAAATAAAATTGTTAAAATATAGATAAAATTTTGTAATTTGTAGAAATAAAACTTAATACTAATAAAGGTTGTTCTGTAGAATCTACACAATAAATACCATATAGATTTGAAATAAATATTTCCATTTCATTTTAGAACAACCTTTATTAGTATTAAGTTTTATTTCTACAAATTACAAAATTTTATCTATATTTTAACAATTTTATTTATATTAAGTTATTATTTTATCTCTACAACTGTATGTATTCATCTGTGATTAATTGTTTGACTTTTGTTTATACAACTACGTGTTGAGAATCCTAGTGCCTGATGATGAGATTGTAAAATAAAATCTCGAAACCGGTAGCACCATTGAAGGATTTGTGAGCTATGGTTTTTCATTCCCAATTTTAAATATAATAAAATGGACTCACATAGGGTACCCTTCTTCCATATATATATATATATATATATATATATATATATATATATATATATATATATATATATATATATATATATATATATATATATATATATATATATATATATATATATATATATATATATATATATATAGGAAATGTTTTTTTGGACTAACTTAAAGACATATAACAATATGCCGTTGATTTTTTTTCGAAAAGTGTGAACGATCGCAATAGGTACATTTCTATAAGAAATTTACCTAACAATGTTATCGAATATATCCCTTACTTTATTTCGACATTGTATTGTATACCATTCTGTCAAAAAATACTTACTTCACAACATTTTCGACCTCCATATGTTTAAACTGTTGGATAACATCATCAGATATATCTTTATCTTCAGGTAAAGACAGAAGTTTTTCTAATAAAACTTTGGCTTTGGCTGGAACGAAATTAAATTAGGACCAGAAAAGATTTTAATGGTATTCATAAAAAAGTCTTATAAGCATACTTTAACTTTAATTTCCCCAGGATTTATAAGATGTTTTGGATAGATTAAATACTTTTTATATCTTACTATGCATTGAAAGCCAACAAAGGAATCAAGTTCTATTGATGTTTTTTCTTTTTTGAATTTAAACGCGATGAGGGGGATGGGACGTTTTTTTCAGTAGGGAGCTGACCCAACCCGGTGGTATAACGGGAATAAAGAGAGGCAAGACGCGCGCAAGATTATATAACTTGTTCGCTCTTTGTAGTCTATTTCTCATGAAGAGTTTCCTCAATATAGATGAATATTTTACAATCATATACTCAAGTACAATTTCTAAAAAGTATGTATAAAATAATACCAATAGAAGATTTGTTGCAAGGGGACAAGTTCTTTCAATGAACAAACTCTAATGGAACGGTAATATTTATGATTATTCTACAGCGGCGCGTTGAATATTCTACACGAAAAAATTAACGAAAAAGAACAATCTACTTAATAACTTGATATCAGAATCAGTTTCAAAATAATATATTTTTTCATCATGATACGTGTTAATTTTGTGATTTATTTTATCAAGTATTTCTTGCAAGTAATATCTAAGGTAAGTAGCTATAGGATAAAACCAAATTAAGGGCAAAAAAATTAACTTAAATTTAGAACATAGATTACACTATAAGGTTTACGTCATTGGTCATGCCAAATAGTTGCGAAAATCTACAGGGAGATATTCTTTTAGGGATCATGCCCCATTTTCTTCATCTGAAGTTTTTCAATGGTCCGCTGATAGATTATAGAATAAAATATGATTTTTTTTATATAGAAAGTTTCTGTATTGTATTTTTACAGTATCCACGACCGTTAACGAGAAAAAAATATAAAACTATTTTCTGCAATTTGCTAGATAAAATAGATTTTTAATGGTCTAGTAAACTCCAGTTTAATTTGGATAATCTGTTGTTATTAACTGGATTTAAAAACTTAAATTTAAAAAACAAATTTTCAACACCCCGAACTTTTAGTCATAAAATAAGCAAAAGAATTACCTACGTATGTTACATGACATTTAAGAACATCCTGTATACATTGTTCAATTTATAGAAAGAGAATCGTATTTTTAACTAGAAGTGATCTATTTGTAAAATAACATTGAAATACTGCGTATACTTACGAGATAATTTGTATTTTTTTACAAAAGTAAGTGTCTCCCAGCCACTTGCTCGAAACATTTCCCATCCTGCATTATTGCCATTGTCTATATTGCAAATAACTTCGGCAACATCCAAAATGTGTTTTCGCCATTCCTTATCGTCAATACATCTAGGTACATGTTGTACCTTTGGAGGTCTATGAGCAGGCGCCGTTTTGTCCATATCAGCTAATATCTGCGATAGAATATCTTTACCAGAACTCGTATCACAACTTTCACTGATATTAGTACTTTGGTCTTCTCGAAATGAATTTATATTATTCTCTTCGAATTGTTGTTTAAAAGATGCTTCTTCAGTGACACATTGTAATGATTTATCAGGTGGATGTAGTCGATCTTCTCTGCTGTTAAAAGCTGGTTTGATAAGAATATTCTGTACTATTCTAACTTTTTCATTGTTACCTTCATCGGGTCCTTCAATGGTGCTCCTCTTATTAGAAGGGATCACATTCGTATCATTATTATTGACGTGCGCAGATTCTTTGACATTATCAGAATTAGACTCTGACGTTGATTTTTTACCTGTATTATACATCCTCTGTTTTATTCTCATCTGTTTCAAGACATTTGATTGCATTTTGCATATTGGTTTATTTCTTTTTCTGACTATTTTAGGCGATTTATCAAAGTTTCCATCACTTTCTTTACATCTAGTTTCATTTGCACATACTTCTTGAACTTCATTTTCAAAATCTATTGTTTTTCCTTGTTTCGTTTTGATTGGTTGAATTTCATCAGCTAAATAGGAAACTGTGGAATCTGCATCACAAGATAAATATTTGTGACCGACAGATTTGGTGTAACATTTTCGTTTGTCTGAAAGTCTTTTAGAACGCCTTGGCAGATATTCCTGACTTCTTTTTGAATTCAGTTCCATAGCTGCCTCACATTTCTTACGATCTACAAACATATCATCTTCTTTCTGGCCTTCACTTAAACACTGTTTCTCCGTTTCTTTGCTATCATCTAAAAAACTTAGAATATCAGCTGTAAGGGACAAGTTTGTTGTAATTTTTTGAATGTCTACATCCGTCTGATTTTTTGTAGATAAATGAGATACTGGACATTGATATTCTTTAAAACATGTTTCAACATCTAGAAACTCTGTTTTTAAAGATACATTTTTATCTGGTTTTGCAGTAGTAAATTTATTTATCATTTCCGTTCCCTTATTCGAATCATATTCTGGTGATAAAGGACTATCTAAAACGACCTCAGCTCTCCACGATTCAGCTGATGATAAGGGTGAATCAAAATCTTCATTTATCTTGTCAGTATTTGAGTGAGACTCTGATGATGAAGGACTATAGGAAATTCCTTTAATTATATGCGGTTCTTCACGTAAACCAGGAATTCCATTTAACTTTTCAGGTATATTTTCGACATTTGAATGAGGTATTGGACAACTATCAAAAACCAGCTCAGCTATCGCTGTTTTTTTCGGTGATAATGACGAATCAGGAGGTTTATTCAACTTTTTGAGTGGAGGTTCAATATTTGCAAGAAACATGGATGACAAACGACTATCAGAAACTAGCTCCGTTATAGAAAGTTCTTCTAAGGATGACGGTAGATCAGGAATTCCATCCAGAATTGAGAGAGTTGCCAGTGTTTCTTTGGAACGTTGTCCCTTGTCGACAAGTTCCTCTTTTGACGCGGGCGTAGTAGGAATTTGGTTTGTTTTCTTAGGGCTGTAATAATAACTACTCGGTTCGACCTTTTCATTTGAGTATAGCTCTGTGGGTGATTGAGGACTAGCGATAATTGTATCACTTATTAGAGGCTGTCGGGTTTCCTTCCCTCCAATTCTAATGGGTGATGATGAAGTTTGAAATCTACTTAAATCTTTGTCAAGTTCTTTAGGTACAATGGGAATTGAAGAAATTGTTGCCAACTGATTACGTTCATCTTTAGTTCTTATTAAAATTCGTCTTGATCTCCTATTTCCTATTGGTTGATTATCAGAAATTTTGTCATTATGGTCTGTTTGTTGAGTAACCTTGTCAGTTATTTTTCGGTCTTGTTCAACTGGTGACACGGGTACATTCGAAATTCCAATCAGTTTTGAAGATGAACGATCGGCGCTTATTCTATTTAATAGCACCTGATCCTCTGATATCTTTTCATAATCATTTAACGTTTCTGTACGTGTACGTGTGTGTGTACTCGACTCATTAGCTGAAGAAATAGAAAACATCTTATCCAATAAATTCTTCGCAAAAAATGTCGGTGATGTTCTTTGGATCAACAATTCATGTACATTATTGGGTGATTCAATAATATCTTTAAACAATTTCCTAGGGATGGTTGAACCCTCAGGTACTATGCAATTTGATTTTTGCTGGTTTATGTTGTTGAATCCATCCTCAATTGCAGTACCTTTGAACCAGCTCAAATTACTATTCGATTGTTCCAAACGCGGTTTTTTTAAATTGTGGAAATTTTCAACAGGGCTTAACAAGGGAGTAGGCAGATACTGAGAAAAAATCTTTTGTACTATTCCATTGAGTGGTGTCGCCTGTACTAATGATATAGATAATTTTTCTTCCCTGGAAGTGGACAGGCAGGGATCCTTGATATCATCATTGTCTGGAGAACTCTTGCAGCCGGAATGGATATCTTGTGCTCGCTTCAGAAGCAGCCTATTCCTTTCCAAGATATCATCATTATTGGGTGTTTCAAATAATCGTTCGATTTCAGTTTCTGTTTCAGATTCAAATGAATCAGTCACCAATCGACTCCTCTCTCGTGTTCGCGTTATTTTACGTTCCTTGATCTTTTCCATCACCTTCTGCACGATTGTATCCAAATCGGAATCTTTTAATGCAGTCGAACGTTCATATTTGTCCGGCTTGCTGTTTCTGCTTATAGTTATTTCTTTTTTAACATTAAAGAAGCCAATAAGTTCGTCGTTTTGACCCAACATCATATAATGAGGTTTGTTGTTATTACAATGACTATAAAAGCAATTCTGAGTCTTCAAAGTAATGTTTTGTAAGCCTTGGGATGCCACAGGAACAAGGATAGGATTTTGAGGTGTGACCTGGTTTGTGCTTGTAGCATACAAGGGCCAGTTTCGCAGAGGTGGCTCGTTATAGATGGTAAAGTGTATATTTGATTCTTTCAGTGTGCGCAAAGCACTTAATAGATTACCTTTACCATTGGCAGTTTTTTTAGTTACTCTTTCTCGAAATTTTCGACGATTCATTATTTTTTTATTTCTTATTATAGAATCTTCCATTCCATAAAAGTATTTGCATTTTCTTCTTCTTATGTTCCCATTTTTTTTGTTCTTTGTAGGTAAAATCTCACAATCACAAGAGTTTTTGGTAGTTGATGCGAATGGTGTTACAATAATGTGTGGTATTGTTTGACACGATTTACTTTTCCCTGATATATTTTCCAATTTGGGTGACATTGGGAAATTTCCAGTGGTGGGGAAATTTTCGTATGGTTCTATTAACGTGTTTATCGCCTGAGTCTCTTTATTTTGTTTTGTTGGAGAAGTGATTGGAGATATCATTTTTGGTAGCTGTTGCATTTCTTTTAGCATGATTTCAATAGGCTCAGGCTCAAATATAGTCATATTTAGTAGGTCGATTTCGTGCATTGTGCCAATGTCTACATTTGCTGTCAAGAATTCGTGTCCTGTTTCAAAAGGGGCTTCAGTTGATTTTTCAAAATGAAAACTAATCGATTCTTCAATATTCAAGGCTCTTGGAGTTTCTTCTTGTAGTTTTACCGTTTCGCCATAAGAAATATAAATATTATCTACATGTTCTGTTTGTGTTGAAGAGTCGCACATTTTTCTTTTTTTTACTTCACTTATTTCCTCGACTTTGTCATGTGTTATTGTTGACAGCTTTGAATTTTCCAATTGTGTGTTATCTAGTTGCAACTCCAAGTATTTTAAATCATTCCTTAATCTTTCTATATCTTGATCCTTGCGTATTTCTTCATCTTTCATAACTTTGATTGTGTTCTCATTAGACTTTATCTGTAAAATATGAATATGTTTATCTACCTATAAAAAACATCTGAAATTATGATTAAATATATACCTGGACTTTTAAATTTTTAATTGCACACAATAGATTTTTGTTCTCACTTATAAGGCTTTCCCCGTTTACTAATTTCTCTTCAACTAAAGTTAATCTTTTGCAGAGATCATCATTTTCCAAAGTAATTAAAGAAATTTTTTTCCTATTTTTAATACAAGTTTCTTCTTGACACCATTTTTGGTTTTTCCTGTTATTACAATTACTTTGCAGTTCTTGTGATAAACGTAAATCATTTTCAAGACTTTGTATAGAAGATTGTGAGTTGACAGAAAGTTTGTTATATTGTTCCTTGAGTGCAGTGTATTGTTCAATTAGCTGCTTGTTTTCCAAAATAATTTTATTATTTGTATTTTCCAAACTCTTTACACTATCGTTCAATCTATCATTTTCTAATTGTAGCCTGTTTTGTGATAAAGATGCCTGTTCAAATTTATTTTTCTGATCCTTATACATCAACTGCAGCTTCTTTAACTTGCTATTGCTTTCCTTGTACATTTCAATAACCTCACTGAAAAGACACGTTATTATTATTATTATCGAAACAGAAAATCATATCCTTATATATACTTTCATTTATACTCGTACATACCTCGTCTTAATTAATTTCTCTTTTACAACAGAGAAGTGTAATGCTCTAGTATCCATTGTATTTGTGATTGAAGTATAGATTAATGTTGCCGATAAATATTAACACAAACTATTATGTTACAGAAGTAGTTGTTTGAAAAAAGAATATATTTCGAAGAAGATTTGTAAAATACTTATTATCATGATCTTTTTGTATTTGGTAATATGTTTCTTGTATGTATAATGTATATTATACAATATACAAATTTAAATATTAGTAGATAATATAACCTAAGAACTTGATTCTAACCTTATTTTTTAGTTAGACTGCTAGACGTTAGAATCACAACACACCATAGCAGAGAACATCTCTGTTCTTTGGCATAGAGTCATGCGACACTCGCTTATCTATTATGCATAGAGTAAATGTAAGTTTACTCTATGCCACGGCAGTCTATCCTCCACTGTCTTGTATTGTATAATAAGGCTTTTTTCGCGAGTTCCCGGTGATCTGCTATCGGTATCGGTAATAGAGCGGTTATACCCCCACCTTAAAATTAACTTAAAGGTTATTCTCGGTTATGTTTGTCGCGAAAATGACCCGGTTATCAAATTATCAATGACGTTTAGTTTTTTTGACAAATAATTTGTTTTGTAGTTTTGCTTGCTTGTGGTTTTGATTGATAATGTTCTACTCAGACCGAATTACCTGATATAAAAAGAAGTATTCTTTCACCTCATCAGGATGAACGTTATTTAATTCAATTTCAATTAATTCTTCTTTCATTATGATCAACAAGATGATGCAAAAAAGTAAATGAAATATGAATAACCGCACCGGGAAATAAAATTCGGTTCCCGCTAGTTCACTGAGAACTCGCGAAAAAATCCTGAAAGTCACTAATATTATAGTATAAAGAAATATATTATACTGTTTTAATATATATATATATATATAACGCTCACAGTATAAAGGAAGAAGTTTTTTACACTGTGTAACGATATAACTAATGCGGTGCGTACTATCACTCTGACACATCTACCAAAACTAGATGGCAACACAAAATTTTTGAATTTCTTTTCAGACAAATATTTTGTGAACGATTAAGAGATTATTTTTTGTTATGTACCTCAATAGTTGCTTAGATTTTTAAATATTTGATACCAACACCGATTAGGCAACCTGTCTTGAAAATAGACCACAAATTGGTGGTACTTGTGAAGTTGGTGCCAAAAGTCAATCAATCTAACTGCAACTGCACAACTTCAAAAGTAACAGCACCAATAGAATTAATATTATTTTGTACTTTTCAGTGCACCAACTAATAACGTCGGTCCAAGTTTTTGTAAAGAATATTTATCAGTTCAATATATTTATAATGAAAAAGATTATGTCGTATACGGAACGATAGATGTCCATAATAGGACTGAAATCATGAACAAATATAGGGAGGACGAGTAAAACGAGTAGTGGGAGTAGCACAAAAAGCATTGGGTTATCGTATGTCATTTCGGTGTGTTGCGCAAAATCGCGCTGCGCATCCTTATGTAGTATGGGCAAAGGAAGCTTAAATACAATAATAGACACTCAGTGAATTACTGCGCAACATACCAAATTGACAACTTATCACGGGACGTTATTTCAGCCACTTCTGCTTATAGAACAGGATAGAGAGTTAGTCATCCTCCCTTTATATATTCTTGACTGAAATATAGTCGAAACCACATAATTCTATATACCTATAATTTGATCCTTGATTTTTTTTGTGAAGCTCACTATGGGGATTGCGAGTTTATTGCGCATGCGCGAAAGGGAAAGTTGGGGGAGGTGGCTTGGAGTCACATATGTATGCCACATATGGTATCCATGGTATCCCTTCTCTTACCAAAAAAGTTCATGACGCATGCGCATATCGCCAGCTATCCCCAGGTCTTTGGCTTCATTTTTGCCTTATTTTTTCCACAATGCTAGCGGTATAGAAGTTTAAGTATATGGTCAAAACAAACAAAAGGTAGGTTATGTTACACTATTGTTCTTAGAGCATACTTTTGATACAAATCGATGTATTTTTGATAGCATTTTCCAAAATTATAAATATTTAAAACTGTATATACCACCGTTTTTGAAATATTTGCAATCAAATTTGTGAAAGTTTAGGTTATGATATTTTTAAACCTGACCACTCCGGATGATCAAAAGCTATATTTAAAATTGCCAAATTTTCCAAACTTCATTGCCAAACCCTTAGAATGTCCATTAAATGACTTGGAAATTTGGAAATTAGTTCCTATTAGTCCTGTGCGCTATTTTACGGCCTATGCCATGCTCTCAAAAGTCTGTTGACTTTTGAAGAGCACAGCATGGTGGGTGAAATAACGCAGATGATGTGAAGAATATATGGTTTAATTATTTCATGTCATTAAATGGAAATTCTAAGGGTTTGGTAATGAAGTTTGTAAAATTTGGCAATTTTAAATTTAGTTTTTGAACATCCAGAGTGGTCAACTTCAAAGATATCATAACCTGATCTTTCACAACTTTGATGGCGA
Organism: Crioceris asparagi; assembly: GCA_958507055.1. Lineage (NCBI taxonomy): Eukaryota > Metazoa > Arthropoda > Insecta > Coleoptera > Chrysomelidae > Crioceris > Crioceris asparagi. The sequence goes on from OY293828.1 coordinate 34,249,393, forward strand.
TTATTTCAAAAACGGTGGTATATGCAGTTCTAAATAGTTATATTTTTAGAAAATGCAATTTAAAATACATCGATTAGTTTCAAAAGTTTTTCAATATACGAGAGTTCATCGGCTGGCGTAGTGCTGGTAGGAGACATCGCATTCGGAAAGCAAGTGAAGCTATATGACTGTTAACACCATATTCTTTTTTCGACAGCGACTCTTGTATTCAAGAGCCTCGCATTTCGCGATTGTGTTAAGATAAAAAATTCGTCGTTCTCACATAAAAATTGCACAAAAAATGAAAATCAAAATAAGCAGAGAAGTATACTACTGTTCTATGAACTCAGCCAAATGATAAGATCAAGAATGTATAAAAAGAGGATGAGTAACTCTGTATGCAGTGCTGTAGGCAACAGTGGCTAAAATTACTACGGTGATAAGTTATCAATTTGGTAGGTTGCGCAGTATCTCACTGAGTGTAACTACCTCACTCCCTTTGCGTACGTGCAAGATGTCAAATAAGAAAAGTGAAGCTAACGTATAACAACAAATCCTATAACCTAATCATTTAACCTCTCTTTAAATCTATGCTATTTACTATTTATTACATTACCTGAAGTCATTAGAATAGTCAGTTGAGGTAATTTTTTTGTCATCAAATTTGAATTGTGAGTAATATAAAATCATTGTTGTAATGATATAAAATCAATTAAGAATGTTAGTGCTTTTGTGAACGAGAGTATTTTATTCCTGTGTTCCACTCTTCTGTAAAATACTCTATGGATATGAATTAAAAGGGCTCTGCAAGAAGTCTGAAAGTGAAATTACCAAACAAGCATAGGGCGGTATTTCTTAAGGATTGAAGAAAATATTGAAGCATCTGTACTTCTTCCTTTTGATCGAAAGATGTGAGGCGACGTATATCATCAGGAAGATTTATTAACTTGGATGACTTGGGATATTCCAAATTGGATCCAAGATGTGCAAGAACTTTTAGTGAATGAATGCCTAACTACTCAAGACTCAAACTCGTTCTTGCTCATACTCCAACATAAAGAATAAGTGATAGCAGTTCTTAATGTTGTTTAATTTCCAGATTCCATTTTTTTGTATGTTAAATGTTTATCGCTATCATCTGTAGCTTTTTTATGAATTAGATTGTATAATATTGGTCGTGTCATTAATTTCCTCAATTAATTGTTCCAATCCAATATTTATCCTAGTGGAATCTGTGCTTTTAATCTTACATTTTTCTTTTACTTTAGGTATTGGGCTCAAAAAATTAAACTGTGAAAGGTAGGAAAATGAAGCCTCATTTTTTTATAAGTAGAAAATGTATTAAGCGTAAGACTGAAAAATGTTGAGAGAAAAATTAAATTAATAATTGGTGAAACATTTTAGTTCTTTGATTTCTCTTATTACATATGTACCTACCTATGCTACGCTCAAAGACATAAATTCTTATCCTGAACGCGACGTTGAATTGGGTTTGATTTTTTTCTAGTAAAGGAAATATAACACATTTGCCTATGTGTCGTTGTGGGCAAGGAATAATTTTCAGAGGCAGAATTTGGTATTCTAGCGTAGCATATATTTATTATAGTAGGTATTTTATTGTGAACCCGTGTGAAAAAAAGTGTCAAGTCCTACCTACCTATATAATAAATTGAATGTAGGATAAGACTACTCACGGAATTGAATTCAAATAAACTTGCACAATTATTCTCTTGGACTTGGCTGCCTGCTTTGGTGCCGCATTGAATCACACAACATGATGGCGGCATTTTCTTCAATTATTTGTAAGCACCACTGTTCCTGTACCTCAGCAGCCTCAACTCTTGTACTGTCTCTGTGATACTAAAATATGTGTAAACTATAAACCAATATAATAGAAATTTTTAACAAACACAACGAACGACAATTGATTTCAGCTTCTAGCTACATAAAAATAAACAAATAACTATAACATATATCTTTGACTATAACTGTGGCTTGGAGGCAGGTGTTCTCTGCTGACCACCTCGCCCCATACATCAAATAAATAAACAAAACCTCGCTCACAAAGAGAACGTACTACTATGGTACTACGTACAATAAATCATATCATAACATACAGTATACAAGTAGATGTAGATAGGTTATCAACATAGAGTAAATAACACAGATGAAGGAGGTTAGGTGAATGGTGAATGATAAATAAATATCAATTTTATATTTTATCCAATCCTGCTCGCCCGGTACAGAAGGATGCGCAGCGCGATTTTGCGCAACCTACCGAAATGACAGACGATAATCCTGTGTTTTTTGTGCTACCCCCACTACTCGTGTTACTTGTCCTCCCTATATTTGTTCATGGATAAGATGCATGCAGTGACGCGTACAAACAATTTGATTTTGACATTACACCGGTTTTATTTTGACATCGAACAAAAAACGTCTCTTCTCTGTGGATTTGGTGTTTTTGTCGATTTTTAATCATTTTAATTATCTCTTTGGAAGAAAACGGGCTATTCTTGAGTAGTGTTTAAATCGACGAGAAATTAATGATAAGGTACGCAATTATTTCTAGAATATGTTCACCATAATAGAATATATTTTTTTAGATTGAAATGGATATAAAAAGTGAACTAGACCTAAGTGGAAAATTAATTATTAAAGTACAGCTAGGAGATGATATTAGACGAATCCCAATTCACAACGAATCAATTACATATGATGAACTTGTTCTCATGATGCAGAGGGTTTTTAGGGGAAAATTATCAGCTAATGACGATATAGTGATTAAGTATAAAGACGAAGGTGAGCACAAATTAGATTAGAAAAACAATACCATTCAAATGACTTCACATATAAAAATAGAATGATATATTTCTTCTCTATAGAAATTGGACCGGTTGGAGATGAAAAATATGTTAAACTCATTAATAACTTGATAAATATTACAGATGGTGATCTAATAACGATTTTCGAGAGCAACGACTTATCATTTGCCATACAATGTAGTCGTATACTCAAATTACAAATACTCCTTAATTCTGACTTGAAAAATGACTCTGCCAACGCTCTACCCTCTGCCGAAGTAACAAAACTGAAAACACATCTCAGAAGTATTCGCGATGAAGTCAACAAGCTGTTGGACACAATTGATGTTAAGGAAAATAAAACAGGAGGTTCTTCCCATCAAGGTTAGTTAATATTTGATTTTTTTTGTACCTATCTTTTAAATTAATTTTATTAGAGATGGGTGATGCGTCAAATTTAGACAATAGCCAAGCAAGCACGTCAATGAGTAAAGTGAATTCGAGTGACTTTGATCCTCTTCAAGATAAAAACCAGAAGAACGGTACTGAGGAGCTCAAGGAGTCTTCAAAACCATCTACTCCTCAGGTTAACAGGTAAGAGTCACATATGCCTATCATCATTGGATATAACCTTTAATTGGATGTATTATATATATATTATTCCATTCTGTAGCAATGAGGGATCTGGTAGCAGACCTCAATCAGTATCAATGACTTCCACTCCCAGTCAACAATCCGTTGTTACATCGGCAGCTAATCCACATAATATGAGCGATTACTTTGGCAGGTCTTCCAGTACTAATTTCCCCGGAATGCAATACAGCTCTTTGCCATACCCACCACAGTATAATTTCCAGTCCACTGGGTATGTGATTCTTTAATCCATATCAGAGATAGACAGCTTTCAAGAAGTAATAATGTTGATTTATTATTGTTATATGCTTTTGGATTTCAGTCGCTACGTTTCGCAAGTGATGGACAGTTCCCAAGTACCCAGCTCAAATGCCTACTCTAATGCACCTCAAGGTAGCATTCCGTATCCTCAACAGCAGCAGTACGGCCATCCACCTGGCAGTGTAGTGTATCCGGCTTCGGGTCAAGGAAATCCCTATTCGAAAGGTTTCACCCAACCGTCACCGCAACATGGATTTATGCCACCACGTCAGTAGACGTCTTCACTCAGTTTTCTTATAATAACGATTTATGATATGAAATTTTTAAAACATTTTAGCTGTCGTATGTACGTTATATTTCTGAATCTACTACTACTTGTTTATACTTTCAAACGTTTTGTGTATCACGGCCTTTAAGTATTATATATCTCTTCTGATCATGCTCTAGTTTAAAAGCAATAAAATTAATATTTTCCATCGATGTTCAGTGCTTCTTTTCATTTTTTTTTCGAATCCTCTTGGGTACTTTAGTTAATCTCCAGTTTGTGAGACTTCATAAAAATGAGGAGATACAAATTTCAACTATGTCAGCTTAGTGACGCACTTTCCAAACAGAGGATGTACAAATTCTACTGATTTTAAAAAAATAATTTGAGAACATTCAGACCGTATAACCACAATAAGACATAAAAAAATGGTAACCAGTAAAAATAATTCCTAAATCAACAAGAACATTTTCGGTAGTTGTAAAGGTATAATTAAGGAAATATCCAGAATAAAAGCAATAAAATTAATATTTTCCATAGCTGTTCAGTGCTTCTTTTCATTTTTCGAATCCTCTTGGGTACTTTAGTTAATCTCCAGTTTGTGAGACTTCATAAAAATGAGGAGATACAAATTTCAACTATGTCAGCTTATTGACGCACTTTCCAAAAAGAGGATGTACAAATTCTACTGATTTTTAAAAAAATAATTTGAGAACATTCAGACCGTATAACCACAATAAGACATAAAAAATGGTAACCAGTAAAAATAATTCCTAAATCAACAATAACATTTTCGGTAGTTGTAAAGGTATAATTAAGGAAATATACAGAATAAAAGCAATAAAATTAATATTTTCCATCGCTGTTCAGTGCTTCTTTTCATTTTTCGAATCCTCTTGGGTACTTTAGTTAATCTCCAGTTTGTGAGACTTCATAAAAATGAGAAGATACAAATTTCAACTATGTCAGCTTATTGACGCACTTTCCAAACTGAGGATGTACAAATTCTACTGATTTTAAAAAAAATAATTTGAGAACATCCAGACCGTATAACCACAGTAAGACATAAAAAATTGTAACCAGTAAAAATAATTCCTAAATCAACAAGAACATTTTCGGTAGTTGTAAAGGTATAATTAAGGAAATATACAGAACCATATTATCTGCATCTGAAAACAAACCGTAATTAATGAAAAAATATACATAAATATATGCTTTCAGCAACAAAGGTGTAAGCAGGAAGACAGCGGAAATAATTTTTCTTGATATAGAATTATAGTATACCTTCAAAATTAGGCCCACATTTATCGTACCTCAAAATTACCAATACGACGCGGAAAAAGTAATATGTCTAAACTTAAACTAACACCAATTTGTTATGCCTTCGAAATCATTAACCACAAACTAAAAATTACACTTGAACGTCATGTTAAATATAAAATTGATGCATAACTATCCTATGTCCCACGTTTTTCAATTTAAAATTACATATTTTATACTTACACCTCTTAATCAACGTAGCACCTATGTACTATGTATACTTTAATATAATCATCCAACTCTGATCTGTTTAAAACTTCAAGTACCGAACAATCAGACATACTTTTATTACAGGCAGAGTACAGTTTTATAAGATTTCATTGAAACGGACTACTTCTTTATTTTCACGTCTATTTAAATATCAGTTCGAAATCGGTCACTGTCTCTGGCTCTACAATATAATAACAATTCTAAAATGATGACACCTTGATTGGATTGTAAGGTTACAAAAATTTCCTCAATGATACACTAACTTACTTGAATCTCACTTCAAAGTAGGACAAGCAGTGTGAAGAAAAAATATAATTGATACAAAGTAGGCCTTAATCCAGTTTAATCGAGATACATATATATATATATAAATGAGTTAAGTTGCATAGAGTGACTGCACTCTGAGTTCAGTAACATTGTCTATTTGAAGATGAACATTAATCGACTCGTGCTGAAGGCAACGATTAGTTTATGGTTGTTTATTTGGTGCTCGTTTGGCCTACCGTCGAGAATTCCAGAAATGAAGGGCAATATTCTCATCGCTGATAGTGTGAGTAAAATATGTTTCACTTTAAATGCTCAAAAAACTTGTATCATTCATCTTAATGAGTTATTTACCTTTTTCTCATCATTCTTGATAATTTCAAACTGATTTAACCAATTTAAATTATAACAAAAATATTACCAAACTTGTTAATTGTAGATCTCTAAATTTTAAAGAAAGGAGAGTTAAATTCAATTATATTAGATATTATCTACAAGTAGATGGGTCACTGACCTAAACAACATATGAATGTAGAAGGGCAATATAAATATATGCTCAATATTACTCAGACAGAATGAGACCTTTTCAAGTAATTCTTCACCTTTCAAAGCAAAAAACTTATATCAAAATGTTAGATTAGGTATCATTGATTTTGTGTTTGTTACATGAGAAGAGTTTGTTTATTCAAAAAAAAACAGACAGCAATAAAATTCTATAATTATTAATCGGTATATAATTTATCCTCAGCATTAATTTCATTTCTGCCTAGGTCATTTTTCTTCATAAATGATGCTTTGTTTTTTAATACCGACTACCTGCATCCTTGATTATGTATGAACACCACTTCCTATTAAGTTCTTTTTATGCTGGAATATTTAAAAAATATAGGATTTTAAGTAACAAAACTGACAAAATATATATTTTAGGCAATTGAAAAGATGTTGCAAATACCACAGTGGCACTGCATGCGTTACAGGAAATTCGAATTGACAAGAAGGTGCAGAAGTTACAAAAATAACCTTCGACGTACTTAGAGAAGGAGAGGGAGAAGCACCATCTCAGGAACTCTTAAGAAAAAGTTCTTTAAATTATTTATTTCATAATATTTGTTTAGATTAACTTTTTGTACTATTTGAATTTATATTTAATGTATCAAACAATTAAATGATACATAAGTTAAAGCAAATTATATCAAGATTATTTTAAGATTCAATTACAAGTATTAAGTTATTTTTTATTGTATGAATCATACAGGAGTATTGATGAGAAACAGACATTGTAATTGAATCAGTAAATTGAAAACTTACTGATCACCTTCTGTTAAATCAATAAATAATAATAGTTGTACAAATTTTTACTGGTATACCCCACAGTTAATTCTAAATATAATTTATCTTTCTAAATACTTACAGGATGAGCCACCGGTAATGTTACATTCGATTACATTGCTAAACGGTTTTTTTTCTAAAATTTACCACACCAGAACAAGTCAATAACGGCCAAATTTTTAAAATATGAAGGGTGGGATACCATCAAAGCGTATAATAGGTATCAGTAACATTTTTTTCGTAGTAGTTCCATTTTTCATTGAACATAAATAACTGAAACGAGCACTGACGGGAAAGTATAAAAAATATTTATTAAATTGGCACCAGAATTACTATCAGAGAATTATCGCAGGAAAACAAAATGAAAATATAAACAAACCATTGTCATGTATAAATTATAAAGTGTTTGCAGTTGTGCAAGGGATGATGTGTAAAAGTTGTATATAGAAAAAGAGTCTTAACTTTTAATTGAATGTTAAATTTAAATACATTTTTTTAGATTCTCGCGATATTCCTATGTTTGCCATTCTGGTATGAATATAATAAATATTATTTTATACTTTTTTAGATTTTTAATTTTCAATCTAAATACACATTCGATTCGTACACCTCATCGTTTTTGTGAAGTCAGTCAAAAAAGAAATGAAGTTTAAACATACCATATACGTAATTCAACCATATTCATTATATCGTTAAACTTTTATCCAAAATGGAAATTAGTGCAAAAAACTTGAAAACCAACCAATATTTCAAAGATGTGGACATATTATAACGAACTTGGGATGAAGCTTCGGTAGCGGAGCACCTTGGCGGGTACGGACGTTGGTAGGGCCCGCGTGGTGTGAGTGTTGGGCATGCTGCTATTGGTCAGCGATGTCCAGGGTCAAGATGATATCCTGAAGCATCTAGTAAGTTCGCACTATTGGTGAAATGTATGCGTGGAGTTGGAAGATGTCTGTTGAAATTTCAAGACGGACGGGATTGCCTATGTATTCGAGAGGATTTGCTGTGCAGTCGGAGTCAGTCCGACCGGGGCAGTCAGCCTGGTGCAGTTGAGGCAGTTAGTGAGTCCGTCCGGGGCAGTCAGCCCGGTGCAATCGAGTCGGTTCGGGGCAGTCAGCCCGGTACTGTGAATACTATACGGTAGAGACCTGGAGTACGGTGCAGTCCGGCGGGTCCTTAGTAGAGGACCATAAATAAATAACGCTCGGTTGTATATAGTAAATATAAATTGTACATAGTAGTCGATAGTTAGTGTAAGATATTATTATTATTATTATTTTGGAATGAAAATACTAGGAAGATCATGCTAATATCTTTATAAATAAAACTTGATGTCCACTTCATTTTTAGAATTCTTTTCCAGTTTTCCATCGTTATTTTAACAAAGAAGTAGTAATCTGAAATATCATATTTCTTGATGTTTAATAAAAAGAAATCTGATTGTGTAAGGTCTGGTTACCTTGGTGGCCACCCAATGGCTTCTCTTCTACCAATCCACTGGTTTGGGAAAACTTGGTAGATATCTCCCAGCGTCGATTGTATAATGCAGCGGCGAGCTATCTTGGTATATACCATAGAATCTCACCAATATTTCTTGGAATATTTTCAATAGGACGATTTAGGTAGATCCTCTACGGTACCTAAACTCTCAGAACTTTTTTCAATTTTGCTGTTGATTACCTTATAAGTTGTTCTGGAAATTTATTACTAAAAAAGTACATACTTCTTCGCTTCTTATCACCATACTCAATAAATATTAAAACTTCATACGTCTGTTTTACAGATAAACGCGTTTTTGAGATGAAATATCAATATGCAAATTACTAACAATTAAACTATTAAACACTTCGACTGTATTCAAATGTCACTGTGATTACTGGAAATTTAAAAAGTTGCCTGTTTGATTGTTATCAGAGCTTTTTAAAATTTTCAAGTTTTTATAACTAAAGCCGATTCTCACTTTCGCGCAAAACACGTGTGCGAGGTTTAATTCACACTATCCGGGCAACGTCTCGTCAAACGACCGCCTTTGCACGCGGCGTTCTTCAAAAATAATAGTTGCCTAGCCTGTGCCGTGCAGCTTCCGACAAGTCTAAATACTCACCCGGCATTTAATCTGCGTTCATAGGAGTCGTAGCCACAAGTAAACATGACAAAGAGACAGCAGAAACACACATTTTCAATGAACGAAGATGACATTCTCATAGAATATATTAGAGAAAATGATGTGCTTTCTGATTTTTCTAGTAGAAGATATGCTGTCAAAGATTGTTTCGGATCATCTAAAAGTTCTGAGTGCAACGTTGCAATTTCTCCTTCATTTCGTTTTTTAGCATTTTCTGCACCCAAAAACGTATTTTTCTATGTCTGCAATTTATGTATATTTCTTGCTCTTCTGCATCTAATATTAGAGCAATTTTTATTAACGTACAAGTTGAAACATCACTTCTCACAAAGTTGGAAACACAATACACAGCCAAACTTGAAACCACTAACCCGCCACAAGCCTATCGCAGTCGCAGTGTGAATTGACTCATGAAATCTTGCTCATTCCGAACCGTTGCTGATTCGGTTCCTTGCACGTTTAATGAGAATCGAACTTTATTCCGAAAGGCAGGTCTATAACTATGTACTGATTTTAAAATGGCTATGTCTTCAAATTTGTTGATTATTGAACATATGTATGCCATATTTTTGGAATCACCTTTAAATAAACAAGCCATTTAATGGAAACTAGAAAATACGTAGGGTTTTCCATTAAAAAATAAATCCATTACATCATATTTCAAAGGGAGATGACATGTCAAACAGGCGTAATACTCGATACTATGCGCGGTTGAATATAAAAATCGACGTGTGTGATGTTTTTTTCGAATTATCTTTCGTCGTGTCCAAAGCAGTGTCTTATTACCAATCGCTTAGTAATCAAAAATCAGTATCTTGTGGAGCATCGCTGACGTTTGTCAAAAGATTTAGAATAATTTAATTCGATAATAACACATATTAGAGGAATTGAAAATGGAAGAAACAGTATTTTCTGTTCAATATATTTATCATAAAATAAGATTGTGGTAAACAGAACGATAAATTTCCATATTTTCCAATTCTAGGGAAATAGCTTAAACAAAAGATAGGTTATGTTACACTATTGTTTACTGATAGCTGTCATATTAAAGACGTCAACTTTTTAACTACTGATTAATAAGCGATTGGTAATCAGAGACTGTTATGGACACATCCTTTAATTTGCGAAATCACGAATTTATTCCACCCACTCATCTGAAAAAGTAGAAGAAAATTATTAAACAAAGTTTGTTTAGAAGGCCATCCTCTAGTTTACCTAAGACCGACTGAAGATGAGCATATTTGAGAGATAATTGGTTTTTCAATTTTTCCTTTAGGATTACGCCCTCTAGGATAAAACTAGAAACTCGAATTATATTTCCAGCTGTTTCAATTGGTCGCTTTTGCTAAGGATTTTTTTTACAAAGTTGTATGATGAATAGCGGGAGGACCGGCTTATTGATCCACCCGGTACAATTCAAAAGTAGAGTCGAAGTACACGGTGCCCCATTAGAAAAAAAAACATAACTGATATATAGCAATCGACTTTATCCAAAAATCTTTTTAAAATGTAACCGTCGAGCTGATGATCTAGAAGACAAAATTAGCATCATCAGTGACACCCTATATATTTACACCTGTCACATCATATCCACAATAGTTCAAACTTTGGACAAAAAATGTTGTGGGTTAATGAAAATGCCCAAGCCACAGATTTCACTTGTTAGTATATTACAACAAATGTTTCGGTATTCATCCATGTCAATTAACATTAGAACTAAAGTTTTGAAAAAACAACATAACAACAAACATCGCGACTGCATATATATATATATATATATATATATATATATATATATATATATATATATATATATATATATATATATATATATGTATAATATGTATATATATAATAATAATAATAAAATAATGATAAAATATCGAGAGTTTCAACAAAAATTAAAATCTGGTGCATCAAAACTCACTAGAAGAACAATATAGACCGGGAGATAGCCACCGAAAATTACACGTTATTTGTTAATTAATGAAAAAAAACTATTGGCGTCATAGTGCTGGTCGTCCGGGTGTAATTACTTCAACTTATGTTGATTACGGATTTCGAACGATTTTTTGTTATCTGAAAATTATAATTTCGGCGCTAGTTAAATTCCCATATTTTACAGTTGAAGCATATAGCTCCCCGTATATAATAGGCACGTTAATTTATTGGTTTGTATTTATTACAGGCAAATTTTCTTTTAACTCATCATTTTCGCGTAGTTATTCACCCAAAATTTACTTAGATGTGGATCAGAAGTAAGGACAATTGTAGAAATTTAATAATGTTTTCTCTTAAAAAGAGAATTATTTCCATAATAAACTGACAAAATCTGGTTAAAAATTGCTTTTAAATTTATACTGTGAATCTAGAACCCTCTTTCTATGCGCACTGATCATGTAGCGACCGAAAAACCAGTTATCACTATGGTTTTTACTCTGCGTAAAGTTGTAAAGTACTGAAGGATCTTTCGATAGTTCGATGGTGCATTTTGTGTAGAGTACACCAAGTGAAGTATAGAGCGTCAGTTTTATGGCGGGTGTTCTTTAACTAGCTCCATTTCTGTCAGTTTGCTTTGTACCACATTTTTTATGTTCCCACATAGTATTCAATTCAGCCTCACCATGAAACCCACTTAAGTTGTGATAACTACAAGCTACAAGATTCTGTTTTTTCACAAAGTCTTGATAAATTATTACGTGAGAGTAGACACAATGTAAGCAGGGAGTACGCAGATTGATTGTCATGAGAAATGCTGCTCTAGAGAAATAATTAAAGAATCTAGGTAGAGAATCATCAATTACGTTTTCCAAAACTCACTAGGAGTCTGTACTGGGGGTTTTGCACTATGTGTATACCGATTTGAAATTCGTAATAAGTCCATACTTTTCAACTGCAGAGAATTCACTACCGCTTGCAGTAGCGCGGAATGTTTTTTAAGAGGCTAACACTAACAATTAACTTTGTAGCAGCATAATGCAACTGAAAAGCAGATTTTCTGGTTGCACAGTTACCCTCTTTTGACAGTGTTAAAAATGCCATGACCACCTCGACATAATGCTCCTTGAAATTAGCTGTGACCAGCAGGTTTCAAAACGCATTGGTATATTTGGTACGCATTTTCGACGAGGAGCCGATTTTCGAAAGAATTTCATTATTTATTGGTGCACTGAAAAATACAAAACAATAATATTTCTATTGTAACTGTTAATTTTTAAGTTGAGCATAAATACAGTACTTTTGGCACCTACTTCCACCATCCAATCCAACTCGGTTCGGTTATTTGTACAAAATATTTATTTCACATTTTTGGTGGTTCATTAGTTAGCAAAATCGGTCAACATTAACTTAATTCAGTGGTATAGAAAAAAAAAAAGCGATAGCAATTTTGCAATTTCCTAATACTGTAACTTAGAGCTTCAACTCAGGGTACCCCATCGTGGTTAGGCCCATGGAATTAAATGCTCCAAGCTCTAATGTCTTTATTCCATTGACAGTTGTGCATTATTATTGACGATTAGGCTCCATTAGGTTTTCAATCAAACTAGACAAGCAGTTCACTATTTCCGATTCCTGTCTCAACCTAAATGGGAATGTCAAAGTGACAAAAGAAATTCGAAATCCATATAGCTGCCATATGAAAGTTTACTAAGCTACCGCTCGCAACCGTACCCAATAAAATAGAAGTGAGTCTATCGAAAGCACAACGGTAGCCGCTGACCGCTGAACGGCGGACTGAGCCAATCGAATCGGTAATCGTAACCTACAGCGGTGAATGGGATATTGATTTAAGGGGCCTCGCTATCCAGGTGTAGATTTTATGATTTTTTCTGTTTAACGTCCCCCCGGGTTAAGTATGAAGGTTGATCCATATGATATAATACCAGACAACCCTTTAAGTGTATTACAGGTAGTGTTAATGAACAGTAGCGTACTGTACAGCGATAGTTAGCTGAAGAATTGAATTCCACTATAACTCTTTTATTTTTAGAAAAAAATTTTTTTAAAGGACAAATATGCCTGGAATTCACTGTAGAATCGTGGATCATATTTTTTATTAAGAATAAAAAAAAATAACAAAGTTTTCAACTTAAATCTTAAAATTCTGATTTTTCCTATGTAATTCTCCATACTCTTCTCAATAAGCATACAAAATTTTACCCAGATAGGATAATTAGTTTAAGAAAAATAATGGAACTACGATATCACTGGGTAGCAAGTCCCCTTAAAAGATAAGTCATTTGGAGAGCGCTTGATTTATTTTTATCGACCATCGGAAAATAAAATCTTCCATTAAGAAATCGTTTGAAACTCATAATTTATACAAAATGTTTAACTAATTAACCTGCGATTATGCCCGACGACCAGCTATATAACCATTATTTTTCATTAATTTTCTATTTTGATTCATAAAGGGTTGGTAAACCTGTAACAAATAAATTGGAATTTTCTTTCACTATTTACCGGTCTACTAGGAATGCCCTAAAATATACACTCCTGGCAGTAAGAGACGCGGATGACTTGACTGACTGACTGAAGAAACTGAATAATCCAATCCATGCTTTCAACCTTTTATTATTTGCAGGCTCTTTTCAATGCTAAAGTAGATTCGCAAGCATTGGGAAGTTTCAGTGGGAAAATATATATGTTATGCTCAATCACCGAATTTGTTCAATAACCAACATATGTACCCACGACGCGCTGTGGGTATTTCTGGAAAATGCAGTGCCACATATACATTTCTACGCATGGTTTATTCTCGGCTTCAATCGTAAATAGTTAGTTCTTAAATTTTGGAAGATAGTTGATGTAATTTGATTAATTCATAAAATAGTATGTAATGATTTTTGGAGTGCAAACTACTTTCGGCGCACCTTGTACACATATTTTGCGTGGTCAGTGAATTGAGCTGATCCTTCGCGCTTTCACCTGACTGATAGCCAATTGTTGCAGTTGGATGCGAAAACTCATTCGGGTGAACTCGGAGGTGCTGAATTTAACCGAGCTAGATTACAGAACAGTATAAGATAAAATCTACATATTTAGAAGGAATCTAATTCGAGTAGATTTTTGTTATTCATTGATCAACATTCATTATTATCTTGAATGAATGAAGTCCTGATGAAGATATATAGTATATGGAAACTAGAAGACTGAATGCCCAATTTTAAGGTGAATTTCATTTTCTTTTCTTTTTCGTTTATGATACATATTAGGACATTTATTTAATGTTTCTATAAAATAATTTTGTTGAGATACAGATTCCTTTTAAGATTAGCAATGATATGCATATATGATTATTTAAATATTCGAGAACTTTCTTATGCAGATTGCAAAACTGATGATCGATCAAAAAGACGAGCTCGGCAATAAACCTAAACTAAAAAGGAGAATATCTAACACATGCTTGAAAACACATCTTAAAATAGCGTTGAAGAAGCTCAACAATCGAATTTAATCCCGCAAAATACACCCATATAATGACTTCTTAGTATAAAAATATTTGAACATGCAATTCATGAAATGCTAATTCACCTATTCACCTGCCATTTATAGCTAAGTATCAAAGAATTCTGATTTATAGTTCACAAACTCCTGGAACATCCACAAACCCGCAAAGGAATGTAGTGTTGCATATCGAACACAATACACAAATGAAATGAGCAAATTCCACAAAATATCAAACTGCAACAAGCCATTCATAGCTAGAAATCCGAGAACTACGATTCATAATTTACAGATTAGGTACTGGGAGGACCACGCCACCGTTGGTTATTCAAACTGCGGATGTTACTTATGAACATTTGATGGAAAAACCAGGACCAACTTTATTAGATGAGGCACTAAAAATACAAAATAAATTTTATTCTATTGGCATCGGTAAGTTATAGGAAAACAGAAGACTTTTGGCACCTTCTTCTAGTCGCAGAAAATCGTATTAAGTCAAGCGGCTGCTTGCACACCAATCTCCGGTCTCTTCTAAAGTTTTCAGCACTTTTTTATTTATTGGGTTAATTTAGTTTTACATTATCCAAATTACTACTAAAGTATATCACTAAACACCTATTTTCACCACTCAAGGGGATATAATTATAGAGTTGTGCAAGATTAAGTATTGCCCTGATACAAGGAGAACCATCTAAGATAGACAAATAAGAAGCCACGAAAAAATGCAAATTCAGGCCAATCATCAGCTCCAAGCTCTAACACAAGAGCAGAATACTAGTGCCACTAGCAACGAATAGCGATCAGTAGAATTTAGATACTGAATTTAATTACAGTTACATTGCTTCAATTGGGATTTTTTCGCAGTCCTTACGTGATACCAAATTCACATTTGGCAACAACGATTACACATTCCAGTGCAGCCGCGTCGCAGTTACTTGTTGACGGATCCAAGTCTGCGAGAAGGTTCAAGTGGAAATTATATCCATGATTGAGCAACTGTGTTTACCCAAAACGCGGTTTATTATTTTTGGTGAATAACAATCGAATAGGAATATCCACAACACGAGGTGGGTCAAAATTTTTGGTCATTGTTCGATTTTGTTGATTGAGCGTATAATATATTTATGTTCAAGACAAACCTAATTCAAAAGCATATATATGCATATAACATGCATATATATGTATTATATGTCACATTATACATACAAAACACTGGGTGTTCTTTGAGATAACTAACAAACTTACACCAACTGATAATTTCGAACAAAAAAATCATATACATTGAGATACTGTCAAAGGAAAAAATGACATTAGTTGATAAGGTTGAGCTGTATTAATTACCAACCATGTCAGGATTGCAGAAAAAAATATAAATATCCTGCATTTATAAAGAAACAAAGAAAACACCACTGGTTCTAAATAACATTCTTTTACAGACACCTTTAATCTAACATAAACGTACATTGTTTTTTGGTGTTTGGGTGAGTTTGGAAGAAGAAAAAAGTTATTTCTCTACATATATCAAAAATAAGTACATCAGGATATTTCTTACTTACTCATAATGTATATATACTTGTGAGCAATGTCATTCAAATTCAGACATTCACTGGATGACAAACATTGTTAAAGATAATGAAGAGATGTGATGTTCGTATGTTTTCCATATTAAAAATATATGATATAAACATAATAATTGGAAGAGGAGCTCTCATCTAAAAGCTATTCCAAAAGAAGATAATATTCTAAATCTTGATATTAGCTCCAGGATTGAACAAAACATTAAATAAAATATAAAAAATACATGAACTCTCTCAATATTGATTTATCTATTATTCTTCCATCACACATCAATATGTCTTGGTTCCTATTCAGAACTCACATTATTGAATCTGTTGAATCAATATCGATCGAACTTTATATAGCCTGTCAAACAAATTAACATTTCTCAAAATCGTTGTATCCATATATAACTCATTTAATGATTAAAAAAACAATTCATATAATATGTAGATTCAAGTCGATAGTTGAACACATCTAAGTTAGCTGCCAATTTGGACGCTAGAACATAATATGCTCTTTGCTCTTCTATAAGTCTTGATACCGTGTAGGTATTGAGCAAATTTGCCACACATATAATAATATTATTAATAGATTCACACATTCAAGTTATTCTATAGTAATTCTTGTCTAATATCCAGTGGTAAATTTACAGCCAATATAATATATATAAATATATACTTAATATGAAAATCACATAGGGAAGGGTAATTTAGTCTAGAAGCTCAAGAGAGCGGGGACAAAAGTAGGATCAAGTCGAATAGGGGAAAATGTGAGTTTTGATGCACGCCTTTTGCCATACACCTAAATCAATGTTATACACAAACACACACACACACAATCTCGAGAAGGTCTTGGGCCCGCAGGAGCATAAGGAGAGGAGGGGGTTGTACAGTAAACGGAATGTTTACTCGACCGTCTGTAGTTTTTTTTTGGTTGTCTCTGATGCAGAGAAACTAGAGACGCACTCATTCCACATGGCGTGAGTGCCAACACCTGCCCTATACCGAGATTTCATAGTTCATGTCATAGACGCTGGTGCGGTCAGGCGTCTGGGGGCGTTGCAACGATGATGTCGTTGACAAGTGCGCCGAACACTGGGAGCCCTGAGAGTTCATGTCGACTGTTTCGGACATTTCTAGGGCACGCACAAAAGACATTGGTCGCCGTCTATTGTCCTGTGGTACCACTGTAGGAGTACCAACGACGCCTATCTGCTTTCTATGGACCTGTACACACCAAGCACACACCAGTGAAAATCTCTCGATAACAAGAATCATTGTAAAGAAAAAGTTTTGTCTGGACTGCCTTTGATTTACGAAAATATCTTAAAAAGGGCACCCGTATCCATAATAAAAACTACTGTATTATCCTAACAAAAAACTGAAATAAAAAACAATTGAACTGATAATAAGGTTAGTTTGACAATCATCAAATTTTTAAATTCTGCTGATTGTAAGACATCCGTGGTTTTATCATTGACGTGAACTATCACGATCGAATCAATACTAGTGTTTATGTGAGACCGTGGTTATAGACCTATGAATATTTCAGAAACAACTCCAATTTTGATGAAAACTTTAGTTGGAAGATTTGTAATAATGTATCATTCCAAATCAGAATAGAACTTTTCTATAACGATATCAATAAATATTTTTTATTAATTTTTCATCAATTATTGTGAATTTTAAACTAGCATGTGAAACAGGCGGACATTTTACGAACTATCAAACGTAATTACATGTTTTAATTATTGTATACTTCGAAATCGAATCCTTGTTGTTGAGAAAATGGAACTCCTCGTTTGTTCGCTGCGATATCATGTAAAATTTTCTTAAAATTAATATGTAAAATACCTAATGTAATCCCGCTCATTCCCAAATAAAAATTATTAAGAGGCCAGAATTAATTACTTCTTACCCCTTCTATTTCCCATTGTAGGAGGAATAGATGCAGTAAATTTTCACAACTCCTTCAGCGAAAACAACAAGAAATTTTTTTTTGTATAAATACTCGCCATTCCAGATCAAATTTTACAAACATTTATTGCGTTTTAATTGCTCTGATAAGACAACAATATATTTATTGATTTATATTTTGATCTAATAAAAATTAATCATTTCAAAAATAATGCTTATAATATGATCGATTATACATCTTGGAATATTTTGAAAAAGAGAATATTTTTTAAATAAGATTGCACAAGAACTACACCTTATTTTTGTGCCCCTCACGGGAGATGTTTCATGATGGTATAATATTTATAACTTGACTGAATTACTAGGAAGACTTATATCTATAAATTATTATCATTTTTATTAATAAAATTGATAAATATGATATGAACATAACAAAAACGGATCAAAATTAAGAACCTTCCGTTTCACTGACTTACTGACTTGTTAAAATGAGAAATCCAGATTTATGTCAGCCGTGAATTGAAATATGCTTCATTTAAAATATTTTATTAACTGTAATAGAATTATGAATACGGGTGAAAATTTTTATAGTTAATTTTCTCAAATTAGAAAAGTGCAAATCAATTAAGTTACCTGTGGACTCTGGGGGGGATATACAGGTACTCCTCCACGTATCGCAGGATGGTAGCTGCGTGGGGCAGTGTAACTTTGCTGAGGTTGCTGTTGTTGTTGCTGTGTAGGACTAGTTGGGTTGGAACGATAGAAATCCGGATGTTGACTAGGTGGAGGGTACCCAGGAGATGTATCCTTCCACATATAGACACCCCTGAGAATAAGAATTATTAATCACATATGTAACATGATGTTATCGTTTTGCCATTTAAGCTCAAATTATGAGTATTAAATATCCAGGTATGTTTATGTTTATCAAATTGAAAATTATTATTTGAAAACAAGAATGAACTAAAACGTATCACGGAGATTGACCCTAGTAGAGCTTTTTTTAGTTTTCTTTATCTCTACAAAAAATGACATCAGATGTTTACCCTAGGTTTTCCTATAAACTATGAGTGAATCCCTTTTTTACATTTCAAGAATAGCAGTTTTGGAGACAATAAGGAGGGAACGGTCACTTTTCCTCAATATTGTAAGGGGTTTCGCGATTCTTCAGTGTGGATAAAACAATTAAATGTTCAAAGACAAATATTAAGTCTATTTATTCTCATACAACTCACAATACATGCATGGAATACTAAAGAAGGAGCTATATACAATTTATATCAACGCTTAACCTATGTCAAAGTATTTATTTAAAATTTCCGATTCTCGCGCTATCAATTATCTTATTGCCTGGCTTCGCTTTGTACTCCCTCTTTTATACGGTAATGGAACTCCAGAACAATCCCGTATCAACATGAATCACCACAAACGCTATAGGAACGCTCCTCGAACGTTTCCCAACATTCTAGACAATGTAGCCCTTCCTTGTTCCACACCGGTAGTAGGACAGTGCCCGGTTCATTATTCCCTCTACCTTCCCAAGAACAAGAACGTTCCGTTACTGAAACGTTTACTTCCGGACCATGCCTGAAGCGGTAGTGCCGACACAGTTCATCTTTCATACAGTGCGATGTTCTGTGGAAGAAGCACTATTCTGTTACACCGACTGGGTTCCAAAAACAGTCTAATATCTTTATTCCTGTGAATCCGAAGAGCATTTATAGCATATTGCTAATAACTCTCCAATCCATCCAAACCACAGGCCAGCTTTGAAATTTCATTCATTATCTGCCAGTACTCGTTGCCTGAGATTCCACAAACATTCCCAGGTAGCTAGCTCTATATATAGGATTCTGATAGGAACTCTCCTTGGATAACAAGTAAAAGATATTTCTCTGGTTTTTCAGAGTTCCAAGACTTTCCTTAACCTAACTTTAGCAGTGCCCGAGTAGGTCGACGTAAACTCAACATAATCCATTTCGGTAGCTGGAGGGGAAGTTCTCTTACTTCTGCCACGTTATTGTCACCAGCAAAAGGAGTTAGTCCTTCTCAGGAATATTGCAGCTTTGATGAGAATCCACGACGTTTCCGTGGATTATATAGCCATAACAAGTCACCCTGTTCAGCATCCTTGGCGCTCACATCGAATGCTCGAAGGAATATAGTCTTCACCTGCGACACCATCACTGGTTTGTAGACAAACTTTAGGTCAGAACAAGGTCGCAATTCTCGACTGAAAACAATACTGGTTGGAGTCTATTTTGTCATAAAATACAATATTGATATGCAGGTAAACAAAAAACAGGATGAGTTTGATTCTCAGTAGATCGATACTTCGAATCCCGAAATGTGATAAGTGTGAGTGTGGCTTGTATTGAATGAAACGAGAGCTAGTTACAAACAACCATGTATAAGTTGAGATATATACTACGAAATCTTCGTAACAACCAGTGAATTCGACACCAGGGAATTATTGTATATGTAAAAAAAGATTTCCAACAGATATGTTAAATAAGTATAAATCAGAGAAAAGTTTTTGACATATATTAATAGGACCATTTCACTTTTTTTATCTTTGATGGCCGGCAATTGGAAGCTACCTACTTATATAGTTGATTATGTTATCTTTCAACATTTACATTAATTTCTACAAAATAATATTAATTCAATTAATGTTCAACTAAGTGGTGCAGATGTAGGTAAATTGAAGATATTTGTTATCAACTTCCAGTACCATCACCAACAGAACTAAAATTATTTTGTATTTTTCGGAGCACATACTAAAAAAAATCGGCACTATTTTTTGATTAGCCATGAAAATTGTTGAACACTCATTTATATTAAGTGATTTTAAAATATAGCAGCAACAATTTCGCACATTCTTAGTGCTGTAACTCGGAAACCCTTGATTTTTTTTAAATGCAGATAAATCCTCCGTTTTTAGTAGTAGGTCAAAAATAAAGTGAACAAGTTATTGGATATGTGGCACTGTTTATCTTGGTTGTTCCTGGTTTTACTGCCAGCTGGTTTCCAGCCTTACACGCTTCCCATTAGGACGTATCATTATACAAAATCATAAATCATATATATGTACATATAATAAACCTTTTTCCGTGTTTGGGTACTACGTGAACTAATAATTCTTATATTTTTTTGAAACTGGTCATAATGCCTACGTTACAGTTTAGGATAAGTTTTGTCACGAAGATCGTTTCTACAGTAACAGTCAAAATCTACTGCCCCAATTAAATTTGAAATATTGTCAAATCTGTTGCTGAATAGTTAATTTGCAAGCTCACATAAATATTTTTTACAAAAAAAATTATCGACTTTATTAGTTGGTGCACTTTTGAAGTTGTGCTGTTGCAGATTGATAATTTTTGGCAACAACTTCACAAGTACCAACACCAATAGAATTAATATTATTTCGTATTTGTCAGTGCACCAACTAAAAACATTGGTCAATTTTTATAAAAAATATTTATTTCACACTTTTGAGAGTAACACTATTCACGAAAATCGTTGCACGTTCACTAATAGCAAAGAAGATAGTACTTATCCTATTACCCACATATATTCTTTGCTTGTACTTGTTATTATGTAGAGATCTCAGAACATCGCGGCGGAAATACGCATAAGTATTTTAGATTTAATCATTTTCCACCGCTGTAACTCGAAAGCCGTATCTCTAAGGAAAAAATGTTCATTATAAAAGTTGCTACAAATATTCTTGTCTTTCATTTGGTACCCTCATATTTTCAGTTTTCGTAATAAATCGCCCCCTCCACATAGCGAAAGCACATATATGTGAGATTTTAACATCAATGTAACTCGAAAACCGTAACTCTTTTAAAAAAATGTTCAATTTAAACGTTTCCGGATATCCTCCTATTTTTAATTATGCCATCACGAATTTTCGATTTTCGAGAAAATTTGCCACCTCCACCCCCTTCGGGGCGATTTGAGTTTTTACAAATATGGGACCATTTCTCAAGAAATTAATCAAAAATCATCAAAATCAGAGTACGTTTACTATATACAACGTGGACATAAACCAAAAAAAAGCACAATTGAATTATATGCCTCCTCCGTTTGGGCTCGTCAGTCAAAAACAATATGTCGCTGCTACGTTTGGGTTCATACCATGAATTATTCACTAAGTTCACGCATTACATGGATAATTGGGGCGATAAAACTGTCAGAAAGAGAAAAAAGCGCTACAAATAGTATGCGTGGTCGAACACTCAGGCATCTTCTACTATATACAAAATGTAAGTTGAGCTTTGAGCTCACCTCTTTAATAAAAGTCTTTCTAGGCAGCAGCTTCATAAAATGGATCTTCTATAGTTAGATAAGAATATCCGGATTCTGTACAAATGTATCATCTATAATATCGATTTATATATATTCCATTTCATTAGATTTTCGACCAAAAAAAAGTAGGTTTGTTTGTGTATGCGTCTCATTTATTTTATACACATGAATTTTAGTGTGCTGTTTATATCTTGCTCTTCAAAATTAGAAGGGCAAATCTGAAAAGTAGTTAGTCTACGCTAACTGTTGATGTTCCATTGCTTGTCCCATTTTGTACTGTATATGTGCAGGCGAGTTTCAAATATAATTTAATAATAATTGTCAGAATCTCATTTCTTTTTTCAAATGGCACCTATTTTTTTCGACACAATTCAGAAGAAACTTGAATTTTAAGATGAGTTTCTTATGCATTCCCTAAACCTAAACTGAACATTAATCGAAATATCAATCAAAATGTCTTATCATGTGGAAGAATTCTCAACTTTTTCAAGTTGCCATGAACAAGAGATCATTATAATTAAAACAATATACATTAGGAAGAGAAAGAGGTATCTTAAACGCCGGGTACTGCTAATAATGTATAAAACTGAATAAATAAATATCGAAAGTAGATTTTTCAAATTAGACAGTTATATCGCAGCAATCAAGTAAGCTTATTTCCGTCCTTGACATAAACCTTAACCAAGTATTCATCAAAATCCGTCAAGTAGTCTAAGGAATGTGAGAGCTCAAGGAATTGTCACTTAGGGAAACCCAAAGATTCGGAAAATATTTTCTCAAAATTGGTTTGTCTTACATTGAGTTTTTTTTGAGAGGTTTTCGGGCCAGTCCACCAATATAGTACAGTAAACTTCATGTCAAAAAGAAACACAGCACTTATTTTCATAATGGACATTATTTGTTACAGCAAATCATTTCTGGCGTGCAATCAACATCATCATCAGCCCTTTTGTATGTCCACTACTGAACTTGCCTCCCCTTCACTGCCATGTCAGTGCTGAATCTGATACGGGCACCTACAGTTTGAGGTGGACTCCACCAGTCTGTCACTAAGGACCTACCATTCTACTCTACCATAGCGAACTCTTACCACGCTGTCTCAGTGAGGATTGGAATGGGGCAAGTAATGTCGACCGCAAGGCTTTTGCCATTTTCTAGCGATCCGGATTTTTTCAGAAAATTTTCATTTAAGGAAAAAGTCCTTGACCTAGTCCAACGTCTAACCAACTACATAGCCGTTTATATTTTTTTGGATGTCAAACTTCGTGGCGGCTGTGACTCTATTACTCGAACTAGGCATTCTTGCCGGGACGCGGTTACTCTACTATACTGGCTGACTGGTATAAATAACTCTTTCTAACACAATGTAAAACCCATTTTGTGAATGATTTATTCTCTATTTGTACTATAACATTCCAACATCTAAAACAAAAGTTATTCGTCTTGTTACCAAACTTCGACTTTTATTTTGTGTTTCATGTGTGGAAATGGGAGGATCATACCTCTGTGGAGAATTTGCCAGCTCTCTGATGTTGTCGACAGTATTATTGGATCTCGGATAGGAGAGTTGCTGCGCCTCCTGACGAACCAGTTCTCCCTCGGACAAGAACCGACGCTGAGGACTGCCTCCATAGCCGCCTCCACCACCAACACCACCGCTCACCATCTGTCCACGTGGACCGATGCCTCCGCCGTTCTCTTGCTGCTGGTGTGGCGGCTGGAACTCGTAGTACTGGCCTGTCTGATTGGAGTAGACCACGCCGATGAAGTCTGGCCTTCTAGGCTGGGTTGGAGTGCTGGGGTTAGATCTGAAGTGGGAAGAAAAGCACGAGCCGCTACAATACTAGCGCTTACGACACAAACACATAAATACAGAAAAGAAGCTGCAGCATCACAAGCGGAAAATGGAGAATTCACACAACAAATCTAATCATTTTAGACGTATTCTGCGGTACATTTAAACAATAATGATTGTATTATGTCAAACGAGCGTACGCGTAACTAGAAGTAACAGTTTACCATGGCACTAGCAAAATTCATACGTTTAATTTTTATTTCTTCAAAGTGCTGTTAGATAACAAAGCCTGAAAGCTGATTCTAATCAATTACGAGTTTATGATTTGGCAACAATTGGGATTAAAATGTCAAAAAATAACTTATACTTGAATATTTCGCTTGAATCTTCAATGTATTTGAGGCTTCTCCAATCTGACAAGCATATTTTGTAAATTTTATTATTTAAAAATATAATATATATATATATATATACATATATAATAACACGTGACTCAGATCAACCAAACGAGCGGATGAGATGATACAAGTCTTTAAACTCTTATATTGTATTCGTTACTGTTGAATTTCCAAGGTATCCATAAAAAGATAAAATAAAAACCAGGCAAAATAATAATAGTTCTGAAAATCATTCAAGTATAAATACCTCAAAGGATATTGAGAAGAATTAATTAATTAATATTATATATTTGCATTATTAAAAGTATTATAAAATCCAAAATCAAATATATAATAATAATAATATAAATATATTATTATTGTTGGCTAAATAAAGCAGATTTATTAGGATTTTTTTGGCGGGCCTGTTGTACGTTTCTATAATAATTTACGTAGATTTTTATACCAATATATACAAGATGTTTCTCTTCATTTCCATCTAATTTAATGAACCTAATAGACCATTACAATTCAATTATACTAGTAATTTATGAAATTTTGTTGTGATTTAACAAAAATTTATCAAATCCTATCGAAAAGCAGATTGTATTTTAAAAAAGTATCCCCAACACAAAAAGGTTGCGTAACTTTATACGTGTCCTTAATTCAAGAAGATTAAAGCCGTGACCATAAAGTGCCCACATAGCTGTCTCTCTTTCAATTTATTATAATAATTAATTTAATCTTATCCAATTATAACTATGAATTAACCCAATACAAATTTGGAGGTACATAACTCATATCTATCTAACCAATACTTATAATTAGTGCAGCAATATTTACAAACAATATTCGCATTTAAAGCCGGTGATATTGATATATCAAGCGATCAAAAAAAAAACTTAGTAGGCTGTGTAATTATTCGAGTCAGGTAGAAATTAGTTCGTATGTCAAAAGTTTCATATTTATATCCAATAATACGGCAGTTACACGATATAAAAGCGAATAATAATAATAATAATTTATTATTTTGAATAACATGTAACTTGAATTCAAGAATATATCCTAAATATCTGGTGTTTATAAATCCAGGCAATAATTAAAAGGCAATAGGTTAGGTCGACCATGATGGATTCTCCAGTATTTAACTATACAACTGTAAAATGTTTGCCCTTCCTTCTGTTGCCCCACGAGCGATAGCCTCAGATCTAATTACTAAAATTAGAATTCAAAATACTGAATTAAGTACATGAGAATTGAAAATAAAAAAAAATGTTTCGAATTCTAATATTCACACAAGGAAAGATATAAATTTAAAAAAGTAGTAATTTTGCACACTGCACATCACTCAAAAGAAGAATATTTGTTCTTTCTTTTACAGCAAATAATTTCGTGCATGTAATAAAATAGAACTTCTGTCCTGATAAGCCAGAGCTACACTTTATGTCTTTTTGATAATCTGAGTGTATGTCACTTGTCAATTTTAAGCAGAAGCTACCCGCTTTATTTACTTGATTACTTATATTCTGTACTGGTCCACTATTTCTCTCAAGCTCAATATAGAATAATATGGTTCTCAAATTATCTTCCAAATCAGTATAAGATTTTCATAAGAATCTAAGATAATGTCTATAATTATTCGATAATAATAATATCATAAATTTTAAAGTTATTTTGTTTTTTATCTTTTCACGATTTCAGCCGCATTATTAATTTTGATGAAATATGCTATGGAGATGGCCAGAACCTTGAGGAAGGACATAATCTACTTTTAGCAAATCAATTTCTAAAAAGGGTGAGGATTAAAGCTTCAGCAGGGTACTAATCCTCCATTGATTGCAATAGAAAATAACAGATGTTTATCGATTTCTCTATGTTGTTTTGATTCAACTGTAAAGGGTGTCCCATTTTCGACACTCTCTGTAACTGTTGGTAGCGCAAAGGTAATATACGTAACGTGTTCTTTTGAGGGCTAGTGAATATTGAAACCAAAATTTAAAAATTTTTACTGGTTAAGAGATATAAGTACAAGTATATAACTACTATTCCATAGTTCTGTAGGCCTTATATTCATTATTAAAATCATCCTTAGTCATGCAATAAGCGCAAGCTTCAATAAAAAACAATAAAATAACATGTTAAAACTTTTTTCAGGTTTTTATAATTATTATTGAATTATAGTAGCCTCCAAAATATAGTGGCTAATTTGCATACCTACCAAAAAACCTGTGTTTGAAAGTTCTTTTCCTATTGAAATTAACTTACAACAGGTAGACATTCTAAAGTTATTATGTAATTATAAAGAATCAACTTTAATTTTTGGAAAAAAAAAGTAATATACAGGTTGAGTTTTTTTATGTTTATGTACAGGGATCTCGGCTACTATGGCAGATACGAGAAGTTTAAATTGGGAAAGAATTGCAGTTTTGTAAGCTATACAAAACCAATTTTAGTTTTTTAAAAAAATACAGCTATTAACAGAACTTAAAAAATATATTTTTGGCGATTTCTTAAAACGTCTCTAGCTCCGCAAATACTATATAAAAAATGTTAAATACACAAGTTATGGGAAATTTTATTCTAAATAAAATGTTCTAAAAACTTTTTTTGTTACACTTGTAATTTTTGACATGACATAAATTTGTGTTTTTTAAAAGGGAACCATATTAAATTTTATTCTTATTAAATAAAGAATTTTATTGATATTCTATTTTTAGAGATAAAGTTTTTGTATTTTTTTTCTGATTCACGTATTAGTCTAGTAATCTATGGAAAAAATCAAAGAAAATTAGCCTTTGTTAGTTTGGTTACCGCAGTAACAAATAAGAATATTGTATTATTTTGAAAATTTATTTAGTTTTTAAAAAATATTTTCGAAAATTCTACCGTTATTATTAATACAACTGTTGCATCTTTTTAGAACTGAATTAGTTGCCTCTCGTAGATATCGCCTATCAATATTATTGAAAGCTCCAATTACACCAGCTCGAAATTTATTCCTTGTAGCATAAGTTTGTTTGTAAACTTTGTCTTTTACCGTTCCCCACAAATAAAAATTTAAGACTGAAAGATCGAGTGATCTAGGTGGCCATAAAACAGGGGCATTTCTTCCTATCGAAGAATTAGGAAATATTTCATTTAGATTTTAGATAATTCCGAACTAATAAAAAAATATGTGGTGGACAGCCATCATGGTGAAACCATCATAGATTTCTTGGAGTGTCTAGGTTCAAATTGTCCAACATTTCTTCTAAATCATTTTGAAGAAACTGAAGATAGCGGTCGCCTGTTAAAATTTCCTACAAATAAATAGTCCAATATAAGTGTTGAGCCCATAACACCACACCAAACGTTAAACCCAAACTTAATTTGTGGTCTATGGATGGTATGGATTATGGCCATTAAACATGCCACAATTAGTAAATCTCGTTTCATCTGTCCATAATATTTTGAAAGGAATTTTGATGTTTCTTTAACACCCTCACCACAGTGATTTGCGAAGTACCAGCTTCTTCAGAAATTTATCTGATGGATATTCTGGGATTTTGATTCACATTTGCCAAAACATTTACCTCCGCAGCTTCATTTATTTTAACAATGTTCTCATTTTTTGGCTTACTACCATAGGTTCCCAAATTATCATACAGCCTTTTAAGAGTTTAAAATGTCTGCTAAAATAATCCTTAGCACATCTTACAGCATTTTTATTGCATCTTATGTAGCATTGTACAATATCGCGTTTTTCTAAATTGGTAAATTCCATTTTAGCACAAAAACTGTT
Organism: Crioceris asparagi; assembly: GCA_958507055.1. Classification (NCBI taxonomy): domain Eukaryota; kingdom Metazoa; phylum Arthropoda; class Insecta; order Coleoptera; family Chrysomelidae; genus Crioceris; species Crioceris asparagi. The sequence goes on from OY293828.1 coordinate 34,277,777, forward strand.
TGAAGTAAATGTTCTGAAGTGTCAAAATAATACAATTTATTATTTGTTATTACGGTAACCAAACTAACAAAGGCTTATTTTATTTGACTTTTTCAATAGATAACTAGACTTAACCACCTAATAATATCAGACAAAAATAGAAAAATGACCATAAAAAGTTTGTCTCTAAATATAATCCTATTATATACTATATCACAAGAATCGAAATAAAATTATTTATTTAATAAGAATAAAATTTAATATGGTTCCCATTTTAAAGAAACACAAGTTAATGTCATATGTAAAAAATGAATTTTTAGCTTATTTTATTTAGAATAAAATTTCTCATAACTTATGTATTTAACATTTTTTTTGTAAATTTAGTATTTCCGGAGCTAGGAACGTTTGAAGAAATCTCCGGAAATCAGTTTTTTTCGAAATTTATGTTGATAGCTGTAAAATTTTGTAAAACTAAAATTGGTTTTGAGTATAGCTTACAAAACTGCAATTCTTTTCCAATTTAAACTTTTTCATATCTGCCATAGTATCCGTGATCGCTGTACTAAACATAAAAAACTAACCCGGTATGTGTTATTTTACCAACTTTCTAAAAATAAAAGATTTGGGGAGAAATCACAATTCATCGAAAATGTTTGAAAGTTTCTCCGTTGTTCGCTATGCACCCCTGAAAACTGTTTCGGAATAATTTCGTCGCATTCATAAGTGTAGCATTTCTATTTCTACAAAGACTTCATGAATTCTTTCGAATCAATTTCCTTGTCAATTTTACCAACATGAGAAAAACATCTCGAAGTGTTATATTCGGAGATCGTCGTGGCCAACTTATATGTAAATTATTAGATGGTGCACTGAAAAACATAAGATAATATTAATTCTATTGATAATGTTACTTGGTACCTTTGAAGTTGTGTAATTGTAGTTAGACAGAAGACTTTGGCACCAACTTCAAAAGTTCCAGCACCAATAGAATTAACATAATTTTGTATTTTTTAGCACACGAACTAATAAAGTCGGTCCAATTTTTGTTAAAAAATATTTTTTTTCACACTTAGTCATGAAAATCGTTGAATATTCACTAATACCACAGAAGATTCGTACTTGTACTTGTTATTATTCAGAGATCTCAAAACATCGCGGCGGAAATACGCATATTTCAGTCCTTACAACTGCTGTTACTCGAAAACCGTAACTCTATGGAAAAAATGTTCAATTTAAATGTTGCTAAAAATAATTTGGTCTTTAATTTAACCGTCTCAGATTTTCCATTTTTGCAAGGAAATTGCCCCCTCCACATAGCTGAAATATACATGATTTTAACACTGCTGTAACTCAAAAACCGTAACTCTTTTGAAAAAATGTTCGATATAAACGTTTCCGGATATTGTCTTATTTTTAATTCTGCCGTCTCACATTTTCGATTTTAGAGAGAAATTGCACACACTTTTGGAGTTAAGGAAGGCCATTTCTCAAGTTTCCTCTTTCAAATGAATCAAAAATGATCAAACTCGGAGTACGTTTACTATATACAGTGCGCGCACAAATTGCCTCTTCCGTTTGGGTTCGTCGGTGAAAAATGTTTATTACTTGATTGAGAGGAACATAATCAATTATATCCAAAACATTTGATTGGCGAATGTCCAGATATCTACAATTTATTTTTGAACACGTTTACTCAAAATCAGCCTTGATGACAAACAGGTTTTGACAAGTGGGGGGTTGCTTGTACTCCAGTGTCTTTCATTATGTTGATTAAAAATACCGCAACTTGTAATGCAACATTCATCTGACCAAATTGCGTTTTTGTGAAATTGACTATTTTCACTATGTTTATCTATAAATCAGTGACAACATTATAATCTTCTTGCTCATTTTTCAGAATTCAAATATTAAGTTCTATTAAAAATCTTCATAAAATTATTTAGATTATCTGTAGTAGTAGGAATATGTCCTTAAATGGTTGTCGTCTTTCCGGATAGCGAACAAAATATAAATTTACCGTTACTTCTTCGTTTTTTGCACTTTCAATATAAAACCGACATCATACTTTTTAAGAAAAGCCACTTTTGCAAATAAACATGAAGTAAAGAATAAAACTCATAAAAAATATTAACACTACCTTGACAACGGTTTACGTTTTAGAGACTACTGAGGTTTAAAGTGAAAAAGGTTGATTATTATGCAGGTAGAACTATGGTTGGTTATATATTTGTTAAGAGAATTTGAAATGCTATTACTTTAAACAAAAAAAAAACAGGGTGTCTCATTTGAAAAGATAAGTTGCGCTTGACAACTTTCTGACCTGACCTCGTATAGTCATTCTGTTAACGCCTTATCACTCCAAAATTGTTCTCAAGGAACATTCATGTAAAAAATGAACATGTATCAATTTGAATAAAAAAAGTTATAGGGCCAGTTCAAAAATATCAGTTTTTACCTGTAGCCATTAAGCTATTGAATTTTTTTAAATTTTGGTTTCACTAGTTTCACCATTCAAAGTTAGCCCTCAAAAGAACACATGACACGTATATTAATTACTTTTGCGCTATTACCAACGATTACGGAGATACCATAAAAAATGTCGAAAATAGGACACCTTGTGTATTTTATGTCTAACTTATTACGTTTTCCTCGATTTCATTTATATACGATGTAGTGATGAAAAACGTTTGAGAACTTATATTGAAATTTCCCTTCACTCAGACTTTGTACCATTACAAGCTAGAGCATGATATTTTTTGGATCGCTTGATATAAAATATTCAAATGCTAATTTTAATTTTATTTTAGAAATATAATTACATACATTGATTGCATTGACGAACAAATATGCATTTTATCATGATAGAAAAACAGATTTTTATATCATGCATTTTATGAATTCGAACGAAACATATAGCTGCCTATACTAACTACGTATGCAAACTTACCTTCTGACAGGACTAGACATTGCTAATGGGGTAGGTACGCCCAGAGCTTTTATGCGTTGCTGCATTGTGGGTGAGGGTCTTTGAGGTCCTAAGCTGTCGGGGGTGCCACTCCTAGTTCAAGAATTATCATCGATGAAATTTCGAAAATTATCATATAAAATGTTTATCAACATAAATAAAATGATAAAAGAGACAGATGCATGTCCCAGGACAGATATGATCGATAATAAAAATACGAAAATACATAAAGATCTCTTCCGTATGTGTCAGTCTCTTTTGAGTTGTTTTGAAATCACTCGCCAATGGTTTAAATTGGTGTAAATAGGAAGGTGAAGGCAAAGTTAATCTTAAATTGTGCCTACTCAATATCTAAGACAGATAATATCTTTGGTATTCTATTCGAGCTCGAAAATTATTTTTATGTAGTCGTTCATTTTCACTTGGAAAAAAGAAATTTACCACCTTGTTAAAATTCTATAATTCTACATATATTTACTTTGAAGAAGGTAGCTTGCAAGGATTTGAGTATAAGATCAAAAGACAATGAACAATTATGCGGGGATTGAATCCAATGTTTTTTAAAGTCATCCTCAAAGGCTATGTTCAGGAAGTCGCTATCAACGTTACGAATCAAAACATAACCGATACTGGTCGAGGGACCAAATAGTGTGTTAGCAATAGCATGGTCCATGAATGTTATTTTGCGTTTGCATTCATTCAGAAATTGCGCGTTGGTGCTATCACATAGCGGTTAAGACACACTAAATATTACTTAGTCAAGGAAAGAGACGTTTTGTTTATGAAGAGACTCTTTATGACATATTATTTATTAAGAATACCTTTCAATCTGGACCAATTTGGTTTGAAGAACAAAACAGCGAAGATGGCTCTTATATTTTATTGGCATTCTCACCAGAGCTAAGTTTAAACCACTTTCCCGCTGTAACTTACTGACTAGCACTAGCATATCTACCTGTCAGACCAGGAATGGAGGAAAGACTTACAATTTCATACTTACACAAAGAGCATTGCCAAGATATCACCCTTAAAATATAATATGTTTTCCCACAGAAAAAACGAAAAACCCGTTAAAATAGTCGTTTGTAAAACCACCACTTTATGTGATAAGTTCAGATCTGCAATATGGGGAGAGTGGTGAGCACATTGGTTGATTTTTCTGATAATGTACAATATAATTGCATTGTTATTAATGAAAATAACCACTTAGAATGTAATACTTTTATGATTTTGGTTCAAATAAATAATATTTGTCTGTTTGTCATTAGTTTCATCATTTTCAGATAAACTCTTAAAATTTACGAAACATTAGTTTTTAGGTATGTATCTAGAAAACATTTTACCATTCCGTTAATATTTATATATCTAATGTTGAGAGAATTGGGTGAAATCAAACGCAGGCATAACAAAAATTTACCGATATATGCTCTTGCAGCAGAATTTGGCGACAGCTGAATCTTGTTTTCCTCATCGCCCAAAAAAAATTCAGCTGAATTATTCATTTCACTTAAGCAATTGCACTTTACAAAACTTCGAATAACAAAGGTTTATGTGACATACGGTGTTACGTCAGTGTCAGTCACACAAACACTGTCCGTACACTACCCCGGAAGAAATAGCGTCGATATCGTTCAATTGTGTATGTATGTAGTATGTACTACAATTGAGCTTAAAAACAGATGTTAACGCTAGATAGTGCAGACAGAGACACTGCCAAAGAGTTCTTGAACACGATTAATTTTGTATGTGTGAATCTTCACACTCTTCAATAGACGATCTACAGCCATGTGCCATTTGTTGTAGTTCTGAACAAAGCTTGTAAAATATCTAAAACTGTATCACCGCTTTTCACAGTGTTTGGATATCCAGATCTTGAAACTTCTTTTACATTGACCGTTACAATATATTTCCTTTAAAACCATTAAAACCAAACTCATCCTTCAGTGATTTTGACATATACCAAAGCTTACTTTGCATTGTCACGATTGTTAGATATTCCCCTTTACACACTTGTAGCCTAAACTGAAATTATAACATCACTTACCTTATCTCTCGTTCTTGTAAAGTAACTTAGAATTATAAGTTCAATCAATAAATTTAAGAAATGTAGGATTGAATTTAATGGGATTTTAAATTTGATTATGAAATCGGCCCCAAGTCGGATAAATTGTATTTGAGATATTCAGACTTTTGTTAGCCACTACTCCATAATCTACTCATATAATTAGAGAGAATATTTACGCTACTTTACGCACTAGTATAATAAAATGAGAATTTAAAGTCATTGTTGTGGTAACAGAGAAATGTCGTCACGATACTCGAAAGTTAATTATAAACATGTATCATCGAATTATTACTATTATTATTCACTCATGATCCTATCAAGGGTTTACCTGTTGGAATCAAGACCCCTTGGTCTTGGATGTGGACTGCTTCGCGGATAATGGACGAGGCCACGTTGCGTCGGATGCCTAGCTGGAGATTCCGTATCCATTCCACCTACACCACCAGATGGAGGTGGTAAAAAGAAGTTACTTTTGGAGCCATGACGCTGCAATGGTGGTGTTGGCTCACAATCCTGCGACTGCGATGCCTGTGGCTCCATGTCCAATTCACAACCCTCTCTACCAGGAGACATCTAAACCCAAAAAGAAAACAATAGATTATATTTACACACCTGGCCAAAATTATTGCATATAGGTAATATAGCAAGGTTAAATTTCTGTTTTGGATCTGACATGATTTTTTTGTTGTAGACTTTTACATGCAACTTTGCAGCTACAGATTATAATTTTATATCATAACTAGTGAAATCTGGCAAAAGTTGTTCTGCCTCAAACACCTACGTATAACAATTTTATTATTGCAGCTCCATCTAACGGTAAGTTACACCAATTTTAAAAGCGTAAAAATAGTCTGCATGGGCGATCGATTAAACAGTGTAGAAGTTATTTACATTATTAAATTACATTATTCTCAATGCTCAAACACTCGGATCGGAACAACGGTGTAGAAGTTCATTTACTGCAGCGGCATCTAGTGGCAATTTATGACAACGCAGATATCATAGAAACCTTCTTGACGAACGGCATGTTTTCAATATATGTAAACGAAGCGAGATAGGAAAAAATCAGTTTAACAAAAAAAATATTTTTCTATGCTTAATCCAAGAAAGCATATTTTTATTCTATTTTTTATAAAATTGGTTCCTTATTGTGGCGCTACTGGGAAGAATAGGGCAAATTAAATTACTTGAAAATGACTTTTATTAATACAGACAAAACTGGTAAGTTTAAAAAAATCGAAAAAATACTATTTCATTTTAAATTGGAACACTCTATAAACTGTAAATACAAAACGACGACAGTATGCATAAATGTTTACATGAAGTGTTTTATTAACAATGACTTCCACTACAATTAGTGAAAGTTCAGCTTCAAATATGATAGTTGCTGACTCTATAAATATATAGATACTTGAAAATCACAAAAATAAAATTTTATTCTAATAGTACTAGCTACTAGTACTAGTTTCATTTGTTAGTTACTCATTTATGGTATGATGTGGATTTTACAGGGTGGGGCACTGTATTCTACACGGTCTCTGTAGGGAAAACCATAAAATATAATATTTGTTTTCAACGAAATGGACGTAGAATCTCTGTGACCATAATATAAAATAACAAAGATATGATTTTTTAATGGAACACCCTATATTTTTTATTATTTTCGGATATAAGAGCCAAAATAAAAGTGAGTTACTTCAGTATTCCCTATACCTTACTCTTTACTCTTACAGATTTGAAAATATCTGCGGATTTGTTCAAATATAAAGCATGAAATATTTATTCCAAAGCAACTAATTTTGAACTTGAGCTATAGTTTTCATTATACTGATGAAGGTTAAAGTTATACCTTATTTCAGTGTCAAAAATGAGACAGTGTTAAAAAAATATGGTTGGAAAACTTCAATTTAAACTTCGTTATTTCAAATGGAACATATTTTATTTAATTAAATTTTCGAATGCAGAACTATATTCTCTTCCAAACTGTATTAGGGTTCCCTATACCTAAACTGAATTCAGCTACTTTATACACAAAAAGAACATTAAACAAACATTTTCCAATAAATCTTTGCAGCTTTGACACTGCTATCATGTGATATGTTTTTCAAGTGACAGTTTTAAAGCGTTTAATTTATAAATATAATTTCAAACAGTGTAACATTTAAATAAAACAAAATGAAGATTTATCCTATCCAAGAGCAAATAGATATGCTTTTGATAATTGGTGAGTGTCAGGAAAATTGCCTCTACGCTAAAAGATATCCAGCCTTAAGTCATCCAAATAGAGCTGTGTTTGAATGGTTATTGAGAGAACTTTGGAAATCTGGGACTGTATCTTATCCAAAAAAAACTACGGTAAAACATATTGTCGATCATGAAGAAAATAAGTTTTCTATCATTTGTTCTGTTATAGAAAACCCTCATACTAATCAACGTAAAATAAAAAAAAGAAAAAGGTATCAGTACACGAAGCATTTCAAGAATATTGAAATCTACGAAATTGACTTTCATCACCAAATGGATTTTTGTGTTTGGATTCTAGACAGATTAGGCGTTGATAAACTGGTTTTTGATTTAATTTCATTCTCTGATGAATTCACTTTTCATAATAACGGCCTAGTTAACAGACATAATTTCCATTATTATAGTTATGAGAATCCTCGTATTTTTCGAAACATTTAACACCAACTTAGATAGTCTGTTAACTTGTGGGGGGCATTCTAGTATCCCAATTAATATTTGATGGGACTTTGAATGGACAAAAATTTCTAAGATTTTTACGTGACAACCTACCTGAACTTTAGAAAATGTACCGTAAATATTAGGCAGCGGATGTGGCTGCAGTTGGATGGTTCTCCGGTCCATTTTCAATGAAATGACAGAATTTCTTGACATGCGTTTTCCGAACAGATGGATAGGAAGAAGCGGCTTGCAAAATTGGCTGAGGTCCCCGGATTTAACTTTTTTATGGGGATACATAAAGAATATTGTATATGACACACAGCCGACTACAGCTGAAAATATGAAGGACAGAATAAGAGTAACTTTCCAAACCGTGACTCCACAGATATCAATCAAGTTTAAAAGATCCTTTGAAGAGAAGAGTGCGATTATGTATTGGAGAAAATTATCGACATTTTGAACATTTACTCTAGTTTTTTTTATATTATTCAATAAAGTTCCTGTTTTTTGTTCTCTCGTCCTTTCATATCATATAATACGGTATCACGAAATATCCAGATGTATCAATAAATACATACAGGTATCTATTGATACTTCTAGTTGTTTATTCAAATTTCGCAGCATCTATGTTCATGATGTTCATAACAAAAAATAATAATAATGGTCTTTCAAGTGTAACAAAGGCTCTCTGAAATTTTATTCGGCTTTATAGATTCTCGATATGTCATCTATTGTGCCAATAAATTAAAACTGAAGGAAGATCAACTCTATAACCCGTATAAATTTGTTTACAGTTTCGGATATAATATGCAAACTTTCGAGAATTATTTCATATGAGTTTTTAAAATTCTAGTAGACTGGATAATAATCGTCAATCATTAGGTACTGAAATAATGATGATGGAATTCAACTATTATCATCATGCTATTTAATAAAATGTCAAAATTATGAAGATGAGTATGAATTATTAGAGAAATGCAACATTGAATAAATCTGTTGACTTTACGTATAGGGAACCCTAATACAGTTTGAAAAAGAATACAATTATGCATTCGAATATTTAAGTTTTTAATTTTTTGAATTGAAATTTTCCAACAATATTTTTTCAACACCCTATATGATTTTTGACACTGAAATATGATTGAGGGTATAACTTTAACCTTCATCAGTATAATTAAAACTATAGCTCAAGTTCAAAATTAGTTATTCTGGAAATAAAAAAAATCTTCATACCTTATATTTTTACAAATATTTTCAAAACGTTAAGAGTTAATTATACGGAATATTGAAGTAACTCACTTTTATTTTGGCTCTTATATCTGAAAATAATTAAAAATATAGGGTGTTCTATTAAAAAAATATATAACTTTGATATTTATCGACTCTTTGGAACACTCTATATAGACTAAAATAGTTTTAAATTGTGTTCAAAGATTCTGCATCCATTTTGTTGAAAAAAATACACATTTTATGGTTTTTCCTATAAAGATCGTGTTGTATACGATGCCCCACTTTGGAAAATTCGATGGGTAACCCAGTGTTCTTATACATACTATCTTCCTCACAGTTTTGGTGAAGAACTGCGGTTAATGAGTAGGGGATTACTTAGTAACTCTTATAATACCTGTTCTGGGCCGGTCACCTTGTTTGCATCCCCATTTTTTTTTCTATTTCCCAAAAATCATTTTGTATCCCTACTACGATTTCAGGAACTCAAATTTACCGATAGCTTTATTGAGATTATATAACTCTATCAAACTGTGAAATTATCTTTCAAGGCATTTTTAGAATATGCACGAATGACCGACTATACAAAATACATTGTCACAAAACATTTTTATGAAAGATTTAAAAAGCTTTGAATGAAGACAAATTCTTAAAATTGTTCTTCATTTTTTTTCTATATATGCAATAATTCTGTCTATGCTTGTTTTTTAAACGTTGAGATTTGAAGCACCCAGAAATACATACTTATATATGGTAGTCAGTAGTCAGGTATATGAACGCGCACCCGACCTATTAATATGTTTACCTACCTTATTATAAGCGTTAGAGTTTATGTTGCGAACGCCATTGCTGTTGTCCATGTAAGTCTTCACTTGGCTGTCGTTCGTTATGGTCGCAATTGGCCCATGAGGGCAATGCTTTCGTTTCGCGTTGTATTTATGTGGTTTGATTAGGCTGAAATTGTAAACAGATAAGATATTTTAGGACAAGTGGAAAACCACATAGGATTTTTGATAAAATTCAACTTGATATTTGATACGCTATATTGTTAATTAGGATTTTCACCAAACTTTGATGAAAATAGAGTTATTTCAAAGAAATTTCTTGAAACATCAATAGTTTTATTGTTCGTTTTAAAAAAAATATTGATGATTAGTTCAGTAGTTGAACTTTGAATGTACGTTCAGCCTTGTGATAAGGGCAAGGTAAACTTTCTACCCATTCAAGGTATCATATCAGTTAAGATTTTACATTCAATGTAAAGTTTGTTTCAGGTTTGGATACATTTTATAACTAGATAACAACTATTAAGGACATAATCAAGACAAAAAGTTTTTTTTTTCAATTAAATTAAATTTTTGAAAATCAAGATTTTTCCCTTTCAACTATTATGGGACGTAAAAAATATACTTAATATGACTTTATAAACAGGCTCACCTGGGAAACTGAGGTCCAAATTGTGTGTAACAACAGTTATCCCAGCAACCCCTCGAGAAGGGATTGTAGCCCCCCTTGAATTTTCCAGTAACTTGCTCATTGGTGGTGCGGCCTCTTGAGACCAATACCATGTGGAAACCCGTGAGACCAAAGATGGGTATTGCTAACAAAGCTACCAATACCATCAAAGCCATACTAACAATATTTGATTAAGGACATATGTATAGATCAATCGAAATTTTACAAAATATATATGAAAAGGATACGCCACAATGGGCTGCGGTTTCGTGTAGACATCTCCAGATTTCAATATAAATATGAGGCTTAATGTAAATATACTAACCATGTGTAAACTAAGTGATATGAGGAAGAAAAAGAAGAATCTATAGTTTCTCCTTCCGATACAATTATTAACCCATGGACAATGATGGTCAAATGTCTGAAAAAGGTGTAAAGGTTTATATAAATTGATTACCCATGCATTCTTTCAAACTTTACTTTTATAATACGAATCATAGAAAATAAAGAATCATGATTTTAGAATATTGTGTTTCTTATTATAATAGGTAATATGCATAGAAAAAATAACGCTGAATAAATCAATAGGGAGATGCACGGTTATCATATGAAAATATACAGGTTTAGTTAATCCGACTGCTATCTGTAATAATGTGCTCTTATTGGTTTATCTTTTTTACCATCTGTATTTGAGTTTGTACAGAGAATAACATTTAACTAAATAATTATCAATTATAAGATTATTAGTTTGGAATAGGTATGCTTCTTGAAATCGAGAAAAAATAACAAAATAAAAAAAACGACTAATTTCAATACTAGACATATTTTTGTGATTTTAATAATTAGTATTTTAATGATTTAATTATTGTTTTTTCATAGAAATAAATAACGGTTTGTAACGCCGACATACTGTAAAATGAAAAATAAATACCCCTATCAATGAAGCGGTTACAAAGATTGGAATAGGTACATAACAAATCAATTCACATCCTGTTTAGATAGGAAAAAAGAATGAGGAATCCAATTTCCAGAATAAATGACAAGTGTCTAAAGTGGACTTACCTCTATACAATGATTACAAACACTACAATGTGAACATCTTGGTGGTCTATAAAATTTACAAGTTACACACCATTTCATGCGAACAGTTATGCCATTTATATCTACATTTTTATACAATGGAGCTCTAAAGTCATCTTCTCTATCTTCGTCAGGAGGTGCTAAAACAAAAAGATATAATTAGTATGATTCATGTGAAATATTATTACCGAAGAGGCTTCACCTTTCGGTATTACTCCAGGATCCATAAAAGTAGCAAGGGTAAAGTTTGCTAACACGAAGAAGGTGATAACACCTTGATATGCTGGCACCCATGGGTGATCTGGTATATAATATTGGGCCCTACAAATGTAACAGGTCGTCTAAAATTGGAAACATAAACACATACAGAAATAACTCACGGATAATAAAAAAATAAAGTGGTTGCCCCTATAAGCAGAGTCCAAGCAAAAGTAGCTGGTATATATCTAGTTTTCACATCGCACTTGGGCATAATGTCCCTTTAACGAATTACACTCTCAAATTTATAGAAAAAAGCTGGAAATTCAGTCTCATACAGGTCAACATGGCTGGCTCAGGCAAAACCAGTAGGTATATTTCTCTGGGCAAAACACCACGGAATCAAGTCAACCGAAAAACGTCTGTGTCAAATTGAATGACATCCACAATGACATCTTTCATATTTCACTGCCAACCAACCACATACTTCTATATACCTATAATTTGATCCTTGAATTTTTATTTGAAGCTCAGTATGGGGATTGTGAGTTTAGTGCGCATGCGCAAAAGGGGAGGTGGCTTCCACTTTAGTAGAAATTCTACTAGATCTGGTAGATTGACTATCGGTCTGGTAGGCTTCTGTCGCCAAATTAGTAGAAAGTCTAGTAGATCAAACTAAAAAATGAAGGATTTTCAGTAGAAATGGTGGAGAACTTTCGAGGTAGCAAAAAACCAAAAAAAAAAAATTCAGAAATTAATCCAAACTATGGTTATCTATGAAACATGTATTTTAATCATAGAACTAATACTCCTATTTCTATGATTTTTATGCTCTATATGCTCTATGATCTGTTCTCTTTCTATGATTATGAAGTTCTGAGCTGAGTTTAATTTGAGAGTGAGTGGTTTATTGACCGACGAACCCCGAACGGAGGAGGTATACAATTCGACTGTCTGCTTTTTTTTTTTTTTTTTTTGGTTCGTGCGCGCCTTTTATATAGTAGACAGACGATCTCCGATTTTGATGATTTTGGATTCATTTGAAAGAAGGGGATTGAGAAATGGTCCCATATTCATAAAAACGCAAATCCGAAACATTTTTTCAAAAGTGTTACGGTTTTCGAGATAGACGCATGTTAAATATGTATTTTTGCTATGTGGAGAGGACAATTTCTTTCGAAAATTGAAAATTTTTCGATACTACATGAAAGATATAATTATTTGTAGCAACATTTATAATGAACATTTTTTCCTTAGAATTACGGTTTTCGAGTTAAATCGGTGTTAAATGGTAACAACTAAAATATTCAAGCGTATTTCCGCCGCGATGTTCTGAGATCTCAATAATAACCACTACAAGCAAGGAATATACGTGGGTAATAGGATAAGTATTATCTTCATTGATATGGTATAGTGAACGTTCAACGATTTTCGGGACTAATGTTACACTCAAAAGAGTGAAATAAATATTTTTTACAAAAAATTGGACCGACGTTATAGTTGATGCACTGAAAAGTAAAAAATAATATTACTTCTATTGGTGATGGTACTTGTGAAGTTGGTGCCAAAAGCTATCAATCTAACTGCAACTGCACAACTTCAAAAGTACCATCACCAATAGAAATAATATTATTTTTTACTTTTCAGTGCATCAACTATAACGTCGGTCCAATTTTTTGTAAAAAATATTTATTGTACGTTGTATTGTAAATATAACAAGATAAGTTTTTCATGCAATTCTAGTGATTAGGTACTCAACTCAAATTTTTAGATGTCAAAGACTTAAGAACAAAATTCCAACAAGCATGGCTAAAAGATCTGAGTCTTCAACCCTGGTTGGGAGTCGTAGAAAGCACGCATGGTCCCACAGCAAAATGTAAGGCCTGTGGCAAATGCCTAACAAACCATTATGCTGACTTGATGGCACATGGACATTCAAAAAAACATATACTCAACGTGAAAACGGCATTTGGTAGTTCCCAAAAAAAATTTACTTCAAACCAGAAACCGAACTTTTCGAACAGAGAACTGCAGAAAGTCAATTGGCCTTGTATATTGCGTGCCATTCATCAATTAATGCTGTTGATCACTTGAATAATGTTTGTAGAAAATGTTTTAAGGGGCAAAATGCAGCAGATATGTTAAAGTTGCATAGAACAAAATGTGCGCACATAATAAAAAAAGTATTAGCACCACATTTTTTGAATGAATTAAGAGAAGATATTGGTGATTCTCCCTATAGCTTGCTGATGGATGAATCGACAGATATATCAATTCAAAAATTTCTTGGAAATATAGTAATCTATTACAGTGCAACAGCGAATAAAATTATTGAAACTTTCTTAAATATGCCAATATTGATTGAGTTGGATGCTTGGTATTCTTGAAGTAATCAAAAATTCATTAAATAAATACAAATTAAGACTTGAAAAACTGAACCCATTGTGTAGTTTGAATTTTGCTCCTTAAATTTAAGATAATGTAAAAGATGTCACTTTCCCTACATATAAAAGTCAAGTGACATCTTTTAGATTATCTTAAATTTAAGGAGCAATATTCAAACTACACAATGGGTTCCGTAAAGATGTAATAAAATATATAATAAAATAGATACTTTTTTAAAAGGAAAACAACATTTCATAACATATAAGTATTATATAAACATTAAATAAATAATGAAAGATAAAAAAAATAAAATAAATCTGAATTGAGAAAAGAAACAGAGAAATCAGTGCTGAACAGTTAATCAAATGAGAAACATTATAATATATAAAATAATTCGAAGTAGTACAAAATATTTAGAATAATCCTTCGAATGTCCAGGTGCCTTCAAGTCAGCATAACGGTTTGTTAGGCATTTGCCACAGGCCTTACATTTTGCTGTGGGACCATGCATGCTTTCTACGACTCCCAACCAGGGTTGAAGACTCAGATTTCTTAGCCATGCTTGTCGGAATTTTTGTTCGTAAGTCTTTGACATCTAAAAATTTGAGTTAAGTACCTAATCACTAGAATTGCATGAAAAACTTACCTTGTTATATTTACAATAAAATGTACAACAATAAACCACTCTCACTACAAAATCTATTTTTGACAAACAATATATTCTTATTCAAACTTTCAAACATATTCTGGATTAACAATTAAACTCAGCTCAGAACTTCATAATCATAGAAAGAGAACAGATCATAGAGCATAGAGCATAAAAATCATAGAATTAGGAGTATTATTTCTATGATAAAAATACATGTTTCAGAGATAACCATAGTTTGGATTAATTTCTGAATTGTTTTTTGGCTTTTCGAAAGTTCTCCACCATTTCTACTGAAAATCCGTCATTTTTTATTTTGATCTACTGGATTTTCTACTTAGTAGAATTTGGCGACAAAAGCCCACCAGACCGATAGTCAATCTACCAGATCTAGTAGAATGTCTACTAAAGTGGCAACACTGACCACTATACCACAGCGGCCAGAGAACTATATACCTACTCTTCTCGGTACATCTCTTTAAAGTGACATAAATCATAGAACGCAGCAATCTATATATACTAATAAGGGTGTTCGAGCAGGACTTCAAACCAAACTCAAACCGTCAGAGGCATGCGCATTTTAATTTTAAGAAGACGAAAATTAATATGCGCATGCTCCACAATCACGGAACACAGTTGGAAACTGGTCCTAACTACTGCTCGAACACCCTTAATATATACATGATATCTAGTAGATTTTTTTACTCGTTTTAGTAGAAATGGATTTCAAACTGTTGGCGACACTGGATTATCTATGATCGCAGTATTTACCATAGACTTGTAGGTATATATTCTCTGCCATAGACAACGTATTTACTCTGGTAACTGGTATTTAGTATTTATTGAATTGGCGCTTGTTGTTTTCTTTTGCTATTGAACGCGATATATAAATAAATATATTGATTCATTGATTTTTTCCATCATCAAACAAATACCTTATCACAAAGAATGAGTGTAGACATTCTTCGAAAGTGTAAGTTATTTTATATCAACATGGTGTGAAATTACAATTACCAATAATAACCCTACTTGTAGCTCCACCAAAATCAAAAGATAAAGAAATGGAGAGTGGTGCAGAACCTTCGGCTCCTATAACAAAAAAGGGTATACTTACCTCATTTTTGACTGGGAAACCAATGAACATTCCAGAAACTGATATAGTAAGTTTGAATTTGTTTATGTGTTAGAGAAATAGGTATATAATTCTTATTTTAGTTAGGACGTTGCCGTTTCGTTTCGGAGTTTGAAAAATTGAATAGAATTGGAGAAGGAACTTATGGTATTGTATGTAAGTTTGGCACAATCAATTGCTGATTCACATAGGTAATTCCCATTTAACAATTTTATAGATCGTGCAAAAGACACAGTTTCAGACAAGATTGTTGCTCTGAAGAAAGTGAGAATGGATTTGGAAAGAGATGGAATACCAGTAAGCAGTTTGAGAGAAATACAGGTGCTACTTAACTGTAGGCACGAAAACATTGTCCACTTGAAAGAAGTTGTTGTAGGAAGAAGCTTGGAGAGGTAATTTTACTTAGGTTTTATATAAAAACTATCAATTTTATAAACATCTTACCATTAGTATATTCCTGGCTATGGAGTATTGCGAACAGGACTTGGCATCTCTGTTGGACAATATGCAAGCTCCATTCACCGAATCACAAGTAAAATGTATCATGTTACAAGTGCTGCGAGGTTTGAGATATCTGCACCACAATTTCATAGTTCATAGGGACTTGAAAGTCTCCAACTTACTAATGACAGATAAGGGATGTGTTAAAATTGGTAAGTAAATTTTGCAAAAATTTTATGCATTATATAATTGAATAAAAATGAATGATAGCTGACTTTGGTTTGGCACGATGGTTTGGAGTTCCCCTGAAGCCGATGACACCCCATGTGGTAACGCTTTGGTATCGAGCTCCGGAACTGTTACTTCAAGCTCCTACTCAGACAACTAGTGTCGATATGTGGGCAGCAGGTTGTATATTGGGTGAATTGCTAGGCCACAAACCCCTGCTACCTGGGCGGTCCGAAATACAACAGCTGGAGCTCATCGTGGATCTATTGGGTATGTTCATTTTTTAAATTCCTATTCTATTTAGTACATTTTGATTAGCCAATGGGTAAATTATTCGATTTAATTCAAAGGTACCCCTTCGGACGCTATTTGGCCAGGCTTCAGCGATTTGCCAGCATTGCAGAATTACTCGCTGAAGCAGCAACCCTACAATAATCTCAAACAGAAATTCCCTTGGCTTTCGGCTGCCGGTTTGAGGCTGCTGAACTTTTTATTCATGTACGATCCAAGAAAAAGGGCCACAGCTGAAGAATGTCTTCAGAGCAGTTATTTCAAAGAACCACCGCAACGTATGATTGATAAATTAATTGAAATATTATGTATAATGACAGTTGTTGGTATGTTGCAGCTTGTGATCCGAAGTTGATGCCGACATTCCCTCACCATAGAAATATAAAAGGTACGAAGACTTCAGCTCCAGAACCGAATACAGGTGCCGGAGATCAAACGAATAATCTACCAGCGATTTCAGACTTGGTAAGTTTTTTTATACTTTACTCGATATATTTTTTGTTACTACCTATGTTTTTGAATGTTCTGTTAAAGCTTGGTTCCATTGTGAAGAAGAGAAGGTTAGAATGAAGACAGTTATCCAGTAATTATGGATTGTGAAAGTAAAAGAGAAAAATTCTAATGAATTTTTGTGTGCTAATTTGGTTTTAATGTAATAATGCCATATTCGTTGATGAATTTTGAAATGAATATTTTGTACCTTATAATTGATTTGATGAATTTTTGCTTTTTTTGATAGGGAAAAATAAAGAATTCATACCCTTTTTTTTGTAATTTATTGTGTCTTATCGGCCAATCACATTTTATGACGAAGAACAATTCGATTTAATTACAATTGTTCTTAGTAGGGGGCACCTTCATATAAAAAAATTAAACTCAGTTTTGTCAAAAACATTAAAGAAAAACACTTTGTTATTGTTATTTACTATGAGAACATATTAGATTCTATACAAAATAGCGCTAGGCTGGTCGTTTTAATTAACACGAGATATAAGTAAAAACGTCTAAACATTGTTAAGCAGTATTTGCTTACCCTGTATTATTTAAATGAACAAATATGATATTTCAGCTTGATGAATGTCCTGTGAACTTGTTTTAGGTAAAAGAGATTAATTGAATGTGAAATATACTATTAAATGGATCAAAGGCCGGAGGGAGAGTATATTTTCATGATCTTAATTATCTGAACTTGTATCTGAGGGGAAAATTGAAGAATTTTGTTTTTTAAATTCCACCAAGTACAAAGCATGATATGATAGAATGCAATAAATAGTATATCAGTCGATGAGATGATGAGCTATTATGTCTTCCAGCAATAGATTTAGTCTTTGTTAAGAAAACAATTCCAAAATTTAAGTGGAAATCAAGTTTTATTGATAAAGGTATTAGCATGTTCTTTCTTCTTTTTAATTCCAAAATAATAATATGACTTGCCAACTTACATTATTATTTGGATATATTTTGTGGTTAATGACTGGTTCTTTTATTTAGCTAGGTAGTTATTTACTTTTTCCTATAGGTACCTCATTTGCTTTGTGTAGTTGATAATTTTGTAGTCTAATATTACAAAAATAGTGATAAATTTTTTTTTTATAATACAGTGTGAGCAAATAGTACTTAACCACGTTTATGCGTTGTTACTTATATTTCGAGTTAGGCAAACCGCATCTACATGCAGTTTGTGCCATTTTGTCTTCAATGTCAAAGAAAATAGATACCTTTATTATACCAGAACATGTTTTTTTGTAATTGAAATAATAAATTAACAATAAATAGCATAAAATACATTAGTAGCGCGTGTTTCCACCTCTACTTCTAATAACTGTTCTACAATCTTTTCAACAATTTTTTATTGATGCTCCAAGAAAAGTTATTGATTAGATACCTGAAACAAGCAAAAACATTAATATTCGTTTGAAAAATATAAATAATTCAATATTTTTAAATCCCTTATCTAAAGATGAACTATGTTCAATTGTAAATAAGAGAATTAAAAATAAAAATTCAGCAGGCAAACCTCACATTTTTAATAAATCTGAGTTTGGAAACCGAGGTTTTTCCTAAGAGCTTAAAGTTGAATAAAGTGGTATCTACATTTAATAAAAATGACCGCGAAAATTTAGGAACTATAGGCCGGTTGCAATCGGCCCCTTTTTTTATAACTGGTAACCTCAGTGGCGAAATTTATCAGGATTTATTAGAAAACACTATTTATCCAGCCCTCGTGCAAGTATTGGAGAATGAAGAAGACCATCCATACGATCATTTTTCAGCAAGATGGCGCACTGCCTCATATTGTACACCCTGTACTTTAATTTTTGGACGAAACTTCCTCAAATTGGATTGGAAGAAGGGGACATATTGAGTGGCCACCTGATTTTGATTTTGTAAATAAACAGCAGGCCACTGACTAGATTTGATTGGTGGGGAAACATCGCGCTGGAGTGTCAAGTGTCGGGAATTCGCTAAATTTAGTAACCATGCCAGACTTTAACGGAGAGTAACGTGCGTTTTGCGTGAGGGCAAATTATCAATCCAACTTTCATTTAAAAGGGCATGTCAACCTCGCGTTTACAAGCATTCTGTAAATTTGAACTTGAGAAAATTGAAAAACATCAAATCATTCCCTTTTGTTTTATTATCACTGTTGTGTAAAGTAATCAAAAAGCGTCATCACGCCATGGCTAAGCTCTGCTCGCATGCGCAATATATATATATATATATATATATATATATATATATATATATATATATATATATATATATATAATGGTTCTATATCATATTTGATTGGCAGATCTAAACTTTTCCATATAAAGCTAATTTCTTTGAAATCGATTGAACCTTGTTGGCATTTCTTCGTAAATATGTCCCCACTCTCCCCACCCTTTATTTGAAACTAATAGAAGAAAATTATTCAAGTAAGAATAATTCCGGCCTTATTTTAATATTTAAGAGAAAAATGGTTTCACAATTTTTATTTCAGAGAAGTACTGCTGTTTTCGAAACTGTTACTTGTCTGAAAAAGTAAAAAATCATTGAAGTATTTGTAGCCGATTTAATAGTTCTTCCAATACATGACAGTATCCATTCAACAATGTTAAAAAATGGAATTGGATGTAGACGGCAATACAACATTCATTAGAGTAAGAAAACATAACGTAAACATCCCTATTATCAATTTTTACAACAGCAGATTGTATTAATAATTTTAAAGGCACTTTTTACAATTATTACGATATAATTAATACATTGGCAAATATGGAAGGTATAAGTTTCATAATTAACAGTTAATATTTACATTATATTATTGAAATTGAAATTCTACTTATTGTAACATGATTTATATTTATGCGATTTACAGAAAAATCATTTTTAAGACAATTTATGATTAATCTACAACAACGATTCATCTTCCAAATCAGACGATAATTAAGAGCTTCCCTGATACCCTATTTGTCCGAAAGAGAATGCATGAAAATTGTAAATTTAATATTTTCGTTAATAATATCATTAAAATACATCCATCACAATCGGTTAATTACGGGCTTAGTCATCCAATCTTATAAATATAAGCTATGTAAAATTCGAGTGATTTTCAAAAAAAGTATATCTTGCTAAAATGAGGAATTACACATCGACAGGATAAGTTGGACATTTTGGAAGGGTTTATCCAAAGGTTTTTTTAATTCTATATTGGTTTATCTAAAACATTCTTTGATTCTCTTGAAAATTCTGTAGTCTAGTGAATCAAAGAGTAAACATTGCTTCTCACATTTTTTCATGCATTCCTGTACTACTAAAGAGAAAATGAAAATAAAACAAAATCATAAAATAAAATATTTATTGCTATAATGCAAGAGATAAAAATACAAATATATAAATCCCGTTATATAAATGCAATTCTCTAAAAAAACGTCATTTACTATAGGCGGAACATTTTTTTTACAAAAGAACGAAAATAAACACTTTGGTTGAATACTTGGACTAGTAAATCATCTTTCACTTCATTTGAAAAAACGTATCCTTAAAAATTGTCTATATTTACACAAACAAAAGTTTTTTTTCTGCGATAGTTTAGATTATCTAATCATATATATATATATATATATATATATATATATATATATATATATATATATATATACATTTTATTGTTTACAAAATGTTAAAACTTAGATTATCTTAAACACTAGAAAAAAAAAATAAGTTATTAGATCACATTAATCTTTTTCTTCATATTTACAACTGATTATCAGTTAGCAACAACAGTTTACTCAAATTGAGAAAGAATAAAAGAAACAAATTTAATTCTGATAATGCGGGGTGGGAAAATAAAAACAATTCTAGGATATTCCAGAGAAGATTAATTTGTGAAAATAAAATTAATTAACCCATTCTTATTTTGAATCATAAAATAAAAAAAATCTTTCAATTATCTCCGGGAATATCTGAACAGATTATCAAAATAAAAGAACATTTTGATTTATTTAGAAAATAAAAAAAATAACTTCTGAAATAACGTAAAAAACGCGAACAATCGAAAATGTGTCCAATTATAAGTTTCTACACCAGTCTTATTATCTTAAATTTAATTAGCCACTTTACAAAATATACAAAATTTCACCCTCTTCTCATACAAGATGACCTTCTTGTTCGTTAACACCGTAACCGTTACCAAAGCTGGTCAATTCACGCTTTTGTGACAACGCCTGCGCCTGCAATATCTGCGATGTTTGATTGGTATTGTGCAGCACATCCGGCGGCGGTACCACTGTCGTCCTCTGTTGGCGCAAAAGGGAACCGTTAGCTGGCAGTGGCGGAGTGATGGGGGCATGATGCGAATGTTGTGACATTCCACCCACCATGTTGTGGGGGTGTGCAGGAATTGGCGGTGGTGATTGAAAGTCTAGCGGCGGAGGGTACGATAGGTAGCGATCTGACATATTGTAGTAGGAACCGTCAGCAGGAGGTGTTGGTGTTGGAGCACTCACGTAAGATGATTTGCCTGTAATTTTACGTTAAAAATTGCAAGATGAATTATTAGCCTTTAATTAATTACAGAGTTTAAAAAGTCATCAAGTTACAATTATTAGTTCTTAATTAGCTGAAAAATATTAATGATTTTCGATAACGCTGAAAGAACACCGAAAAGGGAACAGACTTTTTTTAGTTTGCAGAAGACTTTGCTTGGACACTTAAACCACCCCTAAAGCTCAGCTTATAAATTATATATTATTAAAAATAAAACTATATTATTTCCGTTCTAGTGGAAAGATATGAATGAAATTTATGTTGATTTTCGCATTTTACAAATAAACAGAATCCTATAATTTAGGTATTGAGAATGTTTATAGGAGTCGATAAAAAAACGTCATTGAGGAATAAAAACAAAAATATGCAGAAGGTTGAGTAGTTTGGTCACGTTTTTTTAACTCCTTCTATATTTAACCAAGTTATAGCTTGGAGAAAAACTTATTACCTGAAATTCATTATAAAATAAGTAATTAATTTTATTAGCTGAGCCCATCTTCAAAGAAACTTTCATCAAAATATGACAGAAAGTAGAGATTTTCAAGACAGGAAATTTTGATAAAAAATATCTGAAAAGAAAACGTGTATTTGATATAGAAAATAATAATTCCATTTGAAATTAGAAAGTAAGTGGATCCTAAGTTCGGTAAACTTTGAAAACTAAAGTATAACGCATTAAAGTGACCTTAGCTACAACCTTTCATTCACATTCATCATAACTCTGCAATTACATATCATGATTTCCGAACAGCCCTTATTAAATATATATTAAATAGATATGAACCAAATTATGAGATTTATGTATCTATCATAAACTATAGTTCCGCGTCTCGACACATGTATATGACTTATGAAGTTAATTGAAAAATGGCTTGACTACACTCTTTCAACTGAAAGCAACCCATAACCACCTCATACATCAGTCAAGTTGGTTACCTAAAGTGTGGTATCAAAGGAGAAGGACAAAAAAGGATCGTTAAAAAGAAAGGAGGCGTTAGTTACCTGACAGCCCACCATGATAGCCGAGACTTTGATCGTCTCTGGCCCTCGGTCTCTGATCGTGTATGTGGTGGTGATGGTGATGATGGGGGTGGGGTAGGGTGTGAGTCTTGTGAGCCATGGTGATGCCCCCATTATTGGGGGGCATCTGCATCTCGTACACTGGGTACGCACCTGGGTAGTCGACCGGCGGCGGCGCTTGTTGCTGGTCCATGATGTACGCGTTAGCAGCTTGCTTGCGCGCCTCATCCTGAAATAATTGTAATATTTGAATTTAAATCGAAAGAGTATTCAAGATAACGATGAGATAGCATTAGGATCTCCAAAACGGTAACACATAGAATGAGGAAAAATTTGGGTAATTTAAATCGTGTTCACAACAATCTAATAGCTATTTTTGATTTCGAGATATTAGAGAATGATTTTCACCAGTTTTTAATTGTTTTCTAAAGTTCGCACAAAAGCTAGCCAAAGTTTTTAGGTCTACAAAACTGCGTTCACAATATTATCCTGAAAAATTTACTTTTATAGCAACTATTATCAACATTTTTACATTGGCCGAAACAATAGCGTACCCTACTATTTTTTGACGTTTCCATGATTTAATTTTATAATTGTTCGAACAACTTTCAGAAAAGAAGGTATTGTTACGATCTATTTAGATTTATTATGATGCGTAAGTACCCACACCTGAATTTACTATTAGTTAACCCAAATGGTCCTGTTACGAATCTCCAGTAGTAAATAATAAATCTCTGCATTCAAATATTAATAGGTACATAGCAATATTTTTTAGGAAATACTATATTTTGTTTTCAAATGCGAAAATCTAAACTAAAATTCTTGAATTGTTTTACAATATCCTCGGCTAGTTATGAACTCCTTCGCTACTGATAGTCACGTCCTGCCATTAACAACTTGGTAATGAAAAAGTTGATGGTGGTTTCTCTAAAAGGGAAAGTGGCGTAATAATATTATAAACGCCATTTTGTAGAGCTGCAAGAGTTGGTGTGAAGCAGTAGTTTCCGTTTTTTGCTAGCTCTTCTGTGAACTAAGAAAATATTAAAAATGTGAATATCAGTTTTCTCGAAAATTAATCGTTATAAAATTTTTTTGAGAGCGATATAAAAGAACAGTAAATTGCTCAACTTTTTTTCTATTACAATTATTGATATTTTAATCCTATCCTTATCTTGGACACACTGTAAACTGCGAATCACCGTGATAGGATTATAACCTGAAAAAGTTCGATTCTACTATCAGCCGTTCCTACAGCCAATTGATGTGATGCCAATGCTTGTCGGCAATCCACGAGCCCTTAAGGATGTAGATCGGGATATGTAAATGGGTCTAATTTATTAACTAATCGCTTTACAGGCTAAGATCCTATATCGGTGATTCGATCTGAATACACAACACAATATCTTACCACATAGTCATTGTGACTGCCATCGTTGCTATAAGTTTCGCTTTTCTCGCTCACCGAGGATAAAGTTTCTCCAGTCACCGTGTCATTGTAACTGCTAGGGGCGTACATTTCGATAGTTGCAGATTTGTTGGTTTGATTGTTTTGTTCTAGGAAAACAATAGTACGATTAAGGTTAAGTTTCAATTTAATGGTGATGTTATAAAAAAATATTTTTCTATTTATGAACATTTTTTAGTAATTTTGAAATTCTTTAGCATTGTTCTTGGGATTAAATTTATAGAGCAGAACCTTAGAGCTAAGTTTTCCTATCAATTCATTATGATAATTCTTCTCTCAATAAACTTACTGATTTAGAACGTATGTTTTCAACTTATTTTTCATCTACTTACTTTCCTACCGCTACTCTAAGTAGCTATGCAAGAAAAGCATTGAAATCGTATAAAATTTTCGGTGTCCAGCTTTCAACTGATGGACCGATTTATTTGCTTATTTTTTTGTTTTGTAAGGTATCGATGTTGCTCGCATTTGGCACAGGATGGCCACCATGTTTGCAACAGTTACTGTATAATAGCTAAAGAAGGTGTTTTGCTCAAGACTGTAGCGCCAAAAACCGCTCTAACGATTTTTTTGAAGACGGAAGTACAAGCATATTTCCTGCTATTTTAGTTTTTTCCAAATAATTTAAAAGATTGGAAGACCTCTCGAATTCAGTGTGCTCGCAATTCAAATGCATGAAAACTATTTTACGTGGCTAAGCAATGTAACCTATCGGAAAGCTGACGCATAGACATACAATAACAATATAAATAGACTTATTATAACTAAAATTGAATGTTAAATAAGGATTGAATTCTAATATTGATATTATCTAAATTGCTTATTAAATTTTACTAAAAAAACATAATTTCTAAAGCAACGCGCCCAGATGGTATTTGGTTAAGTCAGAGCTAAGCTACCCCAAATAATCATGATTGTAACAAGTAATAACACAGACAGTATTCTATTGAAGAAAGAAAAAACAAATAAATCACAAACCTCTGATTCTCTTAGCGCGCCTTTTCAGCATGCACCCTGCTACCAAAATAATATTGATAACCAAAAGAATAACACCAATCACTGACACACTTATGATAACAATGATTGGCAAATCTTGCTTTTCTTGCAAATCTTCAGGTGTAACAGTTCCGACTTGGTCTGCTACTGTATACACTAAACAGAAACAAAAATGGAGAAGCAAAATTAATTACCTGTAACACGTTTTTTGGATCGTCGGTGCAAACAGCAGCCGATGAGAAGAATATTCATTAGTATGAGAAGTATGCCGACAATGGTACCAAGGATGATCAGAAAGCCGGGAAAGTTCTTCAAATTTTTCTCATCGAGACTTGAAGAAGTGTAGGATGGAGGAGCTCGGTCTGTTAGTTGGTGGTTAGTTAGTAGAGATAAGACCATTAGTGGGAGATTAAGGTATATACAAATATGATTTATAAAAGCATTCAAAGTTTATTTCTTTTAACGGGTATTTTCAATTGCAAAGATTATCTGTGACTTTTTAAAGCTTGAGCTCTTGGCAAAGTAATGTAGAAAAAAAAAGATGTCGGTTGTTGTTGACTAAAATGAGTTTATTTCTTAAACTTAAGACCCGTTATTATTACTAAGACATTACATGTCACTAATTTAAAGAAAATATGAAGCATTCCATCTGTACTCACTTGTCGTCTTGGCGGACAATAAATCAGGCATATATTTGCTATTGCCCAGCTTATTAGATGCCATGATGGAGAACAGATACTGGGTACTGGGATCAAGATTTTTCACAGTATGCATTGTTATGTTATGACCCAAAACGTCTTCGTACTTGTACACCTCCTCATTCGCCTTTCGGTAACGGATTCTATATGAGGCCTTCATGCCGCCATCGAAGCCCGGTGTCCATGTTAGAGCCACAGCATTGTGCGTAACATTGAGGATGGTGAGAAATGTGGGTGTATCGGGGGCAGATGTAACTTCCAATCGAGGTGATATGGTAGAGAAGCCCAGTTCGTTCCTTGCTACGCATTCATAGTTGCCATAATCGGCTGAAGTGATGTGGGTTACGTAGAGGGTAGATTCTGAGATTAGCTGGGATATCTAGAAAGAACATTTGATCATCCTCAAAACATATTAAGTTTGCGACCCCCAGACACTAGGAAGTGAACCCCAAATAAGAAAATCATTTCCAACGACGGATGAACTGCTAAATGAAAAAACAAAATTGTCGCATTTTGAGACAAACGCCCCATAAGACACATTTATTGTTAATGCATCCAGAAAGAGTCATATTGTGGATTTTGATCCGACGGAATCATTGTACCCGAACTTCTGATAAAATGAAGCTAGCGCTGTTATAATCATAGAATCTGATGTATATGGTCATAATTATCAATTGCGAGAATACTGGTCGATGATGAAAGAGTTATTTCATTATTGGGGGTGGGAGTCAGAGTAGCAAACAATGGATGTTAAAATGTACTATATATTATCAAGATTCTGCCTATTTCTGTCACTTCATTTTAGCCGCCCTGCTGCCTGGGAAAGTAGTATAATCAGATCAGAAATCCTGAAAAACTGGTAAAATCGCAGCAAAATGGTACAGTACGATCTCGATAATTCGGATCGCGGGATCCAGATAAATTTGGGTTACAGAAGCGGACAACTTTTATATTAAAAAGCAACACCTTGAATATAAAACAACTTGAAGAGAAAACGGTAATTACATGAAAAATATTGTAAACATACCTGAGCATATCTTATTAAATTTTATACTATTTTGTGAGATCATTTGTGAGTTTTGTCTACTTAATCCTTGTCAGTTTCATTATGAAAGCAGTTTCTTTTAATCTTTGAAATACAAGAACATTATTTACACGGACATAATTTTCTACCATCCACTTTCTGCACAAATTGAAATATCTAACTGCTTCAACATTCTTAACTCGTTATTTGTATTATTCCACAGTTGGCCTTAGTAATAATGATCACTCTCATATTGTTTTTTATGCGTCTATGTCTTCCAATACTAACAAATCTTATTCATTCTCAACTACATTTTTCCATGATCGTGAGATTACGCTCAGGCATATTTGTAATATCTTTCAATTCTTAATCCGCGGAAAGCAGATTTCGGTTCAATTTATTCAGAAAAATCAAATCTTTAGCAACATCTTCAGTGTATGGATTGTTATTTGCCACGTGAGCTGTATATAATATTTAGTTTAAATTAAGCAGATGTATGAAAAAGCTGGCCCAAATTACCGATCACTATAAATTACAAAGTACAAATTCCAATTATTTTCGGATTATCGAACTGACATTGTACTCTGAGAATTGGAAACAGTACTTACCTGAGTATATGTACTATAATATTTCCCTGTCGTGTTAGAATTAATTGGTGAACCATTTCTAGCCCAAGTGTATCTGGCCAAAGGAGACGCCTGACTGCGACAGACCAATTTACCAGTATCGCCAGCGTCACTGGCAAATTTCAAGAACTGTGGATCCTCGACCAATTCTGGTTTATCTGTAATTTCAAATGGAACTCCAAAGTTTTATTGCAATTATGTATTAAAGTGAGAACTCTTACGTTTCACAATTAACATAACTTTCTTCAATGTGGTGTTCCCAACACCATTGTTGGCAATGCATTGGAAGCTGCCCAGATCATCTCGCGTGACGCCTGATATCCTCAGATAGGAAGTGCCGTTTTTATCATACATGATGGAGGTGCGAGCTGAAAAATCCGGGAAATCATCCCGCTTCCATGTAATAGTGTCATCCGATATCGGATTGCCGTCTGCAGTACATGAAAGTGTAGCATCCTCCTTTGGGTTCACTACGACATTTTCACTCGACTGTTTTATTGATGCTGGATCTGAAATTTAAATTATTTTATTTTCGGAACTCAAGAAATTAAATCGTCTCCAAGTTACATTGTACTGTAATGTTGACATTGGCAACGCTGCTCCCTTGAGAATTAAGGGCTTCACAAGTGTAAATTCCAGCATCGTATCTGCTAAGTCTTGTGATATTCAACACTGCGCCATCAGAAATTATACGCTCTATGCCAGTTGAGGATGACTCTTGAGTTATTGGTAGACCATCTTTGGTCCATGTGTAGGCGATATTACTGGGATTACCTTCGGCTTTCAATGTGATGATTAGGGGTTCATTTTCGATGCCTGTTACAGCTTCTTCGTTGTTTTTGTCAAACACAGGCATATCTGAAAATTAGTGGCGGTAATGAAACAAACTCATATTTGAATGTATATACTTACAAAGAACCTGAACTGTGATGGCGTCATGTACCGATCTCTGGAGGATCTCATTATTGGCCTGACAGGTATAGACAATCCCGTTCATTTGCTCTGTGACATTCATCTTTAACTCTATGGTTGATACGGTACCACCGTGGAGGCCTGGTTTTGAACTGTTGGATAGGCCATGAACAGGAATACCTTCCCGCCACCAGGATAGCTTGGCTGGTGGATTACTAGAGCTAGAGTCGCAGATCAAGGTACCCTCCTCATTGGGTTTAAACTCTGATGGTTCCTGACGTATTCGAACATGATCTGGGGGAACTGAAGGAATTTTCATTAGGTATTTGTTTCAAAGGTAAATGAGAGAGATACTCACAGTATACGCTCATAGTAATAGTTTCAAATAATGGTATTTCAGTTGCAGAATTGGCAGCTTCACATCTGTAGCGTGCCTCATTATCGGTAACGTTGGAAAGTATTGTAATTTCCGCAGTTACAGATTTATCAGTGCTCTTGACCACAGAATGGATTTTCTTGTCGTTTTTATACCATGTTAGGGTAGCTAAGGGATTCCCGCCACTGGAAGTGCAGGATATCTTTTGAACTGTTCCAGCTGGAACATGAGTACCTTCTGTATAACCGTGAATGATGGGCTGGCTTGGAGGATCTGTAACGAGACATTGTGAATTCCATTATCATTTTATAATTAGTTAAACCTTACAAAGAACATTGATTGTGTGGGTGGAGACAACATTTTCAGTAAGTTGCATATTTAGGCCATGGCAGATCACAACTAAGCTTCTTCTATTTGGCTCAACGACAGTTGTGATGTTGGATGTGGTGATCCAACCACCTTCTGGTGAAACTATGGTTCTGGATGTTGCGTTTCTCACTTGTCTTCCAGCTACCATCCACTTTATTTCAGCTGGTGGATTTGAATTGGCTGTGGTGCAAGTCAGTGGAACAGGATCGCCCACTCTGGCTTCAGTGGGCCCCGAAATTGTCACGTGTGATGGTGAAACTAAAAAAAATATGTTGGTTACTTTGTTGAATAATCATAATATCTAGTATATCATACAAAGGACGCTCATATCGATTTCTGCTCGCAGTGGCTTCTTAGACATGATGTTACTAGCCTCACACTTGTACCTTGCCTTATTATCGCTTGCATCAGCAGTGAAAGTGTATACATTTTCTGATACTCTACCAGCAGTTCTATAGGCCATTCGAATTTGTTCGTTGTTCTTGTACCAGATCAGTTGAGCTGGTGGATTGCCACCTCTACTTCTACAAACCAACTCAACAGTTTGACCTCTTCTAATGGTCTCTCCTTCAGTATAGCCTGAAACAAGATTTAATTAGTGAGTGAAACTAAGAAAGGCAATGATTTGGAAAGTATCATACCTTCAATATATGGAGGTCCTGGTGGGTACAAGACACTGAGCTGGACTGTGGCTCTCATTGGAACGTCCTGAGATAAAGCTTCATGGCGAGCTTCACAAGTATACTCAGCATAATCGTCTTCAGGTGTCGGTCGCAAAGATATTCTGGAATGAGTATCGTATCTGGTACCTCGTTTGTCACCATTTATTCCAGGTACTTCAATTATTTGATCCTCCCGATTAGCTAAAATGAATAAAGTGAATAAGATTATCAAGAATAGCTAGTGAAACTAAAATGTTATGAAATACATACGGATATTCACTTCAACATTGCCTCGGTACCATACAATTTTGGCAGCTGGTTTTGCATGTTTCACTCTGCACTCAAGATGGAACTCTTGATTTTCTTTGATTTCTATTTTTGAGTTGTGCACATGATCCATTATTTCCACAGAGGAGGGAGGAGCTTTAAAAGAGAAATAAAAGTTAATGTTTAGTATGGGATTTAACTTCAGGCAAGTTCATTTGGAAATCTTTGTATCAATACCGAGCCTGACAGAAATCTGAAGGGTCGTATTGAAATGCAAATTCAACTAACCCTGGACAGACTCTAACGGGGGAATATATAAAGGGGTCCGTGTTCTTGTATTAGCAATTCCGATATTGTTCCGAATGTTCGTCTAAACCGTATCAAATTCGAGCTAGCGTAAGAAATTACCCTTACAAGCCAGATAGCTATGCAGCCGGCGTCTAGGATACTTTTCGATTTCCCTTCAACACAGTAGTGTAGTTGAAGAGACTTGAATTTTTTGTCCCTCTGTGCCTGCAGAGAAGGCGTGTGTAAGCTGATGAGGGCAGGATGTTGAAAATTTAGGACACGTTCGCGTAAATGGAAGTAAGTCCGGAAAGACAAATATTGGCTGTAAAGATCGATGTGCGGAAACACTTTGAAAGGATGCAGAAATCACAAAGCAGCGTGGGTAAAAATGTTTAATTGATTATAAATTGCATTTACAGAAATAACATTATAATAAATATCTCCTTTAAATACTAAGTATTAACCCTTCGACATAGAGTCGTTTATATTTCCTGGTGATAAAGTTCGGCGAACTACCGCTGCCATTATACCTAACTGGATATTCCTTTGCCAAATCTTCGGTTCGAAACTTTATCCCCCATTGTAGAAACTTCAAAAATAGCGGGATTAGATTGCGAATCTTTGGAGTCGACGTCTTGAGTTCTGTTTCCCAATTTCAACGACGTTCTCATAAATGTGACACAGTTTCTCTAGCTCTCTCTAATACCAAAGTTATTTCTATTGGTTGGCGAATTGGTGTATATCCTTTGAAAGTCGACAAACGTACAAAATAAAATTATAAAGTGCAAGTAGTAATAGTTGTCAAACTCCACAGCTACGTGTTGGTTGCACATCTTCTATTTTTCTCTTTTGTATTGAATCGCCTTACTCACACAGTAAGAGTTGTGTGTTGTCGAAGATCGGGATATAGGTACTTCTAGCGACTGTAGACAAAATTTGATTTCATATCTAGCAGCGAGAAGAAATCTAATAGCCACTTTCCTCATATAGCAGTTGAATTTTCCATCAACAACAACGGTAATTATAATGTTGTTATTATGCCAAGCGTTGTGGAAATGCTGGTGATGCCATTTCTTAGTTCAGCTGGGCTAAATTGCCGCTTGTTCGTTTTGAAACAATATATCCATTAGATGGAAAGTGTCCGAAATGCAATTTTGCGCAACTATAGTCGAGAGAAACCCGATAAATTAACCATTTGTAAGTTCTGCTAACTCACAATGATTTGCATGCAAGATATATAAACTAGTTAGGATTGTTGAATTGCTTTTAAATATCCAACGAAGCGATATTTGTTTCGGAAAATAATCCCCAAACAACTAACTGACAGGTAAAGGCTGAATAAGAGCTCTGAAGATTGTATAAGAAAACATGTTATTGGCTTGGCGGATAAGAATTGACTGCAAGGCTAGCTGATTGCAGAAGCAGTACTTCTGAGGGTTTCTTGCCTATTACCGTACGGCCACTTGAGAGCGCAAAGCGTGTTTTTGTTTACTTCCTATTCGTTCCGGAACAAAGCACCAAAAGGCTGCACAATAGGTTAGCAGCACATAATGGAGGCCGTTTAACTTTAACGCAAGAAAGGTGTATAAACGCGCTCTCTATTCTCAAGATGGCGAGATGTTGATAAAACATTGGAGACTAGAAGAAAAGGGAGCTTTGAAATCAGGGTACATACAGTATATGACATCTGGTGTAGCGTGAAAGGGGAAGGAAGGAGTATAGGGTGGATGCCGTCCTTTCACATCCAGCGAGTGCACATAAATCCTTTCGCGTTGGCTGGCATTATTCCTAGGCAGGATAATCGGGCGCAGCGTTGTCGTCGTGCGAGTCGTCTATATTCTATATAACAGAGATCACTATCGTGGCGATTGAGGGGCAAACAGGGAGGCACACCTGAAGGGGTCCCATCCAGCAAGAAGCCCTTGAACTACTTGAGACTGGGTGCCTGTGGGAAAATGGCCTGGTGTTGTTCTTGTTGAATTATATGTGTAATCGAAGGCTGGCATCGCTCGTTGAGTTTACTCGGTCGGTTTTTGTTTATGGATGGATTTTTTTCTGGTTCAGATCAGATCTCTTTCACAAAAATGTTTTGTTTAATATGAAAAATGAGCTGTGAAGGGATTGAAAGAATATAGTTTTATTCACGAGGTAGATTAATTTTTTGTAACACACCGAGCATGTCAAAATCTTTGTGGACTTTTTCAGTTTGATTAAAAGATTTTCAAGTTATACAAATTTAAAGTAAAAATAAAAATTCATTCTATGACATAAGTATTAAAACAAACCATGGTTCCCAGAAAATAAAATTAAAATACCACTCTTGTAACTTGAAAACGTTTTGTTTATTATTGTTTAAGATAACAAAATTGTATTGGTTCAGTATCTTGTAACTGAAATATTGGCTGAGTGTTGATGAATCAGTGAGTGAGTCAGGATTTTGGTTTATATATAATAGATTGGTATATATGATAGTGAAATTGTGAAGAATAAAAAAAATTGTTAGACCACGTTGCAAAAGCGATTTTCCGGCCTTCAAAAAGAGTTTTCAGTCTTGCCTGATTCTTGTTTCAGTCCAGAAAAGATTCGCTTTCGTCCCTAGGGTAAAAATAGTATATAACGCACCTAGGGAGAAAAGTAGGACATTGCCGCCCGCAGATTGTTCACACCTGAGTGCTGTTATAATGGTTCCGTTTTTCCATCGGACGTACAGAACCCTTTTTGAAAACATCTGACACACCAAAGGAGCACCTTATTTTCTTCCCAAAATCTAGCTCGGCCGGTTAATACCTCATCAATTCTGCCCACTACCCACCTTTGGAGCTATTAAACTCCACTAGACGAGGCCTTTCACCGCGCGCAACACATACAGAAAACGTCGCATTTATTTAGTAATATAACCTGCTGGCATCCCCTGGCTAAATGCACCAACCAACCCTGGATCTTTATTTTCATTAAATTAAATTTACCAAATTGCCTGGGCATTACAGTACAGTAATAGGTGAAACTCTGTACGTAGTTCGTATGTGTATGTTTTGGGTAAAGCCGATTAGAGCCCGGAGCTTTATTACCGAGATACCAAGGCAGGCGGGAGCGCGGACGTTTAGCTCCCATCACGATCCGTCCAACATTCTGTATGCGTGTCGTGTTGGCGGTAGTGCGGATGACGTCAGAAACGGCTCGTTGCAGAGCGGAATTACCCAAGGAAATAAAATATTAGCATTTCTTCTGATATTGGTATTACTTTAAATAATTTTAGAGTTTCGAGGTAGTCTGAATTTTTTATATTTTACTGTTAAAATCTTTTTTTATTGACATTGTTGTCTGCAACGCATCTTGCATTTGAAGTCTGAACCTCCTACTCTTATCCGATAAGGTAGAACTAATATGGATAATAAGTTTGATCCATCACTTGTGCGAACCGTTCAAGAACAATCACGGTCATGCGTTGCAGAGATAACGTGTTCCAATCAAAATGTTACCGTTCACGAACTATTCCGCCGGCGTTCCAACCAATTTTAAGATCGTTCTGAAATGGTAATGTCGGTATATTGCCAAGTGTAAAAAGAATTTTTCCATCCACTTTTTGTCCAAATTCAAGGTTTCTGCCTCGTTCAAGATGAATATGACTGTTGCGATGCCAATACAATAATCGGTACCTGATGGTTTAGAAAAGAAAAACAGAACAAAATAGCAACAAATGAAAACTATGTTGGTACAGTAAAGCTGATTGGTACTTCAAGTTGGCTGTGTTAATTGATTTCGAGGTTTTGATTTATATAGTATTTTTAAACATTAATTTCTCTATATCAGCAATAGGTAGAATATCATAATTACAAGCATATTATCAACTACTGCTATATTACTATTAGTACACAAATGTCTTGGGATAATATTGCATATCCTTGCTGTTTGTCGACCCTAATGGTAGGCGAAATGGGACTCAGGGATTAAACCAAACGCCTCATTTGCAAATGGCGCACATAATATTGTGTTGGAGAACATTATTACTTGGATTTATGGTCGCGAAATTGTGTAATTACTGCTCATAACTATTTAATTGGAGCATTTCAATTAACAGAACACTAAGTGCGAGATATTTTTTATTTGTCAGAAGCTATAAAACGACAATGAAGATACAAACGTTTAGAGGACAACTCAAACATTTGAATTAGTAATCGACAACGTCGGGTCGGGTCGGATACAACAAACAGACATGGATGAGGAAATTCATCAACGTAACGTGTACACATAAAGGGCCCAGCCAAAAATGACAATGTGTATACAATATAATGATGCTTTTAATAATAATGTTCATATGTGATAAGACATTCAACCGAATCCATAAAGTTAAATAATAAATAAATTAGTTAATTAAAACTTTTAACATAAACTACTTCTATGCATCATCCTAGTCCCCGGTGGTCTAGAGGGTAAAACATTCGATTTACTATCAAAAGGACGCGGTTTCGAGCCCTGCGGTTAAGGATTCATGAAAAATTCCTGATATAGAAGAGGATAAACGCAGTGCTAGCGGTCGGCATCACTTGTCACTTACCAACCAACCCACATTAAGACATTGTGGTAAGATATCTCTTAAAACCTCTTGATCGGGTCGAATGGTATAGGGCCATGTCGGTGGTTCGGAGTTTACCTTAAATTTATAGGTCCCTTGTTAGTGACAACACTGTCAACACAAAGAAATGGAGTGTTCAACTGATAAGTAAGCTTAAAATGTGCAATCAGTTGGTTGTATCTCAATTTCACATTTAGGTAGTGCCGTAGTGTTCTGGATTTTTATTTCAAGTTTCATATCAAATTTCGTCCCATTATAACTTTTCAGTATGATGTATGCCCTTTTATGCTTTTTCTACCAAATCCGTATAAGTCAAATCATTCCTTTAACATACTGCTAATTGAGCAAATTAAAATCCTGTAAACAGGTATGTAGTCACAGCTCAGTTGTTTGGTGAGCTGTGATGTAGGTAAATCTCGGCATCAAACCCAACATTTCACACACACACTTTGCCTGCTAACAGAGCGTTGGAACATCTTTCATCAAATGGCTTTCGCGACTTAAGAATGACAAAATGATCAGCTTTAGAAGTACATACACATTTTTCAATTTAATCAAAACATCTCAACCGCTTGAAATGCATACAAACTATTTACACAGTCTCTTGAGACATTACATTGGAGATTGAATATCTTTGCTATGTTATATATAGGAAGGATGGTAAGGCAGTTATGACAAATACCATCAGGTAATTCAATTTTCAAGAAATTAACCGAAAATTACTTGATATCATATCTAAATTCAACTTTGACAATATATTGGTCGAAGCGTAATTGACAGTAAAATATTCGGAGCCTATTTCACTTGGTCACTCACACTTATCATACCGGATTTGCGACCGATAGATGTAACGTGGGCTTAAGTTATTATAGATGTTGTTATGCCTGGTATAATCTGGATCGTATTTTCACCTTTTCACGGATTTCTGAACTTACTCTCGCCATATGTGTACACATTTATGTGAACTCTAGTCCATTGTATCCCGTAAAGGGCTATGGTTTTGGCGAACATATCTTCCATATTCATTTGATTTTGGTGTTGGTTGGAATTCAACGGTGCAATATGTGCTGGTGGTGATCTCGCGCGCATATATGAGATTTTCAGGGTCGTAACTCTTAGATATGCTGGAGACGACGATGTCGCTTACGGTCAGTGTAATGTGATACGGTTTGGCGGCTGCTCTGCAATAACCTCAAATCATGATTGTAGTTGCGCGAATTGCAAGAATCGGTTTACACCATGTATACGTATGACAGACATATACGTAACATCAACCTCTAAAAAAACTAGCAGAAATGGAACTGACTATGAAGTTGACACAGGAGATTTTATGAGGGTAAGTATGGATGTTGTTAAAATGAAATGAACGTATTTTCAAACGTACAAACGTAGCGAAATAAAGTCGTAATAGAAGGTTGATTCCTCTCTTCAAATGAAATTTAAATATAAATTTGTAAATATCTACATACCTCTATTACACTTCAAAATCCAAAATGATTTAGAATAAACTTGGTGAATGGTTTAGATTTAGGAATAATTTTAGCTCGATAACGACCTAACCGAAAATATTCAAAGAACACATGTTTGTCTTTTCTTCAAGACAAAATGATAGATACTCTCGAGGATACTCTAAAGGAGTAAAGGACCGAGCACACTGCGTGGTTCGAAGCGTGTAAAGCACACAACGTTCATATTATGGTTCTTGGTAAGCTCCAGTCTGAAGATAAAGTAATTCATCTAGAGACCTATTTAGCATAGTCTTTAATATAGAGGTCGGAGAAAAATGAAAACGATCGCTGTAGAAAAAAGTGTACCTTCCAGAAATTGATAGAAATAAGGGTAGCGATGTGAATAATTTGCAATGAACTACCTACATTGTAGTTGTAAGACATTCACTACCCATTTCAAAATTTCTGCTGAAATAATTATCCTATTTGGGTGAGATTATTGTATGTTTACTAAGAAGACCAGCGACAATGGCGGATCGAATAAAAAATCCAAATTTAAACACAGCTAAAATTGTGTCTCTTAAAAATAAAAAAAAATATTATCTGCGATTCTAATGATAATGTTAGACATACTGGCCGCTTAGAAATATCTTCGGAGGCGTCTTAAGGGCTGGTTGCTTGTAATTTTAATATTTATTAACATGGACTATTGATTTCCGCTATGTATAATGAAACTAACAAAAGCCGGCGAATTACGTCACATATACTTCATAAAACGACAGCTATATCGATTTTCCAATTTATAATTCATAGAACATCAACAAAGGTTTGAACTGAAAAGTCTGCTCATTATTGTTTCTAAACCGTTTCCCAGAACAGGGTTTTTAATTTTATGTCATGTGCACCGTGTAGAGCTAGAAAATAAATGTCATTCTTGCAGTCAACGATCCAACAACCTCAATAACTACACCCATTTAGATTTATTTATCACATTCAACCAATTATCGGAAAATCACGAAATACATATGTGCTTATTTGTTTTTTGAAGTACTCATACGAAGTTTTAAATCAAAATGTCTATTTAATATTATTCCTCCATAAAAAAAGTTCTCCACCCATTTTACCTCTTTAAGATTTGGATTTCTATATGTAAGGTGCCCTATGTAATTGTCTGTACCTCTGACAACGTATTTACAACATTTCATGGTAATTGGGGCGTGAAAGCGTAACAAACAAACTCACATTCGCATTTATTTTATTTAGGATTCACAAAATTGATATATATTAGTGACAGTAAGTTACTCAATTATTTGTAGATGGGGCTTAAGTCACCCCATATGATTTCTATACTATAATTATATGTTTCATACTAGTGGCCGGGTATAGGCAATGAGAAAACGTACATAGTGTATAACTTTGATATAACAGGAAAACCGTAGTTCTTTTGAAAAAAATGTTCAACTTAAACGTTTCCGGATATTGTCCCATCTTTAATTCTGCCGCTTCAAATTATCCATTTTCGAGAAAAATTGACCCCTCGGTTTTTGGAGGGAAGGAGATTTCGGATTTGAGTTTTTCTAAATATGGGACCATTTCTCAACTCTCCTCTTTCAAATGAATTAAAAAATCATAAAATCGGAGTACATTTACCATATTTTATTATTATTGCAAACTAAATAAGTTTGAATCTTGTCTAATATACCATAGACATTTTCAAATTGGCTGTTGCCATGGCGTCATATTAATTTTGCGGTTTTGGAACGACTATTTCCTATAAATAATAAAAATCAGATTATTATCAGTAGGTACTTAGCACTGGCTATCAGTAAGTTTTTAGACTATTTAACCAGAAAAACTTTCGTAGAGGAAAACAATTTTCTTTTTCACAGAAAAAAAAAGAATTAAGTTTAATGTTTCCCTTCAAGATAAGATTAATTTTTGTTTAAACATCCTTTCACAAATCTGATATAAAAATCGAACTACAATTCCAATGAAATTCCATGGCTTCTGGAATTCTTTTCACAAAAAGAAAGACAACATAAAAGAGAAATGCTTCCAAAGACAATTTCCGTTCACATTTTACGTGAATACACTATATACATGTCATTCAGAGGAGCGTACATATGAAAAAGAAAAGTAGTCGTTCCAAATACTGCTTTTAATACGCTGTGCTGGCGCTGGCGATCAAAAACGTACTTCAAAAAAGAGAGAAGATTTGACGAGATTAAAATCTTAAATTTGGCTACTGTAGTTTGCGATATGAAAAAGTCGCAGCAGCACAACTCACAGAAAAGAGATCTCATATATCTTCTTTTCTGTCGTGTTTTTTTTTGTTTGGAGAAAGCAAGGGGAACAAGATGAACAGGACAACTCCTATCTGAGGCAATAAATCTATCAATTATAAAAAGGGAGGAGCAAGATGTCGCGACTATCTATATTTTCTTTACAGCTGGCAGGCACTGCAGCTCAAATTTCCTAGAACAGATGTAATCAAGAAGAAAATTAAAAGTAATAAATAAAAAGATATGGAGCTTTCGTAACATGTTTGCAGAACTGAAAAATTGGAAATATCTTTAGAGAGTAGAAATAGGGTTTTATAGGTGACTGCTTATAACTAGAAGTTATCCAAAAATTATTCCAACTATTTTGAATTCTGATTTGAGAAATTATTGAAAAGAATATTGAATTTTTGGGTTTCCTACATCCGATGTATTAAACGAAACCCTTATAAGATCACTATGGTGTCCGTGTACGTGGAAAGTGAAAGTGGAATTGGTACTTGAAAAGTTAGCTGACCGCATCTCTGCACTTGGTGCGATATTTAACCATCATGTGGAGTCCCACGCGGAAATGTAATAACGCAATAAAACATGCGATAATACCGTGAGATTATAATGTAGCTGTGTGGACGAGCTTTTTGACAAAATTTCAAACGGAGCAGTATACAATAATTGTTTTATTGTCTGTCTCTTATTTAAATATTTTTTTAATACATTCGGTTGTTTGGATAAGGTGTCCGCAGCGATATCTCAAAAGACTTGTTTTCGGTAACCTTTAAATTAAACATTTATTTAAAACTTCAGGAGTTTCCGAATTATAGCAATATGAATGTTCAAGATTGCTGACATATAAGCAACGTTCAACAAATGTGGAATTAATATTAAAAATACAAAATAATAATAATTCTATAGTTGCTGGTAGTTCTGAAGTTGGTGCCAAAAGTTTTTCTATCTATTTATAACTGCACAACTTAGATACCAATAACAATAGAATTATGTAATATTATTTTGTTTTTATCATTCTCCAGCTAACAGAAGTCGGTCCTATTTTTTGTAAAACATATTTATTCTGTTCCTTTTCATGCTGATCGGCGTAGTCTATATATATATATATATATATAGATCCTTCAGAAGATTGAACGGATACAAATGAAAAAAAAAACGTGGAACCATTTATTGAGTTAATAAGTACTGGAATTCTGGAATTGACAACTCATAAGTGCAAGTTTGATATATTAGTCGACATTGTTAAACATTTTTGCAATAATAAGCTTTTCAATAAGGGAACTTATTTCTTAATATCCAGCTCTCAGAGTTATCGCCCTTTTTCTGTTCATATTGCACTTCAGTCCGTCCGTCGCAGCCACCATAAATCCTGCTGGTTGTTTCTGTTGAAGAGGGGGGTTAGGATGTGCGCGCCTCCCGGAACACTTTAATCCTGAATAATTATAAATAGGTGCTCTTGTCGCTCTCACTAAGATAATACAATGGGCTTGGCGCGTTGGCGCTAGAGCCATTACCGTTCTTAGGGCCATTCTGTCTCTCTATTATGCTTAAATTACCAGCCACTCGCGCAGATTCTGCATTGAACCCATTGAATGCTCAAAGAAGAATCGGAGATTTATTTGTAAAATTTATAGAAAGTCTTTAGCAATTAACGAGTAGGAATGTATCAATTGTTATAAATCTCTTATTAAAGTTTCTCGTTTTCGAAGATTCCTGTTTTGTAAATCTATGAAATACCAACGACAACATATTTCATTATTTCTGTTGTTTTTTTCATCGTTGGGACAAACACCAATGAGTGATGATTCATACAAGTGAGGTGAAAGGTGGAGAATAGCTGAGTTCAGGGCATGTTCCAACTGTCTGTGCATGACAGGGAAGATAATTCCAATTTCGTGGGCTTTCTTGCGAGAACTGCAAAATTTTCAGGTTCAGGTTGGTAGTCCAAAGACAAACCCTAGTGCGTACCGTGATAAGGCCGTTTGCAAGACCGGGTTCCAAGTTGTCTCCTTACTCCTTGGATAAGAGAAACGCGAAGCTTGCCTTAGGTGTTCGCGGACATGCGAGTAGAATACCTCAGTAAAAATTTGAATGTTGGCAGGACCAGTGTATGGAGATGCGTTGTAGAACAAAATATCCGCAATAACTGATTCCACATTGGGGATCCGGGCAAAATCTTTGCAGCTAGACCATTTTTCTTGGTTTGGTAGGGAGCTATGGGCACTCTAGACAGCAGGAATCAAAAGGGTAATAGGACTGAGGGAGATAATCCGGAAGGGGGTTGGACAACACCTTCTCAAGGGTTAAACAGGCCTGGCGAAACTAGACTTTGTAACATTTTAGGTTCATGAAATATAGATCTGGTTCCACAAGAGCTACTGATGACTTTTATTGATGGTCTTTAATTGTCGGATACCTTAAGACACAGATACCTATTATTTGAATATTCATGGTCGCTATTATTGTTCTCATAGAAGGATAGACATGTACAGTAGAGTATCGATTATCGGAAGTAATTGGGAAATATTGGTGTCCGGAAAACATATCTATTCGGACAATCGATGGATTGAATCACTTTTATGGGCAGCCTAGTAAAAAAAAATATGTATTCGGTTGACCGACGTTTTTTTTGTTTATCTGACAAAATTAACGTTTTTGTATGTGACGACAATACTAGGTAAACTTGGCTTACAGTCCCAGTATCCTAGTCTATTTCCACAATGTTCTCGAAGTGAACAAATAAAATGAAAAATGGCAAACGGTAGGTAGGTAAGTAGTTTCTAGATGGTTTTAAAGATGAGATGCACTCTATTCCAGACGGCGATGGCGGCGTTTTACGACGGCCAATAATGAGACAATGCATGTCGCGCTGGTACTCGCTACACAGAGATGACCGGCAAAACGTGACAACGACCAGTTCTGGCTCCAGGCCAAGCTGAACAGCCAGCACACCAACAATTTTCATTATATACATTATATACGGAACAGCTTGCTCAAAAATGGAACATGTAATAAACAAACAACAAAAGTAACGAAAGAGAGTGTCTCATACTTTTTGTAATCAATAGTAATTGATTTGATTCGCATGAAGCTTCTTCCATAACTGACAATTTAGCTTGATTTAGATTTTAGATATATAGGTATGTGTATGTACTTTTATACTCCATAGAACATCAAAATTTAACTCTAAACGTAAATAGATTTTAATCGTTAAAACAAACAGATAGTATGGC
Organism: Crioceris asparagi; assembly: GCA_958507055.1. Classification (NCBI taxonomy): domain Eukaryota; kingdom Metazoa; phylum Arthropoda; class Insecta; order Coleoptera; family Chrysomelidae; genus Crioceris; species Crioceris asparagi. Next base: position 34,319,827 of record OY293828.1, read on the forward strand.
TGAACTGATTTCATCGAGAATTTTAATAGTGTGACTTGAAATACTGAATTTTTGTTCTGTCTAATATAGGCAGTTTTTACTATCGGTTATAGTTTCAACTAGATCAGTCCGTAACTTCGTCCAAGCATTTTGTTTGTAGCCCTTCATCATCTTCTCAAAGGCGCATATTTGACAAAAAAACAGGGAACAAACTTATGCTTAAATGGAATTTCATATTTTCTAACTCTTTCTTCATAGTCCGGCTTTTCAGTTTGTCTTACGAAATAGGTAATTAAAAATAATCGTGTCTCGACATACTATCATCGCACCGGTCAATCGGATAATTTTCCTAATTCGTAGAGTTTTGAAGGAACGTGTTGATGGATTACATGTGTCCTTTTTACTTTCCTCCCGCTACACCAAGAAAGCTAGGTATAGAAAGTATTTTAGGTAGGTGATCGTGTTAAATTCCCGTTCAAAAAACATATTTTGAACCATTGGTCTATCTGTCTGTTTCAATGTTATCTTGGGAAAACTGCTATTCATATTCTGGCTAAAAGGTTTGTCATATGTTGAAATTATTGGCACTGTGAAAAAATGAATGTTCAAACGACTTGATGACACGATTTCTATATTCGAACTATATAGATAGTTAGGAAAGTCGTGTGAGTGGACACCCCAAAATTTTAGTTTTAATTTTTATTTTGTATGCTCAAGAATTATCTTCTCCTCCAACTAATAAAATGCTTCTTCCCCCACAAGCTCCTAACCCTTTCCTCTTGTCAGTTTATAAACGTCGCACTATTATAGATGGCTACCGGGATCGGATTAGCGTAGCAGTATATCTCTCTGCTGTTACGAGATATCCAGCATGATGATTTATTAATTTTGTTCCAATTTAAGCCGTTCAATGCTCATAACTCATCCAATAATACAACAACAACGCAGAGAGACATAACGAATTTCCGAAACACCTGTTTACACGCACGGTACACCGACTTTGTTTTACAATATAATATAATATATATATGGATAGTAGAGTAAGGACATAATTTATGCTTCATTTCTTGACTGACCTATGGAACCGTGTCGATCGTTTTTGGTCACGTTGAAATTTGGATAAACAGTAATTTTTTGGGGGCTTTGTGATTTATCGATTCGACGAATTGACAATGTCAAAACACTATATCATCATTATTATTAAACACGCTGTCTTTAAAACATTCAAGCACAATTTGCTTAACTTATACGCTATAGCGTCCTAAAGTCATTACTTGAAAATAGGTTCTGGTACATACATAATAATTTCAATTGTGATAAAATTTTGTACGTTGAAAATATTTTTGGTGTTTAATAATTTCTACGTCAATGCGTGGAAGAAGTAAAATTAGGATAAGTAGATGTCTTTACTACTATATAAAAATCTCATGTTTTACATACAATATATTTTCTTTTCTAATTTTCTAACTTATAACTTAAATCTGTACCTATACTAAGTGGCAATTTTTTCTTTTCGTGTTGTTGAGTAAGAGATAAATATTTTTTACAAAAAATTGGACCGACGTTATTAGTTGATGCACTGAAAAGTATAAAATAATATTACTTCTATTGGTGATGGTACTTGTAAAGTTGGTGCCAAAAGTTATCAATCTACCTGCACTGCACAACTTCAAAAGTACCATCACCAATAGAAGTAATATTATTTTATACTTTTCAGTGCATCAACTAATAACGTCGGTCCAATTTTTTGTAAAAAATATTTATTTCACACTTTTTAGTGTAACATTAGTCCCGAAAATCGTTGAACGTTCACTATACCATATCAATGAAGATAGTACTTATCCTATTACCCACGTATATTCCTTGCTTGTAGTTGTTATTATTGAGATATCAGAACATCGCTGCGGAAATACGCTTGAATATTTTAGTTGTTACCATTTTAACACCGATTTAACTCTAAAACCGTAACTCTAAGGAAAAAATTTTCATTATAAATGTTACTACAAATAATTATATCTTTCATGTAGTAGCGAAAAATTTTCAATTTTCGAAAGAAATTGTCCTCTCCACATAGCAAAAATACATGTTTAACATGCGTCTATCTCGAAAACCGTAACACTTTTGAAAAAATGTTCAATTTAAACGTTTCCGGATCTTTTTTTTTTCGATTTTTGAGAAAATTCGCCCCCACCACCCCTTCGGGGGCGGTTTTCGGAGGAAAGGAGATTTCGGATTTGCGTTTTTATGAATATGGGACCATTTCTCAATCCCTTTCTTTCAAATGAATCCAAAATCATCAAAATCGGAGCTCGTTTACTATATAAAAGGCGCGCACGAACAAAAAAAAAAAATAAAGCAGACAGTCAAATTGTATACCTCCTCCGTTCGGGGTTCGTCGGTCAAAAATAGATTGTGACAGACGGACAGACAAACATGGCATATCCTTATGTTTTCGTTTTTCTCTCGGTTGTAAAGAATCCTAAAAACAGTTAGTCTATTAAATTATACCTTCAGTACACCGAAACTTACCAACATTGTACCTATGGTAAACTTAGATAAATAGCCTTGGAATTCAGGAAAATTATTTAGAGTACCGAAAGCTTTAGTAAGAATGAAACTTTCTATGTCAATCTTATGTTTTTTTCTAATGTCTGTGCGTTTGATGATTTTTGCTTGCCTACCGCTACCCTTATTGTAAGGAAAGTATTGCAATCGTGTAAAATTTTCGGTGTCCGGTTTTTAACAGACGTTTACGTTTTGGAGGTCCCTGAATCCAACAATATTTTCAGCCATTGGTCTGTCTGAGGCAAGATGTACTTAATCTGTTATTGATAAAATTGTGTACATACTTTAGAAGGTAGTGCAATAATTCAGAGGTTGATTGAGGAAAAATCAACTTTTTTACGGCTTTTTTTTCAAACATACGTTTGTAGACCGTACGGATTATGCATCATTCGGATTCTTGTCGATATCATCATTTTTGTTCAAGACATGTGAAAGATATAAATTTTGACTTTTGTACCTACTAACAAATAATTCGTATGCACTATAAGGACCTTTAAACGTGAACATAGATAAACAACAGATAAACCAAAGACTAATGTAAATTCTTTGATAGAACAGAATTATTAGATATAAAAATCACAGAAGTTTTGGGTCGACTACTAGGTCTAATTATTAATTAATGCACATCGGTAATTATTTCAATATTTACAAATTAATATATTATTAAAACTGACATCTAAATATCTGTACTATATTTCGAGTATCAAACAATGTAAAATGTAAATTACAGTACAATTAGTAACAGATGAAATTTATCAATGTAACTAGTTAGTTCCCAGCTTCTTGGCTCGATGGCACAGAAACCGATTTTTGAAAAGCATAAAATGAAATTGCGTTATATTTGAACTAGATTCCATTTAATATTATTTGGAATATTTGTAAATGTTCCGTTATGTTGGTTCTCTCGATCAAGAGAAATTATTAAATTTAACTGTTTATTTCAGTATTTGAAATGATATGCCAAATGAATTATTAGTAGAATTTTGTATTTGAATAATGGATAAATTAATTACATAGCTCAATTTACCACAAAAATAATTTAAGAGAGATTAATATGGTAGATTATAAATATTGGGTCATGTTCGGATGAATGCGATCTTTCATGGTAATGTTCGCAATTCAGTTCCATTCCAAGTGAATTAATGGCGAAATTTCTATGAAAAATTAACAATTTTAATTGATGGAATAATGTCGAAATATGTATTTTAACATGGAATAGTGATTAAGTTTATTCATGAGATTTAAATGCATATTTTGATAATATTTTTTATTTAATTGAAATAGCTAGATATACATTATTTTTTGTACTCTTTCGAGTGATGATTTTCAAGAATAGAGACTAAGATAGACACGTCAAATTTTTATTTACCCTGATTCTCAATAATTCTTTAAATTAATCCAAAAATTAATTAGAAAACTGCACTTACAGACAACAGTTAATCGGGCATTGGCACGAATAGCCTTATGTGCTCTAGAAGGTCCAACTTGGCACTGATACTCGGCATCGTCAACTAATGAGGCATTGCTTACTCGAAGATTATAGACGCCATGGCGTCGATCACCAATGACCGAGTACCTGGGAAATCCTGGGATGACAGACGAAAAACCTAGAACGAAAGTAAACAAATAATTAATAATAGAGAATTATTAAAATATAGAAAGGAGCAAATATAAAAATTTCACAAAAATTAGAAATAATTTAAAAAAACGCTCGGACCTGTCGTTTTTATTTTTTGATTTTAATTTTTACAGGAATAACAGATATATAAAGGATAATGCAAAAGCAAAAGACGATGTCAGAGGTTTCATTTTCAAATAATAATCTTAATTTTTATTTCATATTTGAATTCTCCATCATATTCTACGTTTATTGGATACTAGCAAATGCCCGTGATTTCCCACGCGGGAATCCCAAACAAATTACATCCCAAAAAACTCAATAACGACACCCACATCGATTTTTAGATATAATGTTCCATAAGACACATCTATAACATATTTCAGGTGGATACATCCTGTAGTTTGTTCTTTGATAGACCCAAAGGAACCTAACAGTTAAATAACTATATGTTAATCCAGGTAAAAAACTGTCTGTGTGTCAAATTTCATCCAAATCCATTCAGCTGTTTTTGGGTAAAAACCATACAAACTTGGGTCCGTCAAGCCACACCCCCGATAAAACGAATATAAATTTTTTTATTGCAAAATTATGTGCAAATTACGGCCACAAAAAAATAATTTTGTGCACAATTCCTTGACAATTTTTTCGTAATTTTACCGGTTTCTGTTGCCGAAATTTGAAAATCCATTGCACCATAATTATGTGCAAATTATGTGCTCTCCAATGACCTACAGAACAACTATGCAACTCTAAGCATACACCTTCTTTTTTTATTTATTAAAGAGGGTGTGGCTTGACGTCAAGCTACACCCCCGCACCAATTCCTGTTGCCAAAATTTAAAAATCGATCATACTATAATAATGTGCAAATTACGGCCACAAAAATTAAATTTTGTACTCCATCCCTTAATTTTTTTTTCAAATTACAAAGTGGTGTGTAAAACGAATATAAAAATTATTTATTGCAAAATTATGTTCAAGTTCTGTGCGAATTACGGCCATAAAAAATAATTTTGTGCACAATTCCTTGACCATTTTTTCTTGATTTGAAAAAAGCGGGTGCAACTTGACGTCCAGCTGCATCCCGCACTGATTTCCGTTGCAAAAATTTGAAAATCGATTACACCATATTTATGTGCTCTCCAATGACCTACAGAACAACTATTATACTCTAAGCATATACCTTATTTTTTTATTTATTAAAGGGGGTGTGGCTTTACGTCAAGCCACACCCCCTATAATCAATTAAAAAAAGAAGGTGTATGCTTAGAGTAGCATAGTTATTCTGTAGGTCATTGGAGAGCACATAATTTGCACATAATTATGGTGTAATCGATTTTCAAATTTTGGCAACAGAAACCAGTGCGAGGGTGCAGCTTGACGTCAAGCTGCACCCCCTTTTTTCAAATTACGAAAAAATGGTCAAGGAATTGTGCACAAAATTATTTTTGTGTGGCTGTAATTTACACATAATTTTGCAATAAAAAAAAATTATATTTGTTTTATAACTTGACGGACCCTACAAACTTTCATATTTTACCTATAATATGTATAGGAATAAATGTTCCGATTCGGTCAGAGTTATACAGTGTACAGTGTATCCCATATTTTGGCCCAAATCAGAGATATTTTGGTTATTATTTGAGCTACAGAGTATATAAGGATTTCCGCTTAATGCTCAATCCGATTGATTAGAAAAATACAGCATTAGCCACCTAGACAAATATCATGATTTCAAGGTAGTTGCCGTTCTTCATTTTACTGCAGAGTGACTTTCTGTATCTGAAAATCAATCCTTAGTTTGAACGTATCGATATTTAGCCTAGCACTGCCGGTGGATATCTAATGTCGACAAAGTTTTTCAGCATTCAGAGAAATACTATCTAGAAAATCATAAAAATATGATCCTATTTACATTTTCTCTTTACATTTTAGCACCTGAAAATACATAAAAGAATTCTATTATTTTTAATTTACACCTTGTCATTTAACTTGTTAGGTATTCTTTATACCACCATTTTCGATTGTTGTATATAACAAGATTTATGTTGAGGTCAGTTTTCAAAGCTTGCTATGTCAAAAACAGCTATATTTTAACACATATTGCTCAATAATCATTGACAAGTTCTTTCAAAGCAGTGAAGATGACAAATTCAACAAATAACCATAAGGAATAACAAAGTTACAGGGAGTAATTTAAGAACAAAACAGAATAGAACTTTTTCTTGCATTGTTCAACTAGGTATTCATATTCTTATATACTTTTTTTTGAAAAACCTTAGATAATTTTGGAAAATAAAACTTATTGTCAAAGAGAATTATTGTAATCGTAAACTGAATTTGCGGCTGTCGGTTAAACATAGACATCACATATCCAACCGATACGTCTTTTGTCTACCTGAGATATAATGCAATATACTGCAAACGTTTTATGTTCTCCGGTTACTGCATCTCGTATATAAAAATATGCTTCAAAATCAAGTGATGGTGGCGCTCCCGTTACGGTGGTTAAGGAAGCTGCATTGGTTTTCGCCTCAAATCACCCTTCTATGATGGAGTATCTATCTCTATCTTCTTTTGTGTTCTTGAGTTTCTCTCAGAATTGTGAACAACTTTGACTATTTAAGCTACTTTATAGCGCGGATATTTACCAAGGGTATTTACATTCATGTTTCTTGAAATATGAAATAAAAGCTAGACATTTTTATAGTTTCACTGGTGCAGTTTCTAATACCGGGATCAATGCTGACCAAAAGTGATACCTAAGTATCGTATAAAAACAATTTTAGACCTTTCTAGGTTAGGTTTTTCAATTTTATTGGATTGCCTTTTCAATTTTCAGAAAATTTCAAAGAATGTATTTATTTATTGCGAATGTGAATACAGTACATCGCTCAGCAATGCTCTTTAAGGTGACGAACTCCTCTTTTCAAGACGGAAGTTAAAAAAAATGATAAGACATAAGAAATATATATTTTCTGTCTAGATGCTTTTTGGCTTAGGATAAGAGCTCTGTACGCTTTAAGGCGGCGGCAACCTTTCGGCCAAATGGCCAATCTGTCGGGTCAAGTGCAATAGAGCGAAGACGGCTCTACGCTTTAGGTAAGCCACTAACTAGCCTCTTATTAGCGCCACTCTAATCTCCAGCTCCGAATTCCATTAGCCAACCTCATCCCTCTCCTGCACTCCTTACTTACAACTGCCTCCACAGGGAACGGAGACGGCTGCTGCTACTGCTGTTTCGCTAAAGTTCTTATTCGAATTAATGAGTATCTGGTCGACAGGGCCCAAGCGAAAATTTAAACATATATATACCGGAAAAGCTAGAGATTCCGTGGATAGATCCTTCAGAAACAAAAACTATAAATTCAAAATAAGGCCCTCCTTGGACATTGGGAGTTAATGTACGAAATATAAATATTTTTACAAAAAATTGGACTGACCTTATTAGTCGGTGCACCGTAAAATACAAAATAATATAAATTCTATTGGTGTTGGTTTGAAGTTGCAGTTAGATTGAAAACTTTTGGCACCAACTTCACAAACACAATAGAATTAATATTATTTTGTAATTTTCAGTACACCAAATAATAACGTCCGTCCAATTTTGTTTTATATTTATTTTACAATTTTGAGTGTAACATTAGTCACGCAAATCGTTGAACGTTCACTAATACTATTACCCATGTATATTCTTTGCTTGTACTTGTTATTATTCAGAAATCTAAAAACATCGTCTCGGAAATACGCATGAAAAAAATGTTTGATATAAATGTTGCTACGAATAATCTGGTCTTTAATTTGGTTGCCTCAGATTTTCAATTTTCGAAAGAAATTGCCACCTCCACATAACGAAATACACATATTTAAGATTTTAACATCGCTGTAACTCGAACACCGTAAAACTCTTTAAAAAATGTGCAATTTAAACGTTTCCGAGTATTGTCCTATCTTTGATTCTGTCTCTACCTCCATCGAGGTCGCTTTTGGAGGGAAGGTTCAGATTTGAGTTTTTAAGAATATGGGACCATTTCTCAAGTCACCTCTTCCAAATGAAACAAAAATCATCAACATCGGAGTATGTATACAGCGCGCACAAACAAAAAAACAACAAAAAAGCAGGCAGTCCAATTGTATACCTCCTCTGTTTGGGTTTGTCAATGTTCCTAGACTTTCTTCATGTCTGAAAAATTTTACGTCCTGGAGTTCATTTTCGGTTTCACTAATGAAGGCATTTTTTGGTATTGAAATTAGTGTTGCTTCTTAAAATAAACATTTCTGTAGCTAAATCAGATCCTTTGTACAAAACCAGATTTTTGAGAATCTATCTCTGGAACAGAATCAAGATCGTCTGACAAAAAGATCAATTTTTATGTATTTCTTAATGCTCTAGTCATTCTGAAGTGCTGTTATGACAAGTATAGCTCCCATTGGAATTGTTTGAGTTTATATTACAGCCAAAGCACCATTACAGGAGATACTATACTTCAGTTGAGAGCCACAAGGAGAAAAGCTGTTGGAAAATGGATCAAAATAGGTGAGTCCTCATGATTTTTTGTCAAATAGTTTATATAGCCCGATATAGCCCAAATATATTCAACTAGTATAATATTGCTTTCGTGCAGTCACGCTTTAACGCGAATGAATTATAGTAAACAAACGAGTACGTTTCTCTGACAAACGAGCGGCCATTTCACGGCCCACTTCCCAGCATTATATTTACTATCTCATCAATGACAAATAATAGGTAAATGGCTTTGTTCCAACAGTAAATCCAGAACTGATTTTCAACAGTTTTCAAATCTTCCTCAATGCGCATGTATATCAGATAATTGTGCATCTAACGAATCTTGAAAGTATTTGGAACAGATGATAAAATACAAGAATTTGTACGTAACTTTATGTAATATACTACTGTAATGGTAAGAGAAGCTAATATATGCACTTTTAAATTAAGCAAATTTTATGTATTTCCCAGAAATAGAATCGTTTCATTCGTTACATTACTAATAAGTAATAGACCAATGCATCCATAGAAAATGCTCAATAAGAAAGGTAAAAGAGTTGTCATAGTTATATTAATGGGTCTCAAAAATCCAAATAGAAATTATTTCTGTTATTATTAACTCAATCACTTTTTTGGCTTAGAATCAAATACTTCTTATTTGTCTATGGACTAAGTGCATCGAAGAAAAAGAGGTTCCCTCTGACCACTTAAAGCATGTCCCTAACGAATAGTCAGAAGAAAATCCACAAACCGATCAGATAGTTTGTAAACTGTCACAAAGTTTAGATGGTACAGAAAACTTGCAGTTGACTAATCGTCAGACGCTTGGGTTGGAACGCGTTTGGCCACTGCGCAAAATCCTTATTGTAGGAAACTGTTTCTTTCCAATGGGTCTCGGAACGAAACCAATGTTGGAAACGCGAGAGACTAGCAAGCACATAAAATGGTAAGTATGAAATGAAAACTGTAGATCGCCTTTTTGACCGACGAACCCCGAACGGAGGAGGTATACAATTCCACTGTCTGCTTTTTTTTGGTTCGTTCGCGAATTTTATATAGTAATCGTACTCTGATTTTCAAGATTTTTGATTCATTTGAAAGAGGAGGCTTCACTCCAAAAATCGCCCCCGAAGGGGTGTAGGGGGCAAATTTTCTCGAAAATCGAAAATCTGAGTTGGTATACTTAATTAAAGATAGGACAATATCCGGAAACGTTTAAACATTTTTTCAAAAGAGTTACGGTTTTCGAGTAAGATGCATGTTAAATTCTCAAATATGTACATTTTTGTTACGTGGAGAGGACGATTTCTTTCAAAAATTTAAAATTTGTGGACACTACATGAAAGACAATAGTATTTGTAACAACATCTATAAAGAACATTTTTTCCTTAGAGTTACGGTTTTTGAGTAAAATCGGTGTTAAAATGGTAACAACTAAAATATTCAAGCGTATTTCCTGAGGTATTTCCGGAGCGATGTTCTGAGATCTCAACATATAGTAATAACAAAGACAAGCATAGAATATACTTGGGTTATAGGATATTAGTGGTATTAGCGACGTTCAACGATTTTCGTGACTAATATCACACTCAAAAGTTTAAAATAAATATTTTTTACAAAAAATTGGACCGACGTTATTAGTTGGTGCACTGAAAAGTACGAAATAATATTAATTCTATTGGTGCTGGTGCTTGTGAAGTTTGTGCCAAAAGTTATCAATCCAACTGCAACTGCACAACTTCAAAAGTACCAGCACCAATAGAATTAATATTATTTCGTACTTTTCAGTGCACCAACTAATAACGTCGGTCCAATTTTTGTAAAAAATATTTTTGTCTGATTAATGTTTTTGCTTGCGATATACATACATAGTTCTAATCAATCTGAATGTAATAAAAAGTGACAAATTACTATAGGTGAACAGGCGGCGGGCACGAAGCTTTCAGACGAATTTTTTCTACGTTTCAATTAAACCATTCCATTTCAAAAAACCAGGAATATTGTGAAGAAAATGAAAAATGATTACTTAATATTGGAAAAAGTTATCTATCCACATTTATCGGAAGAAGTAATACAATCATATCTGCTACAGAGAACTTACATAATTAAGAATCAAATATTTCAATACAAAACAAATGTTTCCTGCAGGAATGAAACGCAATTACGTAACAAGTGTTCAAGGAGAAACAAAATTATTAAAAAAAAAAATAGGTACCGACGTTATCAGTTGGTGCACTGAAATGTACAAAATAATATTAAATCTATTATTGGTGCTGATACTTTTGAAGTTGTGCAGTTGCAGTTAGATTGAAAACTTTTGGCACCAACTTCACAACTATCTACCAGCACCAATAATTAATATTATTTTATACATTTTTCGATTGAGTGTTCATCCTATTGTCGAAGCGTTCTGGATGATGGAATGGATTGATCATAAAGTTGGTAGTGTGATACTTCATCCGATTATAATATTATACGATTTTGTAACCACAAGTAGGTTCATGTTTTTAAGCGAAAGAATACCCAAATTCTTTTTATTATTCTATGTTCAAATAATTATTTGTGTGTTGTTGCGTTTAGGAATTATTGATTACTTAATATTCTCTTATCATATATCCCATAAGAATTGGTATTTAACAAAAAAAAAACACTTCGTGAAAGTGAGGGAAATCAAAGTCCATAAAATACCAACAATTTCTGAAAAATCTCAACCAATTTGACGGTATTTTTGGGGGAAATAAAGCATTGAAACATTTGATCGCTTCATAATGTACAATCACGATAAAATCAACTGACAAAAAATAATTCCTCGATAACTACATGGTTACCTGTTGGTATAATATATAAATATATAAGTATATAATCTTTAGTATAAGTATGTATATACTAAAGTGAATTAATTATCCCACTCGAGATACCCAATATAAAAAAGAAAGCATTTAGAATTTAACCTATTAAAGGGTTGCCTGAAAGCACTTTGTCCCATAAATTGTTACCCTAGCAAATAGAGACTCTTTGTCTTTATTTATAGCAAATTTACTTGAATAAGTACAACTTAATAAGAATGTAAATCGACGAAAAGTTCTTTGTTCTCGAGATCAAAATTGTATCTTGAATAATTACGTCAGATTACAATTTACCTCTCGATACTCAGATTTGTGCAGAATAACACAAAATATATGCAAAGCTTATTTCCATATAAACAAAATTACCTTCATTCTAAATTTTTTTCTACTTGCAGCTAATTTACGCTCAGTTTAGTTTTCCTCCCTGACACGTTACAAAATATCAAATCTGGTTGGCCACCTAAGTTACAGACATGCATAATTCTTGTTTTGTTATTCATAAACCAGATGATCCACTGATTGAAAACAGATCTTGAATAATTTGAATAACCATAACATCTACATCTACATCTATAGTTTTAGGAAATAGGTATCCTTAGAAACTTTGGGCAGTGCCTGTCGATGACGCTATTGAACTTAATATAAAGGACGATCCGCACGCTTATTATGTAAACTTAGGCGACATAGTTCGTTACTGATCTAGAATTGAATTTAGACTTAAGGATAAGGCTCTATTTGAGCCACTTGCGGCATCGGTATAATTATCAAGTAATATTTTTCCATCATCAACGAACAGTGAACTAAACCCATTAACATAATGGGTGTTCAAGCAGTAGTTTGGACCAGTTTCAAACTGTTCCAACTGAGTTCTGTGATTGTGAAGCATGCGCATTCTAATTTCCGTCTTCTTAAAACTGAAAGGCGCATGCTTCTGACGGTTTGAGTTTGATTTCAACTGCTGCTCGGGCACCGCGGACCGCGCATTCCATATCTCGCTAATAAGTGTAAAATAACCAAAGAACAATGACAACAGACAATTTTATGACCAGAATGACATCAACTTCAAGAAAATCAATTTTCAATTGTATTTCATTTTGAAAATTCGTAACTCGTAGTTCGTAAAAAAAGCAATTTATTGAGTGAAATACTCAATTTATTGTAAGAAACAATTTAAAAATCGAGGCTTACCTAGTGCGAAGCCGTCTTTGGTCCATTGAACAGCACCCGCTAAATTGGCCACCTCGCACTCCAACATAGCCTCGCCACCTTCGTGGACTTTCACGTCCCTGGGAAGTACCCGAAAGTACTGTTGTTGCCCCCTGACGGTGGATAGGAGAACTACGGCCACAAGATATACTGCAAAGAAAAAATAAATATTAATGCAAATACTTCTAAGCCCAGGCATTAAATTAACTGTAGTTAATTGTAGAACTCTTGAAGGGAGAAAAGATAAAAAATGCATAAAAATTCCAGCACATTTGGCAAAGAAATGAAGACCTACTCCATCGTGGTAACCAAAATACATTTTAATGTTGGCTTTTTTGCATCCACAAAACATTTCTAGCAGCTTAATTTTCCCTATAGCAAATTGCATTAAGAAGGGCAATTTGAATTCAAATCTTTTGTATATATTATAAGGTGATGTTTTATAACGGCGTGTTTCGAGATTTTTTTGTCTCATGAGTAATTATAAGCAGCTTCCTCGCTTGTGCACGACCGTAATCCACATTTACATCTTCCCGTTCTGTTTGAACAGGTGTACAACATTGCAGCCATTATACCTACTTTAGTTGCTGTTGTTTTGTTTATTTTTTTACATCCCACTAGAACGTGTAGAAATTAAGTAAATGGTTGATGAGGCATCGCATCCAAAGTGACCTGTTAAATCCTCAGTCTTTCTGTATGTTATTGCCAATGTAAACTAGTAAATGTGACATAAGGTGTGTTTTTAAATTAAATCCAATAAACTGCCCAATATAGAGGGAAGTCATTAACCAACAGCATACTATTTTTGACCGATGAACCCCGAACGGAGGAGGTATACAATTCGACTGTCTGTTTTTTTTTGGTTCGTGCGCGCGTTATGCTATAGAAGACGTTCTCCGATTTTGATAATTTTTGATTTATTGAAAGAGGAGACTTGAGAAATGGTCCCATATTCATAATATGCGTATTTCCGTGACGATGTTCTTAGGTTTCTGAATAATAGCAAATACAAGCAAAGCATACATGGATAATGGTGAACGTTCAACGATTTTCATGACAAATGTAACACTCAAAAGTGTGAAATAAATATTTTTTACAAAAAACTGGAACGACTTTATCAGTTGGTGCAATAGTACAAAATAATATTAATTCTGTTTTCAATCTAACTGCAACTGCACAACTTCAAGAGTACCAGCACCAGTAGAATTAATATTATTTTGTAATTTTGTATTGTATTGTACTTGTAATTTTCTGTGCACCAACTGATAACGTTGGTCCAATTTTTTGTAAAATTTTTTATGGTGTTATACTGATAAATTCAATAAGATAAAAACTCAACTAAAATGTCTCCCCGTCTGGGGCATATACGGTGATATCCCCACCGGCTTGAGATGGACGATCAAGAAAATCATCCGAAATCTATATAACACCAAACCTTCTTGCATTAATTCAGTATCAGAGTCGAGATACCATCATACTATAACAATATACCAAGTCGTTTCATCTTAAATAACTTTCTTGTGCGCGAAATTACTCCTGCAGAATTCGCACTTACATCGAGAAACTTTTCGCATTAGCGCAGCAAGTAGTGTAGTAGTATGGTTGGTTTCTTGTTTGCCTACCATGGTATCTGTATAATTTGGAGAATGATAAATTCATTGCTTCTTTACTTGGCGTAGGGAGAGTGACATAGGTAAGGGTAGGGGGTGTTACATTGGACTGCGGATAATTTTCGTTTTATAAACGTTAAGTTTGTTATGAGTGAGCGAAATATTTGTAATACCTATGTAAAGAAGAGAGGATGAATGAATGTAATTTTTGGTGTTGTTTCTCGTTCTTGCGAAGTATGCTCTCATTTTAGGATGAATGTCTCTGTGAAAATGATGTCTCTTGATTAATGCGCCAGGAGGCAGGAGAGGCAGTTTCAGAAGCAAGAAAATGAAGGTAATGAAAATGATTAGATGATCCGTCGGGCTTTTCCAGAGGTGCGCTTATTGCTAATAATTATAAATGAATCATTTCGAACCAAACTATTAAAAAAATAGATCCAATTTTATGGTAGACTATTCAAATTATCTATTAATTACTAATCCCGCGGTGAATGTGGGAATCCAAAACCAGGTATGTAATCAATTGAGAACAAATTTTGCAGACTGTGTAAAGTACACTCACTCTAGGACAGATGTCAAAAGACAAAGAGTTTTAGAATTGTTCCACTTTTGCCATGGCAATAAAAAAAGTACTCTTTCGCCACGCAATAATTTTGTAGAATGAATTTTGGCAAGAAGGCGGTTTTCTGAGAAAGGAGTTTTTGTATTTGATTTGTTTTTAATATGGGACCATTTCTCAAAATTCCTCATTCAAATAAAAAAAAATCATCAAAACCGGAGCTCGTTTACTAGTCGCAAGAAGCGAACGAACAAAATATTATCAGGCAAAACGCTAATAAAACTGGCAAATTTTGATTTCGTGGCGAAACAGAACACGGTCCCACGACAATACCGATTTTTCATGCGTTAATAACAATTTTTATGTATACGGGAGGTGAAGTGATTTCGAAATGAAGTTTCTCTGGTACTTCCATTATCTCCATTATCTTCCAATAAATATTACTTATTAGTGAGTTACTGAGGTTATTTCTCTACAATCTACATAGTATAAAACTAAGTCCGCCGTCTGTATGCTTATATCATTTAAAATAATATGCAACTGCTTTTAATACGGATTTCATCAATAAACAGAGTGATTCAAGAGAAGTGTTTATATGTATAATAAATAGGTACATACATGTTATAATAGAGAAAAGCAAACTATATGAAATAATTGTAATGTGATGTAAAAAACATATTTGTGTGCGCTTACATTGCAAACGTTGGCTAAACCTTACGAGATCGATCACTACTGAGTTGAATACTTAAAGAGATTTACAAAAAGCTCGCGATGGTAATGTCTATCTTGTAAGGTTGGCTCACAATAACCATTTTAGTGAGAAGCAGGAGCGGATCTCTAGTCTACAATCATTTTATCAAAAAAAAAACTGACACTTGAAATCAAAATTTAGTACATATGCGCTGGATTTCTCACGGCTTCCTAGATTAGTCATTTATGTTCAACTCTCGTTATTTTGAAATTATTTGGTTAATGAATGAATGAAACCGAGATAGTTCATAGATTCAGACATTCTAACCCCTAACAAGAAACTGCTTTGCAGATTCTGATTAAAATCTAATTAAGTAACCCATTGTTGTATAATTATGCATAGAATTAAACTAAATTGACGTCAATATTATTTTTGATTCTCGAGATATTCGAGTATATAATTCGCCATATCTGAACATAATATGTTCGTATTTTATACATAAATTACTTCAGGGAGCTTGAAAAGTAATATGTCAAAATTAGATCTTTTGAAAATCGGACACAATACAATAATGGGAAGATGGAAATGATGTCTTATTGTAGGTACTTATTTATATCAACTTTGCTGGTCCTCTACTAACAACGCTTTTAGATATATATACAGGGAATCCCCGAAGTAAGTGACATTTAAGACTTATTTTTGTTCAAACTAACCGCCATTCAAATATATATCTCTCATTACTTCACCCTGTATAGTTAGGTATATATACTTGATGATATAACTCTAATATTTAAAATAATCCAATGAAAACAATATTTTTCCAGCGGCCTCCAAATATCTTAAATTCGCTTAAATGGGCAAACTAAATGGGTGTAATAATACCTCGATAACTAATAATAAAGAGGCGGTTTTCTGTGTTGTGGCCGGAAAACACTATTTATTATACATAATACACAAAGATCACAAGTGCGACATTACAACTTCAAAAGGGCTCACTGACACGTCTTCCTTCGCTCTAACGGCAAAAATTGAGTTATATTATGAGAAAAAAGGAGGAGATTAGGAGATAGCTGTGCAAGCTGGATCCGTTTAAGCTGAACGATGGGCCAGCTTTGGATTAATTTGTGGAGTCGAGCAGAAAATTTGTTGACTGGGGAACGGTATTATTGTGTGTGTGGATCGTAAAAGTTTTGTTTTATATTTGTATCTTGTTATATTTTTGTATTTTTGTTTGTAACATCTTGATTATAAAGTGGTTGAATATTTTCTAACATTAACTCTACAATAAATAATAGGAACACATGAAGGTTTGATCAAAATTGGAAAAAACTAGTGCTTTGAAATGGAATTATAAGAAAATAATTCAGCCTTTCTTGACTGACGAACCCAAAAGGAGGATGTATACAATTCGACTGTGTACTTTTGGTTTGTGCGCGCGCTGTATATAGTAAACGTACTCCGATTATGATGATTTTTGATTCATTTTAAAGAGGAGAATTGAGAAATGGTCTCATATTAATAAAAACTCAAATCCGACATGTCTTTCCCTTCGAAAATCGCCAACGAAGGGGTGGAGGGTGCAGTTTTTCTCGAAAATCAAAAATCAGGGACGGTAGAATTAAAGATAAGAAAATATCCGGCAAAGTTTAAATTTTTCAAAAGAGCTACGGTTTTCGAATTTCAGCGATATGTGTATTTTCGCTATACGGAAGGGACAATGTGTTTCAAAATTTGAAAATCTGAGGAAGCCAAATCAAAGATCTGATTATTTGTAGCAATATTTAGATTGAACATTTTTTTCCATACGAATTTCGTGACAAATGTTACACTCAAAAGTGTGAAATAAATATTTTTTTAATAAATTGGACCGACGTTACTAGTTGGTGCACTGAAAAATACAAAATATTATTAATTCTATTGGTGCTGGTACTTGTGCTGCAGTACTGTACAACTTCAAAAGTACCAGCATCAATAGAATTAATATTTCTTTGTATTTTTCAGAGCACCAACTAATAACGGTGGTCCAATTTTTTGTAAAAAATATTTTTGTAGAAAAACTTATTAAGCGAGCGATGGGAATCTCGAGAGCGGCCGCTGACAAAGAGTGTGACGCATGTGTTTACTAGGATGCCGACAAAGGATTTCGAGAAGAGTCCTGATTCGTTCTGATAGAAGGCTTTCGTTTTAGAGGATAAACATTATCTTCGACTATGACTTAGGATATAAAAGCTATTGTTATTGGAAGTTCGTCAAACTAGAAGTTGCTCGGTACTAATAAGATTTTACTTGCTAAACATTCATAGATACTGTATTAAGTCTAATTTCACTTCTGGAAGGCAATAAGAATATATATAAGAATAGTGACAGTAGTCCAATAATAAAAATTATTTCAAACATTTTCAAGTAAGTACTTAAGTGTTCACTTTTTACAAAACTAAGCCAATCGCCTTCCTTCGGTAGGTGACGAGGTAGGTAAGGATTCCAAATGATACCCAAGCTGTAAACATATATACATATAAAGGGTTCACAGGGCAAATTCATAAACCGATCAATAAGTTCAGATTTAAAATACAGTCGATAAGTGGCTGCTCAGGTTTCAGAGAAAGTTCCCCAGTTGTTGTCACTTTTTTCACCCGTGCTCCACTTGATGTGCCCTTTCAAATTCTCTGGGATATAAAATTGGGGTTGGTTAGATTGTGACCACTTGAGCGCTACAGTACTAATCGTCGGTTTAACAAGTATTTAAATGGAATTCACAACACTCTGTATATCAGAATTATGTTTTTTTTACTGGGGGACGAACTGTTGTGCTACAGACTGATTTATTTCGGTAATCTTCTCAACAACGTATTCGGAATAATACATTTGCGTACATAAATTCATCTGAAGTGATTCGAGTTAGAACAGGGTCGATTTCGAAAGATTTATTTTAATATGGTAGGTAATTTAGATTTATAGGATTTATGGTTCAAGTGTTTGTACTTTGTACCTAGTTGAACTATTTTGAGATCTCAGAGTTGATTTTATAATAATGTCACCTAGATATGGTGTCAAAGAGTGATTGAGTTTGTTACGTAGCTTCATATATATATATATATATATATATATATATATATATATATATATATATATATATATATATCAAATTATGTAAACATATCTAAGTTATAAAATTTCTTGATTGTATAAATACACCATATAAGTGCAAAATTTATATTATTGGAATAGAAAAAGTGATTTAGAAGGTTACTATGTTAATTTTGCATCAGCAGCTTCATTCAAGTTATGTACATCACAAAGAGAGAACTCCGTGAGCTAGTCAACATATTCCCTAGGGAGTGTTGGCAATGGTAAATTCGACAAACAACACAAACAGTGGAAAACTTACCCTCACTGGAATTCATAGAGCTGTTAAGTGTAGCATTTTACTAGCCAGGCGACCAGTTGGGGGTTTAGGAGACAATATAAGAATAAATATGGGCACACTCCCTATTATATCTTGCTTTTCCGCCTCTGGTCGATGCGAAGAATTTCCGTGAGTAAAAAGAAAAAGGACGAGAAGTCTGAGCGTTGTCGTTGCCGATATCACACAAGTCCTGTGTTCCCCATTGAGAGAAAAAAAAGTATTATTCTGAATTTAACGAGGGTCGAAGCGGAGATTCGGTTTCCAATAAGCCATATAATAGTGTTCATAAAGGCCACATTCTGGGACATATCAGAGCTCTTCTATTCCCGAATAAAATTGGAGATCAGCAAGGTATAGTATTGGTAATCATATTGCCATCCTTTGAAATAATTATAATTGAATGTGAAAACGGAAAAACAAGTTTTTTTCGGTTTTGAAAATTTCAAAGATAAGAAGACAGCAAGAAGGGGACCACTGTAGTTTCGGACAAATTTAAATTCACGTCTTTTTCTTCAGGATACGGTATCAACAAAATATAATATTATTTATTTTTAAAAACAACAGTTTTTTTATATGTAAGTATATATGGATTTTTTCAATCTGGCAGGTATTTATTTCTAATTTCAAATATTCTCATAGAGACCTTTTCCATTCAGTTATGTATGAATATAATAAATAGGTCTTTCTTGTTTAAAGTTTGTACAAAGCATTTAGGTATGCTTTACCATGATTCCCGTACATCTCTTATTGCCATAGACTTATAAAATGAGTATATTTAATACCGCATATAGTTTGTGTTCCTTCCATTTAACGGATGCCAATTAAATTTAACAAAATATTTCTACAAACGTAAGGAATAAGTATGCATGCAAAATGTGTAAATGGTGCTACATAGACAAAACGATGAGTGATGAGTGTGAAATGGCTCATCGACATTTTATATTTTAATCCATTTCGCTGGTGTACCAGGAGTCACTCATGATACAAAGAAATAGGAGTATCATGGGAGCCACTCGCAATTTGTGCATTTGTGGTATTGGAATCAATACACGTATGTATGTATATATGTGAATTATATATATTGTAGGTACAAGTGAAAACGGCGCTGAAACTATGTCAGTGATTGGGAGGATTAGAACAGTTCGATGGGCCGTAATTTGAATCACAACACGAGATGGTAACACGATCCGGTGGGCGAAATAAATTTATCTGGATAAAATATATGTACATATAGATACGACCAATGTTTTGTTTTGCTTTTGATGATGGTGGTCTCTATTTGTGTTTGTGTGTGATCTCTGACATTTTTCACATTATATAACAAATTTTGAAAAACTTATTGATCATCCGCACGAATTCACAAGATTAATTAATAGATGAAATAATAATAATTATTAATAATAAATGATTGATTTCTACAAATTGTGACATGACTTTTGGATAGTTCGAAAAAAATCTTTATAATCAAACATTCTTTACTTTTTCGCAAACTAAAATCTCAGAGAAAACGCTTTAGTTTTTTTCGTTGTTCGCTCTAAGAATGCTCAGTGTCTTAGCCCAGTTAAGTATTTAGGTAGCTCCGATGCCAAAATAAATTTTACAAGAATTTTCTCAAAGGTTTAATCAATTTATAAGACTTGATCGAATCGGTTGTTTCAATATGCTGACTGTCTCACTTGTAAGAAAGTAGTGATAAGAAACTCATAAAATAATAATCTAGGATACAATATGTATCATGATTCTGTTATTTTCATTCGTTTTCTTTAAATTTGAGGTGCCAACTTCATAGAGCTGTACAGTGATTTAAAGGTGACTACATTAAGTATTTTCTAAGTTGTTGGGTGACAAACACAGCTACAATTACCATCAGATTGTTCTATATCAGTTTGAATAATTGATAAACTAATTTGTTCGGAACAAAACTTTTTGATCGTTGAAAACTGAAGTAATAGTGGCATTTCCTTATAAACCTCAATAAATATGGACGCGCCTTCGAACCTATTTTCCACGACAATCTATACGGCTTATATATAAATACATCCATCTTCAAATATTTTCCTCCTTCACTCCACACAAAAAGGATTTCTCTACAGACTCGATCGAAGAATCTGCAAAGGAAATATAAGTTACCGGGGTGGATCTCTCTGCTCCTTGATGTTTTTCTCTTCGGCGGACACAGTCTCTTTGCCGAGCAACAGCAACTCACTTTTCAGTTCAAAAGTATTTAATTTCAAATCCCTTTTGCTCTCTTTAGTCGCCAATTCCGACGTGGGTATTATTTATTGTTGAAGGGCTCCTCAGAAAAATAGGAAAGGCTTTTGAGAGCAAGGTAATTTTTTATTTGTTTCACGGCCAAACTCACCCTCAAGATAAATGTGTGCTTTGTGGATTTTTTCCACTGGTTGCACTTGTAGCTCTTGCCAATAAGATTTTGCGGCAAGTACTATATTACAGTGAGAAATATATCAAATATAAAAATATCATATATATATATATACTTATATATATATATATATATATATATATATATATATATATATATATATATATATATATATATATATATATATATATATATATATATATATATATGAACTTTAAAAAAATATTTTTTCATAAATAAGGATGTCAATCTCAAAAAACATTGTTAACCTTTATATTATTAGGTATATACGTATTATTATTCTATCATTATTTTAATAATAAATTTCGAGACAGGAAGAAAAAAGATCTCACCAAGATTTTAATCTTCGACCACGAATAAATTTAGAAATAGTGGCGATTTATATCCAGTTGGGCAGAAAAGTCACGTAATCAGTAAAGGCTCGAAATGGAATTTAAATTTTACCCTTTGTTAATGTTTACGGGATAATTCTCAAATTAGAGGGCAACCAAATTAGGGTTGGTTTTTTTATATCATGGTGGCGGAGAAAGATAAAAAATTAGAATAGCTTTCATTCGCAATGGAATGTTTATTATGCAGAAATATATCCCTAGTGCAAAAAGCCGAATTAAAATATACGTTGAAAAGGTAGTTGAAATCAAATATAGGCATAGAAAAGGGTGGATAAATCAAGGAGTTGACTCTTTACTTTAACACCCAAAAGTCCAACTTCTTAGAACTTTTATAGTGTCAGTATACCTCGAGATATTCCTGCAATTGTTCACTTTATATATGTATATTTGTGTATTTGATATTGGCCGGATAAAAATGTTAATGCTCAGAAATCTATAGATTTGAGTTGCTATCTAATATAGGCGGAAGAGAATCGAGGGATTTGAGGAAGAGAAAAAAAATACGTACACAAAGGCCCTTCTCTGTAAGAACATAAATATCATTACGGCATGTTCCGTAATGTAAACCAGTTGCTGACCAGTGCTAGAATGGCTATCCAAACGTGACAGATATATCGGCACATCAGTCGAATATGACGTTGACTCATAACATAATTAACACTGGCTAGCATGCTGGTTTATGTTATGGAGAACGCTGTATATATCTATCTTATCTATCTATCTATAAAAACTCAGTACACGATCGGATAAAAATGTTAAGGCATTGAAATCCATAATGTTGTATTGTTTTAAATTGAAATATAGATTCAGATTCGTTTATTGTTTCTAAAAACATTTCGTTTTATAACAATATGTTTGGCCTTAAACAAATACAGAGTAAATTAACTATTAACATAATAGCTAGAGTAATATATCTACCTAATCTAGATTTATTTCTACCCGAGTAAGTTATTGTAATTTAGTAGGAATTAATTTTAAATGAGAATTAAATTAGAGTTCTTAATAATCCAAGAATAAAAATAAGATAATTTTATTATTAACGAATTGAGCAAAGGGAAATATGACGGTATGTATTCGAAGTGGACAGTTATTGTTATTCTCCCATGCAAAATGATCGGTTCATCATGATATTCCACACATTCTTGGATATAATTGTTGCACTTTCATAATTAATATTGTCTAGTTTCGATTTTAAATCATTCATTGAAATTAAGTGATTGTTTGCTATGTTTCTATTACCAACATAAACTGGACACTCAAAAAGAACATGGTTTAATGTCTCTTTTACATGCATGTTCCAAACCGTACAATGTAAATCACGATTTATTCCATATACTGAGCCCCTGTGAGTAATTTTTATGATATATTTGCTACTTACTCTCAACTATAGTTCGTTGAATTTCGATGGGCAGTTTGAGCAGTAGGTAGATTTGTACCCCGTTATTTTGCTTTAGTGAGGGATAAAGTGTTAGAAAGTTGGAAGCTGATGCTTGAGCTGTGTCTGCAGCTCTTAATTTGTTATAGAAAATAGTGAGAAATCTTTTTCGATTTTTTCTAAAAAAAGTTCTTGAAATATTGATCGACCAGGGTATTTCTATCTCAAGAAATGCGAACAGTGCTTTTACCTGATTAGCCCAATTGTAACTCAGTTCATTGCCGCTGAGTTGGAGTTGTCTGATAAAACAAACTTTAGGAAGACGATTATCTTTCATTTCAAGTACTTTAATAAGCCAATTTATCGTACTTTTAAATACGGTATATACAAGTTTAACTATATTGGCTTCCAACCTAACGACAGAATCGGGGGCATTTCTAGGCAATTGCAGCAATCGTTTAAAGAAGTTAGTTTGCATACTTTCCATGATGTCATAATAATTCTGGCACCAAATGGGAAGGCAGTTTGAAAGAGTGCTAAAGACAAGTGAGTCTAGTAGTTGTATTTTGGATGTCCATGAGTCCATTTTTGATTTACAAATTATAGAAAGTATACTGCAAGATGCCTGTTTAGCCTTGTCAGTCGAATTGACAGTCATTTGCCTGAAAAGACCTGAAGAGGAAAAGGGTATAAATATGTGTGCGAATTGACAAGTTCTATAGGATTATTTTTGTAAAGAAAGGAGTTGGAATGAATATGTGAGGAGCCTCCAGAAAATTGCACGATTTTTGTTTTGGTCACATTGACAGTGAGTAGGTTGGTGTCTGAGTATTTCTCCAAAATTTTGATTTTTTTCTTTAAATCAACTAGCGAGTCAGAGAAAATAACTAGATCATCGCAATACAGCAAAACCAAAAGGTCGGTCGTGTTGTTTAAGCTTATGCCCGAAGCACCATTTTTCTGAAAATACTCTTCCATATCGGCAATAAACAGAGAAAATATTAAAGGACTTAGGGACTCCCCCTGCAAAACTCCCTCGATTATATCAATAAGCCGACTAATGCAGTGCATTTCACTTCCATGGAAGCTTTTTGATAGAGGGATCTTAATATATTTATGTAGGAAGAAGACAATCCAACGGAATAAAGTTTTTGTCAAATCAGACTGTGATTTAATGAGTCAAATGCTCTTATATAGTCAACAAAGAGCAAAAACTTTACGTTTTGGTAACCTTAGGTGAAGCTGTATGACACTTGTAAGCGTAGAAACATTGTCTATACAACCTCTTGACTTCCGATAACCGGATTGGCTGTCCGGGAGCAGAGAATGTTCTTCAATCCAAGTATTTAGCCGCACTGGTAAGACTTGAGTGAAAATTTTTGTTATACTATAACAAAATTGAAATATATTAGATAATATATAATTGTTTCATTTGAAAGAGGAGAGTTGAGAAATGGTCCTATATTTAGAAAAACTCAAATTCGAAATCTTCTTCCCTCCAAAAACAGCTAACGAAAGCGGTGGAGGGAATAATTTTTCTAGAAAATCGAAAATCTAAGTCGGCAGAATTAAAGATGAGACCATATCCGGAAACGTTTAAGTCGAGTTTTTGACCGACTTCAAAAAAAGGAGAAGGTATACAGTTCGGTTGTAAGATTGCTTTTTTTTATTTTTTTTATGGCTGTTCGCGCGTTTTGCATAGTAAACGTTCTCCGATTTAGACGATTTTTGTTTCATTTGAAAGAGGAGAGTTGAGAGAGAAATCAAATCCAAAATCTCCTTCCCTCCAAAAACCGCCCCCAAAGGGGGTGGAGGGGGCAATTTTTCTCGAAAATTGAAAATCCGAGACGACAGAATTAACGAAAATTCCATATCCGGAAATGTTTATATTGGACGTTTTTAAAAATAATCATGCGTTTCCGCGCTACAGTCTGAAATATGTGTTTCAGCTATGTGGAAGGGGTAAATTTTTCCGAAAATCGAAAATTCGAGATTTGAAAATTAGAAAGGGGACAATATCCGGAAACATTTAAATTGAACATTTTTTCAGAAGAGTTACGGTATTCGAGTTTCGCAATGGTAAAGTCTGAAATATGTGATATGCGTATTTCCGCTAGTACAAGCTAAACCTACCTATAACTTTTTGGGTATTAGTGAACGTTCAACAATTTTCATGACTAATGTTACACTCAAAAATGTGAAATAAATATTTTTTACAAAAAAATGGACCGACTTTATCAGTTGTTGCATTGAAAAATACAAAATAATATTAATTCTATTGGAGCTGGTTCTTTTGGAGTTGGTGCCTACAACAACAAATTACGACACAACTTCAAAATTACCAGCATCAATAGAATTAATATTATTTTGTATTTTTCAGTGCAACAACTGATAAAGTCGGTCCAATTTTTTGTAAATAATATTTACAGTTGATCATTTTTTTTCAAAAGAGTTACTGTTTTGACTTATAGCAATGGTAAATTTTGAAATGTGTGATATGTCGTTTCCGATATGTAGACAGGGCAATATTTTTCGAAAATTGAAAATATCAGACAGCCAAACTAAAGAAGAGATTATATGTAGCAATATTTAAATTGAAATTTCTTTTAAGTTACCGTTTTCGATTTACTGCAGTAAAGTCTGAAATATGTAGATATACCTATCTTCACCGCGATGCATTGAGATCTCAGGACAGGCTAAGCCTATACATTGGTAATAGGGTAAGGACTACTTCATTGGTATAAGTGAACGTTCAACAGTAATTCTCATGACTAATGTTACACTCAATAGTGTGAAATAAATATTTTGTACAAAAAATTGGACCGACTTTTATTAGTTGGTGCACTGGAAAATACAAAATAATATTAATTCTAATCGTGTTGGTACTTTTGGAGAAGGGTGCCTACAACCACAAACTAGAACGGCACAACTTGAAAATTACCAGCATCAACTGAATTAAAAATATTTTGTATTTATCAGTGCACCAACTCGGTCCAATTTTTTGTAAAAAATATTTATAAAAAAAACAATCCATCAATAGCCGGATACGATGCCGGATATAATTATTTGGCTTTTGGATGAGTCCCTATTCGCTAGCCCAAATACATTTTCGTCACCTGTATTGGGGGTAATGAATTTCAGCTTTGGGGTCATGCGATGGCATAGTGCTTAATAATAAGTCTCTCTTCTTTTTATATATCAGACTATATTCGAAGTTCATATGGCGGAAAGCTTTGTCGCGCAATTATGCTCTTACGACGACTGCTGCAAGCTTTGTACGCAAACCGGCTTCTACTTCATCGAAATTAAAATTTAAAGGCCTCAACCGCCATTCGGTTGCACACGCTGGATTATTTTCCGCATACATATGGAAAAATTGATTCTGGTTTGGATTAATTTTCAGCTTTTCCCAACCCTTATTACTTTTATGTAGTACATATATTTTTTACTTATTTCTTACTCCTTGCAGCGAAGCAATCTCGCTGGAAGGGCAGTCGTTGCTTTACATAGAAAATTAAACTTTAACCAAGGTGTAGCAACAACATGGCGAAGCAAAAAATGAACCTGAGGAAAATTGGATGTGCACCCGAGATTTGCATTGGTGCGAAGCGGGAAATGAGTGCCAATTGCTAAAGGCGTAGAGCCAAGGTAAAACGTACGTACCTACTTGCCTTATATTCCGTGAAAGCTTATTAGATTTCATTCAAATCGACCAACTGTTGAATACATTATAAGGAGGTTCTTTAGAAGGATTTGATGGTGTTTCAGCTATTCATATGCTGAAAAACCAGCAATATGTTTAATCACGCCATCTAGCCGTTAAATTTCCACACATGAACAGTGAGAAAATAAAGTTGATGGATTTTTTGGATGCTTATTTAATCTAACCTAAATAATACTTTCTCAAAATAACTCCAACGTTCCCAGGAAGGATTCCCTCATCATTAGGTAAGTCATTCAGTCATCAACTTCCTTTCAAAGACCATCGAAAGAAAGAAAAAAAGAATGTGGGTAGGTATATGAGACAAAAAAATACCAAAGACGGCAGGTGTAGGGGGATGTGCCCGTGAACGATCAATTAAATTCCCACACCGTCTGGTAACTTATGTGCAGCCAGCAGGTGGAATCCTTCCCTCACCCAAAAAAAAGATACTCATGTGAGAAGATGAAGACGGAGTATAGTCTGTTCATAGTCAAAGTTCAGCGAGAAGCATACAAAATTTACTAAAACTGTTTGAATACTGAAAATGCGTTTAAAAAATGAATTTATAAGAGTTAAGCCTATTATCTACCCACATAATTGTTTTAGCAATGTTGTCGTTATTTCAAAAGAAAGAAGATAACTATCAAACTAAAATAAATTCTGATGCTGATAAATCCGAGGTGATATTAGTAAAAAATATGTAACTTATAATTTTACCATTGGTTAATAACCTTAAAAATACGATGTATTAGACACTCGTAAGAGAAGTTGTGAATTTTTACAGATTACAACTCGTACTATAGTGACCAACTTTGATAAAGAACTCATTTTTGAGAAGATTTAGATCGATTTCGTTAAGGTTGTACTGACATGAGATTTGCAGCGTGTTCCCAAATACAAACCATTAGCCTGGCCAGGCTAAATTATGTCATCAGTCAATTGCCATATTCCTATATTGAGTTCGTATATCTGTCAACTTTCTACGGCCATTTTAACCCTGGCCAGGCTAATGGTTTGTATTTAGGAAAACGCTGTTAGTTTTATGAAGAGAAAATTCAACAACGTGTAAATAAAATGCCAAGTAAAATGCTCAACTCAAAAATACCTCGAATCGACAAGAACATCTCTTATTTCTTCTTTTATAAGCCTTTTATAACAAGTTCAGAAACAAAATCTGATTGACTTTATATGAATAACAAATAATTTTTGCAAGACAAGATTATCCTGCAGAATTATATCTGCATCTGTTACAACGACAATGTCAGTGAGTACCTAAATCAGCTATCAGTTATATTTAAATGTACGATAATATAATTTATTTAAATGAATCTCGATCACAAACTCTCAGATTAATAACTAATGTTGGTCATGGTTGTATCTGCCAAAAGATACGCATAATGGTAATTAATGTATACTAACTCTATGTCGGAGTTATAAAGACGCACTTTATTATAGACCACTGCATAATCTAACTAACCCTCTCTATAAATCTAACATCAACAATGTTTCCGGGTTTCTACTATCACACTACACTAAAATGTTCAGAGAATGTGTATTTCTGTTACCGCTTCAACATCCCATACTAAGTTCGTCCGTCCGTTTGTCAGTCAGCCGCCTATATCCTATAAATCGGAATAGGTAGACAGCTAAAATTTTCACAAACTCATTTCTATTTTCGCTATTACAACAAATAATAAATCTGTCTGTTTGTTCTTAGGTGTGCTGGTTGTATCTCATGAACCGTAATAGGTAGTGTTGACATTTTCAGATAATCTGTATTTCTCGAGTTATTATTATATTACCGCTATAACAGCAAACAAAGTACATCCATCAGTTGAAGGTAGACAGGGAAATTTTGCTTTTACGGAACCCTTCGTGTGACATTTCGTCTCGCACATAGCCGCATTTTTTATCTTATCATGCAGTGACAAGATTGTATCTATTCATACTTCATATACCTAATGTTGAAAATCGTCTTTATAAATTTAGGTAGGTATATTTATTTTGGTTCAATTGTGATCACTCAGACTTTGTGCCATTACAACCTCGACCTTTAAAAGTGCAGAATTATTAAATAAAGTAAAATTGCAAAAATAATATGTCTTCTTATCTGGACGTAACCTGGGGCTCTGAGGTGTGGCATTTAGAAGAAAAAAAAGTTTCAGTCGGGCTCCCGTATTTTGAAAAATATTTAAGTACGCCCAGAAGTTTTGGAGATGCAAGGGGAGATTGGACAATGTTCGTTTATTTTCCTTGATATCTTCTGCGCGGTTCAGTAGAGAAGAGTGAAAAAATACATATGAAATGATAAAAACTTACATAATACAGTAGATTCGAAGAAAACAGATGATAAAGACAAAGAAAAGCAGTCACCTGAATAAGGCTTCCGTTTTTCTATCACAAGGTGGAACCCTACAAAAATGTGGATTAGGGATTTGAGTGTTCCATATTATAAGAGCACATACAAAGCTCTTTAATGCGGTGCAATTTGATTTGTCAGTGTCAAGAAGACAACTATTACTCATTTTCAAGCATTATTTTTTTGAAAATAAAAACCGCAATGTATTTAAAAAGGACACATACAAATATCGCATAAATACTAATGCTCTGCTGGTTTGATGAGCCGAGTACCTACCTACTTTAAATTTTCATTTTCCACCAAAACAAAAAACATTCGGTGGTGTTTCTAATCTTTGCGGTAGGTATAGCACATTTTCGGTTCTTTGGTCTACCAGAGGTCCACTTGTACTTCTTTCTTCTACATGTTTTTAAAAAGAAACTGGAGCATGCTTAATGCATTTTGTTTCGAAATAAAACAAGTAAGTAACTCGATAAACAAAGGGAGATGGTTTTCGCTATGACGGCATTAGAGTATTTTTTGGAATAAGCCTGATAATCCTCCAATTGTTTAAACCCCGGTTCCATACCATGAATTCTCGGTTAATTTGTGAACATTCTTGAAGCCGCGGAAAATAGCTATGATCATATCTCTGTGCAAAATCGCTGCTTCAACGCGTTTTTAAAAGAGATTTATCTTTGTCGTTCAGCAAATAGGTAATCGAATTCGGTGTAATCTTGAGAAAAGAATCTCACTAGATTTTCCACTGCAATGGTACAGATGCTCACAAAGTGCACATATGTAATTCATATAGTTATATCTAGGTATTAAAGAATAATTGGATAGGTACTATAGCAATAAGTGATAGGTATGATTTATAAAACATCAAACTGATAATTTAATTCTTAAAGTGAAGCTTTTCTCAATAGGTCCCTACATATTGTGAGAGAATCGGAAATAGGAATATACAAGCAACCAATTTACTGTGATTCACAATTCTATTCAATATTCGACTCTCCACCCACAACATAAATCTAATTCACGTAATTGAATTCATCCAATCAATTATCATCACTTAATATCAAATGGGCGAATCTATGAACAGACTATACCAATTCAAGCCGAATCCCGTCCTACTCCGGGCTATTCTCAATACGTGCGGCGTTGCCGTTGTTATTTTCACATCACCCCTTCTTGGTTGTGGTAAAATACTACACTACACAATAATAGACTACGTGGGCTGCTTTTCTGCAACGACATCCAGGTCATATTGGTTATCGAACAATTTATTCATCATCTCGATGATGTACGTATACACATTATAATATGACTTACAGCTAATAAATGGTTATTAATATTTCCAATGAAATTGATTGTGCCGGTTGATAATGCCAATAGGTCAAGCAATATATTACAATCGTTTTTCAAGTTCTTCTGCATATGTATATTTAATTCATGAAACAACCCACAGATCCATGTACTGCCTACGCCTTCATCCAATGAGAACAGGTGCAACGAACTTATCCATTTACAATAAAATGTTTGTCGAAATAATATGGCGTCGTCTACCAACGATTATAGGCATACATATAAAAATGAAAAGTTATTTATTTAATTATTTTAGAACTGTGGGTGTTTATTCAACAGTTTAATGTTGACTGAAGCGCGTGGTCAGTTTTTTGACCAATTCGAGGTACGTAACTAAGTATATGCTTAAGAATTTTTTTTTACAAATACTTGATATTGGGATGAGTACAGTTGAGACAACAACAAAGTTGATCTCGCATACTTCGAAGCAGTATAAGAGACTGATTAAATCGAAATATTACTCTTAATTTTTAATAAATTTAAACAACAAAATAACTTTTTGCATAATACCAGATACTAATCACTAAGTTGGGAAAAAGAAACATAATCTTTTGTTTGAAGACGCAGATAGAACAAAGACGGAAAATTGGACATAAAAGCGCTACCACTATTTTTTCAGTGCCTAAGAAATAGTTTTTCGCCAAATGCTTCAGTAAAAATGTTCTGTAGATTAGTGGTTTGTATGATACATTCGTATCAAGTAATAAGTAGTCCTTTTTTTCCTATTAATTGAATCATCTCAGAATTAATTTTCTTATAAATCACCTCGTAAATCACGAACTCCACCTAATTACTAACCATGTCGTCAACGAATCTCTCATCAGAACACCAAAAATTAAAAACATTTTTTTTTGAAATAATTGACAATTACTGTCTACAGACATTCCAAATGTGCATCTCGTTTAAATGATTAAATAATCTCAGAAGATTGTATTGTACCCACAAAGTAACAATACGTAAGTAGGTCAATTTTTTCATTGCATATAGATGAGAAGTTCTTAATCGGTCTGCTGTAGTAGAATTTGCTAAAACTTCTGTTTTATACGAAGTTTTATAATAGTGACCCTTACTGGTAAAACGTTAAGTAGAGTTATATGTTAAAATGTAGTGAAGAATGTCGAAACAAATTTCTCATTCAAAAATATATACCTATTCTCTAAAAACTTGACAATCAGAAGTTCCATTCCTGCTTTTCCTCAGATGTATATGCCCTAGGGTGCATACATGCACTCAAACTATCCAGATTCCTGTCTTAGGTAATTTATTTGGAAAGAAATACATAAATATATTATTGCATTGGCAATTTATTAACCATTACTTTTATTGCAGAAAATCCTACAGGCAAGACTTAAATGTGCTATTTCAGGATTTTCTGTTGTTTTCTTCAATAATACTTGGATCGAAGAAAAGCTCAGAGGAAAAAAACCTTTAACAAAGCAAAAATAGTTATCGATTTAATATAGTACTCATTATTATATACTTGGAACAATATGAATAATAATTGAAATAATATTGATTTTCTTATTTCTCAGAGTCAAAGAAATTAATTGTTGTATGCGTTAACAAATATTGCTTATTCCTTAAGAGAAATAATAAATGATCTAGGTCGGATACCAACCAGAAACAACAAATATTTCCAGTCCTTCGTATTTCCCTCGGTATTTCCATATTTAGGTGATATTTTTAAATATATAGCAAAATACGTACATGGGTACAATGAATATGCTTTAAATTTTAGAGCAGTTTGAATTAAGACGATCGTAGATGGTTAACTGTTACAGGTTTAAATTCTATTTTAAAATAAAATTATAAATATTTCTCGCCAGATAATGATAGTATCTTCAATAATTATCGCGGTGTTATGCAGTGTGGTTTCAGGGATGTCTCAACATGTGAATGTTTCATTATGCGTTATTTTCTGAGAGTGATAGAGAAGCGAGTGCATAGCATACAGGAGAAGCCCAAATTTGACGAAAATCTGTTGTGTCCACTCAAAGGACATTCCTGCTCCTTCCTAATGCAAATTCCATCATATACAAAAATCGTCCTATTAACTCTAGCGACTATTCATTTTTTCCAGGGTACAGAGACAAACAACATTGGTCATATTACATTTTTAGCACTGCGAACCTTTTAGCCTATAGCGAGAATGTTAATAAACTCTTTTTTCTGCTTTTTCTCAGGCGATTTATGTTTAAGATCAAGGCAATACTACAAGAAAGTTTTATAAGAATCGTTAGAGCCATTTTCGCGCCGTAGACTTGAGCGAGACACGTCTTTTGGCTATTGCCTAGCAAAAAGATCGAGCAGGATGCGAACGATATAAAAAAAAACAAAATTGGTCTATCTATTCCTGAGATAATTTTGGCACAGACAGACAGACGAATAGGTAGTTGAAAAAAAAGGTTTTTTAGACTCAGAGGACCCTGAAACTTAAACATCTGTTGAAAATGGGACATAGAAAACAACACATGATCACAATACTTAAATAAGAGTAGTAGGATAGTAACAAAATAATAATCGTCTGCTGATGAGGCCGTGTGATCAATATTTTTTTTTCAGCGTGGCAAGACAAACCACAATGGTCATATTCAATTCTGGTGTAGGAGGAAGCGTTTAGCCAGAATATTAATAAAAAATAGGACAATGTGATACTTATTTCCTCCTTTTTCTCAGAGATACACACGTTATATATATATATATATATATATATATATATATATATATATATATATATATTATAGCAAGTGTTTAAGGGTTCAAGCAGGATGTTGCATAGTCTGTGTTACAGGCGAGTGGTATCGATCGACAAAATCGGTCCATTCGAGCCTGAAATAGTCTTGGCACAGACGGACCGACAGACCAATGGCTAAAAATATGTTTTTTTTTAAATTACGGCCTTCTGAAACGTACAAATCGGTTGAAAACCTGAAAAACTATCGACAACAATGAAACAAGTTATCCTAGCAATAATCCGTCTAAATGTAACAAAAAAAATATTGAAATCTTTTACATTTTCTTAAGGCCAGAATAATAATAATAGCTAACTATATTATAAAAACCTGGAGAAAATATGGTTTCTCAGATAATTGAAGTTTGTTAGAGAAATATTGAATAGTTTGGTTTGTACCTATAATCAGATTATGAATATAAATACTCTTGTGAGACGCCCATGGAATAATCAACGGAGCGGCTGGTAGCCGAGCGCTTCGCTAGAGGGCGTTACTCGTAACGAACGACGACGGCTGCTGGCGATGAAATATGTATAGGGTCGCTTTTGCAGCTCTCTTATACGTTCTAAATGAGAATTTTAATGATTTTTAAATAAAACATGAATTACCTGTTTCTATCGTCGGAACAACTGAGTAAACATAGAGAGAAAAAGAGAGCGAAACCAAGTAATGATTTTTAAATGTATTCTCTTTGTTTTGCGGTCTAGTTTTGTGCCTCCCAACTCCATCCCCTTCTTTACTTGCCTCTCATCTTGTGGATTTATTATTTATCCGTTCTAATATTATTCCAAGCTGCGTTATTATTTATGGATATTCAACCGGGGGCAGCAGCATGGCGACATGGCATCATATTATTATCTAGCTCGAATACCAGGTGATAGCGAACACGGTTTATATTATATTCAGTCTAAAAAAATCAACCGTGATATCTTTTACTGGTGTCTCAAATAAATCTGATCCAATTTAGATATTGTTAGATACAGCGAAATATTATTCCTATACCAAATTTGAATTTCCATTATTGATACTGAGATATACTTTTACATTACATGCCTATGTAATGTAATCATCATTTCTCAGTATTCGTGCCTTACCCAACCGTTAAATAATACATTCGCGCAATTTTAACGCTAAGCGCTTGAACGACCAATGCATACAACTACCTAGCGTTAAACTGACCAACTGATTTTGATAAGCATCTTGAAAGCCAACATTTTCATTTGACTAAATAGAATTTCTGCACGATATGTTGGTAGTATTAATTTAATTAATGATTTATGAGAATGTAAGAACATACATATAAGTTAATTTTCAGATACTTAAGACTAGACTGAATTAATTAATCTGTTGGATTAAATACATATTTTTTACAAAAAATTGGACCGACGTTATTAGTTGGTGCACTGAAAAATACAAAATAATATTAATTCTTTTGTTGCTGTTACTTTTGAAGTTGTGCAGTTGCAGTTAGACTGATAATTTTTGGCACCAACTTCACAAGTACCAGCACCAATAGAATTAATATTATTTTGTATTTTTCAGTGCACGAACTAATAAAGTCGGTCCAATTTTTTGTAGAAAATATTTATTTCACACTTTTGAGTTTAACATTAGTCACGAAAATCGTTGAACGTTCACTAATACAAATTATACAAATGAAGATAGTACTTATCCTATAACTCACGTATATTCTCTGCTTGTAGTTATTATTATTATTGGGATCTCAAAACATCGCTGCGGAAATACGCATAAGTATTTTAATTGTACCACCGCTGTAACTCGAAAACGGTAACTCTTTTGAAAAAATGTTCAATTTAAACGTTTCCGGATATTTTTCTATCTTTAACTATACCACCTCAGATTTTAGATTTTCGAGAAAATTTGCTCCCTACACCCCCTTCTGGGGCGGTTTTCGGAGGGAAAGAGATTTCAGATTTGCATTTTTATGAATATGGGACCATTTCTCAAGTCTCCTCTTTCAATTATATCAAAAATCATCAAGATCGAAGCTGACAGTCGAATTGTATACCTCCTTCGTTCGGGGTTCATCGGTCAAAAATGGAAGAATTGGTGCGAAATATCATTTTCAGGCTTCCGATTTGTATAAAATAACTAGCATACATATTTAGCCTGCATTTTTTTTCATCACCAATTTTTAGAGAGACAAACTAACAATGAGTAATGCCCTATAGTTAGTATTTTATCAAAATTTTAGGTTTATGTTCTTCAGGCTCGTCTTCAGGTTAGGTTAGGTCGTAGACTAAACATTAAACAATTACTTAGGTTAGGTTAGGTTATGTTAATTACTTAGGTAGGTATAAAAAATATATTGGTATTATTTTGTAATTATTATTATTATTAAAGATTTTTCAATTTTTTTATTTGACCCATGAAATTGTGGTAGTAATATCAAATTTGAAGAAGAACATAAAGAAAAACAAACCGGAGACACAGAAATGAGGACAGACAGGCACGGGTAGCCACTTTGTTTTTTACCATTTAGAAGATATTTATCCAATAATTGTAGAGTTATGATGATGTTTTCTATTTCCAGGAATATTATAATTTCAAAGACAATGTTCATGGAAGTTATAAAACTGACATTTTTGATAAATTATATTTTTGGGCGCTCGGCACTACGCTAATTTGACGTAAGTGAAACGAATGAAAAGATAAAAGACATCATCATGAATCCACAGCAGTTTAGAAACGCCGCTCATCATTTTCTTCACATTTCTGAATTAACTCTCGGGTCACTAGCGTCATTCAATAAAAACAGAAACCTCAACTTTTTACCTGTTGTCTTTTGTCCGCGTTAATTGAACAAATCAACAACTGTTTCTCTACTCGAGTAGGTATGTCGAATGGACGATCGACGAGTAACCAATAAGATAAAATATTTGTTTTTGGTCGATTTCACAGTGGCAGCAACACGGCTTGCAACATTCCTGTACCCGACGAAGTATCATCTATCATTCATCTATCGGTAAATTGAAGACAACGATTGATAAGACTATCCCGATCACGAAGCTTGAAGTCAAAGTGGGCTGTTTTGTTTTGATTCCCGTTCATTCATAAGAACGTGAGCACTTAACAGATCTAGCAAGATAAATACATAGTAGGTAAGAAGTTGAGAATTCATTTTTTAAGAGATTTAAGACAATATAGGTACAACGAATTGATTAATTACCTGGTGATTTCAAGAAAATTATTCAATATTTACAGAATCTGGACGGTTTTCTACGATAAGGTATTGCATAGATAGATTATTTGGTCAATAGTCTTCATTTATTATACTTATTTGTTATTCGGCCCCCGTATCATGTAACTGGTAGCAATGGCGTTGTTGTCTCCGTGTTGCCAAAGTCTATTAGACACTGTCTATAAAATATTGGATTCAAAAGAGAAAATAGCAATTTCATTGAGATCATGATTGAAATTAATTTATTTTTCAAAAATACATGCAACCAACCTCACTTTGCTACTTTTCACTCGAGTATCAGCTTAGGCTCAAGACTAACAGAGCGACAACACTGTACAAAATTGACGTTTGGACAACGACGATTGTGCGATCGTCGCGGTCGCGTTGCAGTTGCTAATTACATGATAACCCCGCGGGTTATTATCCATCCGACAACCACATACCTTCTATCCCATACTTCAGCCGAATAATTTCAAAACCTTTCAAAGGTAGCATAGGTATTCGGTCAAACAAAATATCGATATCGACCGATCCCAAAAGAAATTCAGATTAGGCTATTGAAAATGAACATGTCTTCTGTATTCAGATGAACTTTAACTAGTTTTCATGTCACAACCATTGGGTGTGCTCGGATGATAAATTAGCCTAGGGTTGAATGTTTGAAAGATTGTTTAATTTACCCTCGAGTTCACCTAATATAAAATTTAGCATAAAAACTGTAACTATATGATAACTTAGGTATATGAGTAAATGTCGTGTGTATATATATTGATAATAAGTGTGATCTGTGTTGATTTTCTATAAAGGTATTTTAAAGACCAAATAATAGATAACCTGCTATAATTGAAACTAGTACTTACTTCAGTATTATGTAATTTCAGAATAAAGACATGTTCCCATATTACATGGAACAGTCCGACTGAGTTTTTTGAATGTTTCGATATTCTGCATAGCTGATTCTCATCTTAAACAGGTATTATCGAGGGTATTATCCGAGATTTTATCGTACTATATCTGTCTACTAAACAGAACATTTTCACTTCCAAGACTATGAATGAAGCATATGCACTAATCATACCTAGGTACTAACCAAACAAATCAATTAGATGCTAGTTGATAAGTCGAAAATGAAAATGTAACAACTACCTGTGAAATGCATAAAACTATACCTTTATATATATATATATATATATATATATATATATTCATTGACCGCTTACAGCGGCAACTGGTTTTTTGTGTCTGTTTATTTGTGTGACTACCAGCAATTAAGGGAACCAGTTGTGGAGGATATTATTGAAGAATACTTGAGGCTCGAAGAGATCGTATTCAGATACCTAGCTACTTTCACACAAAAAAACGATTATCTTGTAAAGGCAGCTCAATAATCGGGAGGGCTCTTTTTTAACTAAAATATTAGAAGAGTCTTCCAGACATTTGTCTTATTAACTTAAATTATAGGCTTTTACGCACAGCCTGTCGAGAATATTCTCAAACTTTTCAGTCGAGCCAAATATTTTTTTTCAGGCAATTAAAATCCAATTTAATTAGGTACAATTGTCAGACGAAATTAAACTTTCTCAAAGAAATCCAAACATTGAGTTATTTTATCAAAGTTATACGAAAACTAACTTAAGAATATCGACAGCTTTTAACGATAAAGTTACACATTATAAGTAACTTCAATTAATTTTCTCCTCAGTGACGAGAACACATTTTGTTCAATTTGTCCAGAACTTTCATCAAGACAACCACGCCGTCGCTAAAATCTAAGTAGGTATTTATTCATTTATTTAAGTGAGATTTAAAATAATCCGGTATCTTTTCCACAAAAAAGATAATAGGTAAGTACCCTCGGATCATTCGCATTGAATAATATTAAGTGAATGAGTGACAAATATTGATTCTATCTATTATTCGCAATCAGAGTGGTATTTTCATTTGCCTTCAACTATAGGTAATTCATGAATTCTGTTATTAAGTAAGTCAAATAGTCATTTTGTAAAAGCTTTTACATTTAGATAGGCTAGTTATCGGTATACTCAAGGGAGCGTGCGGCAACTGATTCACCCAAGTACCTAATATGTAGTCTCAACACAACAGCATAAAAAAATCAATATCAACATGAAAAAACTAGAAAACTCAATATTTATATAAAATATACACAATGTCGTGAGAGTTCGTATAAAAATAAACATATTTTATTAGTAATCATCAAAGTAGTTGCACTTTTACTTCCTAAGAGAAACGGGGTTAAATCCATAAAAAAAAGCCTCGAAAAAAGCATTCGAGTAGGTAACATACCCCTTTCTTTTAGAAAGTCGGCCAAAAAAATAGGGAACTCTAATATATGGGCCATGTGATCAAGGGCCAGAAATACATTTCGAATAAGTAATAAGATCAGTACCTACCAACTACTTTATGTACTAACAACATTCATGAGAGAGAACCAGAGTATCAAATATAAATCCTTCAACATAATCTAGCAACTAGCAAGTTTATCGCTCTGCTCTACTTGTTTATCTCAGTTGACAAACGTAACAGTGCTGGAGGCTGGAGCTGGCGTAGTGCTGGTGCTATATGACATATAACCCCCTAGAGAACATTCGCCTACAGAAGCGTCTGTCTCAAACTCTTCCAAGGTTCATTAAAATTAAAGCGATCGAGCTACGACGGGTATACGTATTCGACCCACGCATTTGTCAAAACTTTGTAGGTATATAAGGTTTGGTTTACAGTTTACATATACTATTTCGTATTTACCTACCTACATTATAAACGTAACAACTACCTAGTTCGTGGTAGCAGATTTAAAAATTATTCTGTACTTCTTTTTGGAACGTTATATTATAAATGAGAAATAAAAGAGAAGCTAATGTTCAAATATGTAATATTACAAATTTGCTATTGATTGGAGGTCTAAGATTTCGCTAGATTTCAGCAGGTTTGGTTTGTTTCAATTCTGATAAGCTTGAAAATCACCTAGCATATAGACAAACAGGAATCACAGGTTAATTTAATAAGGATTATCTCAACTAGCGTATACACACTCACGCAGATAAGCCTATATGAGTGAACTAGAAACAACATACCGAATAATTACCTACACTGCGATAATAATTTGATTCATATTAGTGAACAGTTTAAGTTTTATATAGGTATTATGTTAAGCTATTTGTGAACAGGCCTTTGTGTATTAGCTTTTCAAAACTCTTCACCATTGCTCACCTTTATCCGAATCAACGGTATTTATCCAGATTCGATGCCATAAGAATTTTGTAAGAAAATTTTACCCATGGATAGTATATTCAACTCAGAAATTATAAAGAATTGTAGGGTTTTTTGTTAGATAACCCAGAAAGCAATCTGTTCAACACGATTAAATATCATTTATCCATAATAAGAAAGCAAGAGTTTAGGACCACCGATTAAGTTTAAAGTGAGCTTGGAGATCTTTCTTTAAATTTCCAATGTACCTACGATCCATTTCTATCATTTTGTCAAAAATTACGATAATGTGAAAAATAATTTAAAAAAGCGATGAGGATTTACGATTTTTCATACTTAACAAACATTTTCCTTTATAAAACATGAAATATTATATTGGAGCAGAACAGTAACTGAATGAAACAATCCGCTACTGGGATTATTCATTTCAGTTGTTTACGAACAAGTGATAGTGCGCTAAGTCCTAGCAACAATATTCGATTTTGTCGAAGTGAAACCGGTTAATTTCTGGACATCTGCGAATCTGCGTGTAGTTGTAGCTACTTAGCCTACTTATGTTCAGTAAATCTTGAAACTCCCTAATAATGATTGTTCTATCGAATATAAAAGCATTATTATATTCATTTTAGTTTAATTCATGATTACCTATAAAGCGGCGACTAGCAAGTGTATTATTTTTGTAATGAGGAAATGAAAAAACATTAATTTAAGTAAAAAATGCTTACATGTAAGAAACATATCCATGTCGTTATTAATCCTGTTGGTGGGCGGTAGAAAATATATATCACAAAATATCACTCAACAATATCTACACCATAACAACGATTGACAAAATTTTCAAATCTCTTATCACTTTCTTTCCCCGCACTTATACACTATAAATAAATCCAGATTCACACTGTAAGATTTTCATGAATGAAAACACAGATCATTGGCAATTCGGTCAGTCCAGCAGAATATAGCACGCATCACACGAGCCGATAGTGGTCCATCCACATAAAAGTTAATATTATTTTGATTTGAATTGTATTTTATGAAATCTTGCAAAGAAGGCGACGAGGTAACAATGCTGCAAAGCGGAAGGAAAATACAGTCAAGAAAAACAAACTCCTTAGGTACGAAGAACTGCTGTTGATGTGCCCGGACTACTGCTGCAGCTCCGATTCCGTGAGAGAACTGTGTATGTGCTGGTCTCCACACACCGAAAGAGGGTAACGCTGGTGTACGCTCCGATTACACAACATGTACTCCCAACCCCGCGGAGGTCTCTAACGCACTGTGCGCTTCACGTGCAGACTCTGCAGCGTTCGGTATCGAGTGCCTCCGAGGCTGGGTTCGTCCGGTCCCGCCGTCACCTGTTATATGTTGATCCTTCGCGGGACAACTGGTGGATCGGAATCGGTATTCGGTGGCATCACCAGCTAGCTCTTTGCTTGTCTTGTATAAAAAGGGTGAACTCCTGGCTAGCAGGTGCTCTTTTCCTTCTTGTCTGAGTAATGCAGATCGCGCCCTACTTGTGTGACTGCAAAGTGCGCGTCTAGGGATCACCGCACTATCGAGATTTATTTATTTAATCTATTACGATAAGGGCGCGGATTCGATCCGCATGACATAACAAAAGAGACATAAGATTTGATTTTGATTTGTTCTATTATAACAGGTGACAAATGATGCATCTATGCTTCGTTTCAAAACGACAGAGAGTAATAAATTATGATAATGAAGGGATCTCTATTGTATTCTGGAGTATAAGCGTCATAATACAACTGCTATTCATTAATACATAATTATAATTTATTACTACTACTGAGATAGAGTGCAGCAATTAATATTCACATATATTTTCATAAGCAACATTCAAATCAGTGCAAGTCAGTTTCGTTGAAATATTATTATGTACTAAAATTTAATCTCGAGTTCATCAACGGAGGTTTTTGTGAAAAAAAGTTAGTGATTTAGTGAAATTCACTGTGTTAAAACTCTGTTCCTGGGGATGACTGCTGAGCTGGAAATTACTAGTATTATTTTGGATATAAAACAAAATACTGCACCAGGTCATGACCAGATTAGAGTTGGTGATATTCTGAATTTAATTGATGATATTGTATCTACCAGTGCTATGACTATGGCTTTAGAGAAAATTGTAACACATTTTCACCTTTGATCTTATAAATATATCAACGGAGTTAGATATTGACAAAATTGTTATGGGAATATTTGTAGATTTAAGTAAGGACTTTGATGTTGTGAGTGTAGATATCTTGTTGCAAAAACTTGAATATATTGGTTTAAGAGGAAATATATTTAAACTTATATATATCGTACTTAATAGATAGGCAACAATATGTAAGACTAAAATGTAGTCAGTGAACTAGCAGTAAATAGTTTAGGT
Organism: Crioceris asparagi; assembly: GCA_958507055.1. NCBI lineage: Eukaryota > Metazoa > Arthropoda > Insecta > Coleoptera > Chrysomelidae > Crioceris > Crioceris asparagi. Next base: position 34,361,951 of record OY293828.1, read on the forward strand.
GTCCCTCAAGGCTCGGTTCTTTGGCCATTATTATATTATTTATATGTACTGAGTTTAAAATCTGCGGGTATCCAGGCTCAAAATCAGCGCGCATAAACTTCAACACCGTTACACCGATCGCCTAGAAAAGTTGGTCTATATACTTATGTGTTTGAGTATTGAGAATGTTTTTAGCTAAATTTCGCTCATATTCTACACTGTATATCCGATCACCAAGAAAACTGGTGGTATACTTAATAGTTTTTGGCAGGAAAACCCTTGCCAGGTTCCACTAGTTTAAAATGAAAATGGATACCTCTTAATGGAAAATCCTTTATACAAATTATAGTAAAGGTTGTAAACCAAAATAATTAAATACCCTCCATATGAAACGTTAGCTTTTCAATAATTTTGTGGTTTGAAATCATAACTGGAGAAATAGTGACATTGCATAGATAGAGATTTAATTATTTTTGATGAAGGATATAGATCCTAAAAATTATAGAATACAACGAGGCACAACATAAGCCTGCCAGGAGAATAGGTACTTTTTTATTATTATGTAAGAACAAGTTTAGTTTTTTCTCCAAAGTATTTTTATTGATAATTTCCAAGTCACAACAACTACCTCAACCTAAATGTTATCAAAGAAAGTTTAAACAAGAACAAAGGGGAAATACTTACTTATTAAGTCTCGACCGTATTTTAGACAGAGAAACATTATTGTGTTCAAAGCAATTGTTATTTTCAAGAATTTTTAATTTCGAGTTAATTGAATAATGGTGAAACATAATTAGATTGTAGGTAGGTTAAGTAAGTGAGTGAGTGCGCTGCACTTTCCACAACGGCTCAGGGTCACAAAAGGAAGGGGGGCAACAATCGGAGTAATAATGAGACCTACAGGTGAACTGGTAATTTACAGATTGGCTTCGAGATTTTCAAGTGAATTTTTTATCCTATGGAGGTTTCAAAACATTATAATTGTTATTAGAGATGCAGCACGGCGATAATGTACAGTTAACTCATCAAATTACAAATTAAGAAAAAAAGTTCTGGCTCAATGGTTCTACATTCTCCCTATGTCAAAATTAAATACGATCATTGTTGCTTGTCATGGCATACTGACAAAAATGAATGGTCGCACGACTTGATCAGACGATTTTTATATTCAATGGAATTTCAAGTCGTGAGAGTGGACGCACCAATTTGTTCTTTATGTTAATCATTTCATTCATATGCATATATAGATAAGCATATAAACATTTTGTACAAAAAATGGACATACGTTATTAGTTGGTGCACTGAAAAATACGAAATAATATTAATTTTATTGGTGCTGTTACTTTTGTTGTGTTGTTGAAGTTAGATTGATAACTTTTGGAACCAACTTCACAAGTACCAGCACCAATAGAATTAATATTATTTCATATTTTCAGTGCACCAACTAATAAATTCGGTCAATTTTTTTGTAAAAAAATATTTATTCTACACTTTTGAGTGTATCATTCAGTCACGAAAATCGTTGAACGTTCACTAATACCAAAGAAGATAGTACTTATCCTATTAACCATGTATATTCTTTGCTTGTACTTTTTATTATGCAGAGATCTCAGGACATCGCGGCAGAAATACGCATAAGTATGTTAGATTTAACCATTTTACCACCGAAAACCGTAACTCTAAGGAAAAAAATGTTGATTATAAATGTTGCTACAAATTTCGTTGTATTTCATATGGTACATTCAGTTTTTCAGTTTTTGAATGAAATCGCCACCTCCACATAGCGAAAATACACATATGTGAGATTTTAACATGAATGTAACTCGAAAATCGTAACTTTTGAAAAAAATATGTTGAATTCAAACATTTTCGGATATTGTCTTATCTCGAATTTTCAATTTTCGAGAAAATTTGAACCCTCCACTCCCTTCGGCGGTTTTCGGAGGGAAGGAGATTTCGGATTTGCGTTTTTACGCATATGGGACCATTTCTCAAGTTTTCTCTTTCAAACGAATCAAAAATCATCAAAATCGGAGTACGTACCAACGCGCGCACAAACCAAAAAAGCAGACAGTATACCTACTCCGTTTGGGTTCGTCGAAAGTAAATATTATTCATATGAATCCGTAAAATATGTATTTTAGGTGCCAAAATATAAATGTGACGAAAACCTAGATTGAAAGGGGGAAAAAGGTAACGAAATCAATCTTCCACAGTTAAATGTTCTTTATTGATTAAAAAATTGTAGGACATGTTTCGACCGCTAGGGTCATCATCAGCTAGAAGCAAGGTTTTACAAATTAGATACAAGAAATACGTTCAAGCGGAAGACAAAGGTTTTACAAGATTATAAAGGTAGATTAAATTGGGGCGTGAAGTATAAAAACTTAATTATAAGAACAATTTTATATGAGGAATTACATAGAAGCAGAATGAAAATATAATTATATGCATGAAAAGAGAAATTTGCTTACCTAATGATATTATATATACGTCAAAATTAAGAAAAAAACACATATTAAAATTACATGTTAAAAATGAAGATATATATGATATATGATAAAAATGTACCTTTATAATTTTGTAAAACCTTTGTCTTCCGATTGAACGTATTTCTTGTATTTAATTTATAAAATCTTGCTTCTAGCTGATGATGTGCCTAGCGGCCGAAACATGTCCTACAATTTTTTAATCAATAAAGAACATTTAACTGTGGAAGATTGACTTCGTTACCTTTTTCCCCGTTTCAATACTTCTTCCACTTTTAGAAATGGATCTGTCTTCATATCTAAAGCCTAGATTATTATTGAGAACAACATTGTGTTTTTCTTTGAATTCTGAACAATTTTGTTTATTTATGCTACCCTGTAGCTCAGATATTCACAAAAATACCAATACATTCACCTCTAATTTGGAACACACTGTATAAATATCTGACGGTATAGGAACAGTTTATATCAAATACAACGCAGATTTCAAATACGAAAGAAATATTCGGGCTTTCATTAAAAAACATAAAGCCGTTTTCATAAAGAAGTCTTAGTTCCGTACTAGTTTAGTTTGTTTGTTACTATCAATCTAAACTAGTGCCAACTAGGATTTTCTCATGAATACGGATATAAAAATTTGAAAACATATCTACTTTTTGGATGATATTTTTATTTATATCAAGTATTTCTGGCAACACATATATGAAAAAACTAAACATCGATGGGTATAAGCAATATTCTTGAAAATTACTGCTTAATTTGTTTTCGAAATTGTTCCATACATTTACCCCTCACTGTATAATCATCTTTCACTGAATACTCTTCATTCATGAGCGACAATTTTTTTTTGCAAATAAATAATTATATAAGTACCTACAACATGAAAAATCAATACCCTGCAAACACTTGACTTCTTAATTATACCGTTGACCGTTTTATCTGTTTCGTGCCACTTGTGGTTTTCTATTCTATATTCTCGCATAAAACAACGTGAAGGGCCATCCTGCATCCTGCTGGCAATGTAGTGCTGCAACTACTCCTCCTGCTGCACTACCCTGAACGGTTCTTTATGTGTGTGTGTCGTGCTCTTTTTTGTACTCTCTTCGGTATAGGGAGCAGCATATTCTTATATTCTTCGAAATAACGTGGAAAAGTCTAGTGGGCCGCGCTTTGTAGAAATGCGTGAGCTACGTGTAGGGCATACGTGAAGTGGATTATTATACATACACAATCGAGCATCTTGAATGTTGGATCAATAGATATAAGGATAGTGACGTATGTGAATTTTATGAAACATTTTTCTCAAGAAAAGAAAAAGTGTGGAAAAATGTTGACTCATATGCTACGGCTGATCAACTCTGAAATGTTCAAGAGAACAATGAATAATACGGCGGCTACTGTAAATTACAAATGCGCTAGTCTTTTATGAGAAAAATGTGTTGGAATTGAAATATTTCCACTACATTTTGAGTTCCGTACATCTGAAATGTTGAGGGTTTTCTCCATAGAACTAAACACGCAGTTGTGTACAATTCCTTTGTTCTAATACAAGTTTCGAATGTCTGTAAGAAAACTATAGGAGAGTGGTCAAGAATGAACAAATCGATATTATACAGACAGCCAAATGACACTTGACGCCTTAAGCAATCCAGAGTTGACGTGCCAACTGGTACGAACTCGTTGAAAAGAACTGAGACCTTTGACATACCAGAGTTTGTAAAAGTAAACTGATCTGGGTACCGGGACGTCAGAGTATAAAGGTTAATAAAAAATCAGATGGACTTGCAAGAAATGGGCTGATTACAATCCAAGGTTAAAGGTCAAAGAATCGATAAACACCACGGGACAATTGTTCGAGGTCATGGAAACAGGAAAGAACATTTTGAACTTTATATGAGAGCTACCAAGTAAAAATCTTTGTTTTTTCGTTTTTTCAGAATATTTCCGGTATTAGCACAATATACCGAGGGCTCTACTGGGATAGGTGCCAAAATAAGAAATATTATAGGTAGAAGAAAGGATCATAAGTTTCACGGTATGCTATAGTTTTTTGTAGGTATTTTGAAATTTAAAATTGGTATATAGCACCATCACTTCATTATAATAAAATCTGGCAAGTACTAGAAATTATACCCTGAGAGCTCCGCACATTTATATTACGGTAAAGCATTGTAAACATAAGGATTTTATAGGAGAAATCATGACTCATTAATAACAAGTGTATAACTACATTTTTATAAATTTCGGAATCCGTTTTATTTTTATAAATAAATTAATTCAATTATCACGTTTTCTCCTATCATCATTGTATTATGTTTTTATAAAAATATATGAAAGTATGAAAAATTGAGGCCATACAAGGATAAGATATACTTCAGTTCAGAAAATCTAGGCACTAAATTCCACGAAATCTGAAACCTTTACAGCAATTTCACCAAAATTTCCAATCTCGACTATACATATCATTGACGAACCATTCCAGTTATGCAGCTTTATGATATTCTAGGCTTTATAATTTTGTTTTGTTCGTAGTAATGATCGTTTTTGGGTAAGATGAAATTTACAGTTTTTTTTTTTATTAAAATCCTTTTAATTTCTTCGGAGATTAGGGGTGGATAATCGGTCGAAAGGAAAGCGAGTCTATAAGGGTTTCGTTTGTCAAATTGTAAGTACGAACCCTAATAACCAGCAAATAATATTCAATATAAACACAAACGAAAAGTAGTATACTTATAAAATATACTAGATTGAGTGCTGATGTCTTTAACCTTTTCTTTAGGAAAAAGGATTTTAAAAAATAATTGGAAATCTATTCTACGCTTTGTGAATCCACAAAAAATTAATATCTGTCTTTCGTAAATTTTACCAAGATTTTCGATTATCTAGTTATTTATTGTACCTAAAATTGCTATAGATAACGATAACGAATCATTTATGTTGCAACAATTTAAATAATAACTTTTTCATATTTAGTGTTGATAAATTTTTAATGTTGAAAATTCATATTTTTCTAAATATTAGCATCATACAGACAAAAATCCAATTAAAGTTATTCTCTAATTGTTTGAATATTTGATAACGTGTTTGCGTATGCAGGTATTTATATAAATATATAACATTTTTTTAGTAAACAGAATAGAAGGCAATAGTCGACATATATGCACAAAATTTAATAAAGTTTGTTGGGATTGTTCTCGTAATAGCTTATATTATTCAAATGTTTTGAAACTTTTGTTGATTTTATCAGTAGTATGCATAAAGTTACTGCTTTATTTATTTTTAAATGTTTATCTTGTTATATAGAAATGGTCCTATATGCGAAATTATATTCTTTATTATCCAGAAAAAATTAGAAAAATTTGGCAAATACCACTTTTAGAAATTAACTAAAAATATAATAATGATTTCAGGATTGACTGAATTTTATGGACTTCAACTGAAAGATAGCCATCAATACAACCACGGATTGTTATTATAATCCTTCCTTTACTTCGACCAAGGCACCTCTTTATTATTTCATAAATATTGTATGGTGCTGTTATACAATCGAAATTTTAAGATGTTGTTTGAAATAGGGTACAAAATATTAATTGGCAACAGGCAACAAGATGTCGGTTTATGAAGGAGGCTGTGTTTAAATAACTTTTATTAAATTCGGTTGTCAGCAGCTATTTCTTAGGTCTCATATGAGCTTTTCTTTAAGTGTCATACTCGTATCAGAGTGTTGGTGAATTTTCGACCTTGAAAGGGTTACCACAGACAAAGGGACCTACAGTAGGTATAAAGTGGATCCTGAACCACCGATATGCCTCAAGATAAATCTCAAAACAAACCATTCCTGAGAAGCTATATTTACTAGGGAAATATAGTGTCGCTGGTTTCCCATTTCGTATTAGTACCTAGATACAGAGAGAGAGGCATATCGCTGCCCGTCATTTTGATGCTGATCCAATAAAGATTAATCAGTATTATCTATTAATCAGGCATTTTAATCTTTATTGTGACGTGGAACCATTGAGAATCGTAAACATACTTTTATGCAAAATGCAATGAAAAGTAGTTAAAGGTTCAGACACTCAGTTACCCTCGTAAACCGATAAGCTCTATTCTATTTGATAAATGCAGATCTGTTATGTCAAATCAACTAATATGTCAAACTTCAGTAATGTTTTCTATAAAAACTATTTTTAAGTTTTTGAGTTTATCTCTTAAAAGTCGAATTCATCTAACGCGTTCGGTTTCTATTCATTGAAGAATACTTCTCGTAGATAGACAACTTCCAATGCAACTCTGCTAACTTCATTAGCAGATTTTTGGAAACCTTATGCTGTCGCATTATTTATAAAAAATAGAGATCTAAATTTATCAGGTAACGCAATAACGCATTTTGAAGTTTTGGAGTTTACTTTTCTTTTAAGAATCGATTTCATTTAAAACCACCGGTATACAAATTTAGGTAGGGTAGGAAAAACGAACGTGCACAAAAAGCGTTACTATTTAAAAATTGATTAATGTTAGCGGTATCTAAGCAGAATATTTCTAAATTGAATAACTTTTAATAAAATACATATTTGACAATAGATGGCGAATTATTCTTCAGAATAATACCAGAACTCAGTCTGCTATAGGTACAAATGTAAAGAATAATTTTGTGAATCTTTGAAATTAAAGTTACATTCAAGTCAGCGAGCTTTATCTTATGAAGTGTAATAAGTAGACAGTTGAAATTTCTAGTGGATGTGTATATCTATATTCAGTATAAGAACAAATAATAAATCTATCTATCCGCCTGTGCGTCCGTCTATCGTGCGTCTGTTTCTCATGAACAGTAATCGGTAGATAGTGGACATTTTCTTTTACAATGGTATAAAACATTTCGTTTGCGAGTTCGATGCGTATTTAGCCACTTTTTTATTTGTATCTATTGATATTGATTGATGTGAATAAAATGATAAAATATTGTAAGATATGAAAGAAACCAGTGATGATGAAGAAAATTATTATGCGGTTACAGTTTATAGTTCTAGCAATCAAAAAGTTACAGACAACAGATGTTCTTCACGGGGCATATTTAGCAAATACAGAATTGGGTTTAAAACTGAAAATAAAAAGTTTTCATGAACTTCCCTACATAGGTACTTTGCAGCGATTTCAATATTGACTTCGATAAAGATGAAGTACCTATTGAACTTTGTACAATTTTTGAAATCAGATAATTTAAGATTTCTTTCTGGTAGAACACTGGCGATGATCAGATAAAGTGGTACAACGATTGATACGATGTTTTCATAATTCGTGAATGACTTATTTTCTGATGTTCAGGTAATTATCGTATTTTAGTTACCATAAACCTATCGTCACATTATGTATAATAAAATGTTCAGATGATATCAGTAATGAATGAAATAAATATTTCTAACAATGTGCTTATCTAATATAAGATATAAGTAATACTTATATTTTATGTAACATGATTTATGTATAATATTTTCGAATCAATATAAATAAATAAGAATAAAAGTGCTTTCAGAATACTTATAATAATAAGAGATGCGTTTAATTACCCCCTATTGTATATTCAATGATAATCGCACTTAAAGAGTCGTGCATACACAATTTTTTGCTTAAAAATTCTACTTGTTTACATTCATTTTCTACATGCCGCCGTATTTTTGATAAAATATATTGCAATTTTCTTAACGATACCACACCCACCGAATCTTTTTATCACATAGTATGGAAGTCAATTGATTTTTTCAACAAAACTCTTTGTTTCTCAAACGAAAATGCAGATAGGCCTCATGGTCTATAAGTTTATAGACCATGGGTAGGCCTGACAAGCTCCGTGAACTTAGAAAAAAAATAATAAAGAAATGTACTTGTAAACTACAAATGACGTAGATCTTTGTAGTGAAATTTGTTTGTTTGTAGTTTTTCAAAAAATAATTAAAGTAAAATAAATATTTTTTACAATAAATTGGACCGACATTATTAGTTGGTGCACTGAAAAGTATAAAATAATATTAATTCTATTGGTGCTGTTACTTTTGAAGTTGTGCAGTTGCAGGTAGATTAATAACTTTTGGCACCAAATTCACAAGTACCAGCACCAATAGAATTAATATTATTTTATACTTTTAAATGCACCAAATAATAACATCGGTCCAATTTTTTGTAAAAAATATTTATTCCACACTTTTGAGTGTAACATTAGTCACGAAAATCGTTGAACGTTCAATAATACTAATGAAGATATTACTTATCCTATTATCCATGTATATTCGTTGCTTGTAGTTGTTATTACTGAGATCTCAAAACATCTCTGCGGAAATACGCTTAAGTATTTTAGTTTTAACCATTTTAACACCGATTTAACTCGAAAACCGTAACTCTAAGGAAAAAATGTTCATTATAAATGTTGCTACAAATAATTATGTATTTCATGTATTCATGAAATCGCCCGCTCCATATAGCAAAAATACATATATTTGAGATTTTAACATGCCTCTATCTCGAAAACCGTAACTATTTTGAAAAAATGTTCATTTTAAACGTTTCCGGATATTGTCCTATTTTTAATTATACCACCTTTCAGTTTTCGAGAAAATATGCCCCTTTTCGGAGGGAAGGAGATGTCGAATTTTTATGAATATGGGACTATTTCTCAAGCCTGTTATTTCAAATGAATCAATAAATATCAAAGTCGGAGTAAAATTACTATATAAAAGGCGTACACAAACCAAAAAAAGCACACAGTCGAATTGTACCTCTTCCGTTCGGGGTTCGTCGGTCAAAAAAAAATTTTGCTGCTTAAATTTTTGTTGTTTTTACTTAACCTACAAGTTATTTTGTTATATTGTTATCGGTGTGTGTATTTATTTAATTGGTTAAATAAATTGTATTACAGTCACCGATTGTTTGCTTCCCAACTGGCGAACCAGAATCCTGTTACAACAACTTAAAAAATCTTGTACCGACATCATTAAAAGTATGAAGTAACAATACAATGTAGGAATCATAAAAAATTGTTGGTGCAAAGAGATGATCTATCAGCTATATGTGTTGTTATTTCCTACTTTTAAATGCTGCATCTGATGAAGTTGGTCCTAGCTATTTTTATTTATTTCACATTTTTTTGTGATCGTGGTTATTTTTGACCGACGAACCCCGAACGGAGGAGGCATTAAATTTTTCACAAAAATTGAGCTACTAACACGCAGGTTAGTTTTTTTCTAACTCTTAGAAACAGGTGTTTCCTATCAAAAGTGTCTACTCGTACAAATATTTCAAGAAATTATGTGATTATAAAGAGAACATAAGAAAATTGAATTTGGGACCATCACTCAGCCATCTTTCAAATGCAAAAAGAATCATCAAAATCTGTGCACGTTTAGTATCACAAATGAGGTGACATATATACAAAAAAAGCAGACATTCGAATGGTATACCTCCTTCGTTCGGAGTTCGTTGGTTAAAAAAACATACTTCACATACATACACTCAAATTTCATACCTTCTTTTGGGATGTGGGTCTGTTATGTATAGAATAAAATCAGAACGAAGTCGATATCATTTTTGATTATCGAGATAGTAAAGGCTCAAAATAGTATCACAAGTAGCCATACACATATAAATCTCTCAAGAGCCTTTGAATCCGGCGGTATCTTGTACCTTTCTTATTACCGGATTAATTATAGTAGCTTCCTCCTGGGAAGTTAAATATATAATCAGCTGGATTCACAATTTATATTTTAGTTCTATGAAATAATTCTACGAGGAAATTCACCCCTGTGAGATTTAACATTCTAGACAAAACACGTGCCAGTTATAAAATAGATTGTAGGTGTTTAGTGGTTTGGAAATATTTAAAATGTTTTAATTGTAGGACAATGATTCCATCTTCCAAGTAATATTATGAAAAATGATCTTGGTATTGCTAATTTAAATATTTGTTTTAATATGAAAATTTTCAGAAATTCATAAGTGCTATTGATTGATTGATTTCCATGAGAAATAAACCAGAAAAAAATGACATGTATAATTTGTTATTACTGCAATTTTAATTAGAAGAACAGCTTATTAGTGGGTGGAGTCCCGTATGGGATTCCGATGTCACCAGAGCCCTGGAGACTGAAGAGTCCTAAATGAGGCGTCTAAGTGAGAGGAGATTATATATGCCTCCGATGTCAGTGGAACTCTGAATGCGGTCTCTGTCTGTGAAGCCCTACAGCGTAGGCCTACATATGGCCTCAATGCCAATGTAGCTCTAAATGGGGTCAGTATTTGAAGATACCTAAATGGAGGCTTCGATGTCATCAGACTGCTAAATGGAGCCCCTTATATAGTATCTAAATTGTTGTTATATTTTCGCCCAAATGAAATTATTTTAAGAAAAAATATAAAATAACTAGATAACCCCTGCGAATATTCTGCACTATAACGTGTTCACTGCATCAGAATACAATAATGAGGAAATAAGAAATGGCGAATACTCGTCCATGAAAGATATTTTATATGAAAAAGAAAAGGTACCTACATAGGTCTTTTTTTAAGAAGTCTTTATCAAATTATTGCTACAATGTTCAGATTGTCAAACTTTTTAAAAGTAAATATTTAAAAAATATATACCGTCTTAATCCAGGTCGCTTTAGCCGACTTTTTGTAAAATTTTAAATCAAGTCCTGATAAGTCAGTGTATTTTTCTATTTTTAAGCTATGGTTTAGCTTTTTTACTCAACTAAACTATCATAAATGTAATTTGTAAAGGTAGAGGTAAAGTTATAAAGGCTTTTACGTGGTTGTGACGTAATTTTCAAGCTAAATACAATTCGGATGAATGTTTAATTTTTTCCTTTTTTCTTTTTTATGTCTGGCTGTTCGCACGTTTTGCATAGTAAACGTGCTCCAATGTTGATGATTTTTGATTAGTTTGAAAGAAGAGAGTTGAGAAATGGTCTAATATTTAATAAAACTCAAATCCTCCCCTCCTTCCTTCTAAAAACCGACCCCGAAGGGGAGTGGAGGCACCAATTTCTTTCGAAATATCCGGAAACATTTAAATTTAACATTTTTCAAAAGAGTTACTGTCTTAGAGTTTGAGTAATGGTAAAGACTGAAATACCTATGTGTATTTCCGCTATGTCGCGGGGGCAATGTTTTGCGAAAATTGAAATTATGAAACGGACAAATTGAAGAAAAGATTATATGTAGCAACATTTCAATTCTATTTTTTTCAAAAGAAGAATTAATATTATTTTGTATTTTTCATTGCACCAACTAATAAAGTCGGTCCAACTTTTGGTAAAATATATTTAATGACAGCTGCATTTTGAGAGTTTCCGATTGCATTGTTAAATTTATATTCATAGATTTCAATTTATTTTCTGAATGAGCTAATTCATGTGATATAATTTTTAAAAAGGGCTGTGTTGTCTACCATTGGTTTGTTTCATATCTATATAATAAATTTAATTAAATAATAAATATTAAATTTATTTCTTACATAAATAAATATTTACATACCTGTTATTCAACATAACATGCAATCTCCATACGGATGTGCGCATGATATTTCTGAACTATATTACTGCGCCAGAAACACTAAATTAATATATAATTTTACCAAATAAACCATAAAGTAAGAAGAAGAGAATAAAAATTAAAAAAAATCCTGCATAAAAGAAAATGTGTCAACCATTTCGCAATATTTTTCTATATCTTACAATACTTAGTAATTTTGGAATCACAAGGTGACAGGTTAAATATCTTTGGTGTGGTATAGGACATTGAGTTGCTGTGGTTTATGGCAGGTACAGAGGTATAGTTTATTTTTTGTTTACTCATTGTATTTCATTTAGTTTTTTTTTAATACTTTCTTATTTTTCGGTGGAATTCACCAACGTCGATTTATTCTTACTTGAATTCAAGTTATATCTTGAAGTTGATATCTCTGGCGTGATTTTTTAATAATAATAATTATCTCGTTTATTATTGTTGTGGAATCGAACTGTGTCGAAGGATTTGCGTTTGAGTTGGGATGTTTCCTTAATAAATATATATTATATGATTTATTTATTTCGTGTTACATTGGAGTTGTCCAATTAAGCAGGCTTACCCACAGCAATGCTTGGCCGGGTACAGCCTTATGGTAAGTAAACTAGCCTCTGCGCATGGCGAAATGCTTTTTTCACAACCATTAGCTATGGTGCCATTTTCATCTTTTTTTTTACAGCGCGTTTCCAATGCTGTCGACCGACGACCGAATATATAAATATGATATACACTTATGTGAGTGTGTGCTTGGATGTGTGGGATCATGCACGTCAAGAACATATGTGTGTTATAATAGTAGCACAACACGATGTAATATTATATTTTGATAATACCCCGCCGTATCTTTCGCTCCTGCCGCCCCCGCCTCCCTGCCCCTGCAAACAGTTGTGGTGTCTGCCCCCCGCTTTGTTTTCGTGTGTTTATTTTTGATTATGTTGTGTATACGAGCTTAAGCGGGATCATGTGACTGGGCGATGGAAGTTGATTTGATGACAGCTTGAATTCCTCGGGACTATATGTATAGCCCAGGAGGCATATTCTGTACATTATGCGAAAAGTACAAAACAAAATGTTTCTAAATCAAAATACAAAAAAACCTGAGAAACACCAGACAATTTTTGTATAATATATAAATTTAGAGGGTCATGTACACAATTTAGGGTACACAAGATAATTATCACCTTCGTGATCTTTAATGATTTATCAGCTCAGGCGTCTGTCGAAATTCGGGAGTCTCAAAAATCTTCATACCTGATGATTCTTATTTCAGGCTTACCTAATTGCTATCAGATTATAATAACCTAATTACTTTCAGAGATATATTTCCTTTATTATGTTTTAAATAATATTATCAATTACTTACTGAATAGAGCTGAGAAATTCCCATATTCACAATAATTTTATAATGTTGCTGTGTGTATTGATTCAAGTACCCAAATAAGAGAGTTATGTCTAGGTCCCGCAAAGTAGGAAGTAATAGAAAACAAAGTGCACTCATGTGTTCCTGCTGGTTCCTGGTTTATGGTTAAGCTTGACTTGTGACGCACGACTTCATACCTACCCTAAGCTGATGGGTCTTTTTTGTGAATTGTTATCTCCCTAAATGCGTCAATTTTATTTATACACATACCCATTCATGCCATAAAGGTCCTGGTCGCGAGTTCTGTTTTAAAATTTCAAGAACCTAGTCAGCGAAAGCTCGACGTTGTCTTTGATCGCTGATTTTTGTAAGAATGCAGATTCAAGACCGGAAACAAAATTTGTATGTAGTATTGTTTATTTTGCATATACTCGATTATTATAGCTATGTTTTCTGTAGGCCTCGCATTAGGTATTATTTACCATTTAACATTAATTATACCTATATTTTGTTGCAGGACGCAATAACAATCAAAATTATAATATTTTCGATATATTATTTATGTTAAAAATAAAGAGGTTAAAAAATAGCACCAATAAAGAATCAAAACAACGAACATTGGAAATAAATACTTTTTCAAGAAAATAGTTTCACACAAAGCTTTTGTGAATATTGACACCACGATTGCTAACAACTGCTAGAATGAAAGCTTTAGCGCCATTGTCTTGTAATTACCTACGTCTTGAGCGAATTCTGGCCAACATTCCTCTATCAAGTCTTTGATTGAATTGTATCATAAGTGTCATTGTAATATACCTACCTACTATGACTTAACATTTAAATATATCTTTTAAATGGTAAATGCTTGAAAAAAATTGATCCTGCTGTTTTTTGAGGAAACATGTAAACTATTTTCCTTGCTTTATAATTAAACGAATCTCTTGAGGTTTATTTAAATCTATATCTTCACGATTTGGTTAATTCAAAACTTTCCTGGAATAACAGTGACAAAAATTAAAAATATTTTGCACGGGTAGTGAACTGAAATCCGTCACGCTTACACGCGATGAATCCAATTGTAACAAATATAAGTGTAATGCTTTCCAGATTTATGCGGAAGTTATTGAGAATATATGAAAACATTTAAATTTCATTGAAATTGAACATCATATCATTAAAAAAATGTTTTTGGTTTTTAATTGCTGAATGCTGAATCTTTATTTATATCTCTCTGTAAAAATATTTTTTACAAAAAATTGGACCGACGTTATTAGTTGGTGCACTGAAAAGTATCAAATAATATTAATTCTATTGGTGCTGTTACTTTTGAAGTTCTGCAGTTGCAGGTAGATTGATAACTTTTGGCACCAACTTCACAAGTACCACCACCAATAGAATTAATATTATTTTATACTTTTCAGTGCACCAACTAATAACTAATTTATTTCACACTTTTGAGTGTAACATTAGTCACGAAAATCGTTGAACGTTCACTAATACCAATCAAGATAGTACTTATCCTATTACCCACGTATATTCCTTGCTTGTAGTTGTTATTATTGAGATCTCAGAACATCGCTGCGGAAATACGCTTGAATATTTTAGTTGTTACCAGTTTAACATCGATTTTACTCGAAAACCGTAATCCTAAGGGGAAAATGTTCATTAGAAATGTTGCTACAAATAATTATGTCTTTCATATACTGCAAACAGATTTTCAATTTTCGACAGAAATCGCCCTCTCCACATAGCGAAAATAGGTATATTTGAGAATTTAAAATGTCTCTATGTCGAAAACCGTTACTCTTTTGAAAAAATGTTCAATTTAAACGTTTCCCGAAATTGTCCTGTCTGTAATTATACCAACGCAGATTTTCAATTTTCTAGAAAATATGTCCCCTCCACCCCCTTCGGGGGCGGTTTTCGGAGGGAAGGAGATGTCGGATTCCCGTTTTTATGAATATGGGACCATTTCTCAAGCATCCTCTTTCAAATGAATCAAAAATCATCAAAATCTGATTACGATTACTATATGAAAGGCGCGCACAAACCAAAAAAAAGCACACAGTCGAATTGTATACGTCCTCCGTTTGGGGTTCGTCGGTCAATACATATTTTTTACAAAAAATTGGACCGACGTTATAGTTGATGCACTGAAAAGTATAAAATAATATTACTTCTATTGGTGATGGTACTTTTGAAGTTGTGCAGTTGCAGTTAGATTGATAGCTTTTGGCACCAACGTTTATGAATATGGGACCATTTCTCAATCCCCTTCATTCAAATGAATCCAAAATCATCAAAATCGGAGATCATCTACTATATAAAAGGCGCGCACGAACCAAAAAAAAAAAAAAATAAAGCAGACAGTCGAATTGTATACCTCCTCCGTTCGGGGTTCGTCGGTCAAAAATGGTGATTTACTGTTTTAATTTTGTTTGCGAGACAGCAAGTACAGAAATAAATTTCCAAAAGATTGACATGTGAGGGTACCATTTTTGAAATACATTTTTACCTATTTGTTGAGTACTTTAAAGAATAAATGGCTTTCTTTGAAATAAATGTGTAATCTAAGTCGCGTTAGCTTAGTACTTATATATTTTTCATGATGTTTGGAAATAAGTTGGTACAGTCCATTAGATATTTATTTCTTTAGAAATTGCCGATGAAAGTTTAGAGTAATTGAAGCAAATTTGAATCTTCTAGCACCTTTGATTCTCTTGTAATTAAGCCGGTCCGGGCATTTACCTAACACTGTATACCTAGAAAAGGTAGTAACAAAAATTTTCTCTGCAATATTAAGCTATTTGTATGAATAAAAGGATATTGAAAAAATGTTAATTTCAATTCCAGTCTCAATTCTTCTTTCTTTTTTGCTTTCTCTTTTATACTCTTTAGGGTGTCGGATCACTCAATTCAAGTGTTGAATTCTTCCAAGAAGGATGCTTTCTGCTTGCCTACAATTTGATTAAATCCTGTAAAAATATTCACGATACCAACTTCAGAGTATATAGGGTCCAGTAAGCATCGAGTTCTCTAAGACCGCCTTTTTAGTGGATGTTGCCTCTATTTTCACGCGTCAGTCGACCTTAACATTTCGAGAATCTAATATGTTGAATATATAATTGAATTTCTAACTTTACAGAACGTTCATTCATAAGCTTCTAACAAAACTATGTATTTTGAGGTTTAATTTGAATCAAGGATATATGAACCTAAGAAATTTGAAAATCAATCTCAACTAAATCTCCTAATTATTGAATTTAGAACTTGGTTTATTCTTCGAATAATTTAAATGAGCACAAGATATAAAAATGATTAAAAATTGAGTCTTTTAACAAATTACTCGACAGTCCTATCACTTAGAATTTCACCTTAGAGAATTGGAATCTGGATTTTTTTTGTTGATGAGTATAGAGCTGTCTTGGGTGTTGTTGAGGTAGGAGAAATTCCTGTAGGTTCAATAGTACAATGATATCGCAGAAGATGTTAACATTCATCCCGGGTTATCTGCTTCAAAATGAGGGAAAATTGATCCGCAATATTCATTTCATTTTGACCAGCTTGAGAAATGTAAATCAACTCTGCGAATTTATGGTAAATGAACTAGTTTTCAACAATTATTTATCACTGAAAAAGAAGAGCATATACAGCTATAATTATGTATAATTTATTTTTAGAAACACTATTCTGCAAATATAAGAGACAAGCATTTAAAACGTAGGTATTTATAAATATGATGTACCTACTCATACTAATGAAGTTTGTATCTTATGTGGCCAGTGAATTATTTGTAGATCACCGTGTACAGCTCAAAAACCTGAGACGCTAGATTGTCTTTCTAAATTCCCAGCTTCCAGGGATGCCCCTCACATGATATCTGAAGAAATTTTAATGAATATTTTTTTTTGATAGTGGGCGTTAATGAGTTTATTCGAGAAATGCATTGTTTTAATATTGTATCCAAGATTTACTTGATTATGAAACCAAACTCCCGACCGAAACTATTCTTCCTACTCCTTCCTGATTTTCCCATGACGTTAAAGAATCACACACACAGTTAGTAAGGTCAACTTTGCGATGCGTTTGACCAAAGAACGAAACTAGAGAGCTTCATAACTTTAATATCAGGAAGCCGATACACATACTCCACGGTCCATTTGTCCAGCGTGAGAAAGAGAACATTTGTATCCTGGGAGTCCCTAGCGTATACCAGCATCACGAAGGCAAATCGCCACCACTGCTGATGAAATTTCAGATTTGTTAGTGTTGACCGTGTCGCGCCCGTTAATGCGTAATTGATAGAGGGGAAAAGTAACATGACCGTGGCTATCGTAGTTATTGTAGAATGTAGTAGCAGCTATCGGACCGGTTCCCCGTCCGTCCCGCTTTTAATGATGATGGCCTGCTAGGCTGGGACATCCGTGCCTCGGGCATGTCTTCGACCACTGATCCTCGTCAGCATTCAGCTGAATGATATTCTTATTCAGTGTATACACATATATGTAGGTGCACGTAATATCATCAGGATTAATCGATCTGAATCCTTCCCCTGGCCTGGGGCTACAACTGTTGACATTGGGAAGCCAATAGTTGTGGCATGACTCCACCCCACAAATATACTTGTATCTCATATACGGTGTGGAACAGCCAAATTGAATAAAACCATTATGTCAGTTATCAATTATTTTCAATATTTATAAAATCCTAGAAATCCTGAGACACCTTCATAATCTATCTAATTATATTAAACGAGTTTTACAGATTATATGTGAGATACCAATATGAACCCGATAACGTCATAAGGAAAAATAGTCCTGTGGTGTTGAGCTTCTGGGTATTAATTTAGAGTTCCTCGGTTCGAAATCGATCACCTTTGAGTTTTTTTCTTTAACAAAACCCATTTTTTAAATAAAAGATATACTATTAACAGTTTCTAATAATTTAATCGGAAATTTTCAATGAAAATTTGTACATATCTAATATATTGCGACCTTTAAGGTACACATTAGCTATTTCAAGGAAGGGTTGGCAGATTTTGGTAAAAATTAGCAAAAAGGGGTTTTCGAAGTCGAGAAATCTATTTTCATATTTCAAGAATAGCTCCGCAGATAAAAGTTTCAGTATGTATAGTGTTTAGGGGTTGAGAAGTCGATTGATGATACAGCTGAGTTTTGGTATATCTATCATTCATATTACAGATTCATATTTATTTCAAAATCTATAACGAATATGTGAACAATAAAAGCATTATTTACCGATCGCAATACATTTTAACCAGACATATGCACATTTTTTAATATAAACTTAAATATCCTTAGTAACTCTTATAGACCCATCTTAAATCCTGCTTTACCCGAGCAAAGCTCGGTCTTCAGATATTAAATCAATAAATAACATCGTGCAACGAAAAAACTCATCCCTAAATTTCGAGCAACAGTTATAGCCCCCATTATTTAAAGTAGGAGTTTTGTTTTCTGTTCATAGATGCGAATATTTTTAAATTTATCGTAAAAATTAACATAGGAAAATTAAGTTATTGAAAGACGATGTTTGCCTGAAGATATAAACAAGTTAATAAAAAGGTATAGCCATTTCTGTGTTGTTATTTGACCATTTCAGGAACACGCAACATTACCGAATCAATATCCGGCTGTATGTACCATAGTGTTTCTAAATTGGTGGATAGGAAGACGAGAATTAATAGAAATGCGATAAACGATAGAAAAGCCATCGGTGTTCACCTACACGTTATTAGACTGTGTATGGAGGTATTTGAAAAGTATGGTACTTAAATCTAAACAATCATATTTATTGAGTAAACAATTTATTTAACTTTCAATGGTATGTAGATATAGAAGACTTTTAGCACCAATTTTTTTAATGATTTATAGAATATCTGTTACAATTTCTTTTATTTACGTAATATACGAAGGCGGGTCAATAAGTCCGTGACTTTTTGGATTTGCCTCTTAACTTAAAGGGCACTACTCCTGTCAACAGGCATCTATGAGTGGACTCCTGTCCAAATTTGAACAAGCTGCGTCGTTTAGTTTGTGTTTGTGTTTGATTTGTGGAGAAAATGGAAAAATGTGAATTTCGTGTTCTCATTGAGCATTATTTTTGAGAAAAAAAAACATCAATAAAACAAGAGCTAAGATTGATAAATACTATGGAAACTCTGCACCATCAATTTCAATGGTAAAAAAGTGGTTTACTGAATTTCGTTGTTCTGGGCGCCCAGTTGAGGTCTCTACACCAGAAACAATTGAAAAAAATCCCGATAAGGAGTTGGCTGATCTTAGATGAAAATTGTGGGATATTGTGGAAGCCATAGGCATCTCACACGGCTCAGTGGTTTCAATTTTGAATGATCACTTGGTTATGAGAAAGCTTTTTGCAAGATGGGTGCCGCGTTTGCTCACAATCGACCACAAACGCAATCGTTTGACAACTTTGCAGGAATGTTTGAAGTTGTTCAACCGCAAAAAAGACTTTTCGTAATCGTGGACGAAATATGGATCCACAACAACCCACCAGAGACCAAACAACATTCAAAACAGTGGATACGGTACGGTACAACCTACATTGACTACCTTCAAAAGGGTAAAACAATCAATGGCGAATATTATAACAATTTATTGGGTTGATTTAATGAGGATTTAAAGAGAAAACGACCTCATTTGGCTAACAAAAAAGTTCTTTTGCTCCAGGACAATGCAAGGATGCACACATCTGAAGTTTCCTTGGTAAAATCCATGGATTAGGCTTCGAATTGCTCCCTCATCCGCCCTATTCTCCAGATCCAGCCCCGACTAACTATTTCTGGTTTCCAAACCTGAAGAAATAGCTCGGTGGAAAGAGATTTGTCTCCAACGATGAAATCATTTCACAAAAAATGCCTATTTTGATGACCTCGACAAATCTAATTTTCTTGGAAGGGATAAAAAAAATTGGAGAAACGTTGGACAAAGTGTATAGATCTAAAAGGAGATGATGTTGAAAAATAAAATGATCTTTTATCCAAAAACCTGTGTTTCATTCAAAAAGTCACGAACTTATTGACCCGCGTTATTTAATAAGCATCTGTAAAATAAATGTTATTATGTTCCATGGGCGAAGTTAGGTCATCAGATTTGGGGGGCTAAATCATTTCTATGAAAAGAAGTAAATATACTTTTTACTGTAAAAGAAATCCATTCATTATTAATTTTAGAAACTAAAAAAGGGGAATTTAAGAAAAATATATTCCAAATAAGATTGTGTATTTTTTTTATTGAATTCATACATTGTTACATTTTATAGTACGGAGTAGAGCTTTACCTAATGCAGCAGCAGTTTAAGATTTCCTTTTTCAATAGAATCTTCTAGACTAAACATCTTCCAATACCAGAAATTTGACAGTGCCATTTTCAATGTTTGTAAGAGCAAAAACACTGAGTCGTATGGTTGACCTTAGCCAATTTTTTATCCTTCCAATGGTTGAAAAGGACCTTTGACATGAAGCAAATGATATTTGTAACGTTAATACTATTCGCAATATCTGTATGCATTTGGAAATATAGTTTTCTTGACAACAGAAGTGATATCGGATATGTCAATATAATTGCCTTTCATATCCGGAAAAATATTCACCTCTGAAGAGTGTTTTTGGGTGAAGAGACATAGGTATTCAATCAGAAAAATAATAAAAAGAGATGGCCTGTAGTCGTTGCTCTTCTATATAAGGAAAGAATACATTATTTTTAAACTCTTCCATTCATCCAGCATCCACCTCAAGAGAACATATTTTTTAAATATTTATTTTTTTATAAATATGTATGTGTAGGTATTATCAGAAAAAATAATCAATATTTCCTATCGAGCACTACAACTCTAATCAGAGATTTAAAAATTTTCATCCTGCACCTCCAAAAATTGCATTTCAGGAAATTAGAAAAGCTCGAGACAACTTGTATAATTATTGAAAAGGCTCAAAATGTTATGAAAGTTACAACACGAATACAAGAAAAAAACATAAGACAGATATTTTTATCTACAGAGACTTTTAAAACCTTTTTTCATAGGTTTTAAAATTTCCATCTTCAAGAAACTACATTTTAAGATTTTTTTAATTTCCGATACAAAACGTACCTATAACTATTCTCTTCCTTGCCATTTATAAGACCAGACATGAATATCATCATCTACATATTAAACACATATTTTTCTACCTCATTAGTAAGTCTCTTTAGAATATACATCCACAGGCGGCTTATCCACTCAGTTCCTTCTAATGGATCTCGATCACCTGTTGTATCGAAAAGGTTGTATTAAGTTATTTAAATACAAGTAAGCTACTTTATGGAAATAGATATAATTAAGTTGTTGCTGAAAATAAATTACTTTGATTTAGAAAAGAATCAGATAATGTGACTAACGGAATGTTTCTGTTTTTGTTTCATTAGTCTCAAAAATGTTATTTACGACATATCATATTTATTTAATATAGTTGATGACCAATTAGAAGTTGATTTTGTTATGCTTTGTGGACAATTAAAATAAAAAACGATAAAACTATGGAAAATTATTTTCCCATGAGATTCGCCTAGATGTTTATTTCTTATGTATGTAACCTCGTTCCGCATACTAAACATGTACCGATTTGATCATTCTTTTGGTATTTGAAAAATAGTGCCTTATTTTTAGGGTATAGACAGGCCTAATATGCCTTCGAAAAAACCTTTCGAAAAAAATATTTTGAAATTTTTCCAGATGATATAAAACCTTGAAATATTTAGTAAAAATTTCATGATACAGTAGTTAGGTTAGGTTAGGTTAGGTTCTTCTTTCGGAAACACCGTGCTATGATAGCCATTTTGTGTAATAACAATTCCTGTTTGATCTTCAGTTTATGTCTATTAGTGATTCATATTTTTTTTATGCGGCCTACAACTGGCCATATAGCATCTGGATTGTGTGCTAGCATAGAAGCAGGCTCCACTGATAAAATCTCCATTGGTCACGAACACTCAAAGTTGCAAAATAAATAACTTTCAAGAAAAACCTAGGACCGACTCGATAGAGGATGGAATAAAGAGTATAAAATATGAAAATATAATGCAAGAATTATCATGATTTTGAGGTGCGTGCAGAGTCTTTGGGTGATATATAAGGGAGTTATTGGAAATATTTTTTTATGTCATGCAGTATTAAGGGATTGCCTTATTTTAATAAGATCTTAACCTTATTTCTCGAATAAATAAAGATCTGTTGGAACGCACTCTTTAAATTGACAGTTTGTCTGGATAAGCAGCAGCAATAGCTAATTTAATACTTTGCTTTGTTGTTCAAAAGTGATTTGGCTAATTTTAACACAAACAAACCAAATATTTGAAGGTTTTAATGAATTCATGTTTTTTGTGAGGTTAGTTTCGTTGAATAAGGGAAATAAGGAAACCTTAAATACTTACGGTAACTAGTCGTAAATAGAGGAAGGCAGTATTTTATTAGGACTCCCTTAATCATTTGTTTAAGGTGCGCATGCTTAGCTGTTATTTTACGAACGACCATAATAAGGCATTTACACTTTATAGCGCTTCCAAAAATTCCCTATAATCTCTTGGCACCAACATCAAAATCTTTATGATTCTGGCACTCTGTGTTATTATTTTATAATTTCTAGTGCATCATCTAATGAAATCGGTTTTAATGTTTGCTGAATCGTTATTTATATTTCTTGGATAAATAAATTACAAATTAAATTTATGTCCAGCAAAATTTCGCAACGTTTGAGTCTCATGATATACAATCAGAGCTACAAAGTCTAATTTTCAACCTCAACAGTATTCATAACCGGTAACCCGCATAGCTGGAGAGGGATGACATAATTTTAAAACGGATTTTTGGGAATAACAACTATATCCGAAGAAGAAACAAGTATGAGAAGAAATAGACAGATATTTTTTGTCGTCATCAATAATCTTTTCCAATTCTGACTTGGCTGAGGTAAATAATTGCAGAAGAATTACTGTTCCATTTGTCTAGGTCGAAAGAACTTCATTGGCAACTGGAAACATCTGAATGGGTAGTTTATTAAAGTGCAGATAACAACAACTAGCTACTGTGTGCTTGTTTGCGGTGTTGATTTAGATCACGTACACAAAATTCGCCTTTCGACAACGGGAATTGGGGAGCAAACAGCAAACAATGGTCAAATAAAAATCAAATACACTTCTTTCATTAGATTTCTGTATATATAGGTAGTGGATCTGGAATTCTATTTTTCGATACAGCAAAATTGTTGTTCTATAATAGAGCGATAAAGTCGCTCCTTGCATCAATTGGATTTATATTTACGCAAGTACTTTTATTAGAATTAGATATTGTTTCGCATATAAGATGCATAAATGAATGAACAATTTTTGTTCCTAGAATTTAAGAAATGGCATAAAACCTGGAGGTATTTGAATATATCCATAAATAGTTGAAATTAAACAAGGTTAATGTAGGTTAAAGCACAGACATATAAGATGACTGAGTGCGGGTCCCTTAATAATAATATTGTTTATCTTTCCAATAACTAGTGACTACTAAGTACCTCCGAGATAGATAAAGACAAAAAAAATAAAAAGCAATCATTAGACAGAGAGAAAAAACTAAATTAATGGTTTTTGATTTGACCAGTGACTCCACATCACATCGAATTTTAAAATACTTGAAACAAATCGCCTAAAGCAGTGAAATGGATCCAAAAAAATTATATCTTGAAATTGAACTGTGGTATAAGTTAGCTTTTCCGAATGTTGATTTGAACGTATAATTTCAGAGAATTGAAATGACGTACATTGTCTTGGTTCGATATCTGATTCGTTTAAGCCTAAGCCTTCAAAATGTTATTTACTTTTAAGAAGAATTAGCTACTTTACGCGCTAATGCGTTTAAATTAGAAGTTACCATCTACGAAAGATATTGAGCAGTCCCATCATTACTCTATGCTTGAAAACATTCAAGGTCATTGTACCAAAAATCATCATAATTATTATTTTTAATTTTAAAAATCAGTTTCTAGAAACGAAAGAAAGGAAGAGTCCACAGTGTATGGTAAAGGTCTCTACTTTGAATGAAACTGTTGGACAAGGAAATGAGTAGATTTCAAAAAAATCAAATGAATAATTATTTTGCCAGTAAGTTGATAACTTATGTTAGGTAACGTTGAGTACACAACACTTAAGATAACATTTGCTAGGCTGCAATTGAACAATACCTTGAAAAATAATTGTAAGTCTCCTTAAATAAAACTTAGATATATGAAATCAAGTTAAAGAACGTTTGTAGGATGATGGTTCCAATCATGTCTTTTACTGTACTTAGAAAAAAAAACTATTCCTAAGAACAATATTTTTCTCTTATTTGATTCACCTGAAACAAGTTGAGTTCCAATTCCCAGTTGGCTGAAAAGAGTTGCCAGACGTATCATCACACCATATTCAAAAATGTAAATAAGTTTGTTACACTTTTTTTAAGCGTATAATTGCCAATCGCTTCTGTATTGATGAATCAGCCCTAGACAAGCCAACATAAATAATTTATAAGATCAACGTTCTTTTTTCGGAAACAGTAACCTAATTAAAGAAGATGTTCATCAATGTGCTTGTTTATGTAGGCCTGAAGTGGAAAATCAACTTTCCAAAAGTATCCCGTGATCACCCAAAACAAGACATAAGAAAGAGATACTGGTGCGCCTTTTTCAGTGAATCGAAGTCGCCTAGAAATGGTAAGTGACTCTATATAGAAGCTTTATAATACAGGATGTTCTCTTTGCTCTATCTGTATATGGCAACACTCGATTATGCTATAGCCATATAAAAAAAAGTTGAAGCGTAGTAAGATTGAAGTTGGTGAATGAAACAAAATATGAGAGGAAAGATAGTCGCCGTCATCGTCATGCGTTGTTTTATTAATAATCCCACGGATGACCATCGGCAGCTTTCCACACAAAAAAAAACTAATCAGTGGTCAGCGAACTCATCATTACTTGGAGCAGAGGCGTAACAAAACGAATTTGTCTATTGGTTAATTAGAAGATGTAACTTCACTTCACCTGCACACACGAAAGCTGCACAAGTGGCAGGTGTATTGCCAAAAGGTGTAGGAAATACCAATCAGTTTCTGTATAGTCGTATATATATATATATATATATATATATATATATATATATATATATATATATATAATAGATTTTTGTTGGGGATGCAGTCATTTAAGAAATAAAATTCTTTGGATTATGCCAAGCTTTCGAGAATGTTTATTCTCTTCGTCGGGGCAAACTAAAAATCGTTAAAAATTTTCTTAACCACATAATAGATTTTCAATTAAAGTACTTACATTCGTGAATTTACATAAAATTAACCACAAACAGGAAAGATTTCATAGTCATCAATCAGAAATGTCATTAATTATTCATAAATGTCATGGTCACGGCATATCTAGAGTTGAAAGTGTCTAGATTCAAGTTTTCTTAGAAAAGATCATATAGGAGTTATCTTTGTGTTTGTAGCTCTTTTTTAACAAGTCACACATTAAACTTGACACTGACTAAATAAAAGCACAAAGGTGTAGAGCATCTCCATTATTATATATTATATACTCTTTCATTTTTGAAATACAGAAATCTTAAATTATATATATTTATATATACAAAATAGTGTGATACAAAAATTCGAGTACTCAGACTATTAAAAAATGAACAATATTGAATTCTGGTCACAATTTATTATTTTTTAACAAGCTGGATTAAAGTAGCTGTGACAAAATGACGTTCTTACAACATTTTTGAAATTTAAACAAAACAAAGAATATCTACACTTGTAGCATCAGCCTACTAGAAACATGTAAGAAATAAAGCTGTAAGATGAAATAGGACAAGCATATGAGTTTGGAGAGATTATGAGGAAAGAATTACCGATGATCGAAGAACAAAAATCAAAAATCCGAGAACAGCAGGCCTCAACGTAACAAGGATAATTAATAAGACCTAACGTACGAAGAAAATTACTTTTGTATAACAAAATCGGTATGCTTTATATGTTTTATAATTAAAAAATCTAAGTTGTCGAGTGTTGCAAAATATACCTACTTGAAGAATAGCGTATTTGGCCTCTAAAACCTGTGGCTTTGACCAGCCTGGAGGTCGAAGTTTTGGTTGTACAGCGATACAATTTCATTATTTACTAAGTTCATGCAAACTTTAGTTGAAAAGATAAAGATGTGTAAAGTGTAAAGCAGTAGTGGGGTTGGTTTGTCTTGATTATATTTTTAACCAATGGAGATCTTTACGAGTCTTGAAGCAAAAATTTCATTAACTTTTTCTACGTTCAACATTGATTCACTGTTATTACTAATTAATGAAATAGAGTATCAATCATCAGTAGTCCGGAGCTAAATTAATTCAGAATAATGCAGAAGCGAACTGAAAAACACAAAAATATAAAAATATGTAGCAACAATTTTTGTGGTCATAATTCCTACTTGAAATGAAAGATTTACGACACACAAATAAGGCTTAATAGTGTGCATTATCTTACATAACATGTTATCAAGAATAGTTGATGGTTCGGGCGCCACTGTTCCACATTATAAGAGATGGCAAGCTGCTGGAAGCCCTAGATGCATTGGGACAAGTTCACAAGTAGAAAAACATTAAAAACCAGTCTCTCTCTTTCAAATCTGTGCAGCAGATAGAAAGAGACCTGTTTAATGTGTAAATGTCAGGCAGGTGGAAAGAGATGCAGGATAGCGAGAGCGAGATGCTGTTTCTAGAGTAGAATGATTAACATAATAAGCCTTGCTTGTGACTATATCTCTCTTCTTCTATACGTCATCCAGTGTGGGAAACAACTTGTGAATGAACTTTTGAGGCCACTTTTAATTATCAGAAGAGCGATATTAAATATTCAAACGGTAATGCCGGAATTATCGCTATATACCTCTTGTACAATAGGCTTTACTTTGTTACTTCCTCAAGCATCACTTATATATAGGTACTTACATATTAACATTATAAATTTTATGTATAATTTATACCAACAGTTGTGGCATATCGTTTCGGTGGTAATCTGCTCGTTATTTGTGTTTGTTATCAGTGACGTTTACACAAAGATGTTTGTGACGATATTCTTTGTTTTCTGTCAGGAGGCAGGGGTTAGAATTACTTAGAATGTTTGTTACCAATGTTGAGATGCGAGATCAAAAGCATTGACGATTCTCCACCATGTCAATGGTATCGTCTTTTACCAGATAATGGATGGAAGTTTATGTAGATCAAGTGCTTTTGAAATTAATATGATTGTGCTTTACTTTAATCTCGATTGTATTTGGGATAACCCTATCATTTGAAAGAAATATCAGATGATGCGGCTCCAATTGACGTCTTTCTTGAAAACTTAATAAACAGCTACCCTCTGATGAAATAATATATAGGTATTCCTGACAACATAGAGGGTTAAAAAATGTCTTGTTGATTTAATATATAGTGTGGCCAAACATAATAAATTCATTATTTCAATTATTTCGCATATTTATGGGAAATCTAGGAACATGTCAACTTCATATTCTGAAATGATGTCCTACAACGAAATAATTGTATCCCTAGATAGAACTCCTCTTAAGTGATTGTTATAAGCCCAATTTTCAAAATTGGTGATTCATCACTTGAAACTTTTCAACAAAATGTTATTGTTTTTGAATCTGTTGCAAAAACTAAAAACTACTATTGAAACAAAATAAACAAACAAAGAACTTGATAAGGATTTTGTTAGAATATAATACAATGAATAAATATTATTATGCATTATATAGTGCGCCAACTAATAAAGTCGGCTGATTGTTTTATGAAAATATTTAATATAATCATTACTTGGTAGTATACTAAACTATACTACATTGCATTTCACACTAAGAGTGCTGTGTGGACCATAGAGTAAATTGGGTGTGGACTCTTATGGAGTACCTACGTTGTAATGCCGGGCTCGATCAACCACCAGGTCCGGTCTCTCGCAAATTTCAGCGCTTGGATATAGATTTTATCTAAACATATTTATGTTCAATATTTAATAATAATACATAATGAATTTTAATATTATGAATAAAATTATTACAGGAAAAGTTAAAGAGCGGCAACACTGTGTACCGTTTTCCCTTTTAAAATACATTATCTATACCCGGCAACACTGCGTTCTCAGTGTGATACGCTGTATAGCAATGTCCGGCTTGCGTCGCAGTGAACGGAATATTTTGAAATGCCTCTTTTTTGTTTCTATTGTAGTACACTCATATACAAAGCAGATACAATGACTGTGCAAAATAAATTAGAAACAACGATTTTTGTGCATTAATATATTAATTTTTCGTGAGCGTGCGTACAACAATTCACCAAAATTTGATCGAAATCGGCCCCAGTATCATGTTAAATTTAGCAAACAGTTGCAATCGCGTTGTTGTCTGTGTTACCACTGTCTGCATGTAGTCCATTAGACCTTCTCTATTAAATATTGGATAAATAAGTGAAAATAGCTATTTTATAAAGAACATGTTAAAAAAATCCTTAATTATTCACAAATAAATGCAATCAACTTCATTTTGATAATTTTATTCAAGCATCAATTTAGGCTCTACATTGAATGAGCGGCAACACTGTACAAAATCGAAGTTTTGACAGCGACGATTGTGCAATAGTCACGGTCGCATTGCAGTTGCTAGTTACATGATAACCCCTCGGATGTTATTGGAATGAACAAACAATGAGGATATATGCGTCTGTATGCATACCTGTGGAAAAATATCCGAATCCCTAATGACTGGGTTCATTCGATTACAAAAAATAAAAAAAAAACAGTAGATCATTTATTTTAGAACTAGAACAGACATACAAAGAATAGTAAGTATACAAATACAAATGATTCCAATATATAGGATAGGGAAAGGAATATAAATGGTTATGGGTACCCTAAGGAGATAGACATAGGTTTAGCTAGAGTAAAATACATTTTTAACGGCTTGATTTATAAATCGAGTTTTCGCTGGATAGCCTCTTTATTATATACTAGGTAGAGATAACAATTTTTGCTGTAATTTTTTGACGATATGTAAATTCGAAGTTTATTGATTGTTTGAGGAATATATTAATGGTATAACATGGCTCATACCATAATCTGAATCTCTAGATAAACTTCTTCTTCTTTAATTCAGGGATTAGGCAGTATTGCCTGTTCTGGCATCAACGGTCGTTCTAGCGTTTCCTGGGGCGTCTTATACTTACTTGTTCTATCTCAGATTGTACAGCAAATATCTTGTATTGTTTCTCTTTGTTCGTCCATTCTTGGAATTTGTTGTCTCCATTTAATTCATATTTTTTTATATTTTATATATGTGTGAATTAATTGGATAGGTAGATGTTTAATTCTCATCTGATATCTTCATTTTTGTAACTATCTACTCTTGTACAACCCTTACATCGTCTGAGAAACGTCATTCCACTAGTTTGTATTCTGGACTTGTCGTCTTTTTGTGTAGGTATCTTGCTCTAGCATTGGTATAGAAGTATAAGGTGTAGGTACGTTATAAAAAAAATTCTTCTTCTTTCTTCGGTTATTTTGGAAAACTCTATGTATTATACCACATATTATTGAAATTTTTAAGGTTTGTTATACATGTCGTTAAACCCATTTATTTTCAATCATTGTTCTCGTTTTTACAGGATGATTACCGCGGATTGCCATAACCTTCGTCTTTTTTCTGGATATTTTTATGTTGTAGTATTGACACAAAGCGTATAATTTGTGAAGTAATAAGTGCATGTTATTTCAAAATTTTTAATTATCCTCTAGCCTTCTGCGATTAATAATGTTAATTTTTGTTTGTTGATTTATTTGAATTCCTGTTTTTAGCTTCTAATCCCATTTTCGCACAATGTCATCAATTTATTTCATGAAAGGTACACATGATGATACAACCTTGTGTCGATCTCTGGTTTATTTTTATCTGTTTGGTTTCATATGTTTTGAGCTTCATTTTGATGTAGGTATGTGTGGTGTGCTTGCATGTACAAATATCACTTTTCAGACTTTTTGTCTGTTAAATCAATCAAATGCTGTTTAAAATCTATAAAGGCATTATCAATAGTGGATTTCACTTTTTTAGCCATTTTTGCCGTCTGCCAAGATTTCTGTATGTTACAATTTTACCAGAATGGATTTATTAGGTGTAATAGGTATTCTTAAATGTAAGATTCGGATTCGGAGAGCTCCATGTTGAGTTGGTCAGCACCAGTCGCTTTGCTATTTTCTGTTGTTTTAATTGCTTCTTTAACTTCTTATATTTATGTTCTATTGAATCCTATTGGTTGTGTTGTCTGGTTCTTGTTCTGATTCTTCTTCTGGGTTGTACCACAGTCCTTTGTAATTATCCAATGCGTTTCTACTCATCTGCTCCATGAATTTATAGGCTAATGTATTGTAACGTTTAACCCTGTGCTAAACGTTGTGGGGTGAGTTCACTTGCGTAATACTCAAAATTCGCAGATTGCTTCCAATGGTTTATTTACAAACACTCAGTACACGAGCTTCTATTATGGTACAACTGTCACCACTTGTCACTTTGACAATCTACACTGTCACTGTCTTCACCGACAGAACTACTATTAACCTCTGTTTCCACAGACTGGCTGTTATCAACTGACTTGACTCAATGACTTCACAAGACTGACTGACTGACTCTGTCCCGTGATCGACACGGCTTTATATACCTGAATCATGACATGACATTCATCGAGAATGTTCTATGATTATCTAGATGCGCATAATTCATGTTCTAGATCTTTGTCAAACTGACAATAGTATGACAAATTGTACCTCACATATAGTTTCTGGAAGGATCCAGAATAAATCCACCATAATTCTAGAACTACATAAGGAAACATACAAACAACAACTATAGCAAACAAGGTAGTAGGAATAAACAGCTAATAAACAAATATTAACCGTAAGTACATGAATACCCATCCACGTTACACTGCCCCCTTCTTAGATTTGATCGTCCCGATCAAACATCATTCCAATACATTCTACAATCTCATCTGGGGGAGCTCCTTGGATTCTCTTGTCCCAGTTCTCATTCTCACTTTCCGAGGAAGACATATAACTCGGTGTTCCTGATCCTCCTCGGTGATCATAGAAATGTTTCACCGGACTATGATAACCTCCAGGTGAACATACTCGAACAGGTGATCTGCTTCTATACAAGCCAACACGATCCTTGGCGGCCACACAACCTTCACCACTACGTGATCTTGAACCACGATCACGCAATCTAGGTATATGGCAAGGAGACGTCAATTCACTACAGTACATCTCACTATCTTTAATATTGTTTGAACTACTGCGATTGCGCCTACTATTTCGGTCATTGCGTCGCCACATGCGCTTCCTTCTATTGCGGTCGAAGCACCTTCTACCTCCTGCGCCTCTTTGTGGACTACTGCAACGTGAATTGCTTTTCCCACGAACACTAGTGCCTACACATTGTCTGGTACTTCTTCGACATCTGAATATACTGCGCCTTTTAACAAGACTCTTTCTTCTACTGCTTGATCTCTCTCTAGAGATACTGCTCTCCTTCGATCTAGGTATGACATCTTCCCTCTTAACACCAGGCTCGATATCTGAGCTGTCTTTGTTAGAGCAATAATGATATTTCTGTTGTGCGTAAT
This sequence comes from Crioceris asparagi, assembly GCA_958507055.1. NCBI lineage: Eukaryota > Metazoa > Arthropoda > Insecta > Coleoptera > Chrysomelidae > Crioceris > Crioceris asparagi. Next base: position 34,394,077 of record OY293828.1, read on the forward strand.
TTTCTCTCTTCCGGATTTCGAGATTTTCTTGTATATGACCGGTTTGAAGTGGACAATTCTTCTTCATGTGCCCTTCTTGTTCACAATTCCAACACACCCTCGGAGTACTGAAATTTCCTGGCACATTGATAGATTGAATGTGTGAACAATTCCTTTTGATATGTCCTCCTTGTCCACAGTTCCAACACACCCTCTGACTACTATGTCCAGTTGATTGACCATCTAGTTTTCGTAATATTTCAATAATTTGCTTAATGATGTTACTTTTTCTGTACTTCTCCTCTTTAATGAGGCTAACTCGTCGAATCTGTCCCCGATGGAGATGAGATCTGGATGCCTGTTTAGCAGCTTCATACTCAAGTGCACGTGCAAGGGCATCTTCAATTCTTGTAAGGCCACTCAACCGTAAGGCCTGCTGAATCTCAAAATCTCTCAGACCATCAATGAATGTTTGTACCGTTAGCCTATCAATAAAGTCTCTCGGCGCTGTAGGGTATGCCAGTCGAACGAGCCGGACAATATCAGTTTCATACTGCTGCAATGTTTCGTCATACCTTTGTTGCCTGTACTTTAACTGTGCTTGGTAAACTTGTTGTAGATGTTGGTCACCATATCGCCTTTCAAGTTAATCCACTAAAATCTCATATGAAGGTTTGCCGCCAGTTACGGTATTTAAGATTTCCAATGCATCACCACGTAGAGCCAAGATCAATGCAGTGGCCTTCTCTTCATCTGACCAACCACTAGCCAAAGCAGCAGCATCAAATTGCTTTTTATATGTAGACCAAGACTGTTTACCATCGAATTTTGGGGCTTCAATTTTTACTGGATTAACTACACCATTTTGAATTTCATTGGACGATCTTCTCAGAGGCACTTCAGGTTTCGTTTGCAACATCTTTTCTTCTATTAATTGAAATTTTTGATCAAAACTTTCTTGAACTTTCTCTAATTTCTGTTCAACTTTCTCTAATTTCTGGTCAACTTCCTGTTTATCTTCTTGTCGCACTCTTGCTTGTTCTTCTAAGATTTGTCTTATTCTTGTTTCTTGTTCTTCTTTTTCCTGTTGTCTAATTCTTTCTCGTTCTTCTTTTTCTTGTTGTCTAATTCTTTCTTGAATTTCCAGAAATTGATTCATTTTTGCTTCTTGTTCTTGTCTACTTCTTTCTTGATTGTCTAGAATTTGACTTATTTTTGTTTGGTCTTCTTGTCTAATTCTTTCTTGTTCTTCTTTTTCTTGATGTCTAATTCTTTCTTGTTCTTGTCTAATTCTTTCTTGTTCTTCTTTATTATTTTTCAAGATCTCCATTATTTCTGCAAAATTTGCCATTTCGTCGTAATCTTTGGATCTGGTATTCACCATATATTCTCAGCAAAATGCGAAGATCCCACTTCTGACACCAATTGTAACGTTTAACCCTGTGCTAAACGTTGTGGGGTGAGTTCACTTGCGTAATACTCAAAATTCGCAGATTGCTTCCAATGGTTTATTTACAAACACTCAGTACACGAGCTTCTATTATGGTACAACTGTCACCACTTGTCACTTTGACAATCTACACTGTCACTGTCTTCACCGACAGAACTACTATTAATCTCTGTTTCCACAGACTGGCTGTTATCAACTGACTTGACTCAATGACTTCACAAGACTGACTGACTGACTCTGTCCCGTGATCGACACGGCTTTATATACCTGAATCATGACATGACATTCATCGAGAATGTTCTATGATTATCTAGATGCGCATAATTCATGTTCTAGATCTTTGTCAAACTGACAATAGTATGACAAATTGTACCTCACATATAGTTTCTGGAAGGATCCAGAATAAATCCACCATAATTCTAGAACTACATAAGGAAACATACAAATAACAACTATAGCAAACAAGGTAGTAGGAATAAACAGCTAATAAACAAATATTAACCGTAAGTACATGAATACCCATCCACGTTACAGTATGTTAGGTAGGTTTGTATTTCGTTATGAATTCGTCTAATGAATATGTCCCATGATTTTTGGTGTGTTACTCTAACAATTCTTTTTGCTTCATTTCTAGCTTGTTTTTACTTCTTCCAACTTTTATCTGTTATTTTTGATTTCTTTTGTTTACGGTATATTATTTATCTTAATCCCAATATTTCAGTCCCCGTCTGCTTCGATTTCTTTATGTTTGATTTTGTTGTATTTTGTTTCAAATAGTTTTTAGTTTAGGCTTTTGACGCTATCTGCTTGTAATAGGTACACTTGGAATACTTCTTTAGGAGGTGTTTTCTGGTGAATAGGGAACTTCCAGAATTTAAAGAGTATTTCTATATGAATGAATAGATAGGGATCCAGAAAAAATTCTCAATAGATCATATTCAAATCATTTTCTGCACATTTATGTGTGGATAAGTATAACTTATTTAGTCATAAAATGCTGAAAACAGACATTATCGAAGGGATTATGAGCAAAAAATATTAAATAATCTTATTTTCCGATTTAAAGTTTTTGTTCATTTTCTGCACTTTTATATGTAGATTGGACATAATATACCTTATTTAGTCATAAAATGCAGAAAACAGAGATTTTAGAAGGAATTATGAGAAAAAGATATTAAATAATATTATTTTCCGATTTAAAGTTTTTATAAAAGTGCTCAGATGGGAAATAAGAGCCAATTGAGAGCCTTTTCGAATTTCCAAAAATATTTTAAAATTAGTATTTAAAATGTTAAAATAGATAACTAATTATCTGTTGAATATTTTTAAGAGATGAGAACTGAACAAACTTCGAGAACAGTAATCAGTATTTCCGAAATAGAGACAAACTGCAATATGAATAGGAAAAATCAAACTAGCAAAAACAATAAATAACAGCTGACAATTTGAGAGTTCGTATAATTGTATTTTAAAAATGAGAGCGTTTTTGAAAGAGTATCGTTTATGTATGGTATGTGGTATGTGTTTTCATATTAAAGCAACTGAGGCCATAGTTCTTCCAAACATACCTATATGGAATATGAACTTTTTATAAATTAGCTTTAAATTTGCACGAATTGAACTTGTCCCGGTTATTGGAAGAATAATTTGATTCTGTATAGGTACAGTACCTGATCCTGCAAAGGTTCTCTTTTTGATAATAATTGCATTTGCAATCATCGGTTTTATATATACCTATGAGATTTGTGATTGCTTTTTTAATTCCCGGAACTGGAGTGTAATTTCATAGAAACGCAGTTTAATATGTATGTGTGGAGTGTATTTAGATCTACGATTGCGAAATATATATAACTGTTAATCTCGACAATTTTTCTTGTTAATACCGTATAAAGGAAATGAGCTTTTACTAATGCCATTAACGAATGTAATAGAATTACGGAACATGCAGAAAAAAATAATGTTAAATAATTTACTCTTAATGATTTACGTTTGTTATTTACTGAACACTATATTATATATATATAGAGTTTTATATGATTCAAATGAAATCTATGACTGTAGTTGAGTGTTCTATATAAAAGCTTTCCGACATTTGAATTTATTGCCTTTGTTATAATACAAGTATTATTTAAATTGTGGAACGATGACGTGAACGCTTATTTGTAAAAAGTGACTTTTATTTTCTTATACCAACAGTAACAGTGCAGAAGTAACTGTAATATAAATATAGTATTGAATATCGAGTGCTAAATCAATATTGAGATAGTTTGGAACGAGAAATATGGTCGATTCAATTTATAATGTATATTTTATACACCTATTCAATTTTCACATCAAATATTATTGAATTGTCTCTTCGAACGAGAATTCATTAATAAGCTTAATTTTATAGCCAGTTAAAATACCTTGAATGATAATGGAATTTATATTTCAGCGGTATAAAATAATACGAGAATGGTAGTTGACTTCTCAATGCGTTAATGTTTCCACATGTTTATTTGGCAGGTGTACTTTAGTGCATTTGCTTTACTGACCGACCCCAAAGTCTGTGACACTAGAGTTTTTATTCGTTAAGGGTTTGTCTGGATATTTTAAATCTGATTTATTCCCGAAACCAATCCTATTTCCAACATCGTTCAAAAATCCGCTTTTTTGTCATGGCTCGTATCTTGCGTTCTATTCATCGGAACTCGATGGTTCTGGGTTCATTGGACTCGATAGATTTTTTTCTTCAAATAAATGTAAGCGCAAGGATACAGAAAAAAATCATTTTTTATTTATTTGGGAGTTTTTTGCAAATAGTTTTCTTATAGTACATATAAAATGTTTAGAAATGCAATGATTGTAGAAGAAGTCTAAATTACGTAAAATTGATTTGACAGGTTGTTTTTTCGATAAACAATCGACGTCCAAACTTGCGCTATGTCGTACGTAACAAAGATCATCATCACAGCTGAAGAAACTACTGTATCGGTTTTAGGTTAATCACTAGAAAATGTTTCTAATGATGGAAGGGAAGAACTTATTTATCGACATACTCTAATCCCATGCTCTAGAATCTAGAAGAAACCGAATAAAAAAATAGAGGTAACGATCATACTGAATAGAATTAATTCACCAAAACATAAAAATATTGGAAAATATCAAAAATAATGAACCACATTTATTATAAAACAGAAGCCATTGTAATGATAAAAAGCTCCGTTGTTCTATTTGCAAAAAAAAAACTTTGAACCTTAATAAGTCTTTATCTCTGCATTCTAGAGCAGACTTATTGAAAGAAAAAACGCTAAAGTATCCAACGATCCCAAAACCATCGAGTTCCGATGTAGATATAGAACTCCAGACCCATTATTACGCGATAAAAATCCTTTTTCAAGATGACGGTGAAAGGGATGATTTCACGAATACGCAAAATCAAAATTATGGTGTCCAAACAAATTACAATCGAATAAAAAAAAAATCTCAATGTCACAAACTTTGAAATGAATGACCATTCTGATTGTTCAAGTAGGTATAACTTCAACAGAGAGCCTTCTGGCTATTTGTTGAAGTGTATTACCTACAGTTTCGTAGCTGCGCACTTCTTTACACTTTGTGAAGTTTGTTTAGAATAGAGAATGAATTTTGAAGAATCCGGTCACTGGAAGTATAAGTCATGTCATTTATAAGTATAAAAGCTGACAACCACTGATTAGATCCCTGGTTTCTATATATATATATATATATATATATATATATATATATATATATATATATATATATATATAATTAATTAATTGTAAATTCATTATATATATAGTAGATGGAAGTACGGCAGTACTTGAGAAACCACATACTCCTAATTTTGAAGGTGTGTACATTCTAACCAATTCAATCAAACGAAAAATACACGAGATGATTGAAATTACGAAAGATCCTAGGGCCATGAATACATGTACCGATGTACGTGGACTCAGCTCAGTTTACTCCTATTTGATTTCAAAATTTTGCGCCAACAACGTAAACAATCGTACATAGGTTAGGATAGTTTTGAAGCTTGCATACATTTTGATATGAATACACTTTAATGTTTTGAGTTGTGTGTCATCTATGGTATCAATAGTTATATGCCAAATATACCACTTCTATGTTCTGTGTAATCTTGATCTCCCACCCTGTTTTCGAAAAATTTAAGAAACCTGTGTGAATATTTTTCCTGTACATTCCTTTATTTTCTTTCAACCTCTTTCAGAAAATTAGTTGTTCTAGCAATGTGATAGTATAAAGAATCATGTAACTGTATCTCCACCTTTTAAATATTTGTGAACTACTTACGTAGTTTTTAATACCACTATGAGGAATTTTCCAACCTTGTACAGTCTGTGCCGTTTCAAATTTTAATCATCACTTGCAAAGTAAGTTCATGTTCAGTTTGCGAAATCATTCCAAACTAATATTTGTTCATTATTATTGTTATAGCCTTGATAATGGAAATAAATAGTTCCGAAAGCTTGGACAGCAAAAAGAGTTTACCTATTTAAGCCCCATATAACTTCGGCAGAATTCATATATATATATATATATATATATATATATATATATATATATATATATATATATATATATATATATATATATATATATATATATTTGGTAGTAGTAGGATTCAGAATAGTAGTTTTTTGTTTCTACTTCTGTTTTTTCTGCAGCGACTCCTAGTTAAGACTCTTGGGATCCATCCACATCAATGTGTTAATGAACCACGTTGATCAACAAGACAAAAATGAAGTTTTCTAAGTAAATGCAGAAACCAATGCTCTTGATACCGGATAGTTCGTATTGATTATTCTACAATAAAATGGGAATGCCATCACATGGCTAATGAAAGTTTAAAATATTGAAAAGAAAAACATTTCAATATACCGAACATTTGTTATTGTCTGCGCCTATGCCAATCCTTATTTCTATTTCTACTATTCCTATTGTTTCTGTGAATCTCAATCGTGAAATTGAGCTTAATCGTACAATGCAAAATTGTCTCAGCCTATTGCCTGAGCTACCATAGTAGTTTACATAATGATTTATTCATAAGTTTTTAAACATTCACCAACTCCAACCAAAAAAGTATTTGAACAGCTCTTGACCTCTAGACCGTACCTCCAGTTTGTCTCTTTTACTCATTCATTCATAGCAGCTTGAACCATTAAAATTCATTCAGCTTTTTATTTTCCACTAAAAATTTGCTAAATTATCATAATATAATCTATAAGCTAATAGGTGAATTTATAATCATATTTAAATGATCAGATAGTGATTATGTTGTTAGATTATATTATTCAAATTTATCTGTTGGCAATCGAAACTATACAGAATTTGTCAGTGTAATATGATAGTGTGTATGGGGCCAGCGTTGTAAATTATCAATTGTTATTAGCTATAAACCGACACATATCTGCATAATACAGGATATAATTGAATGCTCTCTAATTGTGGGTGGTATATTTAAGCGATAATTTTTCTCTCATCATGCATTATTCAATTATTGTTAGAGATTTCCATATATATCTATGTATATGTTGAAAGTTCTGATAGTGTTTTTATATTCACATTGATAAAATAGTTAATCTTTTTGTAGTTGAGCTTTTGCAGTGTTGGACACATTGTTCCAACATTCATAAAGAAAATAAACAAAAGATATTGATGCAAATAATTTTATTCCTCATCTTTTATATGATGATGGTCAAAATATCAATAGAACATAAACGGCCATTTTCATAATCAAATCTTACTGCGTTACTAGTTTAGTTTCTTTGTTAGATACTATGGTAATTATAACATCAAACGTGAAAGTTTCAGTATTAGTATTAGCAGATACTATTAATTACAATACGCCCAACTTGATATAAAATATGGAATCAACTGTTCTCTACTGGATAGAGTTTCAAGTTGTCAATGTCTTTTTTAATTCGAACTTCAAATATAAGCAAATTAAGTGAAAACGTCATACAGGCGCGGTTCAGTATGTGCAGTGTATGGTTGTAATAACTACAAACAGCAGGATAATGGAAACAGATCATTCTACAGGATGTCGAAGATCTTCATCTGTAAGTGCAAGTATTCTAGCTATTTCCTGTTGGCTTTATTGTTAAACTGCAAGTAGAATATCTAGATAGATTTGTAGATTATCTGTCTTACATATTGTATATTGCAGCTTGAAATTATGGATTTATACAGCCAAGTGTAAGTTAATACCAACATTTCGTTTAAAAAGCTACAAAAAAACAAATTTTTGCTCTATAAATAAACTTAACTTTTTATTTCTTCTACTCTACGCCCAAGATTGGTACCAACCCGAAATTTATACGAAATAACGGCACATGTCGAGTGAGAGAGAGCCTTCCCAGATCTACTTATTTACCATGTTATATAATAACTAACGTTTATTCCAGAGCAAAAATTATTAAAATTGAAGAATTGACCTCTGAACCGATTAAGAAGATTAAGTTAAGAAGATTTGACCTACTCGAATAGTGTTCTCGTATCACCTGATTTCGAAAATTTAACACAACATTTAGAATCTAAAGAAGAAGAATCTATCAATTCGAGTACTGGTCTTATATGAAATGATGTCGAAATTTTAACAAATGATTTGCAAGCTGCAAAATAGAAAATGATCGTCTGCAACAAGACATTGATTATTTGCAAATAAAACTCAAATTAACTAAGCAAGTCAAAAATCGAAATACTCAAATTTGGAAATTGAAAAAAACGAAGAAAATTTTTATCTGTAATATAATACTTAGATTCTAAACAGGTTATAGGGTACTTTTTAAGCAATGAATCACTTTCAGGTGACATTATTAAAGATATATTTCTTAATATTTTGGCAGAAGTATTTGCGAGAGGTTTTACAGTTAAGTTAATAGTTTGCGATTTAGGAACTAATAATGTAAAATTGAGAAAATTGCTTTCATTTACGATTGATCAACCTTTTATTATATTTAATAACACTAAAGTTTACTTTTTCTATAAAATGATAAAGCAATATTTCGAATTGGCAAAATAAAGTTTCTCACAATCAAAAGTAAAGTTTAATTCAAACTATCATTTTTATGAAAGATTGAAGCTTGTCGAAAGAAATGCTGAAGTTTACGTTTTGTGTTGGAACTGTAGCAGATTACCGCATGAAAACTGGAAATAGTTTATTAGATTTAAAAAATAACTATGATTTAGAAAATACTCAGATAGAGCTAAAGAAATATTGTGAATCTTCAAAATTATTTTTTCCCCATTCAAATGCAAAAAAAATGTTTGGGTTTTTCTCAAAATAATTGTGAATGGTAATAGATTTCATTTGATTGAGATCTGTCAATCTGATGTAGTTTTGATGAAAAATTTAAAAATTGTTTGTAATATTTGTTCAAATTTATTGTCGAAAAAATATTATAATGTATAAATTAAAGCCTATGTTAACAAATTAAATGCAAATAGAAATAAGTTAATCTTAACAACAAAAAATCAGAAATTGAAGAAAATGTCTAATAGTTAAATTAAATTTTTATTTACCCGAGGTCTGAAAAAATGTGTTTTATTCTCTATAAAATTACATTGTTGAGTAGCTTATATTTCAAACACCCGCTATAACTGGAGCTCACTGAGCGTCATCTCTGAGCTTGAATTGTTATGAAGGATTCCAATCAACCTATAGAAAATAGACGAAGTTGGACGTATTATAATGTTAATAGTATTTGGTTTTAGTATAAAACTAACCTAGTACCGAACTATAATTTGATTATGAATACGGCTGAAGGTGTTTTAATACTTCTTACATGACTATAAGATTTATAACTATTGATTCAAACGGTTTAGGCTTTTGGTAAGTAAGACCTATTATGTTTACGTTGGCCATGTGCTATGGACATTTCTTCATCATGCAAACGAATTAATATCTCGAAACTATTCTTAGGATTTCAAACAACACCCTGTAGACGTTATCTCTCAACTTTACAGCTCCGAACAAAATCCCACGCACCCAATCGTTTTTTTTTCTAATTATGTATAGTTAATAGTTCGTAAATATATAGAAATCTATTAATATGAAACGTTTAATGAATATTTTTTTCTTTATTTCTTAACGCGACTATGCGTTGACACCCATAATAATGAAAGGTAGAACCCGTGTAGGAGGTGACTTATAACACATGTTGAAAAAAAAAGAAATATGTCTGTGTCTTAATTTAAAATATGTTGTTGTTCGCTGTGCGTTGTTGAGGCAAAACGGCAATAAAAATGTTTACGAGATACGTTCAACATGGTCTCTAGATTCTAGAAGTAAGGATTTAATAATAATGTTATGTGTGATGAGAGTATTCTCAAAAGGTCAAAGATTTTATTGTATTAGCATTTACTTAATGCTCGAGACCTCGGCTGTTATTCATTGAGAAATACGAGTGATACAAGAGATCATTAATCTCCCTTAAATATCTTCTCACTTGTTTCCTGATTTTCGTTGATTTTTTCGCTAATGGTCATATTATTTGACGTGCTTTGAACCAGATGCTGGTAAAAAGATTGTCGAAAGTACTTTTAGTAGACTAAACTGAACATGTATTTGATTTTTTTAGATTGACAACTGATTTAGAAAATCCTACAGCTCATTGCCCGTATTTATTATTTTTAAGTGTTTTCTGAAACAGTTTGAGAGATTAACGAAGAGATGGTGTACCTACTGTTGATCTGCCTTGTAATTGGCAAATTGACGTTCTATTCCGGAATTTATATCTTACTTTTAGATCCAGTTACTCTGATGCCTGATTGGCTGTCTTTTCCTTCACATAATGGGATTCTTACCACACTTTCTGGACTTCGCCAAAGCTAATGCATAGTTGAAATAACTTTACCAGTATGGTTTTTGTATTCCAAACATTTGTAATTTAGTTGGTAAGTTTTCTGCTCCGCTTCTGGTTCTTTACATTTTTCATGTATCTCTCTTTCATTACGGTGGAAGAAGCTGTGAATTTTGTATTGTTCACGTTAATTTCAGGATCTCAAAATTTGTCTTTTTTAATACTGGTAGTTTTCCAAATTATTTGTATATGGTATAGTAATGAAATTAGGGAAATTAAACGTTTTACTTTTCTTGGCGAAGTGACTCGTGCATTTTTTACCTTTATATGCTTTAACTTCTTTTCCTTTTTATAACACTTTCAATATCCCTACAAGATCAATAGGGTTTACCTTGCCTTTAGCTTTCGTATAATCCTAGAATTTCAATTAGCAACTTTCAGGCATTTTTGAGCTGTTATTAACAGGCCTTAAAATTAATGTTTTACTGAATAGACCCGGTATTTATATAAGTTCAGATAAACTTGTGGATCGTTAGATGTGGTAGAAGGCTGAAAATCGATTTTTTCGCTTATATTTATTATTCTACTCATATCATAATATGATTTCAGTAGATTGTAGATTTTTAGTTAAGAGGTTTTCATTGCACTGCAACCTTGAGGTCGATTGTGCCTCCCATCAGAGCTGATCTCGCCATTACGTAGTCTACAGCTCGCCCTCCAGTTCCAGGGTTCTAATGAAATCCAGAATCTGGGATGGCTTCAAGGAGGTTACTTCTTCATTTCTGCATGTTTCTTGTCCAAAGCATTTTTTGCATTGGCTAGCAATGGCGAGGCATTCTGTCACTAGGTGATCCGGAATATCCTCCTCCTCCCCAAAGAATCTGCACTCGTCGTTCTCTGCTAGACCTATTCTCGTTAGGTGTTTCATGAGGCAACAATGCCCAGTAAGAAATCCAGTGAGAAGGTGTAGCATATTCTTTCTAAGATCCAGATAGTTCTGCAGTATTAAAACTTCCAAGAAACTTTTTGAAATGATCCAACTCAGGAAGATTCCGCCAGAGTGTTTCTCTTTCGGTTTTTTCCTTCTCCTGAAATTCTTTCTTGTAGGTACATTTACCTGTACCCTAGTAAGGTTCTGGGCCAATAAAAGGAGTTCTAGCTCCTTTTCTGGCAAGTGTGTTGCCCGCTTTATTCCCTTTGATTCCCGAGTGGTCGGGAATCCAGACTATGCCTATTTCGTTGAGTTTTCTTCGGCACTCCCATACTATCCTAGAATCGATGATATGAGAGCTCAGTGCTTTAATCGTAGCCTAACTGTTAGAATGTATAGCTATATTACATTTCTGATAGTTTCTTTCTAGGTTCGTTTCCACACATCTTTCAATTGCAAGCACTTCTGCCTGAAAGACGCTTGGACAGAGAGATAGTGAGCATTTGGTGCCAGGCCAGAATACTCCAATGCCAGTCCCCATAGTGGACCATTTTATGGCATTCTTTTTGAGACCATGGATTGTGGGCTTCCTTTTTTCTACTTAGCATCGTAATAAAAGCTTGCTCGATAGTAATTTTCCTCATCTCGTCACTGGGAAGGTTAGCTGATGGGATGTATTTGGTCAGAGAGGACCAGGCTCTCCGATTCTTAATTTACTCATTGCTAGTACCTTCCCTGGCTATTCTTAGAATAGCCTCATGGGCTAGTCTATCTATTACTAGATGAAGAGGCGTGAGATCTGTGATGATCTCCAATGCCCTAATTGAGCATGTTCTAATAGCTCTGGTGATGCAAACGCAGGCCAACCTTTATATTCTATCAAGGGCTTTCCTCGTAGTTTCCTGGCTTGCCTTGGCATGCCAGACTATTGCCCCATAAGTTATTATTGGTCTCAATAAGCCTGTTCCACAGAAGCTTGCTATCTAGGGTTATTCCCAGATAATTGACTTCAGACTTCCACTCTATGATGTCTCCATTTAAAGAGAGGGATTTCATAGCTGGAAGTTTCCTTCTCCGGGTGAATGGGATTACTGTGGTCTTGGTTGGGTTAATATGTAGCCCCACTGACTAGCACCATTGCTCAATAATTCTCAGACTCTCTTGCATTAAGTCTCATAAGGTGCTCTCGAATTTTGCTCTACTAACTATTAGGACTATGTCGTCAGCGTAGCCTAGGCATTCGAAGCCAAGCTCCGTAAGCCTTTGGAGTAGCTCATCTACTACTAGGCTCCATAGAAGGGGAGATATTACTCCTCCTCAGTAGATTTACCAATCTGAATTACATATCTCTTTGATTATAGGTATTATATAACTTTTTTTTTAATAATGGTAGGTTAGCAGTCACTTATTAAGTCAAAATAGCATCTGGGGAATGTGGCTTAGAAAGCATCATTTTTACGTCGTCATACAATATAAAAAATATTTTGTCAATTTATATAATGTTCACATTTGGTTTAATTATTATTTATTACAAAACTATAAATATGGTAACAAGTCCGTCAGACTTAGGTTGCATCAAGCGCCAGTTTCTATGTAACGTTGCTTAGCAAAATTATAATAATACTTAAAATATTTTTAAAATATTTTCTTGTATTCTATGTTATCTCCATAGCAAAAATATTGGAAATCAGGTACATAATTAACCTTTTTTGAATTTATTGTAATAGAATAAATCAATCTGAACCAAGGTTTCTCACATTTTTGTACAACTCATGATGAAAGTCAGGGGATACCTATAAAGTAAAATAATTCAATGAAATTCAACTCTGGCAGAAAGTTCTTGTCTTCTTTTTCACTGCAGGTACATAATATTAGGCCCTTGCATATTACGGTACCCGTCGTTTCCTTGGCCTATATACACTACTTGTTCTTCTTTTGCATTTGTATTTATAGTCTTTTACTAGTAGGCGACCCTTCTCCATTCTGTCGATATGTTCCTTCCATTTTTTTCTTGATTAATTTGACCTAACAACTATTCATATATAGATATATATTTGATTTTGAATTTAATAAATAAAATTCTTCGGATTAATCCGAACTTTCGAGAATGTCTATTTTCTTCTTCAGGGCGAAATTCGAGAATTTACACGACATTAATTACAACTACGAAAGATTTTATAACCATCAATCATTTTCTGAGTGATGGTTATGAAATATCATTATGTAGTCTTGTGGCTATAACTTTATGTGAAAATTAGCAAATTTTATATACATTTAAATTATGTACCTAAGCCTAAACCTTAACAGCCCTTAACTAGAAAACAGCTTCCAAGTTTCCCATTATTATTTCATACTCGCGTGTGATGTATCTAAATGCTTTTGCATGAATTACATTCGTATAAACTTAACGGCAATATTTTCTCGTAAAAAAACTTGATCGCGACATACTGTTTTAGATCGTATGTCCTACAGAGTTGTCCATTAAAATATATTGATGATATTATACCATGATACGCCATTCAACCATGTATATTTTTGAGCTATTTACTTAGATTAGTTGCCGATGCGAATAAATGCCATCGGTTATATTTCTTTATTTTTTCCACTTAAGTATAATGGAACTAAGCAGTGCCGCTTTGAGTACCAAATCGACAATGTTTCTACAGATGAATATAAATATTACGCACTTAACTGTTCTAATATCATAGTCAAATCAAATATAGGTAGGTACTAGGTACTCAAGAAAATAATTTATTGTGAACTTTTGAATTCTATTAGTCGGTACCCCGTAATTCTGTCTAATCAAAATCTATCTACATACACGCAAATTAACTGAGACCGCATAGCAAAATCAGGAGCATCTATCAATTTTCGTTCGATAGTGACTTTTGCGTATACATTGATGAGAATTATTAAGTATGTTGCTTGACCAAGTATCGACAACGAAAGTTGGAGATTTTTTTTCACCAGTTAAGCCAAAATATCAGAGTTATATATTGTACCACAAAAATATGATGCGTTGCGATATTATTCAATTATCGCATCGTCGTGCTCTTTATCCCATCGTATCGACATCGACATTCGCTGCGGTTGTGTGAAAGTGGAGGCCCTTTCACAACGAGAGAACTTTTGCTTCGGAGACGATAAATTTTGATTTGATTTACTCGTTAGAGAGGGATGGTTAGATATAGTTGCACGACATATAGACAGACAAAAATATATATATATATATATATATATATATATATATATATATATATATATATATATATATATCAACTATAATAAATATCGGGATCGATTCAGCAGATTCCCAGTACACACATATATAGAAGAGCTCGTGTTGACATTTTTAGTTTTCCTGTTTACAGTGGCTATTTTGTTCGATGTGTGTGTTGTTTTGTTTGCCCTCGGTTCAGCTGCAATTGAGGCTGTAAATTAATGAAAACGCTTTGTTTGTGCCTCCAATAATATCCGAAATTATAAATTGTATATAATATCTGGTAAATGTTACATATGTTGTATGCCTATTTCATTTGATTCGTCATCGATGGACTAAAATTAAAATTAATATATATTTATGATTACAAGGAACGTAAATTTTCAAATATATGCAAATGCATTTTCATTGTGTTTGCATTCAATAACAATGTCACAATCGTTTGGAGAAAAAAATACCCTCTGTGTATTTGTGTTTATTACATCAGCTTCAGGCTAATCGTGAATGTCATGATTTCCAATCAGTGTCCGCGCCCCCCGAACGCGCATGATAATAAACGGATTCGGTTTTACATGTGTAGCCCTCGATTAGTTTCCGTAGCACGATTGATTTTTCTCTACGAATAAAAACACATTCGGTTGTCCTAATGAGTTATTTTTATGATATATGTAACGATATATCGTTTGGGTAATGAATAAAAAAAAAAATCATCCAGAAATCTTGGAGAAGACTAAAGAACTGGACAGATACTACCAAATTTATCTAGTGCTCACACCTCTAGCTCTTTATTCGGATTCTGATTCAAGCTCCATCGCATACAATCAATATGTCTAATATAGCGTTTCGGAAATTTCTGTACATTCATTTCATCTTCGATATATTGAAAAAAACTTCTCGTTTTCATCTATCAATTTGAAAAACATAACCGTATATGTCCAATTTCCTTCTTCCCCACATATCTAAAGAATAATCATATGTATTATTTCTCAAAGCTTCTTTTTTGTCGGTATGCCATAACTTCCTTAATACTTCATCAAATTTCATGAATGAGGCATCATTTTAAAGCTTTCCCTTACGGCTACACCGAAAAAATATAGAAATCACTCACATTTCAATTGTGTTTCGAAGGCAGATCACCACGTAGAGGAAGAATAGAGACAGACCTTCTACCATGTTTCGGAAAATTGCAATTGAAGAAAACGGTGTGTACTTGAATTTAATATTAAATAATAATAAAAATTTAATTAATGGATTTAAGTAGGTTAGAATGCGAATGCTTCGCACGGGTCAGCCAGTGACATAAAATTCAGATACGAATACCTGCATGAGTCAAGCTTAAGTCGGAACTTGTGGAGATTCGACTGAAGTATCTATAATATAAAAATGATTCGCTGAATGTGTTGCTAAGCTCAAATCTCGAGAGCAGCTGAACCGATTTCGCTAATTATTTTTTTGTTGTGTTCATTACTATCAGAAGAAGGTTCTTATGAACGAAAAAAATAAGAAAGTTGAGCGGAACATTAGAAAATTTAAGAACATTTATGAAAGCTTAAAGACAATATTAATTTTGACAATTGACAGAACGCGCGCTGCAAATATCGTTTAACATAGATGGATCGGTTGATAAATAATAGTTTCATTTCAATTTATTAAACAGTTTTTTGAGAAGTGTTTATTCATCTCGGTAAGTTAAAATCAATCACACCTAATATTGAAAGAATGAAGCCCCTGGATTGTGTTGCGGGAGCGATAAAGTCAAATTGAAAATTTATTTCATGGGCGATTCAGCAAAACAAGTCGATCAGCGTTATGCACACAATAAATCGGTGAACAGACCAAGAGTGGAGCAACTTCAAATGTTTTTCCATCAGACAACGAATTGGTTGTATTATTCAAGACTGCATTAAACCGCATGCCATCTGATTACCACAAAATTGTCAGCAAAGCCGATAAAAGCCCGCAGGACAACACGCAAAACGCTATAATACGGCAACAATTGATGAAGTTGCTATTGTTGTCATGGGTGAAAATTTAGAAAATCAAGATATTGTTTTTGCTTTTGTTAAGGCAGGACAACGTCTGTCGGGTCAGCTAGTTGGTATATAAAAAACTCTGGTACAAAACAAAAAAAGCTAAGTAAAAGCGCTTTTATTGTTAAAATCACTTTTAAAAAAATCGCATTCACAAGGCTTTTTGTATCTCTTTTAACTAAAATCGTTTTTAAGAGAAAAAGAATAATGCAACGTTGCTTTCTGAGAAGAAGGCGATAAACAAAATAAGAATCATACATTATAATTTGGTACCTATATCATTTTTGACTTTTGATTTTTATCAACATCAGCGATCACAGACATCATTTCCCCATATAATCAAAAAGAAACATGTATAGGACCTCAATTTTGAATAAACTGTGTTCCTAAATTCATTCTATTATACTGACCAGTATGAGACGCCATCAATTGAAGCTAAACACTATGCTAGTGTTGCTTGCGGTGGTACATCCAGATATTATAATATTATGATTTGATTTCCAAGTTTCATTTAAGAACGAAATAATATTATGGGGTCAACCGATACTGACCAGTATACTGGATCGAATTTAGGAAAGCAGGCAGTATACATTTGTTATATAAACATTCCAAAAGAAAGTCATGCGTAATTATTATGTCAGATATGGACTCCAACCATGCAAATATACTGTTGAAACGTCATTTTCGCGTAATAACGTGAACACAACAGCACTTGAATTTAAACTACTTTGTGTGTCACTTTCTTATGGGTTTTATGTTTTCCCGAATGAAATTTATCATTTAGTAGGCAGCTCAATGGAAAACCAATGTGATCGAAATTAATCGTTTTCATATAATCGTAACGTGAATTGGTCCATCCTATCATGAAACCTCGGTTATCTTCTATATTTATTTGCGATTTCACAAATTTCTTGGATTTCATTGGATTTGTTATGTATGATTTCTTCTCAGTTGATTGTCTAAGGGCCGATTTTATAATGAATTCCTAATGCGAGATTAGTTAATTCTTCAATTTGTTTAGCTAATGTTTTGATAAAGGAATAAAAATAATGCATTTCTTAATAACTTTTACAACGTCAGTCACCTTATCTTTCGTTTTCTCAAAGAATTATACGTCCAATCAAAAAAATTATAAATCTTTTAAAGTTGGATTAAAATTAATGGGAGAATAAATTTGATTATGAAATCGGCCATAACAGTTTCATTAAAGCAGTTAATCTATTAATTGGCCTTTCAGATGGATCTTCTTTGGAATATTTTTACAGAATCCTTAAAAAATGAATAGATTCAGCTTGGAATTGAATTTATTTCATCTTTTGACATTATCACGCTTTTATGGATAGTATCGCAACAACACATTTTATGCAGCAATGACTATGATAGGGACTGTACACAGCATATATTTACAAGATTTTGAAAAAAATAAGACAAGAGGCACTCAGATTCATTTATTATGTGTGATTATAATGGCTGCCGTCCTGTCAACCGTTGGATCTTTTGAGTCGTCATCCGAGGACATTCATTCTATATTACATGACAACACTAGCAAAGACATGATGAAAAATCGTTGTCAATTGCAATAGCTTACTTTGAATGTTTTTTTGGATCACATCGATATATCTCTGTTGCATAAACATTCTAATCACTTTTGCTGTTACCATAGTAATTACCATGATGGAAAATTTAGTAAATGATAAGGTTTGATTAGGAACAAGTCTCATGATATTTATTTCACTGTCAAGTTTACTAAATTAATCGATATAAATCACTTTCCTATGAAAAATAGAGTGTTACTAGAATGGAGACAAAATTTCAACACATCATTCATTCTTGATGTTGTCTTGTGGAGTATCAGGTCACCAAAACGATCAAGAGATGTCGTTCGAATTGTTGGAGAATGTATACAGTAGGTAACTCGATATGGTAAGGGAGTCACACATACTCACACATGTAGAGTATCGCCATGATGTGGTTTACATTTTGTTGTTGTTTGTTGTCTGATGGGAACTTTGGTATTGATTACGTGCTGTATGTTTACGTGTATGCATATGCGGGTCTTCACTCCTTGGTGATCACAGGACGTCAAGCAGTTTGCTTGTTTGTATTCCTTTGCGCCATTGTCATGTCATTGTTAAGGAATTTTAGGGGATATTTAAAAGCTCCTCTAAGAGAGACGATATCTAACAACCTATATAAGTAGGATATTTAGAAGCTACTTACTGAACAAAAATTTGGGCATAACCTTCATGTATTTTATGGAAGTAGACTCACCTGAAACCAAAAGAAAGAATATTGAATATGATTCAATGTCTCTCATGTGGTTGTTGATATCACTTTTATGATGTACCATTTAAAATTAACTGTTTTGATTAGAGGGTTATTTCTCTGTATATTTTATATATCTTATAATGTTGAAGACCATTCTTTTACATGTCTATCTACTTACCTATAAAATATCCCAACGATTCCATAGGGACGGTATTGCTATTTTTTATACAATACTTACTAATAGGATGATTTAATTAGAAAGAAGTTGCGTAATCAAGACCTCTTTAATATCCCGTTTGCAAACTGGCACTGTTTCAACCGCTCCTAAAATATTTAGAAAAAACTGAAATCGAAGATTTTGATTTGAGTTATTTGCTCACTTAATAATTTGGAAGAAAAGTTCAAGTTTTGCATTCGCAAGTAATTTTTGCATTTTTAAGTATATACCATATAACGTTTGTTTTTCTTATGGGTGCCATATTTGTTTTTATGTTGTTAAGGGCCAGTTTTATAAAGTCCAGTTGACGTAACTTTCTGTATTATAAACCATTAACCGGAGGTTGAAATATAAGCAACTGACAGTTTGCTCAAATATTTCAACCGGTGGTTTGACTTCAACTGGCGGTCGGATAACCGCTTCAAATAAGCTTTATAAAACCGGCCCTAAATGAAGCTAGTAATTCCCTTCAGATCTATTTATAAGATATTGACATTGTAAGCCGAATAAAAAAAGAAATACGCTAAAAATATTTTCTATATATTTGGTGGGCCAGTGGGCCATGGTAATAAGTAATAAGAAAACAAAATATTTTAACTAAAGTATCAATAAAAACTTCTTTGACATTTATATCTCGATTTATTATAAATTTTAGATTTTCAGAGATTGTTAATTAGTGCGAACAGTAGATAGATAAAAATTGATAATTGAACACCATTCTCATAAATTTACAAGTATAGTAGGCATATAAAGATTTTCTCAATTAATTTTTAAACAATTGGTTTTGATAACCGAGTAAAACTTGTTACCTCAGATATCACATAACTCTACTATATAATTTAAACAACTTCTCATGAGTTTAGGTAGATGTCCTTTGTTTCGTCTTGCAGATCAAGTAATAAACAAAAATGTTGATCGCGTGGCTGCGTCGGAAATGTATATATTTATTAGTGTGTGAAGGGATTGTTTAGGGTTTAAAACATTGATAGGGGGTGGCAATTTATTGAGAAAATTGAATATATGTGACGGCTGAATTAAAGAAGAGATTATGCGTAGTAACATTTGAGATGGATAATGGAAAAAAACTAGGGTTTTCGAGTTACAGCAGTGGTAAAGTCTGCAATACGTCTATTTCCGATGCGAGGTTTTGAGATCTCCGAATAGTTGTGTGTAGAAAGTTGTGCAATTGTAGTTAGATTGAGAACTTTTGGCACCAACTTCAAAAGTATCAGGTCGGTCCAATTATTGGTAAAAAATATTTATTGAGTATGTTCGAGTATATCTTCTGTTTCTGTTTATTTCAAAGAGTTACGTGATTTAATATGCTGAATTGGGTTACTATTACATTCTCCATGATAGGCGTACCTATCTCATTTTGAGAGATCTTAAATGTGTAGGATGAAAGGCTTTTCTATTTTGTCTAAATAACAAATTATCTTTATACTTGGTAGAAAAATTGTGTTTCTCAACAGCTCCCTTTTTTGTAATTGGCTAAGTTAAATATTGTGATAATGAAAATCGTGGGTGAAGAATGCTATGCAACAAACAAAAATGAGTTTATATAATCATAAAACAATTCTTTATAAAAAAATGTGGCCCACATGACTAAGTACCTACCTGCCTTCAGTGCCTTCTGTACTGGAACAGCAATATCTATTTTTATTGATAACTGGTAAAGTACGAACAGGATATTAACATATTATTCTGAATGCTTCACAGGTTTCATTTGATATCATTAGCATTTTTTAAAAGAAAGTACAGAATTGATTTATTACAAAGAAATAAATGTATGGTTGAATTAATTATAAATTACTCGGCAAAATAATTCCGTTACATTCATTCATAAAACCTACAAGGACATTTCAACTCCGTTATTATTATTATATTATTAATTATCTATCAAGGGATTATATAATTACTGAGAAGTCTTTTGACTGACAAGCGAAAATTATTGATGATGATTAATAAATCATCAACGTTTCAAGAAAAGGTATCGTTGACAAAATTATTATATTCTATTCAACAATCAAAGGTGTTTTAAATCAAAGAAAAATTCTAGGAATTGAAGTCCGTATATAGAATGAGAAATGAATGATTTCTGAACGTTTCTAATATAGTTGTTTCAACATGTTCTGATAAAAGAATTATTATCAACAGTCTAAAAGGGATAGTCATTAATATGCTGTTTTCCGTTCTGATATCGTCAATATATTTTGCGTCAGCATCAATATCTTCGATTATTGCAAACTGCTGACCATTAGTTTTGAATATTTTCTCGAAGAATATGTAGCATCCCACGGATAGGATAGGATGGAAGAGCGAGAGGAAGAGGATGTAAACTAGCACTCACCGTACATTCAAGAAAACTCGTTCTGAACGCCTCCACCTGCTTGCTCTTCGCGTACCGTTTCTTTTTATTAGCCACGGGTTCATTCATTCATGCTAACGGTCAGTTAGGCCAAGGGCTTTAAGCTAATTCCGTATAATGACCAATCAAAGAAGATTAAGATAAGATCACCGATTGAGTTTCTCAAATAGACCACTTACTCTACTTTATATGTTTCTAATGGTGCTCTTTCATGAGAATAAGATTTGTCTTAGCCATGTTAAGTGGTCTATTTAAATGAATAATGTGAGTATGTTATAAGTTAGGAACTTTCAACATTATTTGACATTGAGAATGCGTAGATAATATTGAATATGAAGAATATTGAAATTGACATTGCCATGTTTATAGGTTATGATTCGTATTTACTTATGACGTTACTTATCAGTACCAAACCGATCACAATAGAGATTGTTATACATATTTCAATTATTTTGAACGTCAAATGTGACAAATGATTATCATAATAGGTAATCAGGTGATTCTAATGAACTTCATTTTTACAATTTCGCAACGTTGGAAATTTCTGGCGCACCAACTCACCTGTGACGTAAAACAACTGGTTACTGAAATGGATAATAATCATAGGGTTATCAGTAGAGTACGAATGCCATGAGAAAAATTAAAGTCTGCGAAAGGAAACAGAAGATTGTTGTTGAATAAGGAACGAACTCCCTCCTCGATCATATTTATCTAGCTATTAAGAGGTAACGGCATTTCCTCTCAAATTAAGTAAAGTAGTGCCTATTACATTCCCTCCCTATTTTATTATTATCTCTATAATAATAAACTTTCTCTTGAACCTTAATTGCCCAGACTGGTGCATGTCCAGAATATGTCCTCATTTTATTATCCATAACAGAACTTCAATAAAATTTCTGGAAATGCAACTTTGGTGTCAATGCCCATTTATCAATTAAAATAAAAATTATTTTAACATTGTAGGTCTTTATACGATATGAAAGATTCAGATTAGCTGTTCCAACCAGTTAAACGAAAAGACTCTGAATCAAAATGTCATAATTAAATAATCTAAGTTTGTAATATGCTCTGTTGGGCGAAAGGACTCACAATTTGGTATTGTGAAAGAAGGATCGAGAAAGAATATAAATATCCAATATGGTCCTATTTACGATCTGATATCTAACGTGGTCCTACATCTGGGACCGTGAATGGCGGGAGTCAGAGAACAAGAGGAAAAAAGAAAAACTGAATAACTCTGTATTCGAATATATTTGTCCTAAGACCATTATGGTGCTTCATCATTATTGAAGCGTCCAAGGAAAACGAGGGAGAGGTTTTTCTTTTTATAATCATCCAATGTTAATCAGACTCATCGAAAGAATAGAGGAACGCGATCATGACATTATTTGATTCTGGGGGATTACGAAACATGTAAATCAGGTATTACTTGTTACAATTCTCGGAACGCTCACATCCCATATTACCTGAAACGTGGTCATCTGAGGATATATACAATAGCTTAAACAAGATTTCAAAATTATTTGAACATAACTAACTTTAATCGTTTGAATCTTTTTCACTCTAAAAGACAATCTCGTGGTCTGTTTTGTGAAGATTTTTTTGTCTAGCTTCCGAACTAAATCCATTCTTCAGATCACAGCCTTTACATAGAGATGTTTCTGAAAGGTGGATACTACTACTAGGTATATACCTACCTACTACCTACTCGAATTATGATTAGAGATGATTGCTGCAAGTGGAAGATTACACATATTCGATCCGTAAAACGTATCCTCCGATTAATTGTTCACATCCGGCGATCGGACGTTGTTGTGATTAGATCGTTGATCGAAGATGAAAAAGGAATAAAAGCCCATTCTTTGACGGATGGATGAATGGATGAATAGTGACTACGTATCGCTATATTTAGACACATGCTTGGGGACTTTGACGTTCCTCCAGTTGTAGTAATTTAGTAATTTAAAATAAAATGAAAAGCTTGAATTATGTTTGTGTCTTTACTGCCGTTTCCTTCCTCTTCTAGCAAAGATGCACGTAAGGAAAATAACTTAAAACTGCCAATTAGAAGCTTTTGTGGGGTACCATCGATATCCTGGTAATAATTTGTTACGATAAAAATAAATTACCTGGCCTATTAGCATAATAGCAATTGTGTGATCCACACGGAGTCAGAGTCAGATGAGTACAAAAGAAGCGTTTTAAATTTTGGTCAGTTATCGTCTTTATCATTGTAAGGCGTGTCACTATTCACACTCTTAAGGGTGCCGTACTTAAAAGGTGACAAACGAGACTCTTATAGGCTTGCTTTTTTCGTCCGACCTCCCCAATCACCAAAAATAGCGAAGTAAAAGTTAAAAAAATGGGGTGGTATATTTTGATTAAACAAAAATCACAAAATCCATATTGGCAAATATGTCATCCTTCCGCAAAAACATCCACCAACATAAAACTGAAACACAAAATATCAAACATAATATTATGAAGCTTCATAAGTGCAATATTTTTTGTAAATTGACTGTTTGGGTTACTGATCGCTTTCACTCAAATTGATTCGCTCGCGTATACCCTTGAGTAAATGGTAAAAAGTTTATGATAGTTGTTTAAAAGTTTACTAAGCATTTCTTATCAGATTACTTTGAGCAAAAAAGATTGGCAAGGCATACAACTATTGATTGATTATTACACAAGATTATGTCGATGCATTCGCATCTGCGAATTCAGTCCTTCACTAGCTCGTTATTTCATCTACAATATTTTTTTTGTAAATTGTAAATTTAAACGGTCGGGCTTTGTGATAAAACAATTTTTTTGTGAAGTTAATGATCTCTAGCGTTTGAATAATCTATCTATAGTGATAAAAATACTGACATTTATTGTTTTAACAAAAATAAATATGTTTTATTCTTGAGAGAATTTAGTTGAACCAGGCAAGTGGGTGGAAGAAACTTTTTAAATTAAGTTTTATGACATCCATTCTTCATGGATAAATGGATATAATGATCAAATTACAGCAAAAACTTAAAAAAATGAATATAACATAACGCAATTTAGAATAAATCCATTTAAACTTTTGTTCAAATGCAAAATAATTTTCTAAAATATGTCGTATAATGATAATTTAAATGACCTTAAATACATGATCCATTAACTTAATATAATTGAAATAATTTGGTATATATTCTGTTAGGACGTTCCAGACTCATTCCATGAAGTCGAGGCGTGAGTTCACAGCATGAATAACTTAGAAAGCGTGAATTCCATCCACACATGAGTTTTCGTTTTTTGAGAAGTAACTCTCACCAAATGAGTCTGGAGCAGCTCTAAGAAAAGGAAAACCAAGTTTTTTAAGGCTCTCGAACTCATCATTACCATTGTAATATAGAGGCAAAGATAATGGAAGTCTGTCGTTGATAGAGGTAACTATCTACTTTAATAAACAGAGCTGTGATCAAAATTTCATTCATCCAGTATGTAATCGAAAAAATCATGTCATATTTTTATTTTAAATTTGATCGATTTTCTTTGTTGGTGCCATGCAAAATACAAAATAATATTAAATGTATTGGTACTGGTAATTTTGAAGTTGTGCAATTGTAGTTAAATACAAGACTCTTGACACCAACTTTACAAGTACCAGTACCAATAGAATAAATATTATTTTAGATCTTACCATTGCTCTAACTCGAAAACCGTAGCTCTTTTGAAAAAATATTCAATTTAAACGTTTCCGGATATTGTCTTATATTTAATTCTGCCATCTCAAATTTTCGATTTTAAACTAAACTAATAAAGGGTGTCTTGTATGAAAAATTATAACTCTATTTGAACTTACAATGTACCATAACCATGAATCACCCTGTATATTACAGTTTATTATATAATTTTAGTGAAATAAAGGCATCAGATATAGTTGAGGCAGCTAAAAAGTTATAAAACAAACTAATATTTTCCCTTATTTCATTTAATTCAGTATCTTGTTATTATTTGCACAAGTAGATCATTACTAATAAGTGTATATCAATCTCAATTTTGCACAATTTATACCACATTGTCTGCTCATATCCTCTCATCTCCCGAAGATAATTGCATCCTTAGCGCCTAGAAGGACCTATAAGAGGAGTCCCAACACAGACACGATTCAATTTAACGTCTTAAACCCTATTCCTGTTCATCACCACACGACTATATACTACATATATTATTGGTGTATTAAGTCGAAGGCGACATTAATAGGAGCCGATTACGTGTATACATTATCCGCATGTATGTGCACGAGCACAGAACACATAATACTCACCTACAGTACCAACACGGGTATAATGTAGTATAGGCGCCCTTCGAGTCGCCGTCTAATGCGAATTACAATTTTGGTGACACTTTACCAATCAGAAACGGGATTATATTGATTAATGAGAAGATGAGTGAGAATGGGGATGGTGTTCAGAGGTAAAAAGAAAATAGATAAGCTGGCGACAAGGCTGAGATTATAACGGGCCAGCAGGGGAAATGGAAACAAAACTGCACTCAATTGATATAAGTTTTTCTGTGGGAATGGTTTCGAAGTAAAAGAGAACATCTACTGTCAGATATGCCTTGAAAATATCGAAAATGAAAAATGACAGTTAATTCTATTCATGTTAATATGTACTGGGTGGCCTGGTAATAAAGGACGTCTCAGGATCCGGATAAAAAAATTAACAGGTAAATCGGCTAAAAGAAAAATCTTGAAAATATGTCTAAGCTGCTAAGTCTACCGATAGAATGCGTAACTCACATCGAGAATTAAAAATCACTGTTTTTTTCAAAATTATCCCGAGTGAACCTATATTGAATTTTTTTTTGTAATATACTAAAAATAAGAAAACTTTTTTGTGTCCGTGTTTTTTCCTTATCTTGTCGAATAAGGGGCGGGGAAAGTGGCAGATGTTGTTTATAAAAAAACTGGATAATTTTTTTTTGGTACGACCTATTTTGAATAACTTTGTTTCATTTTAAAACCCTTTCTTGGGTGCTTCTACTGGAATAATAACATTTTCCGAGTCGGTAGACGGCGCTTTATGACAAAGTCGCAGACTTTTATGAATTTCTCGAAAATTTCAAATACAATGGTATTTTAATTTTTCAATAGGAAGAAAGAGCGTGAAAGATTACAGTTAGGTACTGGTGAATACTACAACTCGATATGATTATTTTTATAGGCTTATTTAAAAATATATTGAAAATTTAATTTTTACGTAACAAAATTAGAGAACAATCTGAATATCAGTAATTTTTATTAAAATTACCTATATTTTATATAACTTATTTTAACAATAACAAAAATTTTCTATTACTCATGTCGCTCTAGAAGGGGTAATTTAAGTATAGTGTAATTAAATGAGAATTAAACACAAATAACTGTAACAACAACCTAATACTTTATACAAGAAAATTATAATAAATAGGACTCTCGCGGTACACCTTGACATGACAGAAACAAAACAAAAAAAGCGAAAATAAAATATTTTCTATACAATAACAAAAAAATTGACATATTATTTTCCTTAGTCAGTTATTTTACGATTTTTCTCTCGAAAATGTCGGTTGTTCATAAGAGAACTGAATTTAGAAAAAACCTAGACACCTACAGCTAAATAACTTAGAACCTAGAACTAAAATAGAAAAAATATTAATGACGCCTTAAGTTCTCAAAGTATCGTTCGTCCTATGCAATACAAAGTTGAACACTGCTTGGGCAGTTATTGTGTTTAATTCTCATTTAATTACACTTTACTTAAATTACACAAAAATAGGTAACATTGCTCAGATTGTTCTTCAATTTTGTTACGTTAAAATGACGGTTTAAATATATTTTTAAATGAGTCTATAAGAACTAATCATATCGAGTTGCGATTTTCACCAGTAACTGTAATTTTTCACGCTCTTCCTATTGAAAAATTTAAATATCATTGCATTTGAAATTTTCGATAAATTCATAAAAAATTTGTAATAAAGCGCCGTCTACCAACTGGGAAAATGTTATTATTCCACTTGAAGTGCTGAAAAAAGCGTTTTAAAATGAAACAAATTTATTCAAAATAGGTCGTAGCAAAAAAAAAGTTAGCCAGTTTTTTTCCCCCGCCCCTTATTTGACAAGATAGGAAAAAAACATTACTACAAAAAAGTTGTCTTATTTTCAGTTGATAACAAAAAACTATTTTCAATATAGGTTCACTTGGGATAATTTTGAGAAAACAATGTTTTTTAATTCGCGGTGTGAGTTACGCACTCTAGAGGTAGACTTAGCAACTTATAAATATTTACCAGCTTTTTCTTTTAGCCGATTTACCTCAAACGTTTTTTTTTCCGGGTCGTCCGACTAACGGATCCTGGGATATAGCCGGTGTCCTTTATTAATGGGCCACCCAGTAGATAGGTATATCATATATTTCAATAGATTAGTGGATCTCACAAAGCGAGAGGTATATTATTGTAAGGGATGATAGTGGTTTGGCTGGTTTTTAATAATCACTGATTCATATGTCGATGGACGCCACTGTAATATTGAAAGTAAAGCAAATCAGCCTCCTTGATATTGTATATACCTGTCCTGGCGGAGGCAACATCCAGCGGAAATGACGTAAGACTTAATCGGCTGAGGATATTAACTGTGATTTTTCATCGAAAGAGTTGCCCTGTGCTGTGCGCTGTGAGCTGAGTAGGTAAACGTTGAGAGAAATATATATGTGTAAAGGAGTGGGTTCCCACCTATCTGTCTCGACTTTTATAAGGCTAATTAGATGAAAAGTAATAAGTTGTTGCTGGTATCGCGGTTGAATATTGAGAAATAATGCTTTCACGTTCCATGGTCAATGGGTTGATTAGCTTTTCCGTTTTGTAGCAAATGGTGTAGATATTTAGTTTTATGTACATAAAAGCACAAGTTATTTCTATAGAGTTTCACAAAGTTTAGCAAATTTTGTCACAAAAATATCAAAAACGTTCACAAGAAGCTAAAAATAACTTATGATGAATTAAACAATTTAGAAAGATAGAAAAATGCTGAAAAAAGAACATGAAATAAAATGAAGAATATTTTATGAGGTTATCGAAAAAAAAATTCATAGATATACAATTATTCTCATTATTCTAATGGGAAGCTAAGGTTCAAGAATACAAAACATTGAAATAAGTGAAGAAAATAAATTATTTCCAGGGTTTTTAAACTGGGTTTTAATAAAGAAAACTAGTTTTTCTAATAGAGCCTATCTATATTTCTTGAAGAATACCATTTTCGGTGCAAAACATTCATTAAGAATACAATAAATACGTATAAACATAATCATAAGACTCAATTTGGTGCTCAAACCAAAAAAATTTAACTCAAACGATATGCATTGGTATGTATGATATTAAGTTATATTGTGTCATTTTTGTACTGAAAAAATCGACTTTTTCTTTTTCTTATAAACAATTTAAGGCAGAAAATAAGAGAAAAACGTAAACGAACTCCGATTTTGATGATTTTTGATTCATTTGAAAGAGGAGGATTGAGAAATGGTCCCATATTCACAAAAACGCAGATCCGAAATCTCCTTCTCTTCCAAAACCGTCCCCGAAGGGGGTGGAAGGGTCAAATTTTGTGAAAATCCGAGTTGGTATAATTAAAGATAGGACAATAACCGGGAACGTTTAAATTGAACATTTTTTCAAAAGAGTTACGGTTTTTGAGATAGAGGCATGTTAGTTTCTCATTTTTGCTATGTAGAGTGGGCGATTTCTTTCGAAAATTGAAAATCTTTCGATACTACATGAAATACATAATTATTTGTAGCAACATTTATAATGAACATTTTTTCCTTAGAGTTACAGTTTTCGTGTTAAATCGGTGTTAAAATGGTAACATAAAATTCTTAAGCGTATTTCCGCAGCGATGCTTTGAGATCTCAATAAAAACAACTACAAGCAAAGAATATACGTGGGTAGTAGGATAAGTACATTGCTGTTAGTGAACGTTCAACGATTTTCGTGACTAATGTTACACTCAAAAGTGTGAAATAAATATTTTTTACAAAAAATTGGATCGACGTTATAAGTTGGTGCACAATAGAATTAATATTATTTTATACTTTTCAGTGCAGCAACTAATAACGTCGGTCCAATTTTTTGTAAAAAATATTTATTTAGATATCAGATATTGTTGAAAACCTAGGCCCTCTCGGATTATTGGTTTATGCATAACTGCAATTAGAAGGTTTTGTTAGGTACCAAGTACCATCGATGTCCTGGTAACATTTTTGGCACGAAAAAATCTATTAACTGCTTTTTTAGCATAATAACAATTGTGTGATTCAACATTCATAAAATTATATGAAAATTCTTACACAAAAATTATCATAAAAACTAGGTTATACGCAAAAGTTCTTGGATTTTGGTATATCAGAAATTTTTTGTTGAGTTGTTTGAGTTTGAACTAACTATAACAATTTTATAGCAGTATATGTAATTAATTATTTGATGACTCTAGCATTTTTCCCGCCAATTTTAGTTGAATCTTGTGAGAACGCTTCTCAGCCGGTTATATAGCTAGATCTTACGCAGGTGTTACTCGTCTTTTCATGGCCATTTATGGCCATTCATGAGAAGCTGTTGGTTGTCCGCTATCTTCGTGACACAGTGGTATCGTGATAGTACAATCACTCCTCCCATGTTGAGCAACCATGTTTTATCGTTGATATCATCACCATTAGAATGAAACTATGTTACCTGGTCTTTAAAATGTCTTTTGAATACTTTGGAGTGGTGAATTCATTCGCATATAAATATCAATTGATTATTAAGTTGAGTATTAATCAGTCACAAATATCCGGATAATCTTGAATGCAAGTTTGGAGTAAAAATTCACATCGATTCTCACTTTCTATCATATAGGTCACAGGTGAATTTGCAGCACCTTCAACCTTATTATTTCGAACTCATACGTGCATATTCTTTGTACTAAAATTGAATATTTTTTCTATGAATTCAGTTTTCTTCAGATATTCTTTTTATTATTAGTATATCTGAAGAACTAGATAGATTTCATATAAATAAAATATATATTAAATATACGATATATCTGCTATTCGGTAGATAAAAGCATTATATATAAAGTAACTACAAATACTTCCAGCGATGAAAACAATTAATCAATCGTTCAGGTAAAACACCACCCACGAGCATGAAATAGGTACATATGTGTTATCGCTAGGTTTTGAAATCTCTGAATACAAGTGACTCGTGACTCGACTATTTACTATTTTTTAAAGTGTGTGTTACCGAACGCACGATAGAAGTGGAAAGAATTTGCTCCGAAATAAAAAAAAGGAAACAGGGTGAATTGCGAAATTTTACTTTAATGATATTGATAACTAATAATTTCAACTGTGGTTTCGCTCAGGTACATAAAAAATGATATCAGAATCACCAGTCAAGAAAAAAGGCATGGTGCAAAGTAAAGGGTATTATTGATATAAGCATAATTCAATCAGCTGCAAGCCTAAGTATCCGAACAGTCTAGTCTGTGTACGGGTATACATACTTGTATATAGAGCGTGCCCAAAATTGATGATGGATGTATGGACATCCCGGAAACTGAGATAGAATCACGTTAAATTGGTAAGCTTTTGGAAAATTATGATGGTAGCTCAAGGTTCTCTCCACAATACTTCTAACGACTTAGGTTTTCGAAATATTTTGAAAACTAAAATCATGCATTTCTGAAAAAGTCTTATAAGTCTCTCATTTTTGAAGAGTTTTCAAATCGGTTAAGACTTGTTAGAGCAACTTTTCACGAAGAATACGTTTGTAGGTACCTGTACAAAACGTTTACTTTCAACGTTTAACTTGTCTTGAACTATCAACTTTTTTCTTATAAGGACGCCATATTGAATTTGAAAGGATTTTATTAGCTATTCTTTGATGTATAACAATATATAGTGTATGTTGTGGATGAAAAGAATAATAAAATATGATTTTGGTTTAATTTTGACAATGTGGGTTTATAAAACAATAGAACACATTGATAGATACATATCCTATTACACCTCTAGGATGCAATTATAAAAAAAATATTTTTCAACCAATCAATTTGTACAATAGAGTAAAAACTTGGCACGTTGAGTTCGGGTAGTTAACAAATACTTTAAACTTTTTCAAATCGACGAGAACTTAATATACGAAAGTAGGATATATTTTTCTAAAAAACTTTTAAATTTATTATTAATTATGAACACCCAACGTTTTTGGAGTTATAGGTACCTAGATAGAAGATTTTTGGCACCAACTTAAAAAGTAGGTATCAGCACCAGTAGAATTATTATTGTTTTGTATTTTCAGTGCATCATTTAATAGAATCGGTACTAGTTTTTTTGTTAAAAAAGTTTTATTTCGAAATTTTGGGTGTATCATTAGTCATCAAAATCCTTGATCGTTGACTTATACCAAAGAAGATAATACCTATCATATTACCCATGTATATTTTTTGCTTTTACATATGTACCTACTTATTATTATTCAGAGATTTCAAAACATTTGGTCGTCTGAAATTTTCGATTTTCCAAAAAATACCTTTCCCATATAGTGGAAACACACATTTCTCTGACTTTACCACTGCTGTAACTCAGAAACCGAAATTTCTAGAAAATCTCCTCGCCGCCCCTTTTGGTGAAAGGATATGCTTTTAAATTTATTTATAAGAGACCATTTCTCAACTCTGTCTTCAAATAATTTTCAATTTAAATTAAGGTAAATTAGGCAAAGTTTACATGGGTCTTAGGAAAACTATCGTTTCACTAGTTTTTCCATAAATAAATAGACCAACATATACCTATGTATATGCAAAATCCAAGGAAATAAGACATATTGAAATAGTATGAAATAATAGAACCATATTTACCTTATATTCATAACAGTAGATTATACCAGCTCTGTCACGCCTTGTAGTTTATCAAAAAACCCCAAAATAAAAAAAAATGATTTACTCCTACATTTTTTGATGTTTTTTGGCCTTTTCCCGGGAATGTGTTAACAATCGCTTGTAGTTTTCTGTAGTGACAACAGTTTTGTTTTATAATTTTTTCAATATTATCAAGTCATCAATCCAGTTTAGGTGAAATAAATTTGATAAAAATTTTTGTTGTTCCAAAAATTACAAACGATGTAGATGATTGTTTTGAAATTATTCGTTTGTAGTTTTTCAAAAGACATAGAAAATCGAAGAAAAATGATTTACTCCTACATTTTTTTGATGTTTTTGTGGCATCTTCCCGGGAATGTGTTAACAATCGTTTGTAGTTTTTTGTAGTGACAAGTTTTTTTATTTTTTTATAATATTATCAAGGCATTAAACTAATTTACGTGGAATAAATTTGATAAATGTTTTGTTGACACAAAAACTAAAAACGGCGTTGATGAATGTATTGGAAATTATTCGCTTATAGTTTTTCAGAAAACCCCGAAAACAAAAATATATTTACTCCTACTTTTTTTGATGTTTTTATGGCATTTTCGAGGAAATGTGATAACAATCGCTTGTAGT
Source organism: Crioceris asparagi (assembly GCA_958507055.1). Classification (NCBI taxonomy): domain Eukaryota; kingdom Metazoa; phylum Arthropoda; class Insecta; order Coleoptera; family Chrysomelidae; genus Crioceris; species Crioceris asparagi. The sequence goes on from OY293828.1 coordinate 34,426,928, forward strand.
TTCTTGTAGTGACAACAGTTTCTTTTATTATTTTTTAAAATATTATCAAACCATTAATATAATTTACCTGGAATAAATTTGATATTTTTTTATGTTCCAAAAACTACAAACGGCGTAGATGAATGTTGTGAAATTATTTGTTTGTAGTTGTTCAAAAAAACCCAGAAAATCAAGAAGAAAAGATTTACTCCTACATTTTTAGATATTTTTATGGCATATTTCCGGGAATGTGTTAACAATCGTTTGTACTTTTTTGTAATGACAACATTATTTTTATTATTATAGTTTTATTATTATCAAGCCATTGAACTAATTTAATTATAATAGATTTTTTAAAAAATGTTCCAGAAACTACAAACGATGCAGATGATTGTAGTGAAATTTATATCATTGTGGTTTTTCGTAAAACACAGAAAATCAGAAGAAAAATGATTTACTCCCACATTTTTTAATTTTTATGGTATTTTCCCGAGAATGCATTAACAAACGTTTGTAGTTTTTGTAGTGACAACAGTTTTCTTAATTATTTTTTTTAATATTACCAAGCCCATAGTCTAAGTAGAACAAATTTGATAAAATTTTTGTTGTTCCAAAAACTACAAACGTCGTAGATGAATGTAGTGAAAATTAATGTTTAGAAATTTTTCATAGAACTCAGAAAATAAATAAAAATGTTTTCTCCTACAGCTTTTGATGTTTTTATGGCATTTTCCCGGGAATGTGTTAACAATAGCTTGCAGTTTTTGTAGTGACAACAGTTACTTTTATTATTTTTTTAATATTATCAAACCATAATCTCATTTACGTGGAATAAATTTGATAAAATTTGTGTAGTTTCAAAAACATTAAACTAATTTACGTAGAATAACTTTGATATTTTTTTTAACAAAAACTACAAATGCCGTTGATGACTAGTAAATACTATTTGTTTGTAGTTATTCAAGAAACCTAAAGAAATGATTTACTCCTACATTTTTTGATATTCTTATGGCATTTTTCTGGGAATGTGATAACAATCGTTTGAAGTTTTTTTTGTAGGGAAATAAGTTTAATTATTGTTTTCTTAATAATATCAAGTCATCAAACTAATTTAAGTAGAATAAATTTAATAAAATTTTTGTTGTTCCAGAGAGGACAAACGACGTAGATCAATGTAATAATTTTTTTGTGTTTTTTTTTTATACTGAAAATCAAAAAAAAAGATTCACTTCTACATTTTTGTATGTTTTGATGGCATTTTCTTGGGAATGTGCTAACAATCGTTTGTACTTTTTTGTAGTGCCAACATTATTTTTATTAGTATATTTTTATTATTATCAAGCCATTAAACTTATTTACGTAGAATAGATTAAAAAAATTGTTCCAGAAACTACAAACGACGTAGATGATTGTAGTGAATTTTATATGATTGTGGTTTTTCGAAAAACCTAGAAAATCAGAAGAAAATTGATTTACTGCTAAATTTGTTTATGTTTTTATGGTATTCTCCCGAGAATGTGTTAACAAACGTTTGTAAGTTTTTCTAGTGACAACAGTTTTTTTAATTATAATTTTTTAAATATTATCAAGCCTGTAATCTAATTTAAGTAGCATAAATTTGATACTTTTTTATTTGTTCCAAAAACTACAAACGACGTTGATGAATATAGTGAAAATTACGTTTTTGAAGTTTTTCAGAAAACCCTGAAAAAGAGTATTTATTCCTATATATTTTTATGGTATTTTCCCGAAAATGTGTTGACAATCGTTTATAGTGTTTTGTAGTGACAACGGTTTATTAAATTATTTTTTTAATATTATCATGCAATTAAACTAATTCAAGTAGAATTAATTTAATAAAATATTTATTTTTCCACAAACTACAAACGACTTAGATGATTCTGAAGAAATGTAATTGTTTGTGGTATTTCAAAAAAACCATGAAAATCACAAAAAATTATTTACCCCTACATTTTTTTATGGTTTTTTGTCATTTTTCCGGGAATGTGATGACAATCATTTGCAGTTTTTTGTAGTGACGAGAGAAAAAAAAAATGCTTCCAATAAAATAAACACTGCAAATACTTTACCGCTTTAGAAAAACCTAATTTTGTAGCATCTATAACTACAAACGATACAGAGGATTTTAGTACTTTTTATGTTTTCAAATAATTTTTAATTTAAATTAAGGTAAATTAGGCAAAGTTTACATGGGTCTTAGGGAAACTATCGTTTCACTAGTTTTTCCATAAATAAATAGACCAACATATACCTATGTATATGCAAAATTCAAGGAAATAAGATATATTGAAATAGTATGAAATAATAGAACCATATTTTCCTTATATTCATAATAGTAGATTATACCAGCTCTGTCACGCCTTGTAATTTATCAAAAAAAAAACAAAATAAAAAAATACCGATGGCCTGTAGTCAGCGGAAAGGTAAATTTTTCAAAATTCATTGAATTGAAATTTTAACAACCTTTTCATTGGTATACCTACATGTTAATAAATAAAATTGTCATAGCCTTGCGGTTAGAGGTTTTTGTTTTGGCTGTTGAATATAAAGCAGACAGGGACGACAGGGTTCGAGTCCACTTCAAGGCAGATTTTTTTTCGTCTATTTCTTTTCAATAAATAAACTATATATTTTTTTAATCAGGGTCTATATTAAGATCTCCAGAAAATGTACAATTACATCAAATTTATATTGAGTGTTTTATGTTTTATCAATATTTGTTATTTTTCATTATTAATTTTTATTTTTTTACCTGTGTATTTTATGAAAAATTGCTTTGAACAAAAGTTGTAGGTACTGATAATATCTATAACCTAGAATTATTTTTAATAATATTTACACTACTGCTCTTTTTTGATAATTTTTTTACATGTTTGAATGGTCGCCATTTTGAAACTATTTACCCGATATTGCCCAATAACGAACTCGACCGAGATATTTGAGAGATTGATTTTTGTAGCAAATTTGAACTTGATACCTTCAAAACTGCGACCTCTATCGTGTTAACAAATTTCGTAATATCCCATATATATATATATATCTATATATATATATATATATATATATATATATATATATATATATATATATATATATATATATATAAACTTTTGAACCAAATGTTTTTTTGGACTAACTTATAGGCATATAACAACATGCCGTTGAAATTTTTTCGAAATTCAATAGTGTGAACGATCGCAATAGGTATATTTCTATAAGAAATTTACCTAAAAATGATTTACTCCTACATTTTTTGATGTTTTTTGGCCTTTTCCCGGGAATGTGTTAACAATCGCTTGTAGTTTTCTGTAGTGACATCAGTTTTGTTTCATAATTTTTTTAATATTATCAAGTCATCAATCCAATTTAGGTGGAATAAATTTGATAAAAATTTTTGTTGTTCCAAAAATTACAAACGATGTAGATGATTGTTTTGAAATTATTCGTTTGTAGTTTTTCAAAAGACATAGACAATCGAAGAAAAATGATTTACTTCTACATTTTTTGTTTTTTTGTGGCATTTTCCCGGGAATGTGTTAACAATCGTTTGTTGTTTTTGGTAGTGACAAGTTTTTTTATTTTTTTATATTGTCAAGGCATTAAACTAATTTACGTAGAATAAATTTGATAAATGTTTTGTTGATCCAAAAACTAAAAACGGCGTTGATGAATGTATTGGAAATTATTCGTTTATAGTTTTTCAGGAAACCCGAAAACAAAAATATATTTACTCCTACTTTTTTTTATGTTTTTATGGCATTTTCGAGGAAATGTGTTAACAATCGTTTGTAGTTTCTTGTAGTGACAACAGTTTCTTTTATTATTTTTTTAAATATTATCAAACCATTAATATAATTTGCCTGGAATAAATTTGATATTTTCTTATGTTCCAAAAACTACAAACGGCGTAGATGAATGTTGTGAAATTATTTGTTTGTAGTTGTTCAAAAAACCCAGAAAATCAAAAAGAAAAGATTTACTCCTACATTTTTAGATATTTTTATGGCATCTTTCCGGGAATGTGTTAACAATCGTTTGTACTTTTTTGTAATGACAACATTATTTTCATTATTATAGTTTTATTAATATCAAGCCATTGAACTAATTTAATTATAATAGATTTTTAAAAAAATGTTCCAGAAACTACAAACGACGCAGATGATTGTAGTGAAATTTATATGATTGTGGTTTTTCGAAAAACCCAGAAAATCAGAAGAAAAATGATTTACTCCCACATTTTTTTATTTTTATGGTATTTTCCCGAGAATGTATTAACAAACGTTTGTAGTTTTTGTAGTGACAACAGTTTTCTTAATTATTTTTTTTTAATATTACCAAGCCCATAGTCTATGTAGAACAAATTTGATAAAATTTTTGTTGTTCCAAAAACTACAAACGTCGTAGATGAATGTAGTGAAAATTAATGTTTTGAAGTTTTTCATAGAACTCAGAAAATAAATAAAAATGTTTCCTCCTACAGCTTTTGAAGTTTTTATGGCATTTTCCCGGGAATGTGTTAACAATAGCTTGCAGTTTTTGTAGTGACAACAGTTTCTTTTATTATTTTTTTAATATTATCAAGCCATAATCTCATTTACGTGGAATAAATTTGATAAAATTTGTGTAGTTTCAAAAACATTAAACTAATTCACGTAGAATAACTTTTTTTTGTGTTTTTTTTAAACTGAAAATCAAAAAAAAGATTCACTCCTACATTTTTGTATGTTTTGATGGCATTTTCCTGGGAATGTGGTAACAATCGTTTGTACATTTTTGTAGCGCCAACATTATTTTTATTATTATATTTTTATTATTATCAAGCCATTAAACTTATTTACGTAGAATAAATTAAAAAAAATTGTTCCAGAAACTACAAACGACGTAGATGATTGTAGTGAAATTTATATGATTGTGGTTTTTCGAAAAACCTAGAAAATCAGAAGAAAATTGATTTACTGCTAAATTTGTTTATGTTTTTATGGTATTCTCCCGAGAATGTGTTAACAAACGTTTGTAAGTTTTTGTAGTGACAACAGTTTTTTTAATTATTATTTTTTAAATATTATCAAGCCTATAATCTAATTTAAGTAGCATAAATTTGATACTTTTTTGTTGTTCTAAAAACTACAAACGACGTTGATGAATGTAGTGAAAATTACGTTTTTGAAGTTTTTCAGAAAACCCTGAAAAAGAGTATTTATTCCTATATATTTTTATGGTATTTTCCCGAAAATGTGTTAACAATCGTTTATAGTGTTTTGTAGTGACAACAGTTTATTAAATTATTTTTTTTTAATATTATCATGCAATTAAACTAATTCAAGTAGAATTAATTTAATAAAATATTTATTGTTCCACAAACTACAAACGACTTAGATGATTGTGACGAAATGTAATTGTTTGTGGTATTTCAAAAAACCCTGAAAATCACAAAAAATCATTTACCCCTACATTTTTTTATGGTTTTTTGTCATTTTTCCGGGAATGTGATGACAATCATTTGCAGTTTTTTGTAGTGACGAGAGAAAAAAAATTGCTTCCAATAAAATAAACACTGCATATACTTTACCGCTTTAGAGAAAACCTAATTTTGTAGCATCTATAACTACAAACGATTTTAGTACTTTTTATGTTTTTGTAATCTCGATAGTTTTTATGCAAGCTCAACGGCTGGTCTTATTATTATGGGGAGTAAAATTTCCGACTATAGGTATATAATTTCAGGAGTTTTACAACTAAAAGATTCTTCAATTTCATCCATTCCAGTTTGATTATATTATTTTCATGGTATTATTTAATTTGAGAAATTTTGATTGGCTTGCAAAAGGGAATAATAACTATTTATCCCTTTTCGATATATCGAAAATATATGGCATTATAGGGCTAAAACCGCAAGTATATAACTTTCATTATATATTAGTTTTGAATAAAATAATTATACTGAAGAGCTTTCTCATTTCCTCATAATTTCCGTGCTTTAAAAAACGAAATGTTTCCGTCCAAATCTTCATCAAATCCAAGTTTTGAATAATTTCCATTCAAATAGGATAATCCAATTTCCCAATCACTTTATTTTCGTGAAAACCACAACTAATATTAGATATCATTTTCATATAAAATGGATAAAATATCATTGTATAAAATATTTAAATTTATTCTATATCACGAATACATACCAATAACGCGTTATTATTTGCTCACCCCCAAATAACGGTTATAAAACAGTCACGTTATTTTATTTGTTTTTTTCTCCGCTTTACTTTATCACACGCAGCAAGATGTTGGAAATTTATTGCTGTTGGGAACGAAAATAGTTTCGTACGTAATTTATATATGCTTTCATAATATTTTATTGTATTTGCATATGTTGAATGGAAAGAATATCATATACTCAATTCAAAGAAAATACTCGTAATAGTATTTTAAGAAAACTTCACCAAGAACAATCTTGACAGGCCGAATTTATTGGAAATACATATTTTATAAAGTAAAAAAAATACAAAATAATATTAATTCTATTGGTACGTACGGGTAGTTGTGCAGTTGTAGCTAGTTGTTGTAGGCACCAATTCCAAAAGCATCACTTGTCAAAGTTATTCAACGTTCACCAAAGAAGATAATACGTTGCTTTTACTTCAGAGATTTAACGGAAATACACATATTTTAGACTTTACCACTGCTGTAACTCGAAAACCGTAACTTTATGAAAAAAATGTTCAATTCAAATATTGTTACATATAATTCTTTAATTTGGCCGTCTCTTATTTTTAAATCTCGCGAATAATTGACCCCACCACATAGCTAAAATACACATATTTCAGACACCATTTCTTTAACATATGATTATTGTTTTAAATGTTCAATAGAAACGTTGCCGAATATGATCTCTTTTTAAATTTTCGATTTTCGAAATGTATTACCCCCTTTGGAAGAAGTTTTTTAGGGGAAGGACATGTTGATATTAATATTATTTCCAAATTTGACTTTAAAAACGTGTCAAAGAAGTTTGTTACATTTGTTAATTTGTAACAAAAAATAGATATGTTTGAAATAGAACGCATTTATTACATTTCAATCAGATAGGATCATATTGACAATATAAATACCCCTGTTATTTGATCATGGTGGCCGCGATCTCGTGGGAGATTACCGTACACGATATAGGAGAATTCGTCGACTAATTCAAATATATAACAAGAGCAGCGTAGTCTTTTATGAGTAGTACATCATGATAAAAATCATAAATCAATCAATAAGTTTTAGAGGTAACGTAAACGTTAAGTGGTAAACGTCACCCATGAAGGTTCATGTTCATTCAAATGAACGTCAATGTGACCACGTATTTGACATAGAACAGAATATAAACCTTATATCTATACTAATATATATATACGAGTAACGACTTCTCGTATGACCACAAAAATCTGTAAAACTACTTATCCGATTTAGATTTTTTTTTATTGAATTCATATTCGCCCGGGTGACATAGGTTATATTTTATGTGTGTCTGGGCTTCCTAGGTTGGAGGTTCCATATCTGTAATTCCCAAAGAAGTATCTCAGAGCTGTATGGCTGAATTTTCGTGGATTTTTCGGTATATATTTGTGCGTAGTATGTCACTGGATTGTTTTGTGAGAGTCTGTCAGTGCGACTGGAATTTAAAGGTGGAGGTTTCCATACCGGAATATCCTTAAGACATATGTAGGAAAAATTATCATGCTGTTCTCTTTTGGTGCCTATCTGTGGATTGATCTGGGTTGGTGTTCAGACTGGTTCTACGTGCGAGTAGGTCTCATAGAAAGGTTCCATACTCAAGAATTTTAATGACTTTATGTTTTCGTAGCACAATCTACGAAAGTGTTTGCCCAAGAAGTGCCGGGTAAAGCAGCTAGTGTATATAGATATACAAACGTACTTACGAAATGTCAACAAGATCATGACCAAATTTTTGAATTGAGTTCTTAAACGTCGAACATAAAAATCTCAAAATCATCACAATTGAAATGACATAAAAATTCAATATAACCTGTAAAACTAATCTTTATTTATGATTTTCAATATAAAGTTCAAATAGAAGACTACGCTGCTTTTATTAAATGAGCATATATCTAAATATCACATGAATTCAATTCATATTTTGGCAGAACACTGTTAGAATGTGTAGGAGTCACTGAATTTTCCTATATCGTTCCTATATCTCCCACGAGTCCAAGACCATCTTGATCAAATAACAGGGTTATTTGTATTGCCAATAGAAAAAAATACGGGATGATGTTTCCTCTTAACCACACTCTTATACACAGGTCTAGAATAGTGGGGATGGCTCCCTTATTGAAAAAATATTTTTGCTGTAAAAATGACAGTGAGCATTGTCATATCTTGGTAAGTTTATATTTTGTGTATTGATGTCTGTTTGAATGCAAATTATCGCGCAACGATATCGAGGTTAGGCTTATTATAGAAATCTATTGATCTTTGTAAATATATGGAATAGGCACTGAGCTATGAAAAGCGTCGACAGAGAAGAACATTTATGGAGAACCTGTCATCTGTCAGTGTCGTGTAACAATTTACTCTCTTTCTCTGGCATGTTTTCCGTGCACGAGGTTGGCATGGCAGTGCCATAGTTATTAAGTTCCGTGTCGATAACAGCCAGACACAGCGGAGACTAGCGAAAGCGCCATGAACCAAGTTTTTTGGCTTCAATAAGGGAACTACCCCAATCACTAAAGCACCCGAATATGCGTATTTTTGGCCTGAAAAACTGCTAAAAGATAGCCAATTTAAAAACAGCATAGATGAAATCGGTCCTATTTTAAACAAAAAAAGTTACTTATTACATGATGTGATTTGTGAATTTTACAGTTTTTCTACTGTTTTAGAATTTCATTAAAATATAGTTGTGTTCTTATTATTTCACTAGAGTTTTATCTTCAACGTCAGTGAGTTTCGTTATGTAATTATGTAGCTCTATTTTTTTTACATTGTGTTAGTGCAACCTGAACAGTGTGGAGGAAGTCCAAAACAAGAGATTTTGGAGAAAAGTTGTGCTTGTTCATTTATAAGGAATTTGTAATGGGTATATAAAAATGATAATTCATTTTTCAAGTTTATTGACTTACACACAACTATCACAGATTATTTATATGCACTATTCATATATCTTACACTACACTATCGACTGCTATGGACAATTTATATTCATTATTTAAACTGTTTACAACTGTATTTGGACCGAGGTAATTTAATTATGTTGTTGGTGGCCCTCTAATAAGGACCCACCGAACTCATAACTGCACCGTACTCTGGTCTCCACCGTACTGCGGGTCGCGACGGTCTGCACTATACTGCCGTTCTCCACCTTACTCTGGTCTCCACCATACCACCGGTCTTCACCGCAAAACAGGTCTCCAACGTATTCACCTTACTAACTCACTCGACAGCACTAAACTGAAAGACTGAACTTCGCAGCAAATCCTCTCCAATATATAGGCAAAACACCTGCTTTTCGAAGCTTCCATCGAAATCTTCCAACGCCCGGACATTCCACCAACATCGCGAACTCACTAGATGTATCGAGATATAATCTTGACCTTGGCATTCATTGATGACCAGTAGATGCCTCACACTCATACCACCCGGGCCCCACTAATGTTCGTACTCGCCAAGATGCTCTGCACTCGCCTACCTCGATAACTGCGTCGACACTTTATCCCAAATTCGTTACATTGCCTCCTCCTTAATTCTGATCGTTCCGATCAGAAACATTCTCGAGGCTCAGCAATCTTGTCCATGCAGGCAACACAACTTCTTGGCTACAATTGACACCTACGTGGTGCCAATAACAACAGCTGCATATCGTCGCCAACCTTTGGCCCCAACAGCACTGCCCTGACATTGACGGGCAATCGCTGGTTTACTGCATAACTGAAGAACTTTAGATCTGAATGAAAGTGCTGACCTGGAAAGTCAGTCATTTTCTATGTAATACTAACCTTCCACAAAACTAATGCTTTTGTTCAACTCGATCGTTACATAGCTGGTTTTTCCAGTTGCTATTTAATTTATATTTCATGTCACTTTCATGTGAAGTGTCAGACTGAAATAGCACCACGATGGCCGCAAGCTATGCTGTGTAGATAAAGTGTATTAACCCGCATCTCGCATCCTGTTTCTTCTCCATTCAAGAAAACATTCAATAGAGTTATTAATGATTAATGAAAAAAACTTATCGTAGTTTCATTGAAAGTTATGTTTGAATTTATCTTCTTTCTACTATGATAGATATATACGATAAAGAACTAAAATCCAAATCAGCACAGCTTAAATTCATTGAGTGAGTGCATCAACGTTTCTTCGTATGAAAAATATTTCCATTAATAAAAATCGAAGTAGTACCAAATGGTTCTCCTGCTTTATATTAGAATTTCAAACTTTTCTCTTAGTCCACATTATCATATAAAATATTGGACTCATAAATATTTCACTTGTTCATAATGAAGTCGGAAAATGCTAAGCTATACCTACTTATGTATACTAAAACTAGGTAGGAATTTCTCATAGAAAACTTTTAAAATAGACGCTCGTCGACGTTTTTGTAGAGCCATAAACCCTAATAATAGAGCGAGAAATATTGTTTCTAACAAGACAAGACGATAGATCACTGGACCTTGGAAGAAAAAAAAAATACACCACTTTGTTAAAATAAATTGTGAGGAATGTATGGTATTTCTGAGTGTGGCGTCTTAAAAACGGGAGAAATGTTTCGAGAAAAGAATATCTCTTGTTTGTAGTGACTTCATATTATTATGTATAAGGAATCAAAATAAACTGATTTAAAGTTTTAAGCTATTTATTTATTATTATTATTAATTTATTATTCTTATCAAATTAATGCGAGGATCTAGAAAAGGAGAACAATAGAAGGACATAGGTAGACAGAAAAAAATAATGAATAAATTTGAGATCACTTGAAAATGTAAATACAGTTATAATAATAATAATAATAATAATAATAATAATAATAATAATAAAAATAATAATAATAATAATAATAATAATAATAATAATGAAGAGTCTGGCGTGATCCGACCATGAGCTGCTTAGTATTTTATGTTTATCGATTGTGGTTTCTATTAAAGTTGGTATATTCTTAGTGGTCTTATTTTGTCTTATTTTTGTCATATAGAGATTAAGAGTTACTACTTTATTTTCATAGTATTTTCTCAGACATTACTAACCTTTAAATCGCTAGTAAGAGTGGTAAATAATATGTCTCCCAAATTTCAATAATATATCTTTAAAGTTTTTGTTTTAGCTAGATTTTATACGGTGACTCCATTTTCGATTTTTCAAATAGATTTCTAACTTCGTCTCCATCGACATTACTTCGGTCGTATTAATATAATTTCCGAACTAACAAACATGGTGAATGGTAAATTATAAATCTATTTCACAATATGTACTTATAAATCGAATGGTAACTTCGACAGGTAAATTTATTTCAATATTTATGAAATTAATAAATAAAATACAGAGAGAGTTTTAACAAAGTTCTTGCTTCCCATCCATTGAAAAGATTTATTGCTAATTTTAACTTGTCGCATTTCCCCCAGCTGGCATTGAAATATGATTCTGTACTCTGTACACATGGCCAAATCGGCGGTATTTACAATATCACGTCACACACTCACAGTTCAACCAAATGATAGAGTAAAGCGGGGTTACCATGTAACTATAGTAGTAACTGCAAGGCGACTGCGACTGTCAAAACGTCAGTTAGGTATAGAGCCTGAACTGATAATCTGATCTATCTAATGAATATTTTATAAAGAGGGTATACTATTTTCGATGAAGACTTTTTATATAAATTTGGCACTCAATAGCAACTGGTTGCTAATTTTTACTTTATTTGCGGGTAGGTATTAATTATTATTTGACAAAGTCTGTTCAACATTATTTAGACATTATATTCTCATAATTGTGTAATGTCTATTCCTATTTTCATTTGTTCTATTTTTGTTTGTCCGGGTAATTTCAGAAACGGCTAAACCGGGATTTTTATTGTCATGTAGAATATACTTCTGACAAAAATATAAGGTACTTTTTTAATTTTTGACCGACGAACCCCAAACGGAGGAGGTATACAATTTGACTGTGTGCTTCTTTTTGGTTTGTGCGCGCCTTTCATATAGTAATCGTAGTCCGATTTTGATGATTTTTGTGTGCTTTTTTTATTCATTTGAAAGAGGAGCCTTGAGAAATGGTTCTTTATTCATAAAAACGGGAATCCGACATCTCCTTCCCTCCGAAAACCGCCCCCGAAGGGGTGGAGGGGGCAAATTTTCTCGAAAATTTAAAATATGAGGTGGTATAAAGATAGGACAATATCCAGAAACGTTTAAATCGAACATTTTTCCAAAAGAGTTACGGTTTTCGAGATAGACGCATGTTAAATTCTCAAATGTGCAATGTGGAGAGGGCGATTTCTGTTGAAAATTGAAGAAGATGTAAATCACCAAACATTTGAGTTATCAGCAGGCAGTCTACGCAGAGTTGTACCTGCCCTAGCCCCTAATTAAATGTTGTTTTATTGGTGCGTATAATGTGTTAAGATAATTATTAAGAAAAATCGCTTGAATATAATTGAGAATTGTTTATGTATATACAATATATTATGATATATAACATATAACACAAAAACATTTATAAACATCACGATAATGAATGCGATTATGCCAAATGCCAACTTATTTCATGAGAGATCTTAATCTGGACCTGAGAATATTTCCGGGGACACATACTTTTAATGCTTATCTATATTTAGAACAATAGGTAATAATGAGGATCGTCGGCTAATATGGATTTATGACTTTCATAGATTTCTGGTTCTACTATACAACACTGTTATCACCAGACCATAAAAACTGGCCTTGCACTTGTTTTTAATGGCGATTCTGCGATATTAACAAAGTTTACAGAAAACTAGTATTCTGTAAACTTTCATATCAATAACTTTTCTAACCTCCTTGATTATTCAAGACACCGACACCGATTCTTTTGAATTCGGTTTAATGTTGAAATAACACTAATAATAATTGTTGTTCTGGTAAAGGATTATTGTTGCTTACAACTGGTGGTATTAAAATATTGAAATGGGAATGAAACTGAATATCTCGTATCGAAATATAGAAAAACAATTGAGACTTGGAAATAAAGTTACCAAAAGCGGTTATTTCTATTTTTTGTCATATAGTAATTCTTCTATTGGGAATAATAATTCTATTGTTGTTTTCGAGCACAATATCTTTCAGCTACATTGAATATTTACCAACAATGCAAAACTAAATTGAAAAATTTAGTAATCACTCATCTAGAGAATTGAACAATTCCCACATAAGAGTGTATCTACCGTATTCGCAATTTTGAAAACATTCTCTCGATCTGTATCTTATTATCCTGACTGGTAATTTAGATAATTTTGAAGATATTAAATACACATGAGAGAAGAAATATCGAAGTATTTTTTGATAGATCTACTTTACGGAGGAGGTAGGTATACAATTCCACTGGGTGCTTTTTTATGTTCGCGCGCGCGCGTTGCATAGTGAACTTGCTACAATTTGGATTTATCCGGCCTGAGAAACGGTCCCATCGTAAGAAAATTCAGAAATCAACTTTTGCTTCTCCCTCTTGTTATGGAACTACCAATACCAAAATTGCTTAATAAAATTGTTTCTTATAGCTACTAGAATTACTAATAATCTTGCTATTTGGGTGTGACTTAACTGATGAAAAGAGGAAATAATAAATTCTGATTGAGTACTAGCAACATTGATTATAACGTTTCTATTAGTTAATATTTTCTTTTTTTTCCTCTGTGATATAAATAATGACAAGTTGAACTTATTTCCACACCGATCGGAAGGTAGCGTCCAAGGTGCTTCTTTTCAAGTCAAGTAGGCAAACTGTGATCAAAACAGAGACTTAGATGATTCATTATTTCTTGCAAAATTCTTTATAATCCTTATTTATGTGCGCTATTATTTAACTCGTTTCAGCGCGTCATCTAATGAAGTTGACACTAGTTTTTAGCTTTCCGTACGTCTGATAAAAAAACAGAACCATTAAAAGATCACTCTACTGTCTGACTATCTGTAGAATGTTTGCCTGAATGTCAGTCCGTCTATCTGTCCGTCTGTCAAAGTCTATTTTCTCCAAATCAACAAAACAGAAAATTTGCAATTTGCTATTGATAGAGAGTTGACCTTACCATGGACAGACAGGTTTAATATGAAAGAAAACGAATTTTGATATTGGGGATAAATTGTTTGAGCAAATTATAAAATAAAAAGAAAAATTAGCTTCAAGCACACCATGTGACATATCAAATGACAAGGTTATGAGTAATTATTTATTTTTTTCATTACTCTAAAATAAACGACATAGAAGATATTAAGTAAAAAGCAAACATACAACCGAATTGTATACCTCCTCCTTCTTTTTCGAAGTCTGTCAAAAATATAGGAAAATTGACCACCGCCTTCTTGTCTACAAAACTACTGAGCGAAGAATATTTTAGAAAATAAAAGAATGCCTTCACTCATAGTTTGAAGAAATATCTATACGAAAAACCTAAGTACAGAACCTTGTCTATACACACTCTATACATATGTATATTCATGTAGTGAGTTTATTAAATGTCTGCCTTTCATTTAATCTATAGCAAATATACCTAATGAATAATTTCTGTAAATACTGAAATAAAAGCCCTGGAGCTGATTAAATTACTTACAACATCTGATTTGTTGGTCTTGAGACATTTTTATAGGTTTTTTGATATAGTATTTTATCAGAACTTCTTTCTAAATAATTATCATTAAATGAATCGACATTTCCATAAAGCAAGAACTACTTTCAATCCGAAAACAGTGGCTATCTTTTTGATTTCATTTACAAATATTTTCTTCTGACATATTCAAAACCAATTATTGCTACGCATATGTTGAACTATCGAAATATGTCATTACTTTTTTATTGTGATATAAAAAAGCAAATAGTTCAATCTCACTTATTCCACCAATGAATAAATTCTAATCTAGTTTCAAAATAACCGGTCAATCTTTCAGATTCCCACAACACACCACAACAAGTTGTATTTATAATTACATAAATATTAATGACACCCGTTCGAATTAACATCTTCTCACGGACGACGGATCCGTTAATTCCGAATCAATTCGCAGCTGTATCTGATAGTCACGTCGCATATGTATAATATATTTTACATGTATAACTTTTAAAAATATAAAACTCATACAAAAAAACTGATAGACAAGTCGATAATACAGGGTATCCCCTTTGACTACCGACCTTCTTCCATCATGTGTACTAGTGGTAATGTGAAACAAAAAAAAGGTTTCTTGGGATATCGACTAAGAGAATATGTGTTTTTTGAATATAAGAGTAATAATATAAGGGTTATTGGTCATAATTTTTTGCTAACATTTTCTATATTTTTGTATCTTTTACATATTACAGCTGTTAATCAATGTTTACTGTGACAGCTCAGCTCTTGATGTTATTGAATCTACACTAACTGAAGCTTATAGTTGCTAATGTATCTATAATATGAATGTTCTTCATAATCAGAACTAGAGAACTTGGTATAAGTTGGTCGCTTACTTCAGCATACCCTGTATCTATGTATGCTGTAAAGATATGTACTTATACAAAAAAAAACTCGCACATATAATCAACCTGATACCTTTGGAAGCAGTATATTTATTCTCATTGGTATCGATTTCAATGCAGAGATTTATTTATCATACATCAACATTGCCCTGGTGGGGCTTCATCGACATAGAGACTCGTACTTTACATACACAGAACTTCCATTTCAGCGGATTAGCGAGTGCGGGAATCCGTTCTTCGCCAGCTTTTGAAATAAAAGTTTCGCTATTTCGTATATTATGCCTGTTATGCCTTATCTGAAATATGTAAATGGGCGCCAGCTAATACTTGATTTTAGAGCTTAAATTTTTGAATAAATAGATATATATGTTGTGGTCAAAAGTAAATTTTCAAGGATAATAACAGAAATAGCAAGTCATGTAGCGAGTCTACTCAAGTGACAAGTTTCTCTGAAATGGAAGGTAAGGTGCCCATCTTCTGCAACAGGGGTGCGCGAACGGTATCGTACAAACAGCAAAAAGGAGACCAAAAAGATTTGTTCTTCCCTTCGCCAGATAATATTGCTACCAAATGACATACAGATAAACTCACTCATAGCTGAAAATTTGTTTTATGGATCCAGAGAGCTCTAAAAGTAAGCATCTGTTTACTTGGGTAGCAGTAGAAAAGTAAAAATATAAATATTTCTTACAAAAAATTGGACCGACGTTATTAGTTGATGCACTGAAAAGTATAAAATAATATTAATTCTATTGGGGCTGTTACTTTTGAAGTTGTGCAGTTGCAGGTAGATTGATAACTTTTGGCACCAACTTCACAAGTACCAGCCCCAATAGAATTAATATTATTTTAAACTTTTCAGTGAATCAGCTAATAACGTCGGTCCATTTTTTTGTAAAAAATATTTATTTTACACTTTAGAGTGTAACATTAGTCACGAAAATCGTTGAACGTTCACTAATACCAATGAAGATAGTACTTATCTTATTACCCACATATATTCTTTGCTAGTAGTTGTTATTATTGAGATGTCAAAACATCGCTGCGGAAATACGCTTAAGCATTTTAGTTGTTACCATTTTAACACCGATTTAACTCGAAAACCATAACTCTAAGGATAAAATGTTCATTAGAAATGTTGCTACAAATAATTATGTCTTTCATGTACTGCAAACAGATTTTCAATTTTCGACCGAAATCGCTCTCTTCACATAGCGAAAATAGGAATATTTGAGAATTTAACATGTCTCTATCACGAAAACCGTTTTTATTTTGAAAAAATGTTCAATTTAAACGATTTCGGATAGTGTCCTATCTTTAATTATACCACCGCAGATTTTCAAATTTTGAGAAAATTTGCCCACTCCCTTTTTGGAGGGAACGAGATGTCGGATTCCCGTTTTTAAGAATATGGGACCATTTCTCAAGCCTCCTCTTTCAAATGAATAAAAAAAGCACACAGTCGAATTGTATACCTCCTTCGTTCGGGGTTTGTCAGTCAATAAATATCTAACATTCGTATTTTTACAATTTAATATTTTTACTTATCTACTTTAAATAATATCTAAATATCATTAAAGATATTCGTTTGTTCTCAATAACATTCAATTATTAATAAATAGCAACAATATTAAATTATTAAAAGCAATATTTTGTTATTATTATAAATAATTTGTAATCAGGGTGGATATAGCTACTAATCTCTTGTATATTATTTCTATACTTCATAATAACAAATTTGTTAAAAGGGTTATTCAATATAAATAATTTATTGATCTTAACGAAATATAGATAGGTAATAAAAATTGATGTGGTCGAAAAATTCGTTTAGTCCAACATTCTATCTCATCAATCAATATCCAAACAATATTCTATAAGTAAATTGGCAAAGAACAAATTTTTACTTATGACTTCCAAATATTACAAAAATATACTTTAACTAAGGAAATATCGCAAAAGCAAAAATCTCGAGCATTAATGTTTGGAAAATAAAACCTAAAAACCGGAAGAACATGACCGAATATAACTTTACATGAGCTGCATGTCATAATTGTCTTATAGAAAAAATAATTTTCTGGAGGGTTGCGAGCTTAGGACTTTCACATAGATTTTCCTGTAAATTTTGAGTAGAGCCCTATATTCTGTATTTTCTTCAAGATTTAATCAATTGAAATTAATATCCCCAACTGTATCACAGGTTGACACAGCAACGTCAGTTGAAACATGTTAAATTTTCTAGTTACAGAGCTAAGTGTGGTATTATAAGCAAGGAAGACTTCGGTTGTGTTTTAGAGGATTAGATAACTTTTCATATGCTTTTATCGCCATGTAATAAGGACCTTTTTCAAAAAAAGATGGAGGCATTCGGGGGAACGCTTCCTCTGGTAACCGCTAACATCTTTTTAGTAAGTACATCGATCAAGATTGTCGGGAATAATTCTGGCTGTTTTTTTAACAAAAAAGACGAGTGATAAAAAAATATGGTGATGAGGGAAAAGTGAGCACCCCAAGTTTAGTGAAGTAAGGTTTGCATGATAGTCTGGGACGCAACCCAGAGATATAACGCACAATTCACATTGGCTCAACTTGCTCTTAAGATTCAGCTGCTTCTGAATATGTTAGAACCAAGAACGTTAAATCTGAAAAGACGGCGTATTCCCTATGCTGCAATGTGTGAGTCGTGACGTCACCACGAGACCTCGGCTAGCCAAGCGATGGGCTCGCTCATAAATGTATTAGTTATTGTGTGTCTGCAAGTGGCATAGTGAATGAACTGTTGATTAGCACATCAGAGATTAGGTAAATACGGTTCTTTTTTGTTTATTTTTGTATCGTTCACTGGTATTGGTTTTAGATATTGCATAAAAATGCCGGGAATAAGATGTACAGCATTCGGGTGTAATAATACAAAAAAAAATGAAAATATAAACTTTCATGTAGCTATTTCCTACACCAAAAGATCTTGTGTCACGAACCATACGAAATGAATGGATCCACAGATGTAAACGGTCTGATAAATTCAACCCTGACACAAGCAGGATTTGCTCGATTCATTTTGTTGAAAACGATTATGAAAAAGACCTTAAAACTGAGCTATTAAGTAAGTGATAGTTTTATATTCTAAAAACAACTTTCTTTGCATGTTTGTGCATTTTCGAAAATAAATATTATAAATCAAGTTACAAAAAAACAAATTGTAAATAAACTAATTATTTTTAATCGGAGTAAAGGAGGACCTGACGAACATCCTTCGCCATTAGCTGCAATATATAGAATTTGAATAATAATGCTAGGGAAAAATCCTGGAATTTTCGATTCTAAAGTAAACACCAACGCTAAGGAAATAGATGAATACTTCTTTGTTCCTAAAGTTTTAGAAAGCGCAAAAATTAAACTGGTTGATGAAACATCCAAAATAAACAATGAGTTACAAAGTAGTTCTACATTTTCCTCTATATCTGCAGTGTCTAACCAGTCCCTAAATGAATCGGATTCAGTGAGAGATCAAAGGAAATTACAGATGATGCATTGGAATAGCTGGTTATCTGGTAAAAAATTCAAAGATTCTATTCCCGATTTAGGACAACATACATACAAAATTAAAGATGAACATTTGAAAATACCGTCTTGTGTGCAACAGCTATCATATGGAGGGCTTATGAAACCAACGGACCAGTGGCTTAATAAAGTAAAATGGTGGAATTCATTTTTTCTAATATATCATGGCGAGTCCTTTCGAAAAGGCCCTGGAACCGTCCAAAATTTAGCAACAAAAATATTTAAAAATGAAACAAATATTACATTCATGATTGTGAAACATTTCTTTAAAATTAGAACAATAATTCGAATAAATTTTAGATATTTAAAAGCATCAAATTTAACAAAGAAAAAGGAAGAAGGAAGAAAATAATTGTTTTAAAATGCATAATAATTAGTAGCCGATAGGAACGTTTAACCTGAAGCCGATCAGCGAGGTCGCGCCATGACGTCACAGCATAGTATTCCACCGGCAGGCACATTTGCTCGATTGGACCGTCCTTTCAGAATTAACGTTCTTGTGTAAGAACAGCTTCCGATCAGGTTCTGATGGGGTTCTTGACTTATCAATTCTAGTTTAGCGCAAAAATATAAAATTAACAAAAGCTGCTCGAACCTGATCTAATTAGTGAAACAATTGCTCGCTTCTACTACTTGGACAGGCAGATATAGAATGAGTTTAACATCCCACCTTCTACTTTGACAAACCAGCAATGATAATACGCTACCCAACTGGAATGACCTTGAAAAGAGCAAAAATTGTCACAGTGGCTTATTCAGCGTGAACATGGCACTTCTCCGACCCGCGAGAGCTGTTATTGTGTTTTTAATGCAACAACATTCGACACTCTGTCTTCAAAACGAGTGTTAACAACAAAAGATCGAGACATCATGAGGTGACGCGTGTACGTCTCGATGGATTAAGATGGATTTACGTTATACTTCTTTGGGCTCGTTGGGATGGTGTGTTGGTCGAGAAACCGCGTCACGCTAAAAGTGAGAACAATCGTCGATTAAACGTTTCGTATACTTTTTTGTACGTTCTGGCTTTTAGACAAATTTTGATTAATTAAATTATGTATTAAATTTCCTTATTAACTACCGATTTTTTTTAGGTACCTAGTTTTTGTTTTGATCATCCTGTCTGTGTGTTTGTCAACACGATATCTCGGAAAATACTTAACCGATCAACACCAAACTTGGTACACAAATACGTAAGGGTAATACCTCCTATGGGATTGATTTTCAGCTGTCTGTCTGTCTGTGTGTCTGTCAACACGATATCTCGGAAAATACTTAACCGATCGACACCAAACTTGGTACACAAATACGTAAGGGTGGACCTTCCATGGGATTGATTTTCAGCTGTATGCCTGTCTGTGTGTCTGTCAACACGATATCTCGGAAAATACTTAACCGATCAACACCAAACTTGGTACACAAATACGTAAGGGTAATACCTCCTATGGGATTTATTTTCAGCTGTCTGTCTATCTGTGTGTCTGTCAACACGATATCTCGGAAAATACTTAACCGATCGACACCAAACTTGGTACACAAATACATAAGGGTAATACCTTCTATGGGATTGATTTTCAGCTGTATGCCTGTCTGTGTGCCTGTCAACACGATGTCTCGGAAAATACTTAACCGATCGACACCAAACTTGGTATACACATACGTAAGGGTAATACCTCCTATGGGATTGATTTTCAGCTGTCTGTCTGTCTGTGTGTCTGTCAACACGATATCTCGGAAAATACTTAACCGATCGACACCAAACTTGGTACACAAATACGTAAGGGTAATACCTCTTATGGGATTGATTTTCAGCTGTCTGTCTGTGTGTGTCTGTCAACACGATATCTCGGAAAATACTTAACCGATCGACACCAAACTTGGTACACAAATACGTAAGGGTAATACCTCCTATGGGATTGATTTTCAGCTGTCTGTCTGTCTGTGTGTCTGTCAACACAATATCTCGGAAAATACTTAACCGATCGACACCAAACTTGGTACACAAATACGTAAGGGTAATACCTCATATGGGATTGATTTTCAGCTGTCTGTCTACCTGTGTGTCTGTCAACACGATATCTCGGAAAATACTTAACCGATCGACACCAAACTTGGTACACAAATACGTAAGGGTGGACCTTCCATGGGATTGATTTTCAGCTGTATGCCTGTCTGTGTGTCTGTCAACACGATATCTCGGAAAATACTTAACCGATCAACACCAAACTTGGTACACAAATACGTAAGGGTAATACCTCCTATGGGATTTATTTTCAGCTGTCTGTCTATCTGTGTGTCTGTCAACACGATATCTCGGAAAATACTTAACCGATCGACACCAAACTTGGTACACAAATACGTAAGGGTGGACCTTCCATGGGATTGATTTTCAGCTGTATGCCTGTCTGTGTGTCTGTCAACACGATATCTCGGAAAATACTTAACCGATCAACACCAAACTTGGTACACAAATACGTAAGGGTAATACCTCCTATGGGATTTATTTTCAGCTGTCTGTCTATCTGTGTGTCTGTCAACACGATATCTCGGAAAATACTTAACCGATCGACACCAAACTTGGTACACAAATACATAAGGGTAATACCTTCTATGGGATTGATTTTCAGCTGTATGCCTGTCTGTGTGCCTGTCAACACGATGTCTCGGAAAATACTTAACCGATCGACACCAAACTTGGTATACACATACGTAAGGGTAATACCTCCTATGGGATTGATTTTCAGCTGTCTGTCTGTCTGTGTGTCTGTCAACACGATATCTCGGAAAATACTTAACCGATCGACACCAAACTTGGTACACAAATACGTAAGGGTAATACCTCTTATGGGATTGATTTTCAGCTGTCTGTCTGTGTGTGTCTGTCAACACGATATCTCGGAAAATACTTAACCGATCGACACCAAACTTGGTACACAAATACGTAAGGGTAATACCTCCTATGGGATTGATTTTCAGCTGTCTGTCTGTCTGTGTGTCTGTCAACACAATATCTCGGAAAATACTTAACCGATCGACACCAAACTTGGTACACAAATACGTAAGGGTAATACCTCCTATGGGATTGATTTTCAGCTGTCTGTCTACCTGTGTGTCTGTCAACACGATATCTCGGAAAATACTTAACCGATCGACACCAAACTTGGTACACAAATACGTAAGGGTAATACGTCCTATATATTATTTTCCTCGAAAACGGTTCATTTTATCGACAATGAACAAAATTACTTTTTCTTTAGCTTAATGTTCAGGGTATCCATTTTTTTTAAACTTCTTAACATACAGGGTTTTAAAAATGACAGCATTAAAATGTACATCCTAGCCCGCCCCTGGTAAACTAAACAAGGTAATTATGTTTCAAGAGCAGTATCTTAAGAGATATTTACTACTGTTTATCATATTACATTTTCATTAAATTATATTAAATAGTTTAGAAGTTATTCAAGAAAAATTGTTTTCCAGTGGCGTTTTTCAGCAGGACATATCTCCGTGAGGATGGCCGCTAGGGCAAACATTTAAGGAAATTTGTAATCTTCGTTTTTAATGTTCTATCTGTATCCGAGATATTTCCCTTATTTTCCAGGACACCCTGTATAGGGTTATTGTATAATAATGAAGTCATTCATAATAATATATTGAATAACAGAGAAGAATGTCTTATATTTCATTTATATATCCTGTCTCTGTGTGTGAGTGGGTGTGTGCGAATAGCCAAAGAGGTATAACTTCCACCTCTGGTCCGACGCAAACCCAGTTTTTTTTGCATGATTTTCTTAAATTTTTAATAGTGGTACATAGAGAAGAGTTACAGTGCGATATTTTATTCAGATACATGGAGTCTCTAGCTTTTAGATCGTTCTTTGATATAAGTAAGCTTGAATTCAGCCAATAATACATTTGTGAGTGTACTAATTCTATACCCCATAGATAATCGAATGGCGGTATTTTGGATACTTTCTATGGACGCAATATTTTTTCTCTGATAAGTTAGATTGATAAAGCTGCCGTAGTCTATTATTGAGCGTATATAACTTGTATACAAACTTAGGAGAGATTCTGGATTTGCTCCCCACCATGTTCCACGTATGAATTTGATGATATTTAGAACTCTGACTCATTTTATTTGGACTTCCCTTACCTGACAGTTAAATGAGATGTCATGGTCGAAATGTAAGCCTAGGAAACGAACGTTTTGGGCTTGATTTAATGATACATTTGTGAATTTTGATCTCAGCTTCTACTGGATATATCTCCTTTTTATAGAAATGTGCCAAAACATTTTAAATGGGAGGCAATTCCAAGCCCAGTTCATATAAATTGGTTTTAATTGTTTCAATGGCTTCTTTCACCATTGTCTTACTCTCTAATATGCCTTGGTTATATAAATCGCGATGTCATCGGAAAACTGAAATACTGTTGTAGATGCTGGCTGGTTTTCAACAATTTCGGATTCATAAAGAAGGTATAAAAGTGGACTGTACACCTGTATTTATAACTCTATATGTAATTTCATTGTCCATCGAACACACATGACGATCGTGAGTTATGTGTTTGATGAACATGAATGTTTTATCCGGGATATTCAATGCATCAAGTTCTTCTTTTTTTTCAAGGAAGGCTTGTTCTATGTTCAGTGTCAGACTGAGTAAGTTGTCATAAAACGATTTCCTTCTCCTGAAACCAGACTGGCTGTCGGGGACGAGTTTGTAGTATTCTATCCACTAATGAGGTTCTAGAACAGTTTACATAGGCATGAAGATCTTATACTTACGATGCTTTCCAGGTGTTGGGGTAGGTGGTACTTCTTTACATCTGATTGAATACGTCTAGGAGTATGAGTTTGAGCTTGATTTTTTTAGGATTTCAAAGTCTATTCCAACAATCCTAGAGCTGAGTTGTTGTCTTTCGATTCTAGAGCGATGTTAAATTCAGAAGAGTCAAAGTTGACCTCGAAAAAGGTATTGCTTGCATACTGTGGGATCCATTAAGGCCTCATTTTGTCCATAGCTGTTGATATTTTAGACTTGAAGTTGGTCGTATTATTGGACTCGATTTTGACCCACTTATTTTTTAGTACTTTACATGTGTTCCAGTCATATTTTGGATGAGTATGGAGATTGATACTGCTGGCGAATTCTGCCACTTTTCTTAGTTTTGAAGGTCTTGATGGCTACGGCGCAATATTTTATGAATGATATATAATCTTCCATCGGCATTGTGTGTTCCCGCTTTCTAAAGGCTGATCGTCTTTGCCTCTTGACTGTGTTGCACTCGCCGTCCCACGAAGAAACGGGATTATTTAATCTTTTATCATTTGTTTTATTGCGAGAGGTTACTTCTTTTACGATATTTGTGATTTTGTTTATCAGTTTGAATGATAGCTTTTTGTATTATTATTTTTCAACGTTAATATTGAGGATCAGAGTATAATGATCCGAATCCGAGGTTTCGTCACTTGCTTTGCAATTTTTTTTTTGCGATTGTCATTTGAGAAAGCAAGATTAATATTGGACTTTTCAGTAAGAATAATTATGTTACTATTAATTTACTGTTGTTAAGCCTTTCTACATTTCTACCAATAGCTCAACAGCTCCATATTCTATAGTGAGAATTCAAATTTCTCTAAAATTGAATAGTTAGACCCATAAATGTTGTTGATAATGGAATCCCATTGGTCCTGTGTTTGATTAGTTCCAGGTACTCTATGGCACAGATCTCAACGGATTGGTTCGGAGCAGTTACGTTATTCAATTCTACAAAGGAAAGCTCCTTTCGGATTAACATGAGAATTCCTCCTCCTCATGAATGGATTGAGTCATAACTCTATACATACAAAGATGTCTGCTTCTTTCAATAGAATTTGAAGTTCGGGTTTTCCTTTGCTGACACTCCTGATATTCCAGAAAATGATTCTTAGAGGTTCATTTGTTATATGATTCTAGTTTTCTGTTGGTATGCGTATTCTGTTTTTATACTTCCGCTTGCTAGATGATGAGTCATGGAGCATTTGAGCGATATCCTCTGTGAATTAGTCAGAAATTCAGTTGATGTTGATTTTTCCGTAAGATTTTTCCAAAAAGCTTTTTAATTTTGATAGATTTAGCGTGTATTTTGCGTTGGTGGATTTGAGAAGAATTTCAATAGCCTTTTCTTCTGAGTAGCTGATTTTGAACGGTACAGATACATTTTATTTTTTTGACTGAAGTTTGATGTCGCCTTTGTTAGAGTTGGCTTGCGGCGATGAATCATTGTAGACATGGTTGTTGGCAATTCTGGATATGAAATGAATATTACCTGGATTAATTAGTTTTGCAATTGCTTGCGTATATTTCTTGAGTCGAACATTTTCTATTGAATCTACGTTCATAGCCTGGTTGTTTTTGGGAAGTAATCCCGTTGGATGATGCTGGCAAAACTTTGGGACTTTAGGGAACGATGGTTGTAGCTTATCCCATTTTTGTGGACTTAGAATCCCAGTACACAGAGATCCACCTGATTTAAAAATTTCATATGAAATTATATCTACCAATGTAAATATACACGTATTCTGGCGATGCGAAACTGATTCGGTGTAGGTACACATTTAAATACGCGAAACCAACGATGGCACTTGTCTGGTTCTTATGGATGCACGATCGAGACTCTTAGTAAACCATTACCTGTGAAATCGTTCTCTCTGTCTCTCTTATTCCTTACATTTTAATGAAACTTCTATTGAATTTTCAAAATAGGTAGTTATTTGAGATTAACTACATGTTACGAATTTTTACAAAATTCAAAAAACAATCATATATTCTTGTAAATATCTACATTAGAAAGAAGGAAATTATATTACAATATTAACCTATTGTGGGAATAATTTATTCGCCAAACGATTTTTGAACATGTTCAATGTTGATTCTGTTTATTATCCTAGCTAACTGATTAGTTGGCGTTAGGCTTATAAAATAAATAACCTTGAAATATTAAACTACAAAATAAAAATGTTGTAGATAGGGATGTAACGGATAAGCCTTTTAAGGATCCGGCCAAAGCGGGTACCCGGTCAATTTTAACCCGGGTAGACGGGCCGGTAACCGGTCTTGCGGAATATTACAGAAAGCGATTAGTAGGTATATCTTCATCTCAATTTGCTATTAATAGATTTTAGTTAATAAATGTTTTATTCAACAAAGTTTATTGATATAATTTTTTACAATCTATTTTTTATGTATTTTTTATCATCACAAAAATACTCGAAACTGGGTATCCGGCGGTAGTAATATCAGAATAATAGATTTTAACTAATTGCATACGGAAGTATATGTGTCACTACTAACAAAACAACAATGTTTATAATTTTTGTCTGTCTGTCTGTTTGTTCCGGCCAATCTCCGTAATGGCTGAAACGATTCCGACGGGATTTACACTGGAAGGTAGCTAATGTTATAAGGAATAACTTTAGCTTATTTTTTAAAAAACCTAGACAAATAAATAAAATCGAAGTGTATGTTCGTAATTTCAAAATCTATACTAATAAATAAAATCGAAGTTTGGAAGATTGGACCTTGGAGAGAGACACAGGCAAGTTTTTTTCGATGTAACAAAAGAAGTAAAATAGAGGATATGCAATATATGGCAAACGTATATTGTGCGCACCAACACCTATTCCTATGAGGGTAATTAGCAATTACCTTGAAGGTACAGGACACATTGGGGCTTTTAAGGGATTACAATTTCCCAAAATCCTTCCTCATCATTATGATTATGAAAATTCTTAAATGTGTGTGATCATGGATCAATGTTGAAGTTGTGCCGTTGCAGTTTGTTGCTGTAGGCACCAAATCCAAAAGAACCAGCACCACTAGAATTAATATTATTTTGTATTTTTCAGTGCCACAATTAATAAATTCGGTCCAATTTTTTGTAAAAAATATGTATATATCAAGAAATCAACAACTGCTGATGGCTGAAGACTACATCCATATCAGAGATGCTTTAAATCAAGACGCAAATATTAACCCATCGAATATCGGTCAACGTGTAATTTTGTAATCTTCATTCACAGGTTCTCCACGTTATCGGCATTAAAAAACGACGCAATAACTTACGTTCGTAATTATGGGAGACCCGACTTACTCGTGACTTTCACCTATGATCCAGAATGGACTCAAATTAAAGCGGAATTATTACCCGGTCACCGATCGTTCGACCGTCACGACAAGAAATAAGTCGACATCAAACATAGTGTACAGAGAAGGACTATGTCACTAAATTTTATTAAATAAGCTACAAATACTTTACTAATTGTCAACATAAATTACTTTTTTATTGGTTCAAAACTACGTGTTGAATTATTTTAAATACTCGAGCGGAGCCGGGGCGGGCTGCTTGTATATTTAAAGGGTGTTTTAAACTTGACGGGAAATTAGACGTTTATGGAGAGCTACAAGACACGAAAATTTCAAATTTATTTTGGTTGTAGCCATAGTAAGATCTATCGAATCAAAATATTTTGAGCATTGCAGTGTTGTCACATCTACCGTAGGTATCTGATATTAACTTCAAATGGCATACCCTATATTTTATTTTACATCCAATTTGAAGGTA
Source organism: Crioceris asparagi (assembly GCA_958507055.1). NCBI lineage: Eukaryota > Metazoa > Arthropoda > Insecta > Coleoptera > Chrysomelidae > Crioceris > Crioceris asparagi. The sequence continues at coordinate 34,454,786 of OY293828.1, forward strand.
ATTTTGTACATAATATCCTATACCCCTTTACAATATTCTTAAGATATTAATTATTAACATTTTTTTTTCGCAATAACAGTCAAATCTAAAACGTTATTTGTCAATTTATTGTCTCATTAAAAATGGTTGAGTTAAGTATAAATATGTTTGAGCTGCTTTATTTTTTTACACTGGGTGTCCAAAAAATTTGACTGCGAGAGTGGTTATTAAAAAAAGCCAAAAGTTAAGTTTTATTCAACGTATGTACCTACCTATATGATTTAATAAAAGAATAGAGTAAAATGTTACTGATCATTTGATGCATGGTAGTCCTATACAAATCTCTTTCTATTCTTTTATTATTATACAATTTTTAACTTAAACAAATTATATCTTGAATTACTCCAGCCTTTTTTGTAATTTATAATAGAAAATCTCAGATTTGAAATTATATTTTATTATTTATTAATATGTTATATCTGAAACAGCCAAAATGAATATGAAAAGAAATTCATAACGCAGTACTTATAACTCGGAATATATTTTATTTTCTTCTTCTAGTAATGTTTTCGTTTAAAATGTTTAAACATTTAAACCGTGCCAATACAAAGATATTCATAGCTATATTGAAAACGTAAGTACTAACAAAGCATGGGTAATTTTTTTCAAAATAATTCGCTGTACCTATATCTTAAAATGCGTTGAATATGTTTTGAAAGGCAGTCTTCCCAACTCAAAAGAATTTGATTCCCGAGACCAAGTTACTTGAGAAAATCAGGACCCTCATTTATTTTTATTATTAGAGTCATTTCTCAAAGTTGCGCCCGTTTTTGATGTTCCTCAGGATGGAAGGCTTATGATGATAAAATCTTTCGCAGACCTATTTTTTGAACACCCAGTGTAAAAACTAATACATTTCATATATAATGCCAGTTACCCTAACCTTTTTTCATCAGATTTCCACAAATTTGATAATCATATCATTGTAAATATTTATTAGACGTGAATATTTGCGATCAACACGTAGGTATAGTTTGATATTATTTACAAGTACCTATGTAGTAGGTACCTATGTGGAATTATATTATTACAATAAATAAAAGTGGATTCCACTTTACCTAAATATAGAAAATATATTTTAGATTGCTTGTTTTCTGATTAAAACGATCTGTGTCATCTTGTGTCGTAACACTAATTATAATTTTATCTATAGCCGTATTTGAAATTAGTCTACCACAAAACTCATAATAATGTGACATTAATGAAAACGCAGAGCTGAGTTTTTTACTATGTCGTTTTTATGCCTTGATTAAAATGTAATATTAAAACTGGCAGGCGGAAAAATGAGAACTGAAATTTTATTAAATTATCTCACAATGTAGGTACGTTGATTTGAAAATTAATTCTTGAGAGAAATTTGTTTTGTACCTATAAGTATAGAGAGAGAAATGGCCATCAAGAGAAGAATTTGAGATAATTGAATATTTTTTATAAGCAATTCAAGATTACTCCTACAATAGGTTACATAGGATGGGCAATGTTTCGGACCGGTTTAATTATAGGCGACCCCAAATTGATAGCAGATTGAAGATTACGCAATTACAGGAAAACACGTGTTTGTTTGTAAAGCCCCATTTTGACTTGTAATGGTATTTTTTGTGATGATGTGATAGAGAATTTCTTTTATAATTGTAAATCATATCATCATCTTGTCAACAGATCTCAAAATACCTAATTCGATTACCCAGATCAGCTTATTATGACTTGCACACCGTAAAAATGTCCAGTCATCTGATTTATTCAATTAGGTCGCGCGTAAATATGCTGACAATGCTTTTGCAAGTGAACGGTAATACCAAATTATTAGAATTTGACAAGTTTAATTTGAGGGATAGAGACTGGTTCATGTTAACTGTTCCATATCAACAATATGAATTTATTAATCTGTAAGCCAACAATTCTTACATTCAATGTATTCTTGTTATGGTCAAAATTGAATCATTTTTGAAGTTTGGTATTACCATAGTCAAAGTTGCATAAAAAAGTGGTGGATGATATCTCCTACTCGTAACTGCATATATAACCTATTCTGCGTTGCACATTAAGAATGCAGTGTAGGCCATTTGGAATGGAAAAACGTCAACAGTTTTTCTGTTCTTTAACTTTACCTATATTCCTTCTTTTGCAAGTTTCAATTTTTTTATTATTATTAATTATTGAGCATAAAAATTCTGAGATAAAATTGAAACCCAAGCGGCGAAATTTGACTGACCTGGTGGTTCATCGAGCCTGGCATAACAACGCGCTGGCAAAAAATGCCCTTCACACGACTCCATACTTCATTCTCATTTTGGAACGCACTATAGTAAGAGTATAAAATTGTATAGTTGTCATGGATCCTCTGGTTTGAAAGCATAGTTCAAAAGCATAAGTAAAGACGTCTGACACCGATTCAGTGCGTGCATAAAGCCATTTACTTTTCGCATCAGATCATTGTGGTAAAGTAAATAAGTTTTCCAAAGAATAAGCTATTTTACGCATAAATGTGATGATGGATGATGAATAATAAGTTGTTGTCGATGATGTTAGAGTACTGATAGGATCGTGCGCCTCTCTGAGCTCCAGAATAGAACGTTTAAAGTGGATTTAACAGTAAAAATATTACCTTTTTTACTCTTCTTATTTGTAATTGGGGATTTGAAGTTAGCTGATCTTTTTAAGAATGAGAGAAATAAATTTGGTCTCATTGAATCTTTGTCTCTTTGACCACACCTTAAACTTCATTTATATGATTAGGGAAGTTTAGTGCTGCAAGAGAATTCGAAAAAAGATCGTATTCTTTTCCTTTTGTTTGATCAGACTTCTTTCCCAAATCCAGCAATATATAAAAATGGTTTTGGCATTTTTCACGCTCTTCTTTTTCTAACTCTTGCCTAATTTCAAGTGCGAAATAGAACTCCTTGAAAACGAATTTCTAATTACTTTATCCACATCAATGAAATACCGTTCAATTAAAAAGTACTCGACGCACTGCTTTTACAATAAGAGGAACAAACATAATCAGTGATTCAATTAACTAAATAACCTTTTTCTGTCCCAATGCTTGGATGGTGTCCCCGTCTTAACTTCAGCATGTACCCATAACTAGGAAGAAATGCTTTGTCGTTTGAGAGTTGAGAGGATCTGATTGACTTATTTCCAAGTCTCAATTTATGACCATAATGGACGGTCGATTCGATGGCATTGTTTGAAGAGAGCACGCAGGTGTGTATCTAAGTGAACGAGTCAAATTTCAAGAATGGATGATAATCGATAATTTACAGAACAGTGATAATGAAATTTGAAATATTCAATAGTATCACAATAAAGATGGCCTCTTTACATAATAATAATTTGTTTTATTTTTAAAGTGTGCAAATTCATCAATTTTATCGACTAATGGGACACTCAAAAATGTGAAATAAATATATATAAAAAATAGGACCGATTTTATTAGTTAGTTTACGGAAAAATTCAAAATACTGTCAATTCTAATGGTGCTGCTACTTTTGAAGTTGGTGTCAAAAGTCTTTTATTTACTCTCGACTGCAACACTTCAAAATTACTAGCACCAATAATCGTATTTTGATTTTTTTTTCAGTGTACCAATTAACAAAGGCTGTACTATTTTTAGTGAAAAATATTTAATATCCCAAAATTATATCCCATAAAAACTTCTAATCCTTTAGGCATGCCTAGAATCTGGATATGTAAAAACTACAGATCAGTAATTAAATTCAGAATAAAAAGAGAGGAAGAGAGAGAAGCCATCATTTGGATTTTTTTACTTGTATTTTGTCTCTATTATCAGTTTTTATTTATTTATTATATTATTGTCTTATATCTTATTAATTGTAAATAGGTTATAATTTATAGTCGATATATTTGTAGATAGAAGCTAAAAAGAAATCCCATAATGTTTGAAATTGAAAATATCTACACTCCATTTGAGAAAGGTGTAGAGTAATGAATTAAGATAATGAAGGGATTTCTATTGTATTGTGGCGCTTATATGGCTGAATACAATAATGATTCCTTCATTATCATAATGTTTTACTCTACACCTTTCTCAAATGGAGTATATCATGTCATTTGAAAAAGGTGTAGTTTTTACATAAGTCATCTTAGAGATAATTTATTGAATTAGCATACAAGGTACAAATACCAAACAGAATCACCTGTTATATCACATTTTCCTTAATGAAATATAATCGAAAAGTACTTCATTTTTTTACATGGCTTGTTGATGTTTCAAAGAAAGCTTGTATTCTTTGTGTGATCGATCGTGATAGCCCAATTTCCATAATAAATTTACGTGAAAAACATTTGTTCTGAACGTTTTCACTTTTCCCTGTCTAATTTGTCGATTCACCGACTACCAAATAAGACGTGCCACGAATGGAGTGGAGTGGAGATTCTTTTACAATTATTTCTAATAAATCATTCTGAGTCCGTATAAATTGATTGAACTGTCTCGTTTTCGTTCTCTTTATCGAATACCACCAGCTACTCGGACTACAATTGTATTGTTTTTTTTTGCTATAAAATTCAGTATCCAACTTCTATAATATATATATATATATATATATATGTGTAGGTATACACAAACACTTCTGGGAGATTTTCTGTCTTTCAATCCGCCTCATGTTTAAGGTCTCTCTTTCTCCCGAAGGAAATCCTCCCGTGATCCTATACTTCCAATCACTATTTGTCGGAGCTTCCAGGCTGGGTATATATGTATATAAATATGTATTGGGCCATGATATGGCTCGATCTGGCTCGGAAAGGTGGTGGTTTTCATTTTTAGCGGGTGAGGGGAGTGTTTGCCGGCAATGATATGCGGGGTTGAACGGATTTTGCGGATTGAATTTCTGTTGGTTGTTTATGGATTGATTCTTCAGATAAAATGAGAAAATACAAATAGGTATAGTGCAAATAACTTTATAAGGTATACAAAATTCAAGCATAAAATTCTTTTGAAAATGTAGGATCATCTTTGGTTACGTGAGTAGTAAATGCAAAACAGGCGTCGATTTTGGAGCAATCCAGATATTAGAATATATTAGAATGTATGGAAATGTGGGTACTTTTCTTCTATCCAAAGGAATATTAACTATATAAATAAGCAATTACTGATATCAGAAGCATCAAAATTGTTGATCTGAATTCCGTATACTTTGTCAATTTCGTATAATTTATTGTAATCATGACGGAGCAGCTAGGAGGAAATTAGTTTGTGACGTTTCTGAACAACGAGACGGTACTACTAATAGTGGGCTATTTAGGTCTTATCATCCGTGTTGTATCTTTTTATTTGAGTTTCTGCTTTATTGAACCTATAAATTGATGTCAACTGATTAGCTATTTACCAACAATATCATGCTTCAATATTTTCAAAGGATGAGACCTATTCATCAGACTGTCCTTTTGTTCGTGTTGTCTACTCTGGAAGAGGGAATAGCTCATAGGTTTATTTTAAAATAATATATCTTGTTTATATTAATATCAACACAAATGCTTATTTCATGTTGGGTTGTGTCTTCCACTATAATATACAACGTCAATAATATTTTCTGTTTGAAGCATGCTAATGAAAGCTATTATTTATATACTTAACGTATATGGTTGTCGTAAACATATAGGTACACCGACGTCTGTTATGTTTCTTTTGGTTTAATCGATCCTGTTTCAGCGAGACGATGATATTACCAGAAAACGAGTCTGATAGTCTGATGTATTCCATAATATTCAATCTGTCTATATGTGGAATAATCATTAGAAATGGTGTATCAAGTAGGTAATAGAAAGCAATTTATTGCTGACATAAGATGTTATATTTCCATATAAATTTGGACAAGATTGCTATCAAGACCAGAATGGTGTGTGTAATTCAGGTTAATATTTGCTTCTAATTATTTAAGATATCACTGCACATTTTTAGAACTAGAATATGAGAATCCGTCTTAAAACGTCACTTACGGTGACCCTGTATGTATAAATGTGGATCTATCGTACCCAGATCGTAGAATTTAAAAGATTATGAGGTGGACAACATTATTCTCAAATTATGACATTTCATATATTGACCAACTAGAAAGTCAGTATTCTTTATTTTAACCTTAAGGTAAGCAAATAAAATAATACATAGGTAAAAAGTGCAAATTTTCCAATAAAAAAATGGATCCTAAAATTGGGAATTAATATTTTCCAAAAAAAAAAACATATCCAAAATCTCCTTCCTCAAAAGGGGAAGGAAGGACATCTATTTTTCTAAAATCCAAAATCTGAAACGGCGAAGTTGAAGAAAGGATCATAACTGGAAAAATTTAAATGACCATTTTTCAAGAAATTTTACGGTTTCCGAGATTTAGCAAAGGCTGAAGTAACTATGTTTTTAAATCTCTGTCTATAATTGAATTAATTGATTTTGATGACCATCAATACACTCAAAAATGTGAAATATATATTTTATAAAAAAATTGAACCGACTGTATTATTCAAAATTATATTAATTCTACTTGTACTGGTAGTATTGAGGTTGGTGCCGAAGTCTTTAATTTACCCAGAACTGCACAGCATTTTTTTAAGATAGTGTTCTGATAAATCGAAGATCCATTTTATAGGGTATAATAAAACCGGAAAAAAATAATTCTGTCGACAATATTCAACATCTTTTAATTGAAAAACTACTTATATCAAATCAGCTTGCTTGAGGTTCATTTTCCAAGTTGAAATAAAGACTGGACTGCTGGACAGTATGTGAGACGAAAAAACTGGTATTTGCAATAATAGATATGGATACTGCTATCAATTATAATTTTAATTGATAAAACAAACTCAAGCAACATCTTAACAACTCTTCGATAAAACGTTAATACGCACCATATACGGCGAAATTGCTCCTTCGCTGTTAATTTATATCTGCCACAGGAGAAACGGTCTATGTTTAGCAATCCCGTTTTTGCCAGATAGTTAGATATAATATACAGGGACATGGATCCAGTTTATTCTATCTCTCTCTCTCTCATATCCCATTTAATCTCAAAGTCATTAATGTTTTGTTTTTCGTGCGTCCGTCTGCCTGTTCTACTCACTATCTCTCTCCCTCTCTCTCTTAATTCATTTTGGAGTAGAGATGGTTTTATCGTTTGTGTGGTGAGTGGTGAAACCGATGAAAAACTCCAGATTATAACTCTGGCCCCTCATTTTGTTGCTTATCTCGAACGGAAGTTGGGGGAAAGAGGAGACGAAGAAATGAAAACTTTCGAATTGCTATTGGTCTCCAAAGCACAAATCTAGAAATAATTTCTTCTGAATTATAGGATGCTCTGTTTATTACTTTTTCTTTTAGATGGATTGCAGCAGAATGTATACACGTATATTATAGATATATGTTGGTAATACTTGTGGCGCTAGAGCGCGCGTATAAACAACGTCCGGCTAACCAAGGAAGAGAAACAAACAAGCCGAGAGATAAATAGACAAATTGGAAGAGCCATGTCGGAAGATATCAATAAAGTGCAACATATTGAGATGTTATTAATGGAAGCAATGTCAGTTGTTGTCAGGAAATATTAGAATATATGTACCTAGTAGTTACGAACTATGGTAAGAAAGAGTAAAATCTTTTCTTCTTAAGTTTTACTAAGAAAGTTTTAGCTAGATAAATATTTTTTACAAAAAATTGGACCGACTTTATTAGTTGATGCACTGAAAAGTATAAAATAATATTAATTCTATTGGGGCTGTTACTTTTGAAGTTGTGCAGTTGCAGGTAGATTGGTAACTTTTGGCACCAACTTCACAAGTACCAGCCCCAATAGAATTAATATTATTTTATACTTTTCAGTGCATCAACTAATAAAGTCGGTCCAATTTTTTGTAAAAAATATTTATTTCACACTTTTGAGTGTAACATTAGTCACGAAAATCGTTGAACGTTCACTAATACCAATGAAGATAGTACTTATTCTATTACCCACGTATATTCCTTGCTTGTAGTTGTTATTATTGAGATCTCAGAACATCGCTGCGGAAATACGCTTGAATATTTTAGTTGTTACCATTTTAACACCGATTTTACTCGAAAACCGTAACTCTAAGGGAAAAATGTTCAGTATAAATGTTGCTACAAATAATTATGTCTTTCATGTACTGCAAACAGATTTTCAATTTTCGACAGAAATCGCCCTCTCCACATAGCGAAAATAGGTATATTTGAGAATTTAAAATGTCTCTATATCGAAAACCGTTACTCTTTTGAAAAAATGTTCCATTTAAACGTTTCCGGATATTGTCCTATCTGTAATTATATCAACGCAGATTTTCAATTTTCGACAAAATTTGCCCCCTCCACCCCCTTCGGGGGCGGTTTTCGGAGGGAACGAGATGTCGGATTCCCGTTTTTATGAATATGGGACCATTTCTCAAGCCTCCTCTTTCAAATGAATCAAAAATCATCAAAATCGGAGTACGTTTACTATATGAAAGGCGCGCACAAACAAAAAAAAAAAAAAGCACACAATCGAATTGTATACCTCCTCCTTTTGGGAAGTCGGTCAAAAAGTATGAATTATTCAAATTTTCAACGGCATTTAAATCATGCCTCGAACGCAACTAACCTTTAGATATAAAATTAGACATATCTAAGGATGAGTTAACTGCAAAATTTGATCATGACAGACCTATTTTTTTATATTTTTGCTTTTTTTATTAACAATAAAACTAATCTATAGAACTAGTTTGAAATCTAATCAACTCGTTGCTACATTATTATCCTTAGAATGAAACCAATCCAATATCCATATCATCCTTGACGTAAGAGATAGTTGATACGAAAGTTCATCACGAATAAACACACTTAGTAGCTACTTCTATTATATATATTAATATTTTAAATTCATGATAAGTATCACGTTAATGAAAATCGATGCCTCTAGAATTTGTTTTAGTTACTTCTTCAAATTAGTCTTTAAAAATACTCAAATAATAGTTGTTATCACTAGAATACGGAAAAATCTAATCTTGTCAAGTGGTAAAAATAAAATAAAATAAAAATTTGCTAATGTAAATCAAAGGGATATAATTAGTAATGTTAACTAGTATAGCATTGTTAATGAAACAATAATATCGGCATTAACTAAATAATTAATACATAATCAACATATAATTTAAAATACTTGATAGCTGATAAATGTACAACTCTGTAAAAGTGTACTATTTAGCCTGATTTATTTCAAATAGAAATTCAAACTATAAGGGAATAGTTAATTATAACAAAGTTGAGAAAACGTAAAGTAACGGGAATTTATATTAAACTGGGTTCGATTTATTTTCACTACTTATTTACTCTAATAACTACACGACTATATACACATTTATATTCCAGCATTACTTAGTGCTCTATTTATATTCACTGTTCTATGCATTAGTGAATGAACACACTCAACTCTCTGACTATGACTATCTGTCTCTACGATTGACGCGGCTATTTATAATGTCTAACCTAAAAGTCTAGATTCTTCGAGTTGATATCAGTCTTCCGTTTGCTTTATGTTATTTCCCAATATGTTCATTCGAGAGTAATCTAGTTCAGTATATTCTCCATGCTTCTGGATTTCCAGGATGTTCTTCCCGATATTTGTGTGTGTAGGTGTATTTTATTATTCGGGTATGATTTTGTATAATCAATTATAAACTTGATTTGAATATTATAATATATACTTAATACCTTTCCAAAGCGATGTGGATATAATGCTTTATTATAATGAATAATGAAACTTATTATTTTGCAAGTAATATTCAATTGAAAAAGTTAATTAGAAGTTGATTTTTTTATGCACGATATAAGACGTTATACGGTCTATTCCGATAACCGTCTTTCAGTTGTCTCTATCCATCCACTGACCGTCCTCAGTCTCTAATTTTTATCATTTTCCGTCGTCCCTTCTCGCCAGCTTCTTCTTAGTCTTCCCGTTTTTTATTTCCTTGTGGACTGTGAGTCAATTCATTTTTTCATATTAGAAGTTTTTTGCTCGTGTCGTCTACCATAGTGTGGGTTACTGCCATGATACTCGGTTTTTTGATCGGTCAAAAAATAATCATTCTGGTATAAGCCTCTAATTTAGTGTGTGTAAGAGTGAAAAAGGTGCATACAAGCAAAATAAGTAAGGCGCTACATAAATATTATCGCACACCATTTTGTTTCCAGCCTGTCGCCTGCCATGTCAAATACCATTTTCGAGACGAAACCCACCAACTGGCCGGCTACAAAATATGACTTTGATTGGCTCAGATATATTTGAAGATGATGTATTGTCATATTTGAACCAATACAAAAAAATCCGAGCATTACACAAATAGTATTTTATTATATTTACCAAAATGTCAACCTTCGCGAATCGTGGAGACCTAGAAGACCTCGAAAGGCTTTTTATTGCGTTTTTATTGTGTTTCATTGCGAATATATTTTCACGTTCTTAGAAACAAGTACTTAAATTTGGTTCGCTTTATTGTGCAGGCAATTGCTATAGAGTTATGTGGTGTTATGCCGAATGTTACTACAGCTGCGACCTTAAACAGAAAATTATTTGGTTCTTTTTTATTGTACGCGTATTATGTGTAAAAAGTTTCATTGAATAATAGTAAGAAAAGAAAAATAGTCTACGGAACTGGATCAGGAAAAAACTACTGCACTACTGGACAGGCTTCCCCTTCACTTCCTTGACAGTGTTGCCACTGACAAGGGGACCTACAGTTTAAGATGGACTCGTTCCTAGAGACATACCGTTCCATCGGATCACGGGATTTTAAGGCGTATCTTCCCACGTTGTCTTGATATGAGTTGGTATGGTTTCCAGGATTACTTTCTCCAAAATATGTGTGATTATCGAGCTTCCAGCCAAAAATACCATTAGGATTCATTTAATTTGTATTTTCAGTGCACCATCTATGTTAATCCTAGATTTTGTAAGGCAAAGCATCACAGTTTTGACTTTTTTGATGACTTTTTGAGAAAATCTCACAATTGAACATAAAGCACACGTACAATACAACACTTTTTTGTTGAGTAAGGTAAGATAGGTGTGTATATAGTATAGCCAATATTTTAACAGACCACATTAATATAAGCTATCCAAAACTCATCTACAATCTTGTTAACATTCCAATTACAAAGCAAAACTCATCACTCTACAGTACCACATAATAACTACACTATCGAATCTACCATTATAATAGAGACATTCTATATCCCAAAACCTTCCTTCAAACAGCAACCTATAGATATATAGAGAAATCGTAAGCAGTAAATTGAATTTGTTTCTGTGTACGTATGTATAGTAGCCTCAACTGGTTTCAACTTATTTTCCCTATATGTGCCGGACACACCGTCCAAGCGATCGCCATTCTTATTCCAACAGGAGAGTCCATTAGAATATTAAAAGGACAATCGTAGTAAGCGTGCACAATGTGAGTGTGTGTAGCCGGCCGTTCGTATTCCTTTGGGACCCAAAACACAGGACACAGGACTCTCGTCTCAAGTGTCCTGTCTGTGTGAGTGCCTGTGGCCGGATTCAGACGTTTGGATGCATTATGTGCTCCAGACTGTAAAATGTCATTTATAATGGATAAATAGTGGCATGCTCCAAGAATTTAAAGTTAAATTGAGTTGGGGGGCATACTCTGAACTGGAAACGATACCTACTTAACTTTTTGTGAAAGAGGTTTCTCATACTGACTCTTATGGCTTTTTCGAAATTGTTAAGCGATATTTTAGAGGATATGAGATAGATTGGTAATGATGTTGATCTCTAAAGCTCTTTTTATGCTTAAAGTAACTAGTATATATCTAGTCAGAAACATCTTGGCAGATGCGATGTGGTTCATCTATGCTCCTCAGCTGTTCGGATTGCTTCATCTACAATGTTTCTCCATCTATCACGGTCAGCGGTGATATGGGCAGCGTCGGTGTAACGTTTATTGAGAATCTTCTTAGTAATATCTGCCCAACGCTGTGGAGATCGACCGCGCTGTCGTTGTCCTTGGGGTTTTCCCTGAACTAAACTAACTAGTAACTAGTAAGTAGGTAGATTTCCATTCAATAAAATTAAGGGATTATTTTTTCAACTGTATCTCATATATAAAGAGACTTTTTCATGTACTAGAGAGTCGTACATATATGTTTAGTCGGAAGTGATCTGCTCTATTTTGAAAAGCGTATTTTTGTGTGGATATTAGTGGGGCTCAGGTGGCGTGAGTATTAAGACGTACCGCTATTGGTCCCCGATACACGCCAAGGTTATATTATATTGAGAAACGTCTAATGAGTTGGTGCTATTGATGGCGTGTTTGTGGAGTAGAAAGATTTTCCCTGAAAGCTTCTAGATGGAGAAGGCTTGCCTATATAGTGGAGAGGATTTTCTTCGGAATTCAATACGGTTTAGTCGGGTCTCTATTATGGGGCCAGCAAAAACGGAAATAAATACCGGACGGTGAATATGAACGGTTGTGAATAGTGTAAATAGTAATTATAAATTGTACATACTAGTCGATAGTATAATGTAGGCAAGTGTATAAGAATTATCTGTAATATTTACTTTAAATAAATAAAATAAAATTAAATAGACTCCAGTCATTTTTGAATACCCATTACAATATTAAATCTGGGCATAAATATTCAATGTTACTAAAACTACAGTTTTCTAGCCGAAAATGCTGAAGTATTTTCGTTCTTTGGTTTCTCGGTTATCTATAGATAGATATTTTGACATGAACAGATATTATAAAGGGTCATAAAAAGCTTATGAGGTCATTGACTGTTTCAATTTGAATGCCATGTATGTTTTTAAAAATGTTCTAATTTTTATTATTTTTGAAACCCAAAATATTTAATGTAAAATAATTCTATTTGGAAATATGGTTGATAGTTAAGAAAATAATCGATAATATAGAATCCATAATGTTGGGTCGCAAACTTTTGTGTAAATTTGATTTTGCGACTGCATCCTGAAAAGGTACAATTATGATAAATACATCTTGTAAATTAAATTTACCTCAGGTTCATGCGAATTTGTATTTGCATTGAATCCCTTTCTAAACTTCTTGTGGAGCAAATTTAGCTACAAAAATGAGAAATAAAATCCACTTAACATGTATTCATATCCACTGCTACTATACATTATACCGGGTGTCCCACTAAGGTCAGCGATGTAGGATAATAGGGAAAAAAAATCCTGAGTAAATCGGCTAAGAGAAATTCAGCTAAAATATTTTCAAGTTTCTAAAATGGCCGCTAGGTGAATTAATTACCGGAAATGGAAATATCATGAAATTCTGCGTAATTTTGGTCTCAATACTTTTTCCTTATTTTCGATTATAATGGTGGAGAGAGCTGTGAAACAGTACTTTCTTAAACCGCTGTAACCTCCTAGACGCCTTATCCAAATTTGAAGAGTTCATTCTTGTTTGAAAGATAATTCGACGCTAATTTCGAAAAATAATGTCGGATGTGTTCGCAAGTTCACACCTTTACACCTGGAGGGCGCTGATTAGCCAATACTCAGTTTCCATCATTTTTTGTAAAAGAATTAAATGGCACGACACATTTTTTATTATTGGCATTAAACGCCATATAAATGGCTACATTTTGGCGAAAACCTCGAGTCGCTATCTTCACTCGTTTTTGACTTATTGTAAAATCTAATCTCAACCGAAGCAAAATACTTTTAAACTGATTAGAAAGAAAATAAACAAAAATATTTTTCTGTTTTTGTTGGAAAATAGAGTTATATGGCCATTTAGCCTGAATCATTGTTAATTAAGACATACTATTGGCAACGTAGCTTAGTGTTTTATCTTTAGTTAACCTTTGTATGTAGCACATCTGAATTTGTTAAACGCTTTTCTCAGTAAATAAAGTTTTTTAAAGACTTTCGAGGAAAGTTAATTTAACTATAGCAAATCCGAAATACCAGCACATATTTGTTATCATTACTTGTTGTTATGAGCAGTGGTGTGCGGTGCAATCTTAAGTAAGAGAATTCACACACAATCTTTTCACTTAATTGTCAAATATTTTCAATGTTATCTCCGCCAGCGGAAGTTGACGGTAGTTTCACTAGTTTCATGTCCATGTCTATATTATTAAAATTATTAATTCAATTAAATAATTATTTTTATGTTTTATCTTATGTTGTAATTAATCCACTAATATTGCTTAAATAGATAATTATGTTTTTTTTCTCATTTATTCTCTCAATCAAAAAACCATTTGTTTCTATGGCCCCAATTATTTTTTTATCAAGAATTATTCTTACGCTAATTTAAGGAAGAATAAAGATAATCCAATGGTCTATCGACAAATTAAAATTGCTGAGCTATCAAAAATTTTAGGGATATTATGATTAAAGAATCTAAAGGAATAGTTATAATATTTTTTTTTACTCAGTGCACACTAACAGAATAAGCAATAAATAACTGCTATCTTTAAATAGGTAGTGATAATGATTATTACTTTCTTAATAAAACAAAAATATTAATTTTACAATAACTCAAAAAATGAGTAAAGATATCGAGTTGCGGTTTTCGGCAAAATGTAGCTATTTATATGGCTTATGGCTTTTAATACCATTAAGAAAAAATGTATCGTGTCATTCATTATTTTACAAAAAGATGAAAACTGGATATTGGCTAATTAGCGTCCTCTAGGATTCAAGGTGTGAACTTGCCAACACATCCGACATTATTTTTGAAATAAGTTTCGAATTATCTTTCAAACAAGACTAAATTTCTTAGATTTGGATAACGCGTCTAGGAGATTAGCGGCTTAGAAAGTACTGTTTCCCATCTCCCCCCACCATTATAATTAAAAATACGGAAAAATTATTCAGACCAAAATGAGACAGAATTTCATAAAATTTCCATTTCCGGTACTAAAACATATATCGATATATTAACATAAACTTTAATATATCGATTGATTGAGAAAAAAATAATTTTAATTTAGGCTATGGTAATTACGCCACCTAGCGGCCATTTTAGAAACGTGAAAATATTTTAGCTGCATTTCTTTTAGCCGATTTACTTGATAATTTTTTTTCCAAAATCGTAGGGTTAACAGTTCACGGTTTCCCTATTATCCTACCTCGCTGACCTGTGGACACACGGTATATGCTTTGTCTATCCCTTATATTAGTCTCCAACGTCGGTTGGTTGCTGACGATTAATACCAATATGAGCTTAAAGTAAGGGTTTATTATGAAACACACCTGCGGCCTACTGACGAGAGGCAGCAACTTCGAAATGGTGATGGTGGAGACTGGAGCTGAGTTTGTTAATCAATATTATTAAGCATTGTAGTCTGGATTGTAGTAGTATTCCGCCATATTGTGACGATTTTCAATAGTAAATGTTGGGCAGTTGCTGATGTATTTGCTATGGCAACATTTTTTATTGTTAGATTGTACGTGATATAGATTAATGGGGTCATGATCGGTCCAAAATGTGACATTAAAATTCCAAGTATTAAGAAAGTCTCTGCCGTAAGGTATATTTCTAATAAATTTATCATAAAATAGTTACCGATTGTTTAATATAGGTTACTGAACAAATACATGGGGAGATTGAAGTATTGAATAATAATGAATTTTCTAGTTATTCTTCATGATTTCAGAAAATGCATAAGAATAATAAATTGTGAAAACTCTTTATTCAAATAGTTGTCACATTTACAACTGTCATTACGTATAGTTTATTTTATGTTGTGGGCTATGAGATTTAGTAATTATTTACATTGAAAATGAATAGAGCTACAAGTACATCTTCAGTCTGAGCTCATGGTTGTGTTGTTTTTTGTTAAAGGAGTACGTACTTCTTGTAACTTACCGAGTTTTCAAACTTGTTTGTGGCAATTCCTAATGTTGTTTATTATGAACATATTTCTATACAGCATTAAGCAGTGAGTGATAAGCAATAACTTGATAATCTCAAGAATAAGAAAAATAGTACTAATTTTTTTTCAATCAATTCACGATTTTCAATTAATAATTTATGTTGAATCATGATTGTTAATATTTGCAAATATTTCAAACTCACTCCGTACATATGTTTAATTTGTACTTTAGACGATGTAGATTCACGTAATGAAGTAGTTAAATATGTTATCTATCTGAAGTGAAATGAACCCATCATAGAGTCATATTTGTTAAATTGCGAGCAACAATATTAGTGGAGCCTAAATAATGCCATATCTTAGTAACAATACCTAATAGGATTCATCGGCAGCATAAAGGGCCTAACAGCCGCATCTCATTGAGTTTTTGTATGGAAACCGCAATGTAACATAAAACATCAGGCAACTGTGACGAAGTTGTTATTTATTCTGTACAGGTGTGTTGCGGTTCTACGAAAACAACAGAGATATCCACCCATAATTATGTATTCTTAGCAAAAAAAACTATTTAGCAGACAATTTTCGAGCTATTTTTGACCAACGAACCAAAACGGAGGAGGTATTCAATTCGACAGTATGATTTTTTTTCTGCGTGTGTTATTTATATTAAATGTACTCCGATTTTGATGATTCCTAAAAACTTAAATCCGAAATATCCTTACATCCAAAGAACACCCCGGAGAATCGAAAATCTGAGGTGGCAGAATGAAACAGAGGACAATATTAGTGAACGTTTAAATTGATTTTTTTTAAGTTAGGGTTTCTGAATTACAGTGATGTTAAAATTTCAAATATGTGTATTTGGAGGGGGCTTTTTCTTTCAAAATTTAAAAATCTGCGGCAACCACATGAAAGACCAGTTTATTTATAATGAACATTTTTTCCGTAAAGTTACGGTTTTCTAGTTACAACGGTGGTAAAATGATAAAATCTAAAATACTTATGCGTATTTCTGCCGCGATGTTTTGAGATCTCTAAATAATAATAAGTACAAGCAAAGAATATACGTGGGTAAAAGGATAAGTACCATCTTCATTGGTATTAGTAACTAATTTTACATTCAAAAGTGTGAAACACATATGTTTTACAAAAGCTTGAACCGACGTTATTAGTTGGTGCACTGAAAATTACAAAATAATATTGACTAGCTGACCCGTGCGAAGCATTCGCATTCTAACCCACTTAAATCCCACTTTATTAAAGTACACCCCGTATTTAGTAGTATCGTATAGTGCGTATTTATTGCGTTATGGGCATAGGTTTTTTTTTATTTGCAATTTTTCGAGACACGGTTGAGGGTATGTGTTCTTCTTCAACGTGGTGGTTTGCCTTCGAATAACAATTGAAATGTGAGTGATTTGTATATTTTTCCGATGTAGATGTAAAGGAAAGCTTTAAAATGATGCCTCATTTATGAAATTTGATGAAGTATAAGGATGTTATGGCGTACAGAAAAAAAAAGCTTCAAGAAATAATATATATGATTCCATTAGTGCTGGTACCTACTTGTGAAGTTGGTTCCAAAAGTTATCAATCTAATGCAACTGCACAACTTCAAAAGTGACAGCACCAATAGAATTAATATTATTTTTTAATTTTCAGTGCACCAATTAATAACGTCGGTCCAATTTTATTTATATTTTTTTCCAAGTATGATGGAATTGGTAGGTACTAACGAGCTTTTGTTCAGAATTTGGTTATTAATTCGAAATATAGTAAAACGTCTCCCGATTTTGGCCGGATTTTACAAAAGAAGGGAGTATCTATACAATATTTTACTTTATGTTTGTTTTTGGAACAAAGTTCCTTAACGCGGCTTGTGGTAGCAAAAGTCTTCACGTAGGAAAAGCTTTAAGCCTATATGTTTCTATTATATACGAATGTGTGTACGCTCGCAAGCGTACGCACATTCGTATATAGGTTACTGTGGATGTTCGGGGCGCTGTGTATCTTAAATACACTGATGTATCTTAACAACCGCTAAGCTTGCTGGGGAATGTTCGTTATTAATTCTTTACCACGACGTCCTTCTTCACTAGGTATCTTTATTATCATGAGTTAGAAAAATATGTGTAGAAACAGAAGTTCTGAATAAGTAGGTACAGAATGAAGTCACAAATTGTTACAATAATTAAAATGAATCAGCAGTAGGTACATACTTGTTAGTATAGCACCTAGCATCCTTGATCATAGTGATTAGAAAATACTCATTAATTTCTATATTCTATATATTTATATTTTATGAATAACAGAATCATGTTTAGAATCTAAAATTATGATATCAATATTATTTCTTAACAGCTACATTGTTTACCGTCTTGACAGAGATCCTGTGTTGCAAAAGTGAAGATGGTGGTAGGTATTCTATTCACAATACGATATTTTTTCTGTGGAGTAAAACATTTTTTGTAGGTAAATTACTGTAGTGCTGGTCACTAGTTAAAAATACTATGGATAAATGATAATAACACTGAGGGGAGTCAAAGTCAGAGAGCAGAGCATCAAACGGATGTTAGGATACTGCAAAGCAGTAGGAATAGCAGATTAAAGTTACTCTAAGATATGTAAATTAATAGGACACAAAGGCTCAATGCTATGTGTGCTGAACCGCATAAGGAATGAACATTAAAGTCTACATTTAACTCATGATTCTGACATAGTATCCTTGATTGAATTGGTTCATATCACTTTAATATTTTATACTATAATAAAGTTTCGAATGAGATGATGGTAACGACGAGGCATTCAATAATTTTGACAGATATAATATTATATGTAGTTACTTAACATCTACCTATAAAGGAATCTTCCATTAAGATATTGATCGTGCTGGTATTGGTAACTACATGTGATTAGCAAATAACCACTATGGAGCTCCAAATAAGAACAAGTTTTCACTACAATACTACAAATTATATGCCCGTGACTTCGTCCATGCATAGGTACTGTTTTTCGCATATTTAAGATGTTATTCTGTTAGTATTATCGCTATCATTTTGTCTCTATTTTCAATCTGAAGTGTGAAATTAACAAGATGTGGTATGAACCCATTAATAATAATAATAATAATAATAATAACGTTTATTAACAACAATATAAGAATAACAAATAATAGTTTGTCAATAAACAACAAATAACCTACGAGACTCTTAAGTCTGTATGTAGGTGGTAAAACATATTACATTAATTATTATTTTATCATCATCATATCATTATTACAAATTTAAGTATCAGATTATAAAAAAATAATAATAATAAATACACACCTATATAATTATATACATACATACATACATACACTGGGTTAGTTGTATCTAAAAATTACAAATAAAAAAAATTAAAATGAAAATGAAAATGTGAAAGAAAAAGCGCTATCATTTTTCAATAATTCTCATTATAGATTTCCTTGAATTCGTTTTTAAGAAAACATGAATCTCAGCTTTGAATTTTTTAATTGAATTTATATCTTTAATATTTTTAGGTAAATAGTTATAGGCTTTTGGTCCTAAATATATAAAGTTTTTTTGACCTATAGTTTTTTTCATGTATGGTACTGAAATATTTTGTTTTTGTCTAGTGTCATAATCATGAGTAACTGTATTTTGTATTTTTTTGTTTTCAAACTGATCTATTACAAGAATTTTGAAATACATTTGTCTTGGATCAATGGTGTTTGTTTCTTTATATAATACATCACTTGGAAATCTATAATCCCTCTTTGATATTATTTTCAAACATCGCTTTTGTAAAATTTCAATAGGTTTTAAATGTGTCTTTGAAATTCCTCCCCATCCTATTAAACCATATTCTAGATGTGGTCTAAAAAGGCTATTGTACAATATTTTCATATGTTTAAAATCCAAAATATTTGAAAGCAATTTAAATTTGTATACTATTCGCCTTAGTTTTTTACTAAGGAAAGAAATATGTCTATCCCATCTAAGATGGCTATCTATAATAATACCTAGATATTTGATTTCAGATTTTGAATAAATAACTGTTTCTAAACTTAAGGACATTTCTTTGAATTCTGGAATACCTTTGCCATAACTACAAAAGGGAACGAAAAATGTCTTTTTTAAATTTATGGAAAGAAGATTTGTACTAAGCCAGAGTATAATTTTCTTGAAATCATTTTCAATCTTAAGTTTCAATTGTTTCCAACTGCTATTTTCATAATATACAACAGTGTCATCAGCAAAACAAATAATTTTACCTTCTGTTTTAATTGAGAAAAAGTCATTAATATATATAATGAAAAGTAACGGGCCCAAAACAGTTCCTTGTGGTACACCACATGATATGATTTTTGTTCCACTTATTGATTTATTTATTTTGATTTGTTGTTTCCGATTTGATAAATAGGAACAGATAAGATTATGAGCCAATCCCCTTACTCCAATTTGATCCAATTTTTCAAGTAATAATTTATGATTGACAGTATCAAAGGCTTTTGTCAAATCCAAAAATATACCAATTGATGGTTCTTTATTATCGATTGAACTATAAATGAGGCCAGTCAGATCCTTTATTGCATCTTTAGTTGATTTTTTATTTCTAAAACCATATTGCATATCAGATAATAATTTGTGTCTTTCTAAGAAATTGTAGATTCTATTTTTTAATATTTTTTCGAATATTTTGGATACATTTGAAGTTAAGGAAATTGGTCTATAATTTGACATATCTGTTTTGTCTCCATTTTTATAAACTGGTATAACAGTGGATTTCTTGAATTCTTCAGGAAATATTCCAGTAGACAATGATTTATCAAATATATTGGTAAGTGGTCCACTAATATATTTACATAGAATTTTCAGTGTCTCATTTTTTATTTGATCTGGTCCTGGTGATTTGTTGTTTTTTAATTTATGTATTATATTTTCAATTTCATTCTCATTAGTCGGATATAATAGTATTGTAGATTTTGAAATATTCCGGATTTCATTTTTGGTTTTAGATTGTGGTTTTCCCATGTTTTCTACTAATTTATTACTAATGTTACAGAAGAAATTGTTGAATTCTTCACAAATTAAATTTTGGTCTTTAGTTAATTCATTTGAAGAGTTTTTAATAATTTTTATGTTATTTTTTATTTTATTTGATGATAATTCATTTATTCCATAATTTTCTGGAGTCATTAGTGTTATTTATTATATTTTGATAATAATCTTTTTTGACTTGATATATTAATTTAGATAGAATCTTTTTATATTGTATATATTGATTTTTTAACATAAAATCATAAGGGTATTTATTCATTTCTTTATAAAGTTTATTTTTTTTATTTACTGATTTGATAAGTGATTTTGTGATCCAAGGTTTTCTTTTCTGCTCTTTATTATTTATCATTATTTTATTTGTTGCATTTCTTACTGCATCTTGAATTATGCTTAAAAAATTCTTAGTTGCGAAATTTACATCTGTTATATTCAAAAAATCTGACCAAGAGTTATTTTCAATTAATTTTATAAGTTTTTTGTTGTCAATTTGAGTATAATATTTAGAATGTTTCATATCATTAATTTTATATTTATTTTTAATGGTTATTTGTAAATAAGTCATATAGTGATCTGTTATATCCGACTCAATGATCGCTGACATTACATTATTATAATTATCATCTTTAGAGCTTATAAAAATATGATCAATGCAAGTATTTGTTGTTGGTCTAGTTACAGAATTAATTGATGAAACCAGTCCAAATTCACTAAGTAAATTTAAATAACTTTGTGTTTCTTCATTCTCTTTAATAATATCAATATTGATATCACCTAAGAATAGGCTATATAAATAATCTTTTGGGTGTGTTTCTAACATATTTTGCAGATCATTTAAAAATGTTTCTACAGTGGAAATATTAGGTGATCTGTAAAAGGTATTCACGTAAATAATCTCGTTATTATAATTTATTTTAAGTTGAATTAGATTACTTTCAACTATTTTAATCAGTGTATGTGAAATGTACAAGTTTTGTTTTATGAAAATTATGACTCCATCATTTTGATTTACTTGCCCATCGTTATATATAGTGATATAACCATCTAATTTATAAAATTGAGTATCTATAACTTTCCATGTTTCAGTAAGTACTATACAATCAAATGAGCTATTAATTTGTTCAAGAAAAATGATCAATTCATCAAAATTTTTGTTTATACTACGAATATTATTATGAAGTACTTTAAAGTTGGTATTATTTTTATCAAGTGATAAAACATTATTGATTTCATCTATATTTTTCAGTTCCACATTTTCAATTTTTGGTATTTCAAAGTTTTTTATATATGTATCCATATAATTTTTTGTATAAAGAGATTTATTTTTGGATTTAATATTTTATAATTATTCAAATTCAATCTGAGACAAATGATTTCTTTTAAAGTAAGTTAAAGTAGGGCAAGATGGGTTAACAGTTTCATGATTAGTATCATACTTTTTCCCAAATTGACTATTTGAATGCATACAGTTATTACTTTGAAATTTTTCACATTTACATAATTCTATAGCATGTTGTCCACCACATTTTGGACAAATAATCGAGTTTCTACAGTTTTTGCTATTATGATGAAATCTTTGACACTTTTGGCATTGTGACATAGCATTATTGTCATAAAGAGTCAAATTTTGCCAACCAATAAAAATTTTGTTATTATTGTCTAAAAACTTTTTATATAATTTTCCATTAATTTCCACAAAAATTGTATAAACTTTTTTTTCTTTATAATAGTTAATAAATTGTATATTGAACTCATCATTATCATCTATAAAACTATTTTGATTTCGAATCGATTCTTCAACTTCTGCTTTATCAAGAATATCATCACACTTTATATTTGGAATTTTTATTTTCGGTTTCATCAATTTCTTGATAGATGTTTTGTATTTCTTGTTCAACTTGTTGTGAATAATTTCTTGTAGTTTTTGAACACTATCGTTAGAGCATTTTAATTCAATATTACCATTTTTCGACTTTCTTATGAAATTAATTCCCATTTTAAGTTCTTTTCTATTAATATGTTTTTCTAAATCCTGTCTAGTTATAGATGAGTCCTGTTTTGATATAGGTTGTATACATATTGATTCCTGTTTTACTATTTGTGAGATATGTGAATGTTCTGAAGTTGTTTTTAAAATTTTTGAATAACTTGGTTTTGATAGATTTTGTTCTTTAATTGATTTATTTATAACTGATAGTGAATCCATGATGGTATCTTTTTCTACAATATTTGATGTAAGTAGGTTATAGTTTTCTTCAAGGAAACTATTTTGTTTTCTTAAAAGCTCAATTACTGCATCTTTTTCATCAAGTAATTTACTTTTTTCCGTTATGATCTTATCTTTTTCAATAATTAATAAATCTTTTTGTTTCAGTATTTCCTCTAAATGTTTCATTTGATCATTATTACTACTGGTCTCGCTATTTTCTGTATTTCTTCTACCCATATTTTATTTATGTTTATACTGACCTGTATAGTTTAATATGTCATCCATCTATGTCAGGTTTATATGTTTTTTGATTTTTGTAGCTCAGGTTATATTCAATTCCACAACACTATAGATATGTTCTTGTTTGGTTGTTCTTCTATTCACACAAAATGCTTACTATTAAACTCTCTTCTAAACTTGTGAAAAGAAGCAGAATTGGTAGAGTTTGACACTCAAAACTTGACATTGGATCCATACTTAATGTGTCCAGTTGTTTTGTAAGCTTGTGGGTTTACTTTTGAACAACAGAACTGGAACCCTTCTTTCAATTTAATTTTGTAGAAACGTTTTTCTCCTCCGGGATGAGAAATTATTCTAGAATTTAACTCAGGATATAAGCTACTACTAGTACGAATTTTATAAAAGTCCATTGCAGATAGTCAACCTTTGCTTAACGAATCCATTCTCGTCTGAAATTGCTTTTCTTATTGCTTGTAGAACTATATTCCAAATAAATATTGAAAATTTGCCAGCATTCATTTTAATTATTATTTGTTGTAACTATTAGAACTAGGAATCTATTAGGTATGTGGTTTAATCATAAAATGCATGTTTTTGTAGACTTCGAGACTTTGGATTGTTTTGTATACTGCTATTTTTAAAACTAATAATTTATTTTGTAATTTTTCGTATACATTTTATTTTCAACTGTATTCTATGAAAATCTTTTCTGTTAGATTTTAATATAATGATTCACAGAAAAATAAACCGATTAAACGATGTACATACCTGGATGATAAGGGTAAGAGGGTAAGAGCAATCATTCCCTTCATAAATTAAGTGATGAAACAATATAAAAAAGCACAAATCTATCATCATGACTATCAAACTTTCTGTATCGAGTTAACGATCCAGACTTGGTTGTAAGAAAACTTTGATTATATCGTTAGCAGAACAACACAACGCTATAGTCGCTATTACGAAAACTAGTATTGGATTTTGTGGAACTTGCTACCTATTTGCTGACAAAAACTTTTCCTAATGAACGAAATCTTAAATTAAACTCATGTTACACCAGAAGATAAGTTTAATAATATACCCCTCTTGTATATATATATCTATATATTCAGAAGTGGGCTAAGAATCAATACATGATTTATTATTGAAATAGTCTGCTGCGGGAAAATAGCAATGACGTGGCATCAATATATCAATAGGGGATCATCGAAGGGAAATTCATTCGATAAATTGATTCATCAGATTCCCCGGCATATAGCTCTTTAAAGGCTGATTGGAGATGTTAAAGAGCTAAAAATGCTTTAGAGTGAGCATAACATAAATTGATCACTTTTCGATAAACATCAAATTATGAGGAATCATTAATTAATGATAAAATAGTCGATTCGTTGAGAGCTTTGAATGATTTATCAAAATGATATTTTATCTTATAGGGATTCAACGAGGTTTGTCTCAATTTCGATTATGTAAATTTAGTAATATTTTGAAGCAAATTTTGCAGCAGTCTACAGTTAATAGACGAGCAGGAAACGCTCATGTCATATTATATTTCGAGTAGACAACGACTATATACGCTAAAAACGTTTTCAGCTGGAGACATGATATAGGTATAGATACTTTTCTCATAGAGAGTTTTTCTCAACTCATTTGGAAAAGTTGGATTTTTTTTACATAGTGAAACTTTCAGATATTTTTGACACTACTTGACTGCGTTTCACATTGGGAATGCAGTGTGGTCAGTTTTAGGCAATGTAATTTAAATAGGATAGCTGCACACAGTGTTGCCGTTCTTGAATGACCTTCTTCTGTAATTTTAAAATTCATTACTTATCATTAATCATTGAACTGGAAAATTTGCCTGAGGCACGACCTTATGTTTACTTGAGCCTGGCATAACAATGCGTTGGCGACGATGGGTTCCATAAGACGGACGCACCAAAACTCATCCCCAGAAACAAAATAAAGGAAATTAGTTAATCTCTTACCTGAAAAAGTATCCCTTAACTTTTCTCCTAGAACAGTAGGTCCTCAAAAATATATCCTTGAATTTGTCCCCGGCATTATCGCATTCTGAATTACCAATATAGCTGCTTATTAAAAGCTATAGATTAACCCTTTTCATAAAATATTTTTTCTTATATTTATAGCAAATGAAAAACTCAGTAAGTACCACCAAACACATTTTATTTAAGAGTCGGTATACATTTATTTATTTAAGAATCTATAAAGTAACAGAAATGTCTGCTTGTGTTTTACATAAATACATTCAACTTTTATTAAAATAAGCTGTACATTTTACAAAATTAAATCTTGAAACAGATCCATCTTTATACTCATCGATTTTCTTAGAAACTCACTGCTTACGTCTACTGGATCGCGTATTCTTGCAAATTCAACACATTTTAAGAATTTGTTTTTGGCGAATTTTACAGAGACTATAATAATTAGCACATAACTTCCACGTTCACTCAAACTGACAAAGCTTTCCATATTTTCTCACACCTAAATAAAATGCAATTTTTAGCCAGGAATATCATTTCAGAATGAAATAACAATCTAATAAGAGTGAAAGGTAATTTACACTTTCGGTAGAATTTGTATTTAATAGGCAACTACCTTTTTATGTTTCCAAGAAAATATAAATCTCATAATCTCTTGCCAGGGGACAAATTCTGGTAGAAGATTAAAGGACCGCAATTAGTATGGGGACGAATTATGGTTGTAGAAATTAGGTACTACCTGCTCGGGTGCGAATTCAGGGCCGCCCCATAGGACCCCACATAGCATTCTCAGCTTGAAACTTGTTATAATAATAATATAATAATAATCTTTATTAAAAAAATTACAAATTTACAAGATAGAAAAGGAATGGTTTCTAAACTTGACAATGTGAAGCAGAACTGATAAGTGTGTAAACACTTGTTTCATTATTAAAAAATCTAATAATATTGAAAAATCTTAAAATCTAGATAGGTATATAAAAGAAGAAATTAATTTGGTGTAATATATCGACGAATATGTACTTATTCTTATAAAACTTAATGTTAATAAATAATAAATAAGATAAGTTGTGGTAGGTACTCAATATGCGAAAAACACTTGCTTCGAGACACCAAATCGAATTTAAAAATATAATCAAGAACAATATATAAATATAGATAACAAACCTAGATATATCGCGTGAAACATGAATAAAAAAATCCAAAAATTGAGCCAAGTAACCCGCAATAACCCGGTATATTACCTACTACAAAAAATGCATCTGATGAAAACAATGTCCAACTTTTCCATTAGATACTATCTAAACATGTAGAGATTTGTCAAATTACACAATTGTGTAAAATCGGATCGTCTAAATAACTTCTCACTGAGAATAATATACTTAGATAGGTACTATTCTACAAATTTATATCAAAATAACGAATTCTAACCATTAAAAATTTCCTCCCTACCCTTGACCTTATTCTTGATACATTTGAGAATAATAAAAATGATTCAATATGATTATAGTAAAATGATTTAGACACATTTTCCACCATGTACATTCATCAATAATTAGGACGGAAAGAGCCTCATTTTTGCTTGAAACCGGTAATAAAGATTGCATCCATGATATCAAAGAAATAACGTATGCACACAACATACATAGTTACATAGTTACAGAAAGATGTCGGTTGTTGGTGTAGGTTATAGTAAAAGCGAAGCAATTGCTGCAGATATTACACAAACAGGTCTCGGTCAGCATCCGGTTGTTGTTGATTTTTCAACAATCGGACTCGATATAAATTCTGTTTCTTGTTAACCTTTTTCTATCATGCTATATTAACTTTGTAGGTACCTATATATATATATATATATATAATATAAAAAAGCACAAATCTATCATCATGACTATCAAACTTTCTGTATCGAATATATATATATATATATATATATATATATATATATATATATATATGTATATATATATATATATATATATACATATATATATATATATATATAGTTTTATTACACGAGGCGTGATCAAAAAATAGTTTTCTAAAAGGTTAAAAAAGGTGAACAAATATTTTTATATAGATATATAGAATTTACTCCTCTTTCCAGTGAGACAATAAAAATATACTGATCCATTTAAAAAATGACTTTTTCAATATTTTTTAACCTTTCAAAAATGTTTGTTGTCGTATAATATAAAGCAAATTTAACCAATTCACAATAATCTCCAATATTATGTGTGACTCTGATAAAAATTTCATTCTCTGCTCTTTTACATGTTCTGAGATATTAATTTTTGTCTTTGATCTGTCAAAATTCTTACAAAAACATAACCTAACCTAACCTATCTCGAAATTTATTAAAATTAGTCATAAAGTTTTCTTATAAAACTGGCATTGGAATTTTATGGAGAATTTAATTAATTGATACCTAATTATATACAAGTTCCATAAGAAAAAATGAAGTTAAGTGCAATTCCGATTATTTGGAAGCACCTGTTACTATTGAAAATATTTTTGAATTATAGAACTTAAAAAATAAGATATAGCTTTTGAAAACATATTTTTGATATCTTTATCCATAAAGCCGTAATCTTCCGATTACAGAACAAAATCACACCCTGTATATTCCAGCGAGATTATAACTTTTTATTATTCATTGCACTCGAACGCGAAAGCCTTGAGTACAGTTTTGATTTTATTCGTGTAATCCAAGCATGTAAAGGAATAAGGAAAATACACTACTACTTCTCACTAGGAAGATATTTCTTGGACTCCATTCAGTTTTAATGTAAGGGTGTTTGTGATGAATTTTCATTTCGAATATCGCGAAAAATAGGACTATATCGACATCGGACTGGGTTAATATAATACCTAATTATATAAAACTTTCTCATCGCTGGAATCTGTTGGTACAGTTCTTTGTTTACTTGAAAAATATCTGGAAGTTATCTTAAGATAGAAGTTTTCTTGGAATATTTTGATTTATCTTTGGTTTAATCTTTCGGCAAAAATAAAAAATTCATCTAATTCTCCAGATGCCCAGCCTTATAATATTCTTAGCAGTTCCTTCAAAAAGTAATAGCGTTTATTTATATCTATTTCTTTCTTGTTTATGGTGGACATTTTATGCAATTTTTTCATCTATCTTTCTATTGTCGTAACTAGTTTCGCATATAGAACATAAGATTAGCTACTTCTGTTTTTGTACGATACTAGCATGAATGACTTTTATATCTACTGCTAGTAGTAGTTATGCAATGAAAATATTATAGTCGTGTACCATGTTAGGTTTTCAACAGATGTTCACGTTTTAGAGTCTGTCTATCAAGATTATCTCTAAAACGGATTGATTAATTTCGTTGATGATACTTTATCTGTTTTGTAGGGTATCAATAGCGCTTGCCTATGATACAGAACATCCTGGTCTCACTAGTTGCTAGGCCATAGTGGAGAAACTGTTTTGTTAATGAGTGTAGCGTCTAACGATTTTGATGAAAATTAATTTAAAAGCCCCTTACCTCCATAGCACGGGGCAAATTAACGGTTACACGACGTGATCAGATAATTTTTATATTTAATGGAATTTGTTTGAAAGCGGTAGAAAAGTCGTGTAAGTGGACACATATTATAACATTGAAAACATAATCCACGTACATCAAATTTTCAACCATTTCAAGGCAAGGCTCAAAAAAGAAAAGTCTTCAAATTAAGACATTGGTCTCAATGATGCTTGCTGATATACTGACACTGATGTATAAAGACTAGTAGCTACAATTATTATTGGTGATTCTCTTGTGATGTTACATTTTTTACTCTGCAGCACAGCATCTCATCATTAATCGTTACGTGATTGTAAGAGATGTTACAAACGAAAAAGCATTGATTGATTTATTATGGCCGACTTCCGTTGAAATTGATTATGCACGATAAAAACGAAGATATAATCTCTCATCTTTTTTATTTGTACAATGGAGGATGTCGTGATTAGTATGTGGGCAGATTAAGATTGTATTTTTTTTTTAATTAGAAGGCAAATGTTACTTGGCAAGAATGACTTGATTTAATGGAGAATCAATTAGTGTAATTGCAAGTGAGAGTCTTGTGAGGAAATTGTGTTTTTTTTATTGCTGGAATTGATCAGTATATGTACATGTGACTTGATTCAAAGTAAAGAAAGTTGATACTAGAAGCTAAGTAGAAAAAAATTTGAGGTACATTTTGTCAGTTTTAACTTTTTTCCAGGCTGGCCTAGCGATAAGTAGTGTGCTGGTACGAGAATGGTTAAGAATGACGGTATAATTTCGTTTTCATTGCGTTGCATGCTCTGAAAAAAGTAGAATTGACTGAATGAACCTTTAACTTCCTTATAGGAAATTACATGTGAAAACATCTGTTGTTTTGCAAGCCTTTTTTAGTAATGATAAAACACATTTTAAAAAGAACGACAAAAGAAGCAACAGTTCTTCTAATCCCAGGACAGAAAAAATAATCTAATATTAATCGCACAAGAGAGACACAATAAATAGCAGAATTGAGTAACTTGAAAAAGGAAAAGCAGAATTATCTAAGAATGTGGAATCAACACAAACATATTCAAGATATAAAGATATATTGAAATGAACATAACAAAATATATATCAAAATCTGGTTGTGTATTATTATTGACTCACTTCCCAAAAAAAGAAGGTATACAATTCGATTGTATGTTTTTTTTATCTATATAACCTTGATTTGCATTGTAAACGTGCACCAATTTGGATGATTATTTTTGTATTAGTAACAGGATGGCTTAGAGATAAATTTTCAAGGTTTAATCAAGCATACCTATCCTTTCGACATAATCAGAGAAGAATTAGTCCAATACATACTAAACTTCAAACCAATAAGTGAAAGAATATGCTACACCAGACTTAAAGGAAAACCATTCAAAATCTCAATCATATCAGCATATGTGCCAACTGAGGAGAAGGATGAAGCCACCAAAGATTTCTTCTATGACACCCTACAAAGAACCATGGACATTATGTACAAACAAGACATGCGACTACTCTGTGGCGACTTCAATGCCAATAGGCCAATAACCTAACCAAAAGCCAACAATAGGCAAACACAGCCTACATAATGCATCCAATGATAATGGCCAAAGACTTATAGAAACAGCCGCATCCTATAACATGTTGATAAAGTGCACCATGTTTCCACATAAGGATATTCAAAAACAGACCTGGGTCTCAAACGATCACAATTATTCTAAACCAGATCGACCGTATCATTGTTGATGCCGGACAGGGGAGGAATGTATCAGATGTAACAAGCCTCAAAGGAGTAGACGGGGACATATACCATTACTTAGTCCAAGCAAAAGTGAGTATCAAAATATCGACACACAAATACAATAAAACGAGGACAACCCCACAATGGAACATGGCTGAACTGAGAAATGAGGCGAAACAACAACAATATAGAGAAAAACTCAAACAAGCACTGAATTCTGAAGAAGAATGTAATGAAATTGAAAAGCTCTGGCAGAAAGAATAACAAAGACCACCGAAAATATATTTGAAAAAAATAAAAGAAAGAGGGAAAAAACATGGTTTGACGAAGGATGCCGAAACCAGCTAGGAAAGTGAGAAACAGCAAGAAAGAGAACGATACATCTACAGACAAACGAAAGTAGAGAGAAATACACAAACTGCCGGAAAGAAACAAAAACACTACTAAGAGCGAAGAAAAGAAAATATGAAGTACAAAAGTATGAAGCAATGGAAATAGATCGCCCTAAGCCAGGATCCAGAGAATTATACAAAGCAATTTTCTTTAAAAATCTACTAAACGTAAAACAGGATGAACCACATAAAGAAGAAACATACATGACAGTAGACGTACCAGTTGAAGAACCCTTCCTAGAGGAAACACAAAAGGCAATAAATGAATTAAAGAGCTCTAAGCTCAAATCCATCGATTAATGACTCTTATCTGGCAAAAAGGAAAAATACCAGTTGGATGGAGGGAGAGCATCATTGTGCCCATCCAGAAAAAAAATGACTATTCAAAATGCTCCAACTGCAGATGGATTGTCATTAATAAACACTATTCTCTCAAACATCCTACTAGGCAGCCTAAGCCCATATGTGGAAAACCTACTGGGGGAATACCTAGCCGGAATTAGGACAAATAGGTCAAAAATAGATCAAACCTTTATACTGAGGCAGCTCCTAGAAAAAGAAGAAGAAAGAAAAAGGAGTATAATAGAACCGTATATAACCTCTTCGTAAACTTTCGACAGACATACGATAGCATAGAGAGAAATCAAGTATGGAATGCGATGGCAGAATTCTCAATACCAAAAAGATAGATAGATAGAAATTTATTTTCCAAGTAGGTACATAGATTATGTAAATTAGTACATTCTCAGATAAAATACCTTGATTTAATACCTATTGCCAAATGCTTAGAGAAAATGCTGACTAATAACCATAACGATCTTTAAAATAACTTAGTAAGCCCCATATGGGGGAAGTGAGTACAGTCAGTAAGAAATGTATAAAAAACTTATAATAATAACATTCAAAACTAATATAACAAAAATAAAAAATGTTACATCGTATAACAGTTTACAAAACTAAAAAAACCAGTGAAAAAGAAATAAAAACGAATTTCAAGATCATAGGAATCATAAATCAGGAATCATGCTTGTTAATCAGTGGAAGTTGATTGAAAACTATTCATCAAGGTCATAGCAAACATGGAGATGTAGTAATTTTATAAGGTCCTTTTTGAACTTATTCAACGATAACAGTTTCATAGTGTTCGGAAGATGGTTATAAATTTTTATTCCCATATACAGAGGACCATTGCGCGTTCGGTTGAATATGTGGTTTGGTAGGATAAACAGTTGATTTCTCGTTAGATAATGGTATCCGTCTGCGGGTCGTTCTAGAGAGTTTTAATTTTTGTGGATCAGGAGGGATATTTTGTATATATAAAGATTGGTGTGGGTAAATATTTGGTGGTTTTTAAAATGGGGCCTACATGAATCCCTGAAATTGAGTCCAAAGAGCGTTCGAATGGCTCGTTTTTGAATAGTGAATGTTGTTTTTGCTGAAGTTGCCGAGCCCCAGAATTCGATACCATATTGCAAGAGGCTGTGGAAGTAAGCATAATAAACTGACTTGGCCACTGCTATATTAGTATGAATTTTGATGGTGCGTAAGGCAAATGTTGCTTTGCATAGTTTGGAGTTGAGTTGACTGATGTGTTCTGTCCATGCTAATTTACTGTCAATGAGAATACCTAAGAACTTTGTTGTATCTGAGGAATTGATAGTTTTTCCTTCCACTATGAAACCTATATCCTCATTTTCGCGTTGGAGATTGAATCGTATCCTTTGAGTTTTGTCGATATTCAAGGAAAGTTTGTTTGCTGAAAACCAGTCATGTAATTTATTAATTGTGATTTGTGCTGCGAGCATCAAATTTTGTTCATTTTCGCGGATTATTAAGCTAGTATCGTCTGCAAAAAGTGAGAATGAAACTGAGGGAAAGTTGCAAACAATATCGTTCACATAAATCAAGAATAGCGTGGGACCTAGGATAGATCCTTGTGGTACGCCGGCCTGCACAGTCATCGGTTCTGAGTGATAATAGGTTAATGTTGAATTATGTATATGTTCGAACCAGTATATCTCGGTGGAGGAGGTACGTTTGAATGCACTTCTTAGCGACACCTCGGAATCCGTAATGTTCCAGTTTGCCCAACAGCATAGTATGATCAACGCAGTCAAATGCTTTGGATAGGTCGCAGAAAACTCCTAGTGGGTGCTGTTGGGATTCAAGGGAGCTGTTAATGGCATCTAAAAGATTAAAAGTAGCGTCAGACGTATTTGATTTTTTTCTGAAGCCAAATTGGGCGTTCGTAAGTATTTGCCGATAGTCTAGATAATTTCTGATTTGGCGAATAATTATCCACTCTAAGAGTTTAGAAAAGCTAGGGAGCAGGGAGATACCTCTGTAATTGTTGATATCGAATGCGTTTCCTTTTTTATAGATGGAGATTACTATTGATGTTTTGTAATTTTTTGGAAAAACCCCAGTAGATAGGGATAGGTTGAATAAATATGTTAAAGGGGCCTTTAACCTATTTGCTTGTCTTTTAATAAATGTCATCGGTATGCTGTCGATCACTATTGATGTTTTAGGTTTTTGAGCACTGACGCAATCTAGAATATCTTCTTCTTTGACGGGTACAAGAGTGAAGGTATCAATGAAATTCATTATCATGTTCCGGAGGTAATCATGACAAGTTTTTTCACTTAGGTTCGGTTTTGTGTGATTAGCGATATTAACGATTTTTTTTAACTCTTCTGCCACTTCGAGAGCGTTTTTAATTATAGTGCCGTTTTTATTTATCATTATTTTGTTTTGCTTAGAAGGTTTTTTTCTGGTAAGTTAGTTGACTACCTCCCATGTAGTTTTAGGCTTATTTTGTGAGGAACAGATCAGGTTACCGATAAAAGTGGCCTTCGCATGCTCGATGGTTTTCTTTAGAATTTGCTTGTATTTATTTATGTAATTGATTATCGCTGTATTCCTAGTATATTTTTTTAGTTGTAACAGAAAACGTTTATTCTTACATTATTTTTTTTATCCTAAAGTTATCCAGCCTTTGAATGTTTTTTTGTGATGAAGGGTCTTCTTTTTCAAAGGAAAATCTTTGGAAAAGCATGAATTGATTATGCTGTGGAACATTCCATACGCCTCATCTGTGTCCGCTATGCTGTAGATTGATTGGAGGTCAGTGGAATCAAAAAGTTCCGCGAATTTCTTAAAGTTCGTTTCGCTATATGATCTCATCATTTTGAAGGTATGTTCGTCAGTAGACCTATAGTTCTGTGAGAGGTAGAAAAATTGTGCGCTATGATCAGAGAGTCCTAAATCAACTACTGATGTATTAAAGGGTCTATGTGATTTTATCAAGATATTGTCTATTCTGGTGGAGGAAGTTGTTATTCTTGTCGGTTTGGCTAAATAGTTATTGGGTTGAAAATGTGCTATCTCAGCATCATGCATCCAATGTTCGTAAAAGCAGATTATATCAATATTTCGGTTTTCTTTTTCATCTAGGAAAATGTTTACTTCATCTAATTTATTACGGAGTGACTGTATATTAAGATACATGAGGACGAGAGGTGAAGTAGTGTTATTAGAGTTGGTACACGATTGCTATTGTCTCTTAGAATTGTTTCGTAGTGTGTAGGTTCTCGTTCCATTGTTATCACCGTTCAGATGGGATCACTAACAGTGGGTTTCTTTGGCTCAATTTGGACAGTTGTTCCATGTTTGTTTCGTGAATGTTGGTTGTCATGTAGTGTGTAGGTTCTTGTTCCTTTGTTATCACCGTCTGAAGAACTCTGCTCTTGTGAAGATGGGGGCACTATTGGTGGGTTCCTTTGGCTCAGTTTGGGTGGTTGTACTATGTTTGTTTCCTGAACGTTGTCATGTAATTGAGACTCTTTTGATTTAGTTATTTCGTGGATGGTGTATCGTTTATTTTCTATAATGATTTTGTTTTGTTTGAGATAGGCTTTTTCCCCCTTTTTTTGCTGCTCTCAGGTACGGTAATAGACGTCTTCTTTCTTCTATCACAGCTTGTGTGAAATTCTCACTTACTGCATAAGGGGAATTTTTGAATTGCTTCGCATTTCTGAATATTTCATATTTAATTTGGGTGGAATTCAATTTGATTACAACTGGACGATTTGTGCCTTCTTTCCTTGAACCGATTCTATAAACATCCTGTATATGATATGGTTCTACAAGATTACATCGTTCATCTTTTTCTGCCTTTCAGTGAAATCTAGTTTGGATTCCAGTTGGCTGACTCGTTTTTTCAGTTCGGCATTCTCATTTTTTAAATAGTTCATCGTGGTCTCAGTCTCCTGGATGTCCGATTTTATTTCGCCTACAGATTTTATTAATAGGTGGAGTTTTTGTTCCATGTCGAGATAAAACACTTTTTCAGTCAACCTGATATAATCTCTTGGTCTAACACAGATTCAAATTCCACTTCACACACTTGTTTGTACTCAGGAACACACTAGATAAAATTCCTTTAGGTTTTTAATGTTTATCACTCACTCCTGGGTGGAAACTTTTTCTCTATGTAGTTACACTTATTTTGTTT
This sequence comes from Crioceris asparagi, assembly GCA_958507055.1. NCBI lineage: Eukaryota > Metazoa > Arthropoda > Insecta > Coleoptera > Chrysomelidae > Crioceris > Crioceris asparagi. Next base: position 34,490,381 of record OY293828.1, read on the forward strand.
CTCTTTACCTGGACTATTGTATATTAATCAAAATAGAGTCCATATAATATTTTTCCGTTTTCACTTTAAATCCCTTGGAAATTCTATTTAGATATCTCTCGACGAATATACGTCCGCTACGGTCAGCAGCTAGGAGCTCATTCAGATGACCAAAGTTTTATATGGAGGGCGGAAAATCTAGTAGTACGAGTAAATGACGGTCTATCCAGTAGTTTCTAAACACACAATGTGCTAAAACAAGACGATGCACTATCACTACTACTTTTTAACCTTGTCTTAGAGAAAGCCGTGTGATTATCCGAAATAAAAACCGAACTGCTAACAATCAAAGGTCCCAACTTACAGCTAGCATACGCAGATGAAATTGATCTCATCGAAAACTCCATCGTAATCGTAAAAGACATTTTCAACATGATCGAAAAAACAGCAGGTGAAGTGGGACTAAAAGTCAAAGAAGACAAAACGAAATACATGTGTGTAAACAGAATGGGGAGAATAGATAGAATAGGGCAAAACGTCACTATCAACACCCTCAATTTTGAAAGGGTAGAACGTTTCAAATACCTTGGAGCTACAGTAACTGCTGATAATAACGCTACTGAAGAAATCAAAGGCATCTGCAAACCGCTGCCTATACGCACTTAACAATCTTATGAAGTCAATAAATCTAACTAGAACATCAAAAATTAAAAACTAGAAAACCATTCTAAGGCCAGTAATAATATATGGATGCGAACCGTGGACAATGACCAAAGCTAACGAATAAAAAGTCAGACGATTTGAACGAAAAATTTTTAGGAAGAGGAGTCTACAAGACTTGTAAGATTGGTGTGGTAGGAGGTTCCAGCAGGAAGAAGGCCACTCGGACGAACAAGAATGCGTTGGAGTGTCACCATTAAATCAGACTTGATTTTCGTTTCAATAATGCCGAGTAACATTTAGAAAAGCTATCAATCTGAAGTAACCGCTTTCGCAATAATGAATTGATTTATGAGTCAAAGGCACTTTTGTATAATCACGTTCTGTTTAAGTCTATTTATGACCCGCCCATATCCCATGCCAGCGTAGTCTCGCCATATAGTGTCTGGATTGTGAGCTATCTTAGAAGAAGAATCCTCGGTCTGAATATCTATTGGGTATCTCTGACGTTTTTTTCTATCATTAATATTTTATTACAAAAAATTGGACCGACGTTATTAGTTGGTGCACTTAAAAATACGAAATACTATTAATTCTATTGGTGCTGTTACTTTTGAAATTGTGCAGTTGCAGTTAGATTGGTAACTTTTGGCACCAAATTCAGAAGTACCAGCACCAATAGAATTAATATTATTTCGTATTTTCAGTGGACCAACTAATAACGTCGTTCCAATTTTTTTGTAAAAAAATATTTATTTCACACTTTTGGGTCCGAAAATCGTTGAACGTTCACCAATACCACTAATATCCTATTACCCACCTATATTCTTTGCTTGTCCTTGTTATTATGTAGAGATCTCAGAACATCACTGCGGAAATACGCTTAAATATTTTAGATTTAAACAATTTACCACCGCTTAACTCGACAACCGTAACTGTAAGGAAAAAATGTTCAGTATAGATGTTGCGACAAATATTATTGTCTTTCATGTGGTACCCAGAGATTTTCAGTTTTCAAAAGAAATCGACCTTTCACGTTGCCTACATACCTACTCATATGCGAGATTTTAACATGAATGTAATCCTATGTATGTAGTCCTATCTTCAATTCTGGCAACTCGAATTAGCCCTATCCACCCCCTTCGAGGGCGGTTTTCGGAGGGAAGGAGATTTCAGTTTGAGTTTTTATGAATATGGGACCATTTCTCAAGTCTCCTCTTTCAAATGAATCAAAAATCATCAAAAATGGGGTACGTTTATTATATACAAGGCGCGAACAAAACAAAAAAGCTGGCAGTCGAATTGTATACCTCCTCCGTTCGGGTTCATCGGTCAAAAATAACTTATCTCTTTTGTATGTTCTTGATTATCAACTAACAGCATAAATTATAAAATATTTTTGTACTTAACAGAATTATTAAGCAAATAATAATTCGATAGTTTATTGGTAAAAGGCTTGAAAATGACTTCTTAGTGAGTTAGGCCAGTCACCAGACATCCAAACTGGGGGTCTTGGGGAGTGGCGAAACACTGCCAAATTTTAAACTTTCTTTGTTTACATTTTATAAACCATGTAGTTTTTGTTCCAGCATGTAATTAGAATGTTGAAAAACATTAAATATTCAGTCAAATTTATTTTGTGAGACCATAGGTACCGAGACACAGGGCTTTGAAAACATGGAAAATTTCTCAAATTAGTAATGTCATGATGATACAACTTTTCCTTTCCTTTTCCATTTTTAGTATGGTAATTTAGTACGCCCAAGCACGAATTAGCTTTGAGTGACTTTAATAAGATGTTGGTAGACTAGAAAATTGGTCATGTACGAGTCGGGTCAATTCCTTTTCTCTCGCATTATCTTATAAATCAAGAATTTAAAATTTTGAGAATTATATTTTTCAATTAAACATAGATAGACTTTCCATTCGTTTCGTTACAAGATGCACTTGAAAAATTATTGTTGTTCTTTAATTTTTTAATTCGCCTAATAAAATCTAACTTTAGTTACAGTCATCAAAGTAGGGTTCCGTTTTAACATCGAAACGCAACCCTGATAATTTGGACGTTTTGTGTCCTCTCCTCTTCCTTCGTCCATGTTCATACTTAATTAAAATAATTTTGAATGCTACGAGTACTTCCAACTTTCACACGTTTAACTACCAAGTCAGCAATATGTGATGGTCAGGAGTCGTTCTTAGCAAATAACATCAACAAAATAAACTTGATCAGAATGCTGAATGAACTATGGAGACACCGACAGATTACGAATTCTAGAAGATAGTGGCGGGGGACTGCGAGGAGAATAAGAGGAAGCCAAGTCGTTAGGTGTACAGACATCCTAAAAAGGAGGGTGTAGGGGAAGATATAAGATGGTGGAGAGAGTTGTAGGGTAGTCGAACATCTGAAAATGGAAACAGAATCCAAGATTTCATTAATATGTTTCAAAATGAAAGATACATAACTAACAAGTGAAATTTTTTAAGAAAAATTAAAAATAGTTTTTATTGGGCATTTAAGATTTAAACCGTACCGATGAGTACCTACTATTGCTATCCTTTTCTCGATTTTAACTATACTTATGTATATATGTTTGCCAGCAACAGCAATTCCATAACAAATTACTGTTTGTCTACAACAACACAAAATTAAACTTTAAATTAACAATAACGTCTGACGTCTGACAATTGCGACATAACCATAGACGATCTTCCAGAAAGTACCTATATACCAGAGAACGAGACGTATATATACGGTCCATGCTCGTGCGTAATTCCAGTGACGGATCCCATTGTCGTTCCATGTCGACAAAATAATGATCTTGGTTGAATGAGATTGAATGAGATAATTATAATTACCAATATTGGATCACACTTGGAGCTTAACAGGCGGCGAGATGTCAGCGATCTAAGTACGAATTCGAAATTTCAAGTCTCTAGACCGTATGGAGCCTGAGAAATCGCTGCGGAGTCCATTGATACAAGAACCGAAAGTAATGAAAACAGCTTTTTCAGCATTTTCTAACAAATTTGAGAACAATGCACTTTTTCAAAGCCCTTTATATCGGTACCCTTGCTGACAAGAAATACATTCGACTATTGAAAATTTAAGGAAATGTTATGTACTTCAACTTTCTAATAATAGGTGTATTGTATACACTATATGTTTTAGAAAATATAAGCAGAGTTGAAAAAAGTGCTAAAATTTTGAAGATTTTTGTCGCTGATTAACTTTCCAGAAGGAACATCAGTCATTAACTTGAGAATTTCGAATACATCTCGACTGGGCTCAGTCATTAATCGCGACCAATCAAATTTTAGATTAGATCATTTTGAAGTCGATGCTAAAAGTTTTCTATAGCTGATACATCAGTTCTTGGCGCTAACCAACAAATAATGTTTATGATTCTTGCATTTACTGTTACTTTATAATTATTAGTGCATCATCTCATTAAATCGGTTCTGGTTTTTCCTTAAAATTTATTTATATACTTTTATTGAGAAAGACGAATATGAAGTCGAGAAAACATTTCAAGTAGGTATATATATGTATATATATTCATGATGATTATAAAACTAGGTCTTAAAGTTAGGATGCATCTGATTTGAGGAACACGCATAGAATAAATACTGAATACTGATATTACCGAAATTGCAAGTTAAGGAGAGAACAAAAGACAGACCTAAATACCTCAAATACAGAGAGGGGTTAGGAACAAGAAGAAAAAAATCCGTTTGTCCCAAGTAATTTTATATGTTCATTGATTTGCTTGCGTACCACTGTGAGTAACGGAACTTTCTATAACAAGAACAAGATAAGCAACTGCTACACTCACAGGAAGTTATCTTAACGGTAAAGATATATTCTATTGCAAACAATCGAACGACGATAATGGCTATGATGATCTTGTTGTATGCACCTACTTGTAGAAAGAGACAGAGAGAGCCTGAGAATGAAATAATAATACAGACAATTAAGAATGCGATATTGCCGACTAATAATATTCTTCCCCTTATTTTGAAGCCATCTGGGTCATTATTTTCAATTACCTATTGGTAATGTTCTATTAATAATTGGCAGGAAAGAAACACTATCAGAGAGAATACTCACCATATGGATTTTATTGGTGTTTAGAAGTTATAAATCCTATCTTGTGTTAGAATGAGATAATAAAAAGTTCAAAACAATAAATAACAAAGACATATTCCCGAGGTGGTTATGTTCCTCTTCTGAAGAAAGCTAAAACTCAAATTCAACGTGGACGAGATCCCTAAGAAACCTGGTTTGTCTACTCACACGGCTTTCATACCGCTTTCAAATGAATTCCATCGAAAATAAAAATTATCTATGTCATGTAACCATTCATTTTTTTCAGCGTGTCAAGATAAACAATTCAATTTTTACGTCGAAGGAACCCTTTAGAAAGAATAAGATTTATTATTTTTTTAATATCTGGAATACGGTTCCGAAAAAGTATACAGGATACCTGTGCACGGGTCCAGTTTTCAAACAACCATGGCTCAGGCGGGATTCGAACCCGCGCTCACGATGAGCTGTGGCAAGCCACGAACGCTCTTTCAGCGCCTCAGCCCACTCAGCCATCGTGACCCCAAAAATTGAAAAGGTTAAAAAACTTACGGTCTCAACCTATTAAATATGATGAGCGGACATTTCTCAACATACATCAGTCACATTGCAAGAAGAAAAAATTCACTATAATTGCTTATTTTTTAGGGTAAAGTACCTAGTACGAAAGCGTCCTTCTACGCGGTCACCAACGAGATGGGTAGGCCAATCTAAAGACCTAATCGGTCATAGTCTGCATCTAAAAATTATTATGACTCAAAATAAAGCGGAATAGTACAATACGATAAATACTGTGCTACGGGGGCTGTGTCTAACTAATGCCTCATTAGGATGATGGATAAAGTATAGGGAGATGTTGTGTAATTTATGTTCCTCATCCAAGCTTTATACATACTTTAATAATGGTTAACAATAGGTATCAAAAATTTGATATAACCTTATTATAAAAATAAGTAAGGTATTTATAGCTCCAGACCTAAACAATAGGCATCAACAATTTGATATAACCTTATTATAAAAATAAGGAAGGTATTTATAGCTCCAGACCTAAAATTATTCATTAAAAACGTCTCTTTTTAGTCTTCGTATACAAGACATCATTTTTATTTGTTAAAATTCTGGGAAATTTTATGTTTTCCTGCAAGACCTTCTTCTCGACATTTTACAGCTTAAACCCGCTGTAGACGGTGTATGTTTTGCTGCATGTTTCCTTGACGGGAGCTATTATAGGCATGGTGCTATGCATGCTGCCGTGTAAGAAAATTACATCACGTGTACGGCCCGTTGCATGAACTCGTGCTCGATTTGATGATAAAACCAGTGCTATTTTCGGTGGCTGTTTCTATTCATCGTGCCTTCCCGGAGCATCCGGAACTATTCGGGTCGTACTCAAAAAATATTTTACACATGATAACATAACGTTCTTGGTTGTTGATAGATTTTCTCTGTTGTAAAAATGATTAGAAATAGAACATAAAAAGAATGTTCAATATTTTGTATCATTCGTCACTGTTATATTTCTCTGTACTGTCAATTCACATACATGATGGCCTGCCTTCTGTGAAGCCAACACAAGCAAGGGAGCCAGCCATCAACACACCATGCGCGGCAGCATTTATCGGACCGTGCAGCAGAACAAGCAAGCAATCATGCAGCAAAACATGCGTTGTCTGCAACTGTCTTATATCAACATAATGTAGCGATATGCAAAGTCTCACATGAGCCTTTTTTTTCTATGAATAATTTTATGTTTGGGCACAGGGACTATTAGTTAGTATTACGTATAATGAATTTTTACCATGATACTAGGTCAAGTAAGATATGCCAGTTGATCTACGCTCATTCTTCCCGCATGATATTTGGCATTATTTTGTAGATGCCACAAATATCTTAAGCTACTGATGTATTGGGAAAAGAAAGAAACAAATTTTCGCAACCCAAATTACTAGCAAGCTAAAATTTGAGACTATTGTTTGAAATATGCTGTGATGGGCAAAGACAACTGCTGATCATCACCTTTAATTAAGCTAAGTAATTATTGTAAATATCACTGAGGACACGACTGCTGACAAAGCAAGTGAGAAATACTCCCGTCAGGGAATATTTAAGAAAATTTAATTAATTTAAAATGCCAGTAATTTTCATCATCATATAAAGTATAGGGTGATCCATTTGAAAAAGTCGAGAAAATCTTGTATCTGCGTTTTGACTTAGGTACGCTGTACACAACTCACGCAATAATCTAACAATTAGTAGATAATAACTAGAGCATTTCATACACAGACATAATCAACGCACTCAAAAAATCACTTTATATTATTATCTAACTAAGTGTAACGTGGATTGTTGGCTTTGATGGCTTGCAGAAGTCTGGCTGGTAAGACTTAAGGATGTAACCCAAAAATATTGCGATGGATGTACGTCATGATTATGAGACCAATAATAACTTATGGGGCAATAGTCTGGCATGCCAAGGCAAGCCTGTACACAACGAGGAAAACCCTCGGCAGAATACAAAGGTTGGTCTGTGTTTGTATCACCGGAGCTATGACAACGTGCCCAACTAGACCATTGGAAATCATCACTAATCCCATCCCATCAGCTAATCTTCCCTGTGACGAGACGATAAGGTAAATTAGCACCGCGAAAGCTTTCACTACGATGCCAAGTAGAAAAAAAGATTGGAAAAGGGACCCCAAAATCCCTCAAGCTCTCAAAAAGAATGCCATCAAATAGTACATAGATGGTTCTAAAATTACTACGGGAACAGGCGTTGGAGTATTCGGGCCTTGCACCAAATGCTCATTATTGTTAGGTCGCTGTCCAAGCATCTTTCAGGCAGAAGTGCTTGTAATCGAAAGATTTGTCGAAATGAAACTAGAAAGAAACTATCAGAAATGTGATATAGCTATACATTCTGACAGTCAGGCTGCAAATAAAGTACTGAGCTCTCATATCATCGATTCTAGGATGTTATGGGTATGCCGAAGAAAACTCAACGATATAGGCAGGAGAAACAGGGTCTGTTTAGTCTGGTTTCCCGGCCACTCGGGAATCAAAGGAAATGAAGCGGCCAACACACTTGCCAGATAAGGAGCACGAACTCTTTTCATTGGCTCAGCACCTTTTTGTGATACAGGTAAATGTACCTAGAAGAAAGAGTTTCAGGAGAAGGAACAACACCGAAAGAGGAACAATCTTGTGGAATCTCCCTGTGTTGGATCATTCCAAAAAGTTTCTTGGGAGCTTGATTACTGCAAGATCTAAGAAGTATCTGTATCTTAGCAAGAATATGCTACACCTCCTCACTGGATTTCTTACTGGGTATTGTCGCCTCAGGAAGCACCTAACGAGAATGGGTGTAGCAGAGAACGACGAGTGCAGATTCTGTGGAGAGGAGGAGGATACTCCGGATCACCTGGTGACAGAATGCCTCGCCATTGCTAGCTAACGCAAAAAATGGTTTGTACAAATGGTTTGCAGAAATGAGGAAGTAACCTCCTTGAAGCCATCCCAGATTCTGAATTTCATGAGAACCCTGGAACTGGAGGGCGAGCTGTAGACTACGTAATGGCGAGAACAGCTCTAATGAATGCACAATAGACCTCAAGGTCGCAGTGCAATGAAAACCCCAGAAAATCTACAATCTACAAAACCTACAACATGGATGGTTTTTCATGTACTTACCATAGAACATTCTCGATGGATGTCATGTTAAGATTCAGATCATGATTCAGATATACAAAGCCGTGTCGATCACGGGTCAGGGAATCAGGGACAGTCAGTTGATAGACGTTGATGAAAGTCAATCTACGAAATTAGCTCAGTCGGTACAGAAGTCTGTGACAGCTTAGATTGTCAAAGTGACAAGTAGTGACATTGGTACTACTACGGAAGGTGGCGTACAAGGTGTAGAAATAATCGTTTTGAAAGAAATCTGCGATTTTTTCATTACGCAAGTGAAATTCTCCCTACAACATTTAGCACACGGTTAAACGTTACAATTGGTGTCAGAAGTGGATTCTTCGCATTTTTGCTGAGAATATATGGTGTATATCAAATCGAAAGATTTGATGAAATGGCAACTATTGTAGATGTGATCGAGTTCCTTGAAGTGTAGATTGGAAGAGGCACGAGACTACGAGACAGGGAATATTGGGCAAGAAATAGTCTAGAACGTAAGGAACAACATGCAAGGATTATGTTAGAATGTAAAGAAGAAGGGACCAAAATTAGAAAAGATAAAGAAGAACAGGAAATAATTAGACAAGAATATGAAGAATAGCAGGCAAGAATTAGATAAGAAAATGAAGAAGAACAGGAAAATATAAGACAGGAATATAAAGAAGAACAGGCGAAAATTACAGAAGAAAATAAAGAAAAACTGGCAAGAATTAGACAAGAATATGAATTAGAACAGGTTAGAGTTAGACAAAGGAAAAAAGCGTCCAACAGAAACTTCATTATTGCTCACAAGACAGTTCAAAGAGTGATCCTGATGTTAATTGGGAAGATGCCGGACCTAAGTCGAAGGATGAGCGCTGTATCTCTAGAGAGAGATCAATTAGTCGAAGAAAAAGTATTTTGGAAAAGCGTGGTTTATCCAGATGTCAAAGAAACACCAGTGATGGCAACAACGGTCATAAGGGAAGCATTTCACGAGTTGACAGTCCACCCAGAGAGGTAGGGGGTGTGAGCTATGGCTGCAGTAGAAGAAGACGCTGCTGTTTACGCAATACTGAAGTTCCTTTGGCATCAAGCGATCATGTTAGCTTGTGTAGTAGCAGATCACCTGTTCGCGGATGTTCGCCTGGAGATGGAGACAGTCATAGTCCGGTGAAACATTTTGATGATCGAAATGGAAGATCAGAAGGACCATTTTGTTATCTGTTTTCCTCGGGAGGCAAAAGTGAGAATTGGGGCATGAGGATGCAAGGAGCTCCTCCAGCGAAGATTGAAGAATGGTCTTGGGCGATGTTTGAACAAAGCTAAGAAGGGACCCCTTTTGCCAACCAATAGCTTCGGGTTGGTAAAAGTAAGGGCACCCTCTTGTCCATGGGAAAGGAAACTTTCCCAAAAGGCGGATGAGCCAATATGGTCATGGCATGAAGATGCAGAAGGCAACGGGGAACCACTGCATTAAAGGTTCTAATGAGCACCTCTAGTACAATCGTCATGACAACTCAAAAGCAAGACAATGTTAATGATCGTGGGCATCGGAACCCACTGCATCTATACCATACGAACGGCCACCACCTCGAACTTCGGCGAAATGATACCGTGATACCGAGACCAGTGACTTATCAATTCAAGTAGTCAACTGCGTAGTATGGCGATTCATAACACGTAAGTTTAATAAATTTTCACTTCGGATGCAGTTGCAAGAATCGATGGAGTGCAGAATGGTGAGTACATTGATTCGTGTGATATCGAGGGAGATCCAAATGGAACAAAATTCTCGGATAATCACAGAAGAGATAACAGAAAATTTTCGAGTTTTGGAGAACCAAATGGAAGAAAATTCTTGAATTATAAAAGCGTAAATGACAAAATTGTCGCACTTTGGAAACAGAAATGGCAGAGAAGTCTCAGGTTTTGAAAGACAACATCTCGGAGAAGTCCAAACACCTGGAGAAGTGACTGAAAGGATAGGTGCACGAGCATGAAAAAACCCTCCAATAGTAGCAGTCTGAGGTAGACCAGCTGAGAAATATGATGCAAGCTACACAAACTTCAGAGCACAGCACTCTTAGGCCCGCTCCGGACGTCCTGACTGATCAGATCAAATTTCGAATAAAGCCACTTACCGAGACCAGCGACGTATCAATTCAAGTAGTCAACTGCGAAGTATAGTAAATGATTACATATAAGCTATTTAGTTAAATTGTAATCAGTATATGTATGTATTTATTGGTTAAATAAATTGTATGAATTCAAGTTACCGGTTGTTTGCTTCCCAATTTGCAAATCAGGGTTCCGTTACAATATGAAGATTAACAGTGCCCATGGTCTCTCAGTTTATATACCATGAACAGTGCCTACAATGTTTGTATTTAATTATTTTTGATATCCTCTGTAACAACGGAGTCATCGACCGTGGACACAATAAAAGCTTACCCTGTATTTAGTTCAATATTGTTATTGCTTTTATTGATTAAATACATACATAAGGCGACCTAATTATAATATAAGAATTTCATTGAAAGATAGGTATAATTTTTTTCTTTAAATTAGAACATGGTGCACTGAAAAATACAAAATAAGTATACAGAAGACTTCGCATCAATTTCAAAATTACCAGCACCAATAGAATTAAAAGTATTTTGTATTTTACAGTGTACAATCGAATCGGTCTTAGTTCTTGTAAAACAATATTTATTTAAACTTTTTAAGTGTATCATCAAAATCGTTGAAAGTTCCCATATGTTTAGAGATTTACGAGGAGATGATTTATCTTCCCGAACATTATAATGCAGCGACTAAGGAATCATTTTTAATGTCCAATTTAAATTTTGCAGGATATGAAGCCTTTTTTGAATTTTGCATGCTCACCCCTATGTGGGGGAAGTATTTGAGCAAAGGATTTGTTGGATTTTTAAATTAGCTTAAACTTGATTAATCTCTGAGCACTCCTCTTTCAATTAAAAAAGGATCATCAAATGCACGTATACCTAATGTACGAAATGAGCGAACAGACAATAAGAGTAGAGAAACAATCGAAAAACATTCTCCCTCTTTTCTTCTATTAGTACTAGAATATTTGAAATTCCGATTGTAAAATATTTTCACAGTCAAAGAGAATATGATGAAGCATTTAAATAATTTGAATGGTAACTTTCAAATTACGGTACAGTGTGAGGTAAAAATAACGAGAAGTGAGTAAGGAACACAACTGACAGAACCTTCAATGCACGGTTGTAAATGAGAACTGTGCTGCAATCTAAGAACCCTAACCTTAAATTAGGTTTATAAATCTTATGTCAGTGTTATGGTAGGATAGTGTTTTGTTTTTTATTTTACTGCGGTACCAGCTAGTACCGAACTAAGACTGGATTATGAATACGGCTGATAGAGTTTATTTTTCAGAAGTATTCAGTTCTATAATACAGAAAACTCAAAAACAGTAAAGAAGCTATAGGTAATAGGTATATAAACCCATACGGACTTTATATTTTTCTAATAGATACATGAGGTAAACATATTTCAGGAAGGTATTTGATATTTTGTAAATAACTGATGAACTTTACGAGATTTTGATGCGCAGTACCCGAACAGTTCCGAAAGGCGAATGGTTCGGCGATGTACGAATATATCACCCATTGGTTACCACGGGTCTTGAACAGGGTTCCTGAAGTTACCGGGGTAGGTATACCAGCGAGGAGGTCGAAATTGAGTAGGAGACGCGAAGTTGCTCTAACAGGATAGAGCGTCATGTATTTCTCTACTTCTTTACGCACCACTAGGTTTCTCATGAAAAGTTGATAATATTCTTGTTAATTTTTTTTTGACAAAGCCGATCCGCAGATTCTTCTCTAGTATCAAGAGACTCACATATTTAATAATTTATAACTGGAGATATAGGTATATAGACTTCAATATTATGGGAATTGTGAATTTGTTATTGACGTGCTGTTCAAATAAATTAAAAGTGCGTTGTAAGTAGTTTTTATAAAAAAGAACATCAAAATTTATTGGTTCCATTTCATACATCTGGATTATAAATATAATAAAACAGTATTGTCTCAATTATAATATTATACAGGTATTAGTTTCAAAATTGAGTATGGTGCGCAGCAATACCTTAGTATTTTAACGTGACAACTAACCACTACAGAGGTCGTTCCATAGAAGTGACTCATCAATATTTGATTAGTAGGTAATCAGAAAGTTGACAGGTAATTAGTAAATAGTTGTATAACATAACCTATCTTTTCTGCTATTACCTTTGACTAGGAAAGAGTTCCTAGTCTAAGGCTATTACCCATAACAATTCTATTATGGACATCTGTCGATTTGTTTACAACATCTTTTTCATTATATATATATATATTGAACAGAAAATAATTTTTCTTCTTCCATCTTCTATTCCTCTATATATGTAATTTTCGAATTTAAATCATTTGAAGTCTTTTAGCTTTAAGTCAACAGGACAGATATCTGTTCGACAAATGAGCTAAGCGATGCGCATCAATCGTGACCAAGAGCATGCTTTTGACAGTGATTGTGATTATTGATTAATATCTAATCGATTGGTAATGTCATTTCTTTGGACACGGCCAAAGATAACATGGCTATGCAAGCAAATTTTTCGCCCAGTATTTAATTTTATTTTGATGAATATTCTATTTCTTGGAAACTATAAACATCCAAAATATTAATCTATTTTCTCAGCTAACTATGCATCAAACTAAACAAATTGAATTTTTATCAAATACACATTTTTCTCAGCTACCTCTTGATCTTAGCGAGGGGATATTGGAAGAAGAGACCTAAGAGCATCATCGAAAGAGTTTTATTCTACTTCCAGGTAGAAAAGTATAAAACTATGTGAAAACGACTCGCAAAATATCAAAAATGTCTTGGGTATGGCTAATTAAACGATCTAGTCATTTTTCAAGTGCCAATCGCAATGCCTACTCCTACTATCGCTGCAAAATTGAATGGAACACATCTATCTTTTATCCAAATAATTTTCACGGGCGATTGCTCATTCGCCAAACGCCCCCCTCCTACTCACTTCTATTCTTCTACTGAAATGCCATCAAGGACTGTTTTCCTCGCCGAATAATAGAATGGAAATTGCCCATTTCTGCTTTGACACTCCGAACCTGATGCCTTTGCATTTATCAAATCAAACATATTATTGAATCATATATATCATTTCATATGTACGCCTATATATTATTGATATATGATAGATAGGTATCTTTCGACAAAAACTGAATGGCGTAAATACAGCTGAATATGTGCTAAGGTATAATATAAGTTTGTATTTACTTGAAGGTTATTTTTTATTGAGAATAAATCACAGTAGATTTTGATTGATCTGCCCAGTATGCATTGAGCGATTGTTGTGTCTCTGAATTAGTGACATGAGTGAGTTTCACCCAGGTAAGTGAATTTATTTAAAAATATATCTAAATGTTAAATCTAGAGTACCTACCTAAGTAGGTTCATATATTTCTTTTAAATATACCTACACTTATTTAAGATTCTGTAGAAAATTTCGTCACCAGAAGCACTAGAAGGCCGAACAACGAAATAAATTTCAAGTCAGTGGAATACTGCGGTAATGGTGACTTAGAGTTGCATTTATTAAGTATTGCCATTTAAGAGGACCTTCATTAGGAGCAGATAACATCAACTAAAACATATAATTGACTAACAGTATCTTTTCGTAACTGTTTTTGATGTGATATAAAATTTATATTAAAAGATACGGTAGAGTGCTAGCATACCTATTCATAAGTGCTTCATCAAGAAGTTTTGTGTAAACAGCGGAAAGTACAAAGGTATTAATATTTTTGGTAAACAGTGAATAGTGTTTTGTGTGTACAATTTTTATATTGAACTAGCTTTTTTATCCGGTATTTCCCGGGCAAACAGCTGGTTCATTGTGGTACGAAAACATAAAGTTATAGAAAGTATAGAACACTTCTATCTCAGAGTCCTACTCGAACGTAGAGCCAGCCCGCACACCAACCCAGATCCATCCACAGTTCACAGACATACACCAGGAGAGCATGAGAATTTCTCCTAGGAATTTTCCGGTATGGAACCCTCCACCTTTATTTCCTAGTCGCACTGACAGACTCTCACAAAAATATCCAGTGACATAATACACCCAAAGCGAAAAATCCACGAAAATTGAGCCATAGAGCTCAGAGATACTTCTTTGGGTATTACAGGTATAGAGCCCTCCACCAAGGAGGCCACTACCAGATCATCTAATAACATTCTGCATACATACATGGTAAAAATACCATCAAAATCCAGCCATAGAGTTCAGAAATATACACTAGACAATAACTTTCAGGTGTGGAAAATGGTAAACACTTGTGCAAAATTTGGTTAAGATATCTCGAATAGTGTAATATGTATAGGTTAGTTTTTGTGTAAATCAAAACATTTTCTTCCTGTTCAATTTGTAGATGTAAAAGAAACATCAAAAATTGTCTAAAAGTTCGAGTGATTGGAGTTCTATCAGAACAGATGAAACGACAGAAATGGAGAACAGCAATATTTCTAGAAAAGAAGCTAGAACCCGCAATATGCTTTAATGATAAGATATGTAGGTTACATTTTGTCAAACATACTTTATCGTAAATACCACTTTTATGTTTAATTTAGATCCCCAAAAAACACTACCAATGTAAAACTGTATTCTGCAAAACTCAACAAAAAAATCTCAAATCTTTCGCATACTCTGAGTAGAGCTGAACCACACCGATACAAGAATTTTGCGTTAATGGTACATTTTTATTAGGTGATTCTATCGCTTCTCACCGCCCTCAAAATTCCTTCCATTAAATTACAACTTGACGTATTATATGCATAGCAAACATTTACAGTAAATCTGAATTCGAGCATTTCCATTTCCTTACCAGTCTGCATTTATGATTCGCAAGATTAACGCATTTTGATCTTCTTCGCCATTAGTAAAACTTTTCACCAGATCAGAATACCACCCCTTTCTTCCTCTTGCCTCTGGTCAATGGTACAAATACAAAAATAAAAAGCAATTGTATGACGTTGACTCAGTAGTTGTTTATTTTTTTTTCAAGTTTTATAGATACTCCACTTTCCTTAATATGGTGTTCGCCATTTTGCCATTAGGTTAAAATATGCATAAAAAAATCGTATCGTACATTTGTATCTTTGGCGTATGCAAAAATATTGTAGATAACTAACAAAGTTCATTTTTTCTAGCATTAAAACATTTAGAATATTAAATATACGCATGTACTACAGGAAACACAAGTACAATTTCAGAAACGAATAAATGTTTAATTACAATATTAAATCTGTATCGGTGAGGTTCAGCTCTTACTGAGCGTATGCGAAAGATTTCACATAGCTCTTACATTGGAAATGTTTTTGGCGATATGGATTTTTTTTGGAAATCTGTTAGCTCTCACGCACTAACTTTAATTTTCTATAATTATGTTATTTTCAAATAAGTGTATACAAATATCTTCATACTAAAAAAAGCAAACACTACCGAGATATACATCCTCCGTCTGGCGAAGTCGGTCGAAGATATCGAAAACACTCTTGAGCAAAACAACTGTTATCAGAATTGCACTTTTGGGTAAAGTATTGCTTGAATAATAATATTGAGGTGATGTTATAGTTATGAACAAAGAGAAAAGTTTTGTTTTTATATATATTTATTGTTCATGAAAATAGTATAAATATTATTTAGAAATAGTTCATAATATAAAATTGAAACGCTCATACTTCAGTATGCTATTATTTTTTAATATTAGGGAGATATTATAACTATCTAGTAGCAAAGAGAAAATATAAATTTTATTTATATTCATAGATACTAATTACAATAGTAAAATACAATATTAAATAAGACTACACATACTATGTATGAAGAAAATAAATTAACATGTAAGGAGTTGTGGATTGGATATGATAGGCATGGAAACGGTTAACATAAAAAAATGCTGAACAGCTCTTTTGCTAATATATACGGCATTAGCGACTGTTTGATGAATAACGTAAGGTTTTTCCGTAAATAATTATACCACAGCCAATTGATTTTTCTTCTTTTCGAACCAGAAATTTGTTTTTTTTTATTTTACGTTTGTACAAATCCATCTAATAAATTCTGCAGGTCATGTTTGTCTGGATGACATTGATACGGATAATAGTCCGCATAAACTCAAATTATCATACATTAACATGTATATGTTTTGCAAATTTAACGCCGTGCTTCAAATTAGTAATACTATTAGTTTTGCGATGGATTTGTTTCTGAAATTTTTGTATAATACAATTTTTCTCAAATAAGCGTTTCTTCAATATATTGATAATTTTTTTTGATGTCCTGGGAGATCTGGAATGCGGCGTCCGAATATCGGTAGTGCATCGAGATATCTTTCTGGGTGGAGTTGAAAATAATTGCTCATGCAATGGTACTTGTGAGAGATCAGCAGCAGCAATGGCTAAAATTAGAAATATTGGGAATGAGATCAGTGAAAAAAAATCCGAAACGGACTTGTCGCATTTTTTACCAGATTTCATTAGAAATTTTGTGATTGAAGTGTCAATAAATTCTAAGAAAAATAAATTACCAGCAATTGTATCATAGCACAGGGCTCTTATTAAAGGTGTGGATGGTTTCCTGGCCCAATCAGGGAAAGTTGCAGTCGTATTATGACCAATTTCCATTAACTGAGGCGAATTTGAAGTCGTTTCTTTCATCGCGACTTTTTCTAATTGTAAGATAGTCTTTTCATTATTGTACTGTTTAATATATTTTTGTTAGGTAGATTTAGATTTACAAATTTAAATAAATTATAATTATTTCCACTTGATTTGTATCAGGTCAAATTGATTGATAGATTGAAAATACCGAAGGATATTGCTAATAATATAAGGGCAATTTTTATGCTGCAATTATCAATAATCATAGGTATTCAACTTACCCTTCTGAAAAAGAAATTGTAGGTAGGTACTGCTGTGTTTGAGGAATTTCCCGTCTTGATGAGTCAGGTTCGTTCCGAAAATCGTTGAGCGTAATGTGGCGGCGGCGTGCATTAGCTGATGTTCTCCCGGAAATGTTGCATGTTTCCAGCCACGTTTCTCTTCTATTTTCCTTTGGAAAACTGCAAATCTCGAGAGAAAAAAATCACATATTCAAACAAGATGACACAAGTGAAACTTTAAAAATACATACGTAAAGAAAGACAATTTTATTTCACTTTGTCTTCGACGGAGAATACAAGTTCTTGCGTATTTATGGTAATCAGTTTTCTTAATTTGGTTGTTTTCCCGAGGTATCGTCCATTATACTATGCTCAGGATAAGAAGATCCACACAAACGAATTTTCTTCACGCACAAATCATTAACAGAAATAAGTGTCAATAAGTGTTCAATCGCAATAAGTGAATTTGTGAATTCTTACTCGGCAATAAAAAGTATAGTAGGGCTGCTATTCTTTTTAGACGTGAAATACCTACAGCTGAGATGTGCGATTTCCACCTTAACTAGGAGATATTTCGATGTTAGATCAAATAACTTCAACCAATCATTCTTTTAGTTATTTTAGAAATGTATTAATTGTTAAACACAGAAAAAATGAGATAGGTAAACAAAACAATTGAAAAAAGAAAAGCCGACTGTCGAGTATTTACCCACAAATCAGACTGATCCTTACACATTACATAGGTACTATTGATTGAATCATTTAATTTCAGCACCACTGTAAACTTTTATCCATAACGAGGGCATTAGAAAGGTTAATTCCACAGGTTATTTCCACGACAACAACAAAAAATATAATGTGAATATTATAACTTCTGAAATATCTAAGTTGTGACTGCCCGTAAAACATCGGATTTGCCTGAACTACGTCACTCTAGCCTCTCTTGCTGGACCCGGGATTTTCTGTCGATTAGCAGTCCATGAATATAAGGTCTATGACCATAACCCAAAAATAATAATTATTTTCAAAATTTGTCAGTTGTTTTATGACTTATGACATTTGTCATTGTGGAGAAAACTACTGCTACCTAGCTCCACCTTATTGATGCCATTTAGTTAGAGTATACGTTTGAAAAATATTATTATTGTTTTAAAAATATACCACTTTTAAATAAAAGCGAAGTTGTTTGCATGTTTTTTAAATAATAAATGATTCTACTATCATATTCATTATTACATTGACGGATTCACTACGGTATTTATCCGACATTTATATCACTTAGGTATTTATAAACAGGTAAATATTAGCAGCGGCAACTGAACTTGAAAAAATAAATATTTAAATCCGTCTATATGGTCTTAAATATATGGATAATATAAATATTACAGCTTTTTGCGAGTTGAAAACATTTTCAAATGATTATTTACCATTGTAGAAATGTATTTCGACAATTTCAAGCCTTATTTTTAAATTGTTCAGGAAAAATCATTACGTAACCTTCCAAAAATTTTCTGTAAATAATGCATCTGTAGGCAGAAGTGCAAGGATCCGCAAGGTACCACTCTCACCTCTGCAAGCTACAGTTCGTGTTGATTGATGCATTTACTTCCTATATTTTATTTTGTTATTTTCATTCTAGATATTACTTATTTCCATTCTAAAATGCCTTCCATTTGCAGTAGAAAAAATTATTAACTTCTTCTTTTTTAAATTACTTGTCTAAATTAGCCGAAAATGTTATATTTGTAACTGAACTTATATAGTAATTAAATGCCGTATTCATAATCAATCTTAGCTCAGTACTAGTTAAGTTTGATACTAAAGCTGTCACATTTAATATCGTCGTTACCGTAGTAATTAACAAACAAACTAAGCTAGTACCTAACTACTAAGATTGATTATAAATACGGCTGCAAATTTATAAAGTTAAGTACTGTCATCAAATATTTTTTTTTCTCATTTGTCCCCTAAAGCATATTCCTAAAAATCTTTAGTTTACCCCTTCTCCAAAGTATGAATAGATATAGATATCTTATTTACGAAGCTCAATTCTTAAAGCACGAAGTAAGATTAATTTAAATATCTTAAATATAATAAAATTAGCTACTTCTCTTATCTCGATAGGTGACAAACCGATTAGATGCAACCACAATCACACAAATCCAATTGTCCGACCTTCTAATAGCTTGTGTTGCTTGTACACAAATTATCCCATAATTCTTATATCCCCTTGTTATTCTATTTACCTCAACCATTATAACATTAGGTATCTGTAAAGTTTCATAAAAATGAGTAGAGTAGCACGAATGTTTAGGTAAGATTGGTGAGATTACATTATTAGACTAACAAGACACTGAAATCGAAAAAGGACTATTCTTTCATTTTTCTCTCAATATTAAGCAATCCAAAATGCTTAAAAAAGAATAACAGTAATTTAAAACAACAAATTGTAGGGAGCATTTCCCAATTCCTGAAGAACAAGTTCAACAACCGCAAATTCGATTGCGAATACAGATAACGACAATAATGATAGCAATCAAATCGCTGCAAGAATCGAAAGTGACAGTCGAGCGCTTTTAATTGTCCGCGCTTTTAAGCTCAAGCCATACATATACACACACAATCCGACATCCAATTCTAGTTCCGCTCATATCAGCGAAATTGAATTCTTCTGCGCAAACAAAACGAAATCCCATTAACGTATTTTCAAATAAATGTCTGGCTGGGAGAAATAAAATTGCTGAAATAAGCCCCAGCAATGTTTTACAATGAATTATGGTGCCATATATAGAAATGTGGAAAAATCTTATATAAATGCGCGGGCACGGTTCGGTTTAGTAAATAAATAATTTTTAAACGTTCTATGCTCCCCACCTTCCCCGACAGGAGAGCATTTCACCTTTATATATATATGAATATATGCAAGATGGATTTATCGCTCGGTAATCCGGAAAAGGAAAGAAAAATATACTAGGTAGACCTTATATCTTCAGGAAGTATTATAAAATATATTGATTACATTGCACTAGGGCGGAAAAAACGTCACGGAATTGATTCTCCAGAATCAACATTTGCTTGCAGTTCTTGTATCAACCTTTAGTATAGAACTGTCGGTGGAGACAAGTATGAGCGATATATTAAGCGTATATAACGGTGGATATAAATAACCGGCAAAGGTGAATAATTAATTATTTAAATGAGGAGTTATCTGTACCAGTTAACCATATTAGAATATGAATTACAAATTAATGCCTAGCTGGTAAACTGAACCTACATTTCGTAGGGTGCCGCAATAAGAACGATGTTTGTCGTCTACATATTGCTTTTGTATGCGTTTTTTCCACTATACTTCTCATACTGATGAGAGGCAACAACCTCAAAATCATGATATATGTCTGAGAGACTAAGTGTGGATTTATGCAGCCTAAAATAACAAATGGCAAATCAATTATCACGTAGCAAATAGCAAGTAACACGTATAGAAAAATTTACCATTTATGCAGACCTAAATAACAATTAACAATAAGAGGTACGCATGCGCATAAGTCAGTTTCAAACTAATTTAAATTTAAATGAATCTAACCTCATAATAAACAACTTTCAAAAGTATGAAAATGTTCAATGAAATGAAAAAGGTTGAGGTGTTTTTTCTCTGTTAGTTTTTTTCATATGAAGAAAAGAAAGAAAAGAAGATGAGCTGTAAAGCCCATCAATAAGGACCGAAAAGAAAAGATCCTTCAAAGAATCCCTTACTACAGATCACAGATTGAAAATTACTCTACAGTGTATTCACATTCTTTGTTTTCAGTAGGCGGTGAATCTAAATCTTTGATATTGATTATCTTTTCAGTTATCGTTCAATATCTATTTTAAAATAATATATTCCAAACAAAACCTTTGATAAACAACAAATGCACAAAACGTAACCTAACAACATGAATTTTTTTACAGGAGTTATATAAAATTTCGTCATCGGATGGACCAATCCGCGGTTATCTGCGTATTAGTTGCGCACAATAAGAAAATCTCGTTCAAATAACGTAGAAAGTTAAAAGTTGGTTAACTTCTTATTTGTTATTTGTTAACTGATAATTGTTACGTGGTTGCATAAACACTGTTATTGAAAAATAAGAACTTTAACTTATATTTCTTATTTGTTAATTGATAATTGTTATTTGCTATTTGTTATTTTGGGCTAAATCCACACTGATGCTATGTTTGGTAATCAATCTAATTAAGCAGTATAGTGGAGAAAACGCATACAACCGCAATATGTAGACGACAAACATCGTTCTTATTGCGACACCCTACGAAATGTAGGTTCAATTTACAAGCTGGGCATTAATTTGTAATTCATATTCTATTATGTTTAACTGGTACGGATAACTCCTCATTTTATTAATTATACACCTTTGCCGATTGTTCATATCTACCATTATACATGCTTAATAGGACTGATTATCAAATATGGCTCTTCGCCCTGCGATATACTGATGATAGGCAACAACCTCGAAATCATGATATATGTCTGGGAGACTGATGCTATGTTTGGTAATCAATCTAATTGAGGAAAGAACGGTTACGATTTTTGCAAAATGATCTGAAATATATGGTTCTAGTTAGATGGCGCTCCCCTAAATTTTGCCCACCAAGTACGGCAATTTTGAACGAATATCTATCAGTAATGATTAATAGGAAGAGGTGGAAGAATCCCTTGGCCTCTGCGATCCCCGAATGAAAATCTTCTTGATTTTTTTCTTTGGGGCTACATCAAAAAAGTGTCTATGAACGAAAATTGCGGGAACCAATTCGTGATGTGGTGCAAGAAATACGAAATAATTAGGCAACAGTTAGAAATCTTCAAAGAAATTTTATTTGACGCTGCAGGTTCTGCATTAGAGGTGGAGGGAAACATTTCTAACATTTATTGGAAAAATTTCTATGGATTATGTTTTTTTCCTTCTTAATAAAACCATGTTATTATGATTAAGCTAGCATTTTCTATTGTTATACCCTGATTCCAGGTTAGATTTAAGAAAATAATTAAGACGAAAAAGAAACACAAAGTCTTCTCCACAGTTTATTCTTAAAGGTTAATTATTGATATGATCTTTTACCATCAACTGACCAATGGGATAATTCATTTCTTTTTCAAGATTATATTTTAATTTTTGCATTGGTTTGGGATCGTTTTCATGTTTTTCTAGTTTTTTCCTTTACTTAAAAATTTTCATATTTTCATCTCCATAACTTTGAACCTTTTGATTGAAAATGAGATTGTACAATCTCGAAATATGTCTCATCAATAATTAACCTTTAAGAATAAACTGTGGAGAAGACTGTGTTTCTTTTTCGTCTCACCATTTCACTCCACTTCGAGAATGGACTTCTACAACCATTATCAAGAAAATAATTGACTAAAATACAAATTAAAAAACTGGATGGACATTTTTTGACTGTGTTGGCTTCAGTTACATACCCATTAAAAAATTTCAACTTTTTAAAGAATAGAAATTTTAAAAGGAAATTAAGCTTTTAGATTTTTTGTAAAACCTTTGCAAATGAAAACCAAAACTCCTGCTGCTTACGTCTAAAAAAATTAAATATGTTCCTTGGGTTTTAACAATATTTTTTTGTTGAACAAACAAGTTTTTAATAAAAATAACAAAAAAAAAATACTTGAATCCAAAATAACAAATAACAAATTACCACCTTTATCATTTCTTCTCGTTTGGCCTATGACTTATGGGGCATCCTATAATTTGTTACCTATTTAGTTTATAATATTATTCACTAAGATTTATGTTAAACGCCTTTATTATCTAAGTAGGCACTTATCATCTTAGAAGATTCGTATTTGTGAAAGACACAGTGTGCCAGTGTGTTATTGTATTTTGATTTTTATTTACCACGGATTTCCTTCAAGTAACATCAAATGCAACTATCATTAGATTAGAACATCGTTCCTGATGGTGATCCCTTGATCGCTTTTTTATTAATATAGAGAAAGTCTATACCTTTTGAATTGAAGGATTTTTCTATAGATGTCTATAGATTTCCATATATAATCATCTGGACAAAACACGCTTCAGGTTCAAAAACTAATGCGTTGGCGCTTTGTGGTGCAAACTTATATAATATTGTTGAAAATCCATATATTTTATCATCTATTAAAAAATAATATAAGAATAGAATATTGTAATCAAATCTTTTATGATACCAAAAGTTTTCACTGAATCATTATATGTTTTGACTGTCCAGGTCTGGATACATGTTTGCCTTTATGCGACTTGTGGGCGTAGTTAACTAGCAGACCTCGTCACGCCTTATGCGCCATTAGGGTCACTCGATGGGAACTTCTTGTTGGTTATATATTCTGTGGTATAACCTTAATACTAGATCTCTAAATTACTATGGAATCCAAGTAACATCCAATTAGGAAATCCAACGACCTGTCAAAGAAAATCAGTATGGCGTCTGGTTGGCAAATAAGCTAAAACGTCGTAGGTATTTGTTTACTTGTGTTTTCCTGAATTCAAATGATGTTTTAAAGTGTTTGGTCGTTGTTTTTTTTAATGCCAGTAACATGCATGGTGAATGGTGGTTGGATGTGGAAGCTGGGCGGATCGGGACCATTCGCTTCATTATTTTCGCATCCCTGCTGTTAATAACTCAGAGCATTGCCTACATAGGTATGTTTTATTGAGAAAAAGAAGACACATACGGATCACTGCGACCAAGAGGGAAGATTTAAATAGTCGATTTTATGAAATCAAAGATTATGTAGCAGACATTTCATTACAGTTAAACAAAACTATAAACAGCGTTCTGCTCAGTTTAAAACACATTCTGTTGTTAATATAAACATATCCTATATTCTAACACTGTTGTAGGAAAAGTCTTATGTAGAACGAAAGTTGAGAACAGACAAAAGAAGTAAATTAACAGAGGCATGCGAACAAAGGGAACTGGTAAGTATCTAGGAGCATTTTTTAAGAACTAGAGACTATATTTCGTTTATCAAGTCGTAAGGGTGTTGATAATTTATATTTATATAAATAAAGTCAAAAGTAATGTTGCTTAGCATCAGTAGGTATATTAGCATACCTCTACCACATTCCATAACTATTGAGAAAGTGGTAGTAACTTCTTGTTACCAAAACGTAGGTGCGTAGTCAAAAATAAATATTATTATTATAAATATAGCAAAATTTGCTACAAGCGTAGAACAAACAGACTTTCTCCTGCAATTTTTTTTCTTATTCTGTGTCTATTATTTACCAGTTATAGTATAACTTAGCTGTAGTGAATTGTACGATACAGTGAAAACTTTGGTGGATACATAAACCAACCAAGTCAACTCAAAACTGTACCATTTACAGATTATAACATATTAATTTTTTTAATTGATTAAACTTGCCTGCCAATTAAGAGTATAATTGTTATTGTTAATTAAGATGAAGTTATGTATTTGTGAAATATTGAAATTTCCTATTCATTGGGTGACGAGGAATGTGTTCTGGTAGGCGGAGGGCTACAGCAAGACAAGGAAGAGTCGGGCTGTGCTTTACAAACATACCTATCAGATCAGAATTATCAGGAAAATACTTTACCAACAGGTTACCTCTATTATGATCTATTTTATGTTATGTTGAAGATTTTCTCTTTTGTATTGGTTGTATTTATAAAGAAATTACTTGTAGTAGTAGAGGTAGTAAAAGTAAAATTATTAATAAATATGTATTTATTGATTGTCTTAAACAGGAAATATTCACATGTATTGTATTGGACATTGAATGTTCAAGTATATGTATCTAATTAATAAAATGTATGACCTAAATTAATAATTGTTTCATTCCATATTATTGTTATACAGGGGCTATAATGAGGATTCCAATAAAATACAAATTAAAAACTTAAGAACTCTGCATGTTCAATAATTGCAATGAAACTAAAGATTTATTTAAACACTAAATACTATTTGCAAAAACGTGGAAACTAAAGATTTATTTAAACACTAAATACTATTTGCAAAAACCTGGAAAGGTAGAATAAAAACGAGAGAACTGCGTGAACGCGATACTGAGCAATACAAAACAATACGAATTTACAACCTTGTTTGCCAACCAGACGCCATGTTGACAGTTGAAAAGTCACGTGGTTTGGATTCCCTAATATAGTTACGAAATCTTTATATCAAATGAAACTCGGAATTGGAGGAAGGCTTAAGGAACTTCGTTCCTGTCGGGGGTCCTCTGACCGCACATCTTTGTGGTAGGTATATTCAGTTGCAGTTTACTTTTAATCGAATTTATTTTCAAGACAATAGTTGTAGAGTTATAAAGTGCAAAGAACACTAGAGTCTTGGTAATGTGATAGAATAAAATTTACTTTCGACACAAAAGATGCCAGTGCACATTATCGGCCTTTATTACAATATAAGATTGAAGAAGAGTTGAAATAGCGCATCAGAAACGTAAAATCTATTCTACGAATCACCTAATTCTATTGGAAGCAACGTATTTTGTGGATAGCACAAGACGTCGTTAAAGTATACAGAGAATCATTCGGGGCTCTTCTATTTTAGTACATTCGCTGAATAAGATGTGATTTTAAGCTATTGAAAATCCCGATTTCGATGTCCTATAATTTCGGACGGCAATGCGGAGAAAACGGAAAACTTTTCCGGGGCTCTCGTCTCTTCTTATTTTACATCCTTCTCTCTCTCTCTCTCTGTCCTACGTTTACGTTCTGTTCAATTCGTTTGCTCGAATACGGAATTTAACTTTGAACTTTTCGATGTCGTCGTCTATCTATCTTATTAGGGATATATTTTGAATAAACAGTTCTCATAACGGCTATACACCAACTCCACTTTTGAGTGTCCAGAGGCGTAACATCGGATTTCATTGATAAAATGTTATAGTTCTACCTGGAACCGGTAAATTGTTTTGATATACGAGTAGATAATGAAAACCTATCATAAAGTGGGATAATCGAAATCTTAAGATCTAAGATATTTCTTATAGGTTTTCAATAAACAGGGTGTTCGCGTTTTGGATTTACAGAGTGTTAAAATATATAGGAAACCATAATAATTGTGTAATAATTTTGGAACTTTATTACAGTACCTTGACAACTCGAGAAACGAATTGATGACAGTAATCAATGACCAACTTGTGGCATCAAGCCGTAAAGAGTAAAAACTTTTTTGTGAATAAACTTTAGTTATATTTGAAAGAAGCGAGAAAAATCACTTGAAAAAATATGTGTTTCAGTTATTCCAGTATTCTCGAATATACCAAAAACAAAATTCCTTTAAAAAATGATAACACCATGTTCTCTTTTATTCAACATGTCTGAAAAGTATATTTTTTCTAATTGATTAGATTTCTTTGAGATATTAGGTATTAGGTCATTACATACTGGAAATAAAAACCATGAAACTTAATAGTACAAGAAGTTATAAACCTCGATAATGCAGCATGAGCCTGGGCATACCTATATCAAATTCAGTATAGGATGAGTATGGTATCCATATGTGATCACGAGCCGAAGACGTGTTGATTTGCCGACCAACCATCAAGTCCTGCCTCAGGCTAATTTCGCCGGTTGGATTTAAATTTTATCTTATCAGTTTTATGTTTGATAATTACTAATAATAAGCAATGTATCTCAAAATTAGAAAAGAAAATATTACAAGTGATTTTCTTCTAACGCCTAGAAGATAATTTTGCCACATCAAAAGGACAGAATTAGTAATTAATAAATTATTTATGTGTTCATCCTTTCTGCTTTAATGACTAATCAGCAAACTCTTATCAACCAAACTATAATTTCATTCTTGTAGATGTCCGTGACATCGGTCATGCCAACTCCGGGATGCTGGCACCCCATCTATGGAATTTCCAAAAACCAAGTATACCATCTGAAAGGTAAGAAAATGGTCATAAAAGGTAAATTAAATTAGCATTTTATAATGCTGACCAATTAATAAGAATAACTTATTATTTATAATTGTCCTGTAGGGTTGATCTGAGCATTCCATAGTTTTGGCATCTTTCCCTTATCGAAGCACGATTTCTCTTCAAGAGCGTTTGCTAAGTTTTTATCGTTGATGAATCTTTATTTTCACACGGCCTGACATGACCTAAGGATTGTTAAAATCAACTTTCCGGTGCAAAATTTGCTTGAAATAGTCTCAGAAATCTTGTGGCCGATTACTGGTAAAATTACGAAAAGCCGTAAGTTCTAGTAGTCGTATTCACGGCTGTCTACTGGTATTGGCAATAAGTTTATACCAAACTATGCAATAAGACAAAGATAATGTGAATATTGTTCTTATTAAATGTGATAGAGAAAGAATAAAATTGTCCCTCGTGAGCCAGTAGTCGGCCAGGCGGGGCGACTATTTGTTACAATCCAAAATTGCGAAACTAGTGGCTGGCCACCTTGTTTTTCACACTAAATTTATAGAAAGGCATTGTTTCCCATCGAATTAAGGTTATTTTACTGAACATACATTAGCAAAATCATATATAAAAGTTCTCGATGTTGCATAGCAATTGGTAATTAGTGTTAAAGTTTAACCCCTCGATGTTCTGCCCAAGATGTTGGGCACTGCTTGACGAACAACAA
This sequence comes from Crioceris asparagi, assembly GCA_958507055.1. Lineage (NCBI taxonomy): Eukaryota > Metazoa > Arthropoda > Insecta > Coleoptera > Chrysomelidae > Crioceris > Crioceris asparagi. Next base: position 34,518,404 of record OY293828.1, read on the forward strand.
CTTTTAGATCTGACCTGAAAAGAAGTTGGTATCTTTACAGTTCATAAACTGGAGATTTTGAATACGCACATAAGGAACTTGAAAAATGCTTGCGATTCGAAATATATATAATTAAACGGGTATTTGGCCGATCACTAGATGGGGCCGGCTTACTGTCGCATTCATCCTACCAGTACCCCGGAGCCGTCCATCTACCATACACATTGTTTGTTCGCTTAAATATGAATATTGTGTCAATTTCATCACCTCAATTATCCATGTGAATATGTGTGAACTTAATTCATAGTTCATCGTGTGAACCTCAACTTAGCTGAACCCTATTGTTTTGTGAGCTTGTAGATTAACTAACTATGCACTCAACATATTTATTATCAAATATAAAATTATGTTAATGTTTCGAGTACGTAAACCACAAGTTTTGATACAACTTAATCAGTTTCTTTTTGCATAATTATGCATCTAATTATTTGTACTAGTCCAATCATGATATTGGCTCTCGAAATATTGGGAACGAGAATAAGCTATGATGAGATATCGTACTCTTTACTAACTCAATTTTTTTACTGGGTCGTTAACATTAACATTGTACTAGTAAAGCAAGTGAAATAACAAATTGCAACATCGTGCTTTATCGCTAAACAATCGAAATATTTTGTTCGTTATCAAACTAGCATGCTTCTCCGTCTATGAGATAACAAGTCATGATATATTATCTTTGGTCCATGATGAGGAAGGACGACGTCTTAATTTAGAATTATTTTCCATGCGTGCGTTCAACTGTCAACACGATTTAATATAATACATATGTAGCGTGCAAGCCTCCGAGAAAAAAATATGTATATAGAATGGGTACAAACGACCAGGACAGACCAACGCTACGTGAAGATATTTTATTCCGCATATAATATATATTCTGTATGTATTTACTTGCATGTATATATGAGTTCTTGTCGGTTTGACGGGCGTTGAGCTCAAATTTTTATAAATAAACTGTTCCCTCATGCGTTTTGAGCAACGCTATCCCTATTAATCGTTTTATTTTAGTCATACACCTTTCATGCTGCTATATGTAGAATATGATTGTTTTTCATCGTTGGGATGGTTCTCATGGTGAGAAGATAAAAAAGAATAATATTTTTCTCATGCAGTCATCGTTCAATAGTTTAATATGTATTTCTGTTTTTGTTAAGTTTATAGAATTATATTGATTTAATGATGATAATAATTCTGACTTTATTAAAGCCGATTCTCCAACTTTCGCGCAAGACACGTTCTCGGCACAGGCAAAGCACCGAATCGGCAAAATATCTTCATCATTGAATCTCATGAAGTGAGCTAGGTTTAATTCACGCAATACGGGCAACGTCTTTGTATAATATATTTGCTTAGTATGTGCCGTGCTAGTTTCTTCAAGTCTGAATACTCACCCGGCAACTAATCTGCGTTCATATAAAATACTTGCCTTAAACTAACTGCGACTTTTTGAATAGGTGAAATGGATTCACGGAAAGTTGGGTTCTGTTTTTTAAGAAGTTCCTTAATTTGACTCTATTGGGTCAATTTATTAATTGTCAATCTCATCTAGTGACATTCGATAATACTTAAAAAAATGTCTGGTCTTCTAAAAGTTCTGAGTTCAAAGTTGCAAATGCTCTTTTTCATTTAGTTTCTTAACATTTTATGCACCCAATAAAGTATTTTTCTATTTCTGCAATAAGAGCAGTTTTCATTAAAGTACAATTCGACAACATCAATGGAAACAAGCTGGAAACCACTAGGTACTTGCGGCAAATCTATCGCAGTGTGAATTGCTTCAAGAAATCTTGCTCGTGCCGAGCCATTGTCGATCTATTTCCCTAAACATCTAATGAGAATAGACCGTCGTGGAATGTTGGAGAAAAATGAGAAATAATAATTTATACCATCCATTGACTAAAGGGTGCGGCAAAAGATAGCTTAAAAAAAACGCAAAATTAAGTTATGTATCATTTCTGTTACGGACAATATCGAGTATCTAACTAATAAGCCAGACAATGACCAACTCTACTTTGAGCCTGTAGCATAACTTTGCGCAATGTTTCAGTTCGAATTTACGAATTCTTCATGAATACTTTCAGTCAAATCTGGTAACGTTTATCAGCGAATACTTGGATATAGGTAGGTACTTTACATTTTTCATGTGTCTCCGCAAGAAAAATCTGGTACCGTCAAATCTAGGGAATGAGATGGCGACTCAATATTTACATTTACTAGAAAAATATATTTTAACAATTTCTTTTTTGAGGCAGCTAACACAGCATAAGAAATTCTGCATCTACTTACTTTTATATGAAACTTTACTTTTGATATCTTTTGCAGAAATAATAAAATGTAATATCTTATAACTGGGTAGATATAGCAACAAGCAAATGTAGCACTATCGGAGTAATAATCAATAATATTTTTTACCTTAGGTGCGAAAGTGATTTTTTTCCGAGTTGAAAGAAGAGCTTCCAAAACATTTCTTGAATCCCGGAAAACCGCTTTCGCAACGTGGCGTAACCAATTTTTTGTATTCTTCATAATTTCACAATCATACTTACAAATGTATTATATAAATAGATAGGTATTCTGTAACTATACAGTTGGTATGTCATGTCATAGGATATCCATCTTAGATCGTAGTAAACTCGGCAATTTTTTTTCGCGCTATTTGGCAAGTGCCTATCACATGTCGAAGTACTCATCCACAGTAGGTATAGGTGTAAATACACAATATTTGGTAACTATTGATGCATGCCTACCACATCTAATGAAGGGTTACAGGCGTTCTTTGATGTGATTGTTTACTGACAACTGTTGGCATTTAGCGCGTAATGTGTAGCTGGCTTAAGCTCTAAAAAATATGGCAATTGACAAGAAACAGTTGATCTTATTGAGAACGTTGGAAACTGCTTTATCGCCTCGAAAATATTAATTGGTGAATAAACACAATCTATGCTCAAAAAATACAAACAACAATAAATATATTACTTTCAGATTCATAAGACTAATAAATAATAGATTGTAGAAAAATAAATTGGATAATGAATAATTGAAGACCGTCATTTAGTAGGACAAAACAAAAACTGCTTTTCATTAAGAAAATACTCATTTTCGGTCATCTAAACAGGGTCGAAAAATCAGGTTTCATAATAGTGAAATATAAAAAATGTAATTACATACAATAGCTATAGGCTGTAAAAGTCACAGAAGAAAATAATGTTCTTTTTTGGGATTGGCATGTATACACAAGTCTTCAAAATTTCAAAAGATTTATTCTTTGAATAAATATGTTTTACAAATATTGAAATTCCTTGACTAAAAAAATATTTAAAGATATATTACCCTGAGTTAAATCGTCTTCACAAGCTATATTCATTTGTAATATAGATGGCGATTCATCTCTTTTTCACTACTGTCTCAGGTGTTACAACTAGTTCAAGTGTTATTATTGAATCGCTATTATAAGCTATTATAAGTATCATATTGATGATAAGAGTAAGGGATTGCACGAGGGTTATTTGTGTAGATTGTTTTATTTTGAAGTACTGCATCTGAAAAAGTTAATTAATAATATTAAAACAAATCAAATTTACAGGGCTGGTAGTTGTTATCATTTACATTTTTTTGAAACAAAATATTGAATAAATATTTGCTTATAACATAATAAGAGAATGAAACTTATATTAGATCAAGTTTTGAGTACGTACGTTTTTCTCCATAACACAAGACGTTAATCATGGCCCGTTCTGGTAAACCAAATTCTGATCTTCCACAAGCACGTGTTCCTTCTGGACAAATTTACCGTGACATTCTCTCCCTACAATGTAAAACATCAAAGCAATGTTAGGTAATCTCAGATTTAAAACTATTAAAATTCACATTGATGTTTGCAGTGGTAGAAGAAATATGAACAGTATAAATTTGTCAAGAAAAGTATCGAGTTTCCACCTAGTTTAATATAGTTGCATGCCTATAATATATTAGCTTACAACGTCTGTCAAAAGCTTCAATAGCAATTCATGAAAAAGAACTACGATAGGGTATTTCTTATAAGTTTTTCAAATGGTTTAATCATATCAAAATCAAACTATAATCAACTTTGTTCAAATTCAGCATTGGGAATAAAAAAAAAACAAAAATAATTCTACACGATAATTTCAGTTTCAGTCATCTTATTTTACTTAAAATGTTGATGAAGATGATTTTTAAGATAGAAGAGCCAGAGGCATTCGCACTAGTTATCATCGGATTAATAAAAGGGAAAATATAACTAAAAAGCATGTAAAGATTTGGAAAAAGAAAGAATAGTAGGTACTTATCTATAAATATATTCGTAAACTTTGGACATAAATCAGGAATATTTAAAGGTTCTATATTTTGAAGAATCTGTTTAATAATACGATCTAAACTAATTGGGAAAATAATCTAGGGATGAGAAAATATCATAGTTTGATAGTAACTATCAAAGTCAGTTGGTTAGAAAAAAAAAACACCATGTTCATATGTTTTAAAATTGTTTAGGAAATTTATGAAAAACTGGAATTTTTATTATTTTTACATTCTAATTGTGGAAGACCGTATTTTTTCAAATGTAGATAAGTTAAACAATTCCTATTAGAATTTCTCAAAGCTCTTTTTATTTTTAATAGTCGTATGATTTTTCTCACCTGATTTATTCGCTGGCTTAGTTAAAACCATATGCATTATAAACAGAAATGATAACACCAAAAGAGTGATATATTTTGACAACATCGTATCTAATATTAATATTTTCAACACTCGTGATGTATGTATAAGTCTGTGTCTAAATCCACAGTTTTAGGGTATATTATATATGAAGAACAACTAGGATACGCCAATTCTAATTAATTACAAAGATAATAAAGTAGTTAGTCAATTTCAGCCGATAATTTAACTAATATTCAAAATTATACTCAAAAGTAATGTGGTGACCTTGTTATCTTGAATGTTATATGAATAAGTTCGTGTAAAATATCCGCATGATATATTTCATCATAATCAGTAAGCGTTATGTTGTAGATATACATATATTTATCGAATGTAACCACAATAATTAGAAATTGATATTTGGTAACCTTTAGTCAAAATTTATACCGAAGTTTTCAGATCTAGTAACATAATCAAAAACACCCGTACCTACGCCAAAAATGATTGGGATTTCTATAAAAAATCAGCTCCCATTTAATTTTGTGAATCATTCGCTTTCAAGAAATTCATAAAATTTTTTGCAAGATATCCAGTTCCATCAAGAGCGGACCTAAGATAATATTATTAAGTAAAAAAATAGGACCGACTTAATGAGATGATGATCTAAAAGGAATATAAATATTTTCTACAAAAAATTGGATCGACGTTATTAGGTAGAGCAATAAAAAATACAAATTTGTATTAATTCTATTGGTGCTGTTACTTTTAAAGTTGTGCTGTTGCAGTTAGTTAGATAACTTTTGGCACCAACTTCACAAGTATCAGCACTAATGGAATTAATATTATGTTGTACTTTTCAGTCCACCAACTAATAACGTCGGTCCAATTATTCTTTTAATATTTATTTCAGACTTTTGAGTGTAACATTAGTCCCAAGAGTCGTTGACCCATGTATATTCCTTGCTTGTACTTTTTATTATTTAGAGATCTCAAAACATCGCACCGGAAATATGCATGATTACAGATAATCTGGTCTTTCATGTAGTTCACAATTTTTAAGGCAAATTGGAGAAAAATCAAAATCGAATTTCCACAAAAGTTTATTTAATATTAAAAAAGATTAGTACATGTTTCGACTCTCATCATCAGCTAAAATAGAAAAACGGCATAGATACAAAAAACGAATACAAAAGGTACACAACAATTGAAAGTAAGTTGATAAAGGTTATTATATAACAATAAATATAATCTTACCTAATTAATACAGCATATTGGAAAAACAAAATTAAATTAAATTTAAGAGGCTAAAAAGCCTAGGTTGTACAATTGAAAAATTACATGTGGAAAATATGTTTGAAAAATTAAAAGCAAAAACCCAAGACCGTGAAGCGGAATTGGATCAGGAATAAAGAGAAAACCAAATTGGATCTAGCATTTATAAGATATTGCCGGAAATGGAAAGAAACAAAATTTCTTTTCTTTTCTTTTCGGCTGTCCAAATACATCTGGACTTCGGAAAGGGCAAAGAAGAGGTGATTGTAGCCTCATCCTACCTGCCGATAGAAGCCACAGAGCCAGCCCCGGCAAGGAGCTGGCGAAGCTGGTCGACTTCTGCGAGCAGGGGAAAAACACCTTATAGTAGGGTGTGACGTGGGACGCATTACGCTTGGGGCCACTAAAACTGCAACAGCAGAGGTACGGCATTACTAGAATACCTGTTTGGGACAAATTTGGAAATCCTCAACGACGGAACGAACCCACGTTCGTAACCTCACGGTGTCAGACGGTGATTGACGTCTCAGTCGCGACACAAGTGATCTCCAAATCAATCGTGGAATGGAGAGTCATTTCCGAAGCCACCATCACTGACCACAAATGTAAAATAATGAGACTCTTAGCGGTCAAGACCTCAAAAGAGCCGTACTGGAATCCCTGGAAGACGGACAGGGCAGCTTAACTAACGCACCTGGAGTCTTCCAAGCGATTCACACACTCACTGGGCGGATTGGGTGGAAGCTGTATCCGACGAAACAAAAGCAACTGTATACAGCTTCTACTTATGTGGCACTGATGGAAGCTAACAAGCTTGAAATTACGTCATCCGCTTCTAGGGTGTGGCTATATCCGACTAAATAAAAGCAAAAAGGTGTAGAGCATCTCCTTATTTTTATATTATATATAATCTTTCATTAATGAAATATACAGCTTTGGAAATAAACTAGTTTTGTTTTTAAGGTCACATGATGAGCTGTCATGTGATTATCTTTCAGTATTTCAATAAATTTTTTAATGATACAGATTAGCCATAGTATGGACTTTCTTCCAGCACTTTTCGTTACAAAGTATGCTGTAGCACTTCTCAGTAAAAGAATGGTGAAATTGAAAAAACTTTGAAGAACGATAACTTTGTTTTTTCAAATGGAATGCTATATTTTTCAAAATTAAAAAAGAAACACGATTTATTCTTAAGACGTTTCTATGGTCAAATTAAGGCATTTTCTTGAAATTTTAGATTTATTCAAGAAACTACCAAATTTAAATAATCTTATTACCAGCCTACTCTTAATATTTTAATAAGTGACGTTTCTTTCAGAGATTCACGTATGACTTCATAAAAGTCTTAAATTTGTTTCCAGTTCCAGTATTTTTCATACGTTTTCAATATGTTTTTGATATTTCGTTAAGTTCTCGTTTGAATAGTTTAAGTTCGTTAACTCTACTGTTTACTTATATTGACTTTGTTGTTGTTTAAAATTAATTATTTCCAAGAAGAACTTATTTCTATGACTTCAGTTCTTATTGAGTGTGACAGAAACAGTTTGCTGGCATCTAGACTCTACCATAAAAGACATCCGGAACGTCGTCATGCCCAGGTTCAATCTTTTAACCGGCTGAATAAGAGATTTTATTGAACTGGGTCAGTATTTTATGAAAAACGGGGTGAAATAGCTAAGAGAATCTTAGTGGATCCTACAGTGGAGCAAGTTCTTCTAGCTGTTACAGAGAATCCCAGCACAAGTGGAAGGAACAGCTGGAGGTATCAAGAACTAGTGTCAGAAGAGTGTTAAAGGCACATAAGTTCCATGACTATAAACTGCGCTACTGCCAAAATCTCAGTGATCAAGATTTTGTTAATAGGTCGATGTTCTGTGAGTGGGCTCAAACTAGATTGGATGAAAATGAAGATTTTTTCAAAGGTGTTCTTTTCACAGACGAGTCAACGTATAAAAAAAATTATGTACCAATTAAAAGAAATGCCCATCACTATGCCCAAGAAAATCCTCACCTCTTGAAACAGACAGACCATCAACACCAGTGGTCTATCAACGTGTGGGACGGAATATTGGGAAGAAGTGTGGTAGGACCTCACTTTTTCGATGGCCGGCTAACTTCAGCTTCCTATTTGAACTTTTTAAAGATCCATTTGCCAGTGTTTCTTGCGGACGCCCAGGAAAAGATCGATATTGATAACCTTTGGCTTCAACAAGATGGAGCACCTGCGCACACAGGTCAAATTGTTCGAACTTTTTAAACAACAATTTTCCTATGGAATGTATTGGCATTGGTATCAAATTTCCATGGCCAGCGAGAAGCCATGACTTGAATAAGTTGATTTTTTCCTGTGGGGATACTTGAAGGGTCATGTGTACAGCATTGCACCTACCACGCGAAAAAATGCATTCCAAGCAATTACACCAGCGATGCTGGATAATGTCGACAGATCGCTCCGTCACAGAATCCAGCATTGTGTTAACGAAAATAAAGAGCATTTTGAACAGTTACTGTAAACAGTTAATAGTTTTTTATTTGTTGTTATTATTATATCATTTTTGTTTCGTCTTGAGTTTCATTAAATTTAATACATATATTATATTTTCTTTGACTTTAAACACTGAAATAATAATTCAACAAAAGTTATATTTTCATTGTGATACGTAGGCTATATAAAAACAAGAATAATAAAATTTTCTTCAACAGTTCTTGAATCACATGACTTGAAAAATTGACTACTAGACACAACAACGATTTGTGTTTGATCTACGCCAATGGTTCCAGACCCCAAATAGTATTTCCTGAATCAACAAATACCTATTACGTTTCAAATAAAAACTGTTAAATTCAAAATAAAACATATGTTTCTTAGAAATAACAGGAAATCTATACGCAAATGATGGCCAATATTATTCTGATAGTATCAATAAATTGAAAATGGATAAACACAAAATCCAAAATCTTTTGAAAAATCTAATTTCAGTAACTACATCAGTCATTAAGGAATTTGATGATACAATTCATAAAATTCAAATAGATGAAGTTACATTTAACAATGATTTAAATGAAATTGAGAAGACAATTATAAATATTACTGATAATGTAAATTTTTATCAAACACAAATAGATGTCATTAATATTTGTGAGACATTAATGGAAAGTTATGCTTATCTTGAAACACCTTTTTAATTGATGTATCAAATTCAATTACTTTCGCAAGATTACAAATTATACATACTTCCATCATCACTTCGAAGGATTTTGTTAAAGCTTTAGAAGAGATTTCAGTTCACTTACAAAAAGATAATTTACCTTTGAACCCAACATTATCTAATATTGCTAGATATTATCAATTGACAGAACTACAAGCTTTTCAAACGAAAACAAAAATTATATTTGTGTTAAAGATTCCTCTAGTGGAATCAGAACTATATACTTTATATAATGTCTATCCATTACCCATTAAAGATGAGAAAACAGGACCTCATCATGTTATCACTACAAATGTAAAATATATAGCACGTGATGATGATTCTATGTTATATATAACCATGTCAGATTTACAAAATTGTAAAATTATTGATGAATATCTGTTCCAAATATGTAGTAACATATTACCATTACCAATAGATAATAATGCTATTTGTGAAGCACAACTTTTAAGACAGCAACTTGAATTACCCGGAACGTGTCAAACTTCTTTATTATTTGCAAAAGAATATAATGTTCAAAAACTGAAGACAAATGTATATGTTTAATTTCAGTAGCCGAACCAATTCCTATAACAATTAAATGCAGTAACAGAGATGCACATACTGAAAGAGTTTTTGATAATACTATTTTAAAGCTACAACCAGAATATAGTGCTTTTATTGGTATTACGAGAGTGAGATCTCAATATATCATAAATGAAGGTGAAAGAATCACTTATAAATTAAATCCAATAATCATTCCATTTGAATGTTGCTAAAATTTACCAGAAAAGATCTATTTACCAAAACTTAAACCATTAAGATTGAATAAAGTCAATACAGATGACTTGAATATTGCTCAACATAAACTTGATCAGTATTCAGATGAATTAGATAAATTGATATATGAACCTTTTACAACAAAGCATATTTCATGGTTCACTTATTTTATTATTGTTTTAATTATTGCTTTAATTTTATTATATTGCTTTTGTAAATGTAAAAGACGAAAATCTAATCGTATTAGTATAACGGCTGGTTTTTGCCCAGACTCACCACCTCCTCCACCACAAACAAAAAGATTATCCAGAACTTTTCAGATTTTTACCAAGTAAACGACCTAATATCCGATCTTCTGAAACCGAAAATAATGAAACTGAATTACCTTGAACGTTGTGCTTGTATTTTACATCTATATAGAATTCTAATTTTATATTTTTAAAAGTTACTGCACTTTATAGCACTAACTTTTTTAAAAATAGGGGGGTAATGTTATATTTTATTGTACCCAATATTTACTTAACACCATTAACACATAATTTGATAGTTAATCTTATATATATATATATACATATATATATATATATATATATATATATATATATATATATATATATATATATATATTCCATGTGCCTTCTCATTTCCTGCTGCTCCTGCAATTGTCAAAAACTTGGACATGTTTTATAAAATGATTATTTCAATGAATGAAGTATTTAAAATAGTATTAACCAAAAAATTCCGTTTATGTCTGTTATGTCTAACTGATGAAGCTCTGGAGCCCCAGAGCGAAACGTCTTAATAAAATGTAGGTGAGCCAATCTTCAATCGCAAATTATGTGGTGACATCAACAACAGTGTCAATCGATTTGAATGAAATTTCATTACCAGGCAATGACTGTTGTATTCTGAAATTGACATCTAAATGTTTTGCCACTTAAATATCTCGCTCACGTAGCCGTGCATAATCAGTATAATTATGTCGTAAATCTGGAAAGATACTTTTTATTAATTCATCTTTGGTAGCCACAATGTTGCAAAAATTTTCCGGAAGATGGATACATTGTGTATCTTCATACAATGGAATTCTACCATTGCCAACGTCTAGCAATTGTTCAGTAAACCTCGATGCCAATGCATCATTTTGAAGTTGAACATGCATATGTGCCTGCGTGCTCTCCATAAGATTATTTATCTGCTTTAATGACAATGACGTAGTTGTCGTTTAGCAGTCTGTTAGAAAGAGTCTTCAACAATCGTAGCAATTGGTTATGGTTTTACAAAACCGTTTCCAAAATTTCCTCAAACTCTCGTTCCTCCATCTGCTCAATATATTTGTACACGCAGCGTGAATTAGCTTGTTGCTCCTCATCGCCCATAAAGTAGATTTGTAAGAATTTAGGATTAGCATCAGGCATTGGAAGCAATGAACCAATTTGATGGTACACTTGACATTGGATCTTGAGTGTAGATTCAAAATTACGACCATCTTCATTATGAATAATTTTTGTTGCTCCAAATGATGTCGTTTGGAAGCAAGAATTGAATTTACGTATTTTACCCAAAGACAATTTCGATTGAGATGTGGCTCTAGCTAACAGTGTTTTCAATGGTTCTGGAGGCGGATTTAATGGTGAAAGTGAAACTTTTCCAGATGCACAACATAAACCGGCCAATTCACCTTTGTATTTGAACGCATGACAATGTTGACACTTTTTGTCCACATTACCGATGATGATTAGTACATGTGACGAATAGTTTATTTCAGGATCATATTCAAATGCAAGACGACTAAATGATGCTCGTGTCAATGCTCGATGATTTTGCATCCGCTGTTGATCAAGTTCTTTGTGTGCGTTGGTTGCTCGTTGACGTGCCTCTCGTTTCTTAATCTATTGGCATGAAGACGTTGATCGCGTTGGTCCGAATTTTCATTAGAACGTGTACTTGCAACTTGATCTCTTAAATTTACATTATCCGTTGAGTGTTCTTCAGCTGTTCTATTCAATCGACGATTTTGGCTAATTGCGCGTGATGAGTACGTTGACCAATATGTCTTGTTCTTCTGCGAAGACGTGGCATTTTGCCGCAAAAATAAAATTCTGTGAGAATAATACACAACAAATATGAGTAACTCATTGAAGACGAAATATTAATTAATTAACAGGACTTATTATTAGCTACACAAATATATTTGTAAGTTAGGAAATTTGTTGATCAACGCGCGTGTAAATTTAATAGAAAATCATGTCAAATACTCTCTTCAATTGCTCACTAAATTTGCAGAATGTATATTTTTTGATGCACAATTCAAAATTCTTCAAACACTAATAATGTAATCCATATATACATATATTAAGGCTCCGTACGCTGAGAAATAATTTCGATGATTCTTCTTTTTAAATGAGATGTTGTTATTCACAGATTCATTATGACAATAAAGTTTAATGACAAGTAAATGTCAACATCCTGTCACAAATGGCGATCCAATATCAACAACAATAATTTATAAATAAAAAATAATTAAAATTATCCATTGGACCGAATTGTGAATCTAAACCATTTTCGAATACTCTGGAATAGACACAAAAAATTTAAATAAAATTGGTTCAGCCATTTAGGAGGAGTTTAGTCACGTACACACGAACAGAAGATATATATATAGATATATATATATATATATATATATATATATATAAAGATTACCACTATATGATAATTGTAGAAAGTTATAATGAAAAGAGATGCATTTTGTTATATATAATTGTTTAATAGTAGGGATTCTATCAGATTTCAAGAGGTAAGATGACATAAAATATTAAAAAATTAAAAACATTTAAAACGAGCGAAATCTCAAAACCGAAATGCGTCAGATGTGATGCCTTATCTTAAAACAATAATTGAAACATATAGCAATTTAGGCAATGGATGCATTCCACATCAAATTCAATTATCTCAGAATGTAATAGCGTCGCAATTAGATTGTAAATATTACTCAAGAAAGTAAAAACAGTGTTGAAGGAAAATTGCTTTATAATTTTTTCAAATTTAAGGAAACTGAGGTTTTTAAATCTAGGGGAAGTACGTTATTTAAATTGAAGTTTAATGATTTTTTTTTGCACCTTTGGTGTTATAACCTTGAGCACTATTCAGATCCCCAATGGTTGTACTCGATTCATAGAATTAATACCTACTCCTAGAAGGCTGATAGAGTGAGAAGTCCATCACAAAGAAAGAGAAGAAGTTGGGTTTCGGATGATATACGCATGCGCGAAAGTTTACAGCTGGCTAATATACATATAATATTTTATATATTCGCTTATGTATTTTTCAGTGTTGTCAAACTTAAAGAAATTTTACGTTTTGGAAGATTTTTAAATAGAAAAGAGAAAGTAAATACATACCTTTGAGTACTATTGTTTGATTTATATGATACCAAAAATTCAAAATTTATTATGCTATATTAAAAAAAATAATATGTATTTCTTTAAATTATAAGTAGGTATCCTAAAACATTCTGTAATTTGTAGGTACCTTAGAGCAATGCCATGCCAGTTTCGTTATGTTTTGTTGGACGCCATTTATGATTATTTTTATCCTGGTGTGGAATTCTTGTGAAATTATTTTTTTCCTGTAGTAAAATAAAGTATTAAGTTTATGGCTCGATTGGTTGTGAATTTCTTGTAAGACATTGAAAATGTATAAGGTTTGCAAGGGCATGATGCCATGCGCAATGAATAATGGTTTACAGTGTTCTCTATAGGATTCATGGGCCAATATTCTCAATGCTCTCTTTTGTTATGAAAATAACAATGGTTATGTAACATTTTTTCGCAAGATAAACTTTTTTTTGTGCTTTTTCTCAGAGATGGCGCTATATGTGGGTGGTAAAGAGCTCTCAGAAGAATACTTTACGCAAGTTTAATCAAAATCCTTGGAGCCGTTTTCGCGCTATAGTCTAGAGCAAATCACGTTTTTTGGATATAGCTCAACGCCCAGTGTACACAGGATTCTCATTCAATGCCACCGGCGAGTGATATTGGTACCAAACAAAACAAAAAGAAAGCAACAAAATACACCGATCGGTTTCCGAGATAATGCTTTCACAGACAGACAGACAGACTAATGGCTGAAAATATCTTTATTAGACTTAAAAAACTCTAAAACGTCAAAATTTGTAAAAATCTCGATACCAAAAATTTCACACGATTAGAATACTTTCCTTATACAGCTACTATAGTAGTGTAGGAAAGTAAGGCTGCTTTTCATCCCTAGGTAAGAAAATACTCATTTTCGGCTGTCTAAACAGGGTGGAAAAATCGGGTTTTCTAATAATGAAATATAAAAAATTAGATATAGATTGGTGGTATAGATAGGCATGTATACAAAATTCTTCAAAATGTTGAAAGATTTATTCTTTGAATAAGTAGGTATGAGTTTACAAAAATTTATGTTCATTAACTAAAAAAAAACAATACTTATGGTATTACCTCTAGTTAAATCGTCTTTACAAGCTAGGTATATTAATTTGTAATGTCGATGGCGCTTCTTCTCTTTTTCACTTCTGTTTTAGGTGCTACAACTAGTTCAAGTGTTATAGTTGTACAGCTATTATATTTGATCGTATTGATGATAAGAGTAAGGCATCCCACTAGGGTTATTTGTGTAGGTTGTTTTATTCTGTAGTACTGCATCTGAAAAAGTTAATCAATAATATTAATACAAATGAAACTTCCAGTGCTAGCAGTGGTTATTATTTACAATTTTCTTGAAACCCAATATTGAAAAATATAATTGCTTATAACAATAAAATAACCAAACTTCAAGATTGACAACTATTTTAGATCGAGTTTTGAGTTCGTACTTTTTTCTCCATAACATAAGACGTTAATCATGGCTCGTTCTGGTAAACCGAATTCTGATCTTTCACAAGCAAGTGTTCCTTCTGGACAAATGGTACCATGACATTTTATCCCTACAATGTAAAATATGAAAGCAAAGTTAGATATTTCCAGGTTTAAAACTATTTAAGAAAGAAGAAGAAATATGAACTGTATAAAGTTGTCAAGGAAAGTCTCCAGTTTCCACGTAGTTTAATATAGTTGAATGCTTATAATATATTAGCTTACAACATCTGTCAAAAGTTTACATAGTAATTCATAAAATAGGAATACGATACAATATTTCTTAGAAGTTTTAAAAAATAATAATATAATATAGGTCTTTATTGAACATATAAAAAAATAATACAGATTTTTGACCTTATGTAGAGGATTTAGTACATATTTGCACATTCATAAGCTATAATTTAATAGGATGTAATACATATCACATTTTAAATGGAACGCTGCTTATAGCGGCCTTAGGAATATTTTTCAAAAATCCAGAAATACTTCCTCAAAGATTTTTTATGGAGTTCGCTTTCGTCATGTAAAGAAAATTGGGACCCAAAGAGGGGGCGCGGCCCTAAGCAACTTGGTTTTTTCAAATTAGAATACACCACTTGTGGCATCTCTTTGTAAAGCTGATTGAAAAAGGAATTTGTCGATAATATTTTTTTAACATTTGTCAAACCATGTGTTAGAAATTTACTCAAAACTGAGTTTTAACTATTACATTCCCAACACTTCTGGTGTAATTAAACTCATCTTTTCCCGAATCCTTGCATTTAAGTCTTCCACATTTCTAGGTCTGTTGACATAGACCTTAGTTTTCAAATCTCCTCATAAATAAAAATCTAAGGGTGTAATATCCAGGGATCTGGGAGGTCACTCTATAAATCCTTGCCATTCTATCGACCAATTTGGAAATTCAGCATTTAAGAATTCCCTTACTTTTCTTGCAAAATGGAGAGGAACTCCATCCTTCTGAAAATATTTCCATCATTAGGGAATATCCCTTGGAGTTCTGGTATTAAAAATGTTTGAAGAAGATTTAAATACAGGTCTCCATTTCAATTGTCTAGAAAACTGAGAGACTTAAAGGCAAAGATTCGGGCAGATATTCGTTCACGCCAGAAGTGTTGGGAAGGGTAAGGGAAGAGTTCTACCATCGGTTGGGTCTATACCAACAGTTTAATGGGGCAAATTTTCAACAACCATTACGCTAAAAAGGTGACAGTCCAGTATTAATGTTATTGTTGATGTAATTGTTGATTAAATATTTAAAAGTTATTAGTAATTTTCTGACACATGGTTTGACAGATGTCAAAAAATGTTATCGACAAATTCCTTTCTCAATAAGCTTTCCAAAAAGGTGCCACAAGTGGTGTCTTCTAATTTGAAAAAACAAAGTTGCTTAGGGCTGAACCCCCTCATTTTTCACATGACGAAAGCGAAAATCTTTCAGGACGGATTTTTGTATTTTAGAATAATCTTATTCCCAGGGCCGCTATAAGCAGCGTTCCATTTAAAATCCCCACCATGTATGTCTATTCTTACACCTTACGTCTATATTGAAACAATCGTAAATAAAAACAAAAATAAAATAGTATTCTACCTTTTTTATTTTCCCCAAAACATGAGAAAAATAAATATGTAAAAACTAAAAAGAAAACATAAAAAAAACTAAAAACCAGACTGACAGTGTATTTCTTATACATCCCCAAGAACGTCATGACTTTCTAAATTATTATAGGAACAAATTTTTTCAAATTATTTGTAGATAATCAAGTAGATACACTCACAATAATAGATACAGGCAATATGTTAGCTTAAACTCCATTACTCCATAATATATCCAAAAGTTTTTTTAAAACTGCTTGAGACTAGGGTTATGATATTGAGATTTTACTTTGTTCATGGTTCTGGCAAACTGATATACAAAAGAATGCTTGAATATCTCAGATGAATGTTTGGGTGCGTCCAAAGGTGTTCCTGAAGCGAGTATTTATAGTATGAATATGAGATCTATTTGTTATTTTATCATATAAATAACTTGGAGTTTTATTTTTCAGAATTTTGAAATATGTTATTGAAGAGTGCAATTCCCTCATGTGCTCCATATTCAGCCATCCAGTACACTTCAACGTATGTGATTACGCCTTATACCGTTAATGAATCTCAAAGATGAATTTTGGAGGGTTTGAATTCTCTTACTATCTCTCATAAGTAAGCATGGACCATAAACAACATCACAAAAATTTAAATGTGATAACACTAGAGCCTCACATAGCATGATCTTATTTTTTTTATTCAAATATTCTTTGTTCTGATACAATAGCTTCAATTTCATAAATATATGCTCGCCTAGGGCAGTTGGAAATATGTTTTGTGTAGCGTAAGTCTGTGTCTATCGTCAAACCTAAATTTCTAACCTTATTTTTAAAACAGATCATTTCCACCATTCAATGTAATACTATTACTATATTGCCAAACAATAAACTTCTGATTCAATGGAACTTAGAGACAAACAATGTTTCTTGGATATTTGAAATATATTTTCAAGATAGCAAATGAGCGCCGTTATGACATGAGAGGATTCTTCAGGTTTAAATGATATTACCAGCTGACTATCATCTGCGTAAAATTGTTAACAATCCTTGATCTGTGGGAGACAAAATATCATCAGTTATATTGAGCAGCGCAGTTGAGCAATTGCGGCCTGCTTGAAATCCTGACTGATTATGAAGAATAATGTTATTTAATCATAATTAAGATAATCATAGATTTGAGTTTCAGTTACTGTTTCAAGTATTTTGGGAAATGTTGGAAGAATGCTTATTGGGCGAATATGATCAAAACTTGATGGTTCGGAGTTCGGAGTACCAGCACCAATAGAATTATTCTTATTTCGTATTTTTAGTGCAAAACCTAATAACGTCGGACGTCGGTCCAATTTTTTGTAAAATTTATTTATTTTACACTTTTGAGAGTTATATTAGTCACAAAAATCGTTGAACATTCACCAATACCAAAGAAGATAGTACTTATCCCATTACCCATTTATATTCATTGCTTGTACTTGTTATTATGTACAGAACATCGCTGCGGAAATACGCATAAGAATTTTAGAATTTACCACCGCTTAACTCGGAAATCGTAACTCTAAAAAATTCTCACAATAAATGTTGCTGCATATATTATTTTCTTTCATGGGGTATCTATTGATTTTCAGTTTTCGAAAGAAATTGCTCCCCCCACATAGCTAAAATAAACATATGTGAGAAATATTTACCTATTTTTAATTCTGCCAAGTTTTCGATTTTTGAGAAAAATTGCCCCCTCCACCCCTTTCTGGAGCGGTTTTTGGACGAAAGGAAATTTCGGTTTTGAGTTCTTACGAATATGGGACCATTTCTCAATTCTCTTCTTTCAAATGAATAAAAATCATCAAAATTGGAGTACGTTTACAATATACAAGGCGCGAACAAACCAAAAAAAGCAAATAGTCAAATTGTGTACCTCCTCCGTTCAGGGTTCGTTGGTCAAAAAAAAGACACAAACTAACTGGAAAAAGATTATCTAAAGATGAGAAAATATCACCGTTTGATAGTAACTATCAAAGTCAGTTGGTTAAAAAAACACTATGTATGTTTTCAAACTATGCAGTATAAGACATTTATGAAAAATCTCGTTAATTAATTTTTTTTTTGTTTCTACTTATGAAAAATTGTATTTTTATTCAATGGTAGAATAGCTAAACAATTCCTTTTATAATTTCTCAAAGCTCTTTTTATTTTTAATAGTTTTTATAAATTTTTTCTCACCTGATTTATTAGCTGGCTTAGTTGAAACCATATGCATTATAAACAGAAATGATAATACAAAAACAATGATATATCTTGACAACATCCTATCTAATATTAATATTTTCAGCACTCGTGACGAATGTATAAGTCTAAATGCACAGTTTTGGGGCGTATTATATACGAAGAACAACTATCTCATACGTCAATTCTAATTAATTACAAAGATAATAAAGCAGTTTGTCAATTTAGCCGATAATTTCACTAATAAAATTATACTCAAAAGTAATGTGATGATCTTGTTATCTTGAATCCTATATGAATAAGTTCACGTTATTACAACAAAATATCCGCATGATATATTTTATCATTATCAGTAAGCGTTATATTGCAGATATATATTCATCGAATGTAACCATAGTAATTAGAAATTAATATTTGGTAACGGTTAGTCAAAATGTTGTACAGAAGTTTACAGAACATAAAATATCAAAAACACCCGTGACTTAGTACCTACGCCAAAAACGATCGGGATCCCTATAAACAATCAGCTCCCATTTAATTTTTTGAATTATTGGCTTTCAAATAACTCAAATAATTTTTTGCAAAATACCCAGTTCCATCAAGAGCGGACCTAAGATAATATTAACAATTGAAAAAAATAGTACCGACGGCGGAAATACGCATTGGTATTTTAGATGTTACCATTCTACCATCGTTGTAACTCGCAAACCGTAAATCTAAGGAAAAAATGTTAATTTTAAATGATGCCACAGATAATCTGGTCTTTCATGAAGTTCCCTCAGATTTTCAATTTTCGAATGAAATTGCCCCCTCCACATAGGGAAAATACACATATTGGAGATTTTAACATCGCTGTAATTCGAAAACCGTAACTCTTTTGAAAAAAAATCAATTTAAAAGTTTCCGGATATTGTCCTGTCTTTAATTATGCCACCTCAGATTTTCGAGAAAAATCGCCCCCGTTTGGATTCGTCGGTCAAAAATAGCAATGCGTTATGTACTTTTGAGCAACTTCGAACCAAATCTTCATAATTCTTACATAATGTATTGATATTTTATTCTTTTTAGTGCATCATCTCAGGAAGTCGGTCCTAGATATTAAGTATTTTTTATCAAAATGGTCAATAATTCGAATAAGAAATTATTACTTAGTAATCCTATTTCCTACAAGAATCAATATTTCTTGTATATTGTAATTAGTCGTTGTTAGAGAAAATGAAAAAAAGTAACTAAAACGATTCCCTCGAACCTACGACCACGCGTACATGAAGCGAGTGCTGCACCATTCAACTATAGAACTCATACCATGCTTTAAAACGAAAGATTTACTTTAATATGTAATTGTTTAAGAAACCCTTATTTTAGAAAAGCGATTATTAATGGGAAGTCAATTACTTCGGATATACCTATATGTTTTACATTGATGAACAAATTTATTATAAAATATATTTTCAATGATAAGCAGCAGTTTTATAATTATATTTTTAAGATGAAAATAAAACGAACGGAAGAGTTGTAGTTTATGGTTCAATAGTATTAAAAACTTGTGTCTAGGATTTTTTTTGGAAGCTCAATATTATGGTAGACATTTTTTTTACTTATGGTCCGATTCCTTCTAAATTGGTATTTAGTGATTTTTGTGGTGACTTAACATTTCATGCCAAACTACAATAGTTCATGATAACGAATTCATTGTTGTTTTCATAGCCAGAATCATAATATCCGTATTTGGTTTATTTTTTTATCTGAAAATGGAGAATTTTGATACGGCAGACAGTCACTGCTCACCGCGGTATGATTCTATTCAATATCGTTAAGTTCTGTAGTGCGGAATTAAGAATTTAGATACAATTGGAATGTTTTTTATGAATTGAATGAATATTCAGAAACATGTTACAAAGAAGCTTTTGTTGAAATGCACTTGAATTCATAAATCTCGTCCATTATTTCGGACACTAAAACCACCTTGATAATAATATTGAAAATATCATAATGATTGTCGGCTGTATTAAATTTTTAGTTCTGGTAGCAAAATAGAAAATTTCTCATAAAGAGTGCAGATGAGTGAGATGAACCATAAAAACTAGTAATGTTTCCGATTGTTTCAAAGATTCTTCAGGAGGTCTTTTAGTGGGTTTTTGAAAGCCCTCCAGAGGCAAGGATTTTTTATATATTCGGAACATAAATCACAAAACTAGTTTGCCCATTTAAATTCTTAATTCTGGACCCCAGAATATACTTGGTACCAATAACGAAAAATGTCAGACCGCAATGATTGTCCACCTTATTGAATCTTTCGATTTTCAGTAGGAAAAACAACCTATACAAAATTTATTGTATTGTAACAGAGAATTTTCAATCTCCAAAAATTAAAATCCCTAAATTCTAGTTTTGACACCAGCTTTCAAGACAATCGCGAATCTTGGAGAGACATTTAGTGAATTCCCGATCTTCAACCCTAAATGTGTAATGTGTGTACAAATTTGACATAATATAATCGTACCTTAAATCACACAATTCGTCCACAACCTTTTATTCTCATCATAAAAATATAATAATGCATTCAAGTTGATGCCAGTTGCTACATTGCAGTGACAATTGTTGACTTTGTGGTCTGTTCTCAAAAAAAATTCTAGGAACTGGTTGTATCCTCAAACTTTTTCATGAATCGGAAAAATGGTTAATTTCAAGGACATTTTTAAAAACATGCTTATTATTGAAGTAAAATTGACAATTATTGGTAACGGTTAAATAAATATCTCCGAAGAAAATATTTTAGGTATAGGAGATATTTACCTACCTACCTTTCGCTCATGATATAAAAGATAGGGTGTTCCATTTAAAAATATGTATTGAAAAACATGACATTTGAGTTTTGTCTACCCTGTTCACAATTTATGCAATAATGTGAGAATAGATCATTACTACAATACTTCATATATAAACATAATCGACAAAAATGCAAAAAATACATTATATGATTAAGTAGGTATTTAGTAGGTTATTAGTTGGTGCACTGAAAAGTATATAATAATATTAATTCTATTGGTGCTGTTACTTTTGAAGTTGTGCAGTTGCAGGTAGATTGATAACTTTTGGCACCAACTTCACAAGTACCAGCACCACTAGAATTAATATTATTTTATACTTATCAGTGCACCAACTAATAACGTCGGTCCAATTTTTTGTAAAAAATATTTATTTCACACTTTTGAGTGTAACATTAGTCACGAAAATCGTTGAACGTTCACGAATACCAATCAAGATAGTACTTATCCTATTGCCCACGTATATTCCTTGCTTGTAGTTATTATTGAGATCTCAGAACATCGCTGCGGAAATACGCTTGAATATTTTAGTTGTTACCATTTTAACACCGATTTTACTCGAAAACCGTAACTCTAAGGGAAAAATCTTCATTGTAAATGTTGATACAAATAATTATGTCTTTCATGTACTGCAAACAGATTTTCAATTTTCGACAGAAATCGCCCTCTCCACATAGCGAACATTGGTATATTTGAGAATTTAAAATGTGTCTATCTCGAAAACCGTTACTCTTTTGAAAAAAAATTCAATTTAAACGTTTCCGGATATTGTCCTATCTGTAATTCTACCAACGCAGATTTTCAATTTTCGAGAAAATTTGTCCCCTCCACCCACTTCCGGGGCGGTTTTCGGAGGGAACGAGATGTGCAGTTGCAGGTAGATTGATAACTTTTGGCTTTTGACTTATGTTATTTTCTGAGTAACAATTAAAGAAATTAGTTTTCCCATTGTAGTGCACTTTTCAACAAAATATGTTCTTAATCAAAAAAAAAAAAAATTGGAGACACCATAATAAATAATACTAAGAAGGAAGTTTTCCATGCAAAAACTGCTCCACTAAGATGTGAAAAATGTCATTATTTTAAGAACGGTAAATAATAATCAAATCATTTAAATTGAAGGATATGTATTTCTTAGTTACAATTTTCGTAGAAAAAAAAGAAAATTTTTTGTAACCATAAAAATATTGATAACTAATAAATGCACAATCGGATCAGTCCGCTATACCTAATCACAAACTAAATATTTACAACATCCATTTATATACTATACACGACAATATATTGAAAATAACCCCAATTTCACATAGTTGTCGCAACAAAATCTTCTTGTTATGTCTGTATTAATCATACACTTCTTTCAATGTAGCAATGGTGTTACAAGATGGTCTTCTGAGTTAAGAATATAGGTATTCAGTTTTAATGAAAATGAGAGATAACATTAATTTACTTCCACATGTGTATAACATTTTCAAGTCGAGATCAACTTGCCTGTGACAGATATTATAAGAAAGTTATAGGCTCAATTCACCTTGATAAAGGCCCCAAAATTTACCATTTATTGGAGAATTCGACAGGCGCAAACAATTGCCAAAATTTCGAGTTTTTTTTATCTCGTAACACTAATGTAAAATGGGTAGTTGAAAGTGTCCCCAAACTTTACGATTTACATATATATATATTTGGAAGTACGGCAGTATTTGTTAGAACACACTAAACTCTATGATTGGGTAATCTGCCGAATAATTTTTTGGGGTTTAAAAAAAGTATACTCTTCTTGCTAACCAAGCTTTCGAAAAATTTATTTTCATCTTCAGGGTTTTGAAAACGAGGTTACAAAATAAAAACGTTATTATTACCCCCACTTTCAAACGAAAGAGAAAGATGTATTTTTCATAATGTTTTTAGAACAACCATTTCAGTGAATTTTGTAAGTAGAGCAATAAAAGAGAGGAGGAAAAAAAATCTATATGGCGTGCTCAGGATCATTTAATTTTAAGAAATTTTAATTTTGTCAAATGTTTTAAATGTTAATTGTTTTCCGTCCATATGGGAAACTTACTACTTACTAACCTAACTTTGTCCTTGCTTTTTATTTTGTAACCTCGTTTGCAAAATCCTGAAGATGAAAATAAATTTTTCGAAAGCTTGGTTAGCAAGAAGAGAATACTTTTTTTAAGCCCCAAAAAATTCTTCGGCGGATTACCCAATCATAGAGTTTAGTGTATATATATATATATATATATATATATATATATATATATATATATAAATAAGATGAAGCTCTACACCTTTATGCTTTTCTTTAGTCGGACACAGCCACCCACTAGAAGCGGATCACGTGATTTTCAGCTTGTTAGCTTTCAACATCGCCACATAAGTAGGAGCTGTATCCGTCGAAACAAAAGCAACTGGATATAGTCAAAAACTTTGAGACATCATCTACCAGTGGGACACAATTCGCGCCACCTAGGTATTGAGAGCCTAATTACGTTAAACGTAAGTATATAGAATAATTAAAGAGATCTATTAGCTCAAATTATTAAAGCGATATAGAATATAAAAATAAGATGAATCTCTACACCTTTATGCTTTTGTTTAGTCGGACATAGCCATCCACTAGAAGCGGATCACGTGATTTCAGGCTTGTTAGCTTTCATCAGGTGTAGAGCTTCATCTTATTTTTATATTTTATATCTCTTTCATAATTGGAACTAATAGATTTCTTTATATATATATATATATATATATATATATATATATATATATATATATATATATATATAAATAAAAAGATGTTCTTGGGGATGCAGTCATATATTCAATAAAATTCTTTGACTGAAGCCGAGCTTTCGAGAATGTTTATTCTCTTCTTCAGGGCAAAAATCGTGAATTTATAATAAATTAACCAAAAACAGGAAAGATTTCATATTCATCAATTACAAATGTCATTATTTTATTGAATATATGACTGCATCCCCAAGAACATCTTTTTATTTATTATAAATCCAGTCAAGAATACAAAATCAATATATATATATATATATATATATTTATGGAAGTTTCTTGTTTAATGTAATATTTGTGTGTGGAAATGATATGATTGATAATGTGACATGTGATATATACCATAATATTGTTATTATTTTGACTAGCTATAATTGCATTTTTTGTACAAAACATAGTGCAATAAAAAAATCTATCTATCTATCTACCTCGCCAAGCTGAAAACCACTACCCCGCGGAAAGCCTATCGCAGTGCCTCAAGAATTCTTGCTCGTGCCGAGCCATTGGCGAGTCATTGCCGATTTGGTTCCTTGCATGTCTAATGAGAATCGACTTCCGTGCCCTGTTGGGCAAAAATAACAAATAATAAATTATACTATTATTCATTAACTAAAATGTGCGGCAAATATAACCAGCTACACAAAACGCAAAATTATGTTACATACCTAACATTTTTATTACTTATGCATTTTTCTTGAATACTTTCATTCAAATCTACTGGCGTTTGTCAGCGAATAATTAGATATAGGTAGGTACTCTACAGTTTTCAAGTGTCTTGGCAAGAAAAATCTGGTACCGTCAAATATGAAGGCCCAATATTTTCATTTTCTGGACGAATATAGTTTAACAATTCGCTTTTTTGAGGCAGCTATCATAGCATAAAAAAATTGTCAAAATAACTTGACATTTCTGCATCTTTATTGATGCGTAAATGTTTAATTTTTCACTGCCAAAATAATTCACAAAATAAATGAAATATCACTTTTTGAAGGATTTATTTTTAACAGAGTCAATTAGCAATTGAATATTCATCATAAAACAATTTAATTTATTGGAATAATAATTGATAGTAAAGTTTGAACAATTACTTCCAACATAAATTTTTGAAAATGTTCCATGTTGCTGCTGATCAGAAAAGGTTAAATATTTCTTCAAGAGTTGATTCTACAATTTTATCAGATATTTTAATTTGTTAGGAAGAAGATGGACAATTCAATATTTTGTTAGAAATCTCAACCTCAACTTTGTTATTCAAACTATCTTCTAATACCTGGACGACCGAGCTTTGCTCGGGTAATACAGGATTTAGGGTGGGTCTATAAGTATTACAAAGGATGTTTAATCTTAGAAATGTGCATATTTCTAGTTAAAATGTATTGCGATCGGTAGATCGGTGAATATTGCTTTTGTCGTTCACATAGCTGATAATTTACAGATTTCAAAATAAATATGAATATGAAACATACCAGAACTCAGCTGAATGACCAATGGCTTTCTCGACACCTAAACCCCATACCAAAATATTTATTGCAATAAGCGGAGCCATTTCCGAAATGGCAAGTGTGGGCCTCCAGGGTCACACCCTTTAAAAAATAAAAGTACCTATCGCCAATCGATTTCTCATACCAGAACTAAGCTGTATCGATTGCTCGACCCCCAAACCCCATTCTGAAATTTTTATCGCAATTTGCGGAGCCATTCCCGAAATATCTAGTGTGGACCTCGAGGGTCACACCCAATAAAAATGAAAGTATCGCCAATCGATTTCTCGGCTCTTAAAACCCCTTTCTGCAAATTTTTATCCAGATCTGCCGAATCATTCAAGAAAATGTTTATGAACCTCGAGCAGATGACCATCCTACACCCTACAAATGTAGGTTCAAATTACCAGCTAGGCATAAACTTTTTTTTTGTATGCTTCAACCACGCAGGGTTATTTGCATTGAACAGTTACAATGATAAGTAGATTATATTATATATTTTCAAAAGATGTGTTTTGAGAAGGAAATTTATCAATTGTTCGTAATCACAAGATTCATTTAGAGTTTCTTTGAGCGTGGTGGGGATATTGTGTCAATGAACCGCTATTGAAGAAGAGCAAATACTTCAGTGATTTCACTTTTCACCCAAACTGAACTGATACCTTTTATATTAGCGATCAGATATTATTCATTATTTGGTAGTTGTATATATATATATATATATATATATATATATATATATATATATATATATATATATATATTCACACAGGGTGATTCACGGTCGATGGTACCTTAGACGTTTAAGGAAAACTATTCGTAGGATCGTTCTGAAAATGTTTTATTATATGATTACCTAGAGATCTATCGATTGAAAATATTTTCAGCCTTGCGACGTTGCCACTAATATCAAAAAGTATTAACAACTTTGATTTTTCAAATGAGATACCCTATATATTATCAATTTATTAGATTCTCTACCACCTTCTTTTTTTTTCATAAGATACCCATACCTATTTCTAACAGTTTTCATTCAATTAATTAATTTTCTTTTGTTTTGTTCAAAACAGAGCTCCAATCAATCGCCCATTACTCTGAATTTTAGAAGTGTGAAACGATGAAATTCCAGTAAAAGATTTAGAAAGACTTCTTTCTTAGTTACTATTGAAGATTTTCTTTTTATGTTATACAGGGTCGCTCAAAATTCTTGATCTTTCCATCAGATCTATAAAGACCCAAAAATATGTTTTTAAAATAGAACACCCTATATTTTATTATTTCTTCCTGACCATTTAGGTATAGGAACATGATATATCATTTCAAAGGTATTTTGATTCTCTTCCTGAAGAAATAATAAAATATAGGGTGTTCCATAAAAAAACGCATTTTTGGGTCTTTAGAGATCTGATGGAAAGATCAAGAATTTTGAGCGAACCTGTATAACATAAAAAAAATCTTCAGTAATAACTAAGAAAGAAGTCTTTCTAAAGCTATTACTGGAATTTCATCGTTTCACAGTTCTAAAATTCAGAATAATGGGCTACGGATTGGAGCTCTGTTTTGAAAAAAACAAAAGAAAATTAATTAGTCCACTGACAACTGTTAGAGATACCTGGCGTTCATCAGAACAATTTGATGAAGTAGCGATTTTTACAAGCGCTCCATCAGATAATTATTCTGCTGAACGCACATTTTTCATACACAAATGAGA
Organism: Crioceris asparagi; assembly: GCA_958507055.1. Taxonomy (NCBI): domain Eukaryota; kingdom Metazoa; phylum Arthropoda; class Insecta; order Coleoptera; family Chrysomelidae; genus Crioceris; species Crioceris asparagi. The sequence continues at coordinate 34,545,856 of OY293828.1, forward strand.
TTGATTCTTGCGCATGCGCGCATGCTACAATGATGTCATTTTTGCTTTGCTACAGCTGTCAGCTGGGAATTGACACTAACAGACTATAAATAGAAAAGAATAATTGAAATTAACCTAATTGTGTTGTGTCAGTGTGAGCTTTCTGGTGAGATCCTAGGCCTTAAATAAACCCAAATTAGAGATACTGAAAGGTGAAAGCCATTCTGCCGTTTCCATCTGTTATCGAAATGGATCTTATCCCAGCTGCATTGGCAATTGCGGAAGACGACGGTCTAGATATCGGAGGCTTAATGAATAGAGCTGTGGAACTCCTACAGCCCATAGAACCTCATGAGGTCGGGCAAGGACAGGAACGGTTGCCGCGCAATAGAAATAAACAGTTTTTTGAAATAAATATTCCATAGTATCCGGACGATCTATTTAAGGAACACTTTAGAATGTCAAGAGCAGCTTTTCAGGTAAGCCCAATTTAATCAAAGGTATAATTTTATTTAATTATTCAATTTCCAGAATTTAGTGAACATTCTAGGAAGAATAGTTAATCACGAAAATGATAAAATTAACTTTGAAAAAAAAGTTCTTTTCACAATATGGACCATTTCCAAACCAGAAAGCTTTTTGGCTGTTGGAGATCGCTTTGACTTTGGAAAAAGTACTGGTCATGGAATTTTTAAACAAATTGTATGTGGTCTAGCTAGCCTAATAAGGGATTATGTCAGATTTCCTGGAGCTGATGAGTACAATGTCTCAGTTATGGTAAGAATACTACAATAATAAGGGTGTATAATTTCTAAACCAATAGAAAATAGCATTTACTCATTCAAAAATATATTTTTGTGTTCCAGGCATTTCAACAACGTTCGAGGGGATTTCCTGGTGTTGTGGGTGCTATAGATGGCTGTCACATCCCCAACAAACAACCACAAGGGAACGAGCACGATTTTTACAATAGAAAAGGATTTCACTCCATTATTTTACAAGGTAATGCATAATAAATATAAAAAGTGATTTGATTTTCTATTTATTTGCTTAATTGCAGGTACCTGCGATCATATGGGTAAGTTTATTGACTGCTACATTGGTATGCCAGGGAGGATGCACGATGCCAGAGTTTTTCGAAACAGTACCAGCAACTAACAAATAATAATCCAGTGTTACCAGCTCATCTACATATCATTGGAGATTCGGCCTACCCACTGATGACAAACCTGATGGTTCCTTATAGAGACACAGGACATTTAACAGCCCAAGAAATAACATATAATGTTAAGCTTAGCTCTATGAGATCGATTATTGAAAGAGCGTTTGGAATTTTGAAAACTAAATTTAGACGCTTGAAATATTTAGATATATCTGATCCTGATTTTGGTAATCAAATAATTGCGAGTGCGGTTGTATTGTACAACTTTTTGTTACTGGAGGGTGAAATCAACTTATATGAAGAAAATGTAGAGCCAGACAATGGACGTTTCAACGAAGTTGAGAATAATGAAGCACTTGAAAATACAGCTGTTCAAAAACGAAATGCTATTTGTGCAAATTTGTAAATTTAATCGATTTTGTGAAAATATACATATACTCAGTTTAAATTGTATGATATTATTATTGTTACATTACCTCTAATTCATTCCCAATAGTTTCAGTTAAGCCCTACAAATGGTTTATAATTCGAAACATTATGTAAAAAAAATAAAATACAGATGGCTTTTGCTTGTTTATTAAAAAAAACAACATATGAGTATTCAAAAATAACAATATAAATAGAAGATATAAAATATAACTGAACATTTATCCTAAACTTTGGTACACAAAGGAACTTAAAAATGTAACTAATACAAGTTCTTAAATACTGAACAAAACAACTATTGTTAAATAAATAAAAAGAACATCCTTTAAGTTTTATTTGCTATCAGCATTAAAATTCTGTTTCTTTCTTCTTGAATTTGGTTGTTTGTTTCAATGGCTTCTTACCTCGTCCAATCTTTTCCTGTGGTCATATAGCTGTTTGGATTTTTGTGCTTTGATGCTTTTAGTTTCCCCATTCTTCATATTTCCTTTTGTCTTGGCCGGTTGATGTTCGATGAGGTTTTCTGGGACTTCAGTTCTGGGAATGGAATGGGTATCTGGGATGGTAACCATTGAAACAACTTCCACATTCAAGTCTTGTGTGCTTTTATGCTTAGAAACTGCTTCACTTGATGAAATGGTGGATGTTGGATTGATTGTTTTGTCATTAAAAAAAATCTTATCCATAATATCAAAATATTCCCAGGTTATGGCTCCTTCTCCAGTTTTGTTTTTCTTATCCTTGTTGTCTTTATAGGTTTTCTTTAAATTTCTCATTTTTCTGTCTAGGGCTTCGATCGTTACACATCTGTAGCCTTTGCTTTGAAATTCCTTCAATATCTTTGACCAAATATCCTTATTTTTTAGTTTGGAATTTCTGAAGAGGTCAGTTTTTTCCTTGTATAAATGAAGCAGAAGTAATATTGATGAATTCGTCCATTTGAAGTCTTCACATTTACTACCTAGAAAAAATAATTTGGAGCAGTTAAGTAATTTATCTCACACAAAATCTAGTATCTTCGTATCTTACTTGAACATGTGGTCAAATTAACTGCAGTACCTGTAGTAGGAGTAGCATCTGAGATACAACTATTATTATTTTCCTCATCTGAAAATGAAAGATACAGTCCCGTTTGAACTTCAAGTACATAATATTTTTTCATAATTATACTATTTTTGAGATACCTTGGCCTGAACGTTGTGATAAGTTGCTGCTGATTTCAGAATATTTCCTCTTTGTATTGTTACCTTCAGAGGATAACCTTCTACTAAAGTATTCTTCACTTAATTTCTCATCTGCAATAATACATTAACTAGCATATCAGGTAAGAGCAAAAACGTGGAATGTTCGTGAAATTAAAAGCTACTTACCATTTTGAAGCTGGAAATGAAAATCTGCATTTCCAGTTATAGTGTAATAACAATTGTTATATTCATATGTAATCTGTAAGTCTTCATTCATTTTTGAACACACCGCAACAGCTCGATATACCTATATACTTGAAATCAAAATAAATAAATATACAAAAGAAGAAAAGCAAACCGGTATAACAACAGAACAGAAACTGACAACTAACAACTAACTACAAACTGTTGGAATTTTGACAGAAATGACGGATCATGCAGCGATTGATCAGTCGCGTAGCGGGATTTAATTCTGCTCGAAAAAATGGCGACCGCTCATCCAGCGCTCTATCCGATCAGTGGACAAAACATGACGTTCAACAGAAAATCGTTGATCGCTCTTGGAGCGCTACGTTCTGGTGAACGCGACCATAGTTATGAACATCTTATGAAAAAAAAACCAGAAGGTGATAGAGAATCTAATAAATTGATAATATATAATACTTTTTGATATAAGTGGCAACGTCGCAAGGCTGAAAATATTTTCAGTCGATAGATCTGTAGGTATAATCTACATACTACAATTTTCAGAACGATCCTACGAATAGTTTTCTTTAAACGTCTAAGGTACCATCGACCGTGAATCACCCTGTATATATTTATATATATACAAGAATTAATATATACGATACATAATTCTGCTACGGAGGAATATTTCCAGCCACCGTGACGTTTTCTGCATCAATAGAGATGTCAAGTTTTTTTGACAGTTGTACAAAAAATGTTGTTTGTATTTCGTGTATAAAATTCGTGTTTTCATGGCAAATTCGAGAGAATCTTTCACACTCTCATGTTCCATTAAATAACGCTGTACCACTGCTACCCCGTGTGCACGGACGTAAAGGCCTGTAACTCCTGCTCCGTGCGCACACAATAAGAGCTGTGAGTGCAAGGGAAATATATTTGAGTTTGTTTCCCAACGTAATCTTCATAAGAAGGCTCAATTTATAGCAAGAGTAAAACTAAACTGCAAGATCGCCACGTATGAAAACCTAATCTATGATTTTCAACCAATACACCATTACACCGCATATTACGCACAGGGCGTTAGCATATGCACTGCCGTTCCATGCGCATGGTGTAGCAGTCACTACTTTAAAAAACACTGATTTTACGCACATACAAAAATAATTACTTTTACCCAAGGTACGAAAGTGAATGTTTCCCGGGATGAAAGAAGCGTTCCAAAACGTGTCTTGGATCCCGGAAAGCAATTTTTTGTTTCCTTCATAATTTCAAAATCATATATACAAATATAAAATATATTATATAAATATAAAGGTAGCCTGAACGTTTATAGTTGAGATGTAATGTCATATGTTATTCATCTTAGATCATTGTAAAGTTGGAGATACATTACGCACCATTTGGCAAGTGAACAATCACAAGTCGACGTACTAATCCAAAGAATACATGTAAATACACAATATTTGGTAACTATTAATGCATACCTATCACATCTAATGAAGGGCTACTGGTGTTATTTGATGTGAGATTGTTTAATGACAACTGCTGGCAAGTAGCGCGTAATGTGTAGCTGGCATAAGCTCTAAGACATATGACAATTTACAAGAGAAAGTTGATCTTATTGGAAACGTTGGAAACTGCATTATCACCTCGAAATTATTATTAATTTAATGTCTGAATAAACACAATCTATGCTCATTAAATATAAATAAAGATATATGTATTAATTTCAGATATTTCAGGCTTTAATAAATAATAGGCCGTAAGAAAATATTTGTATTATGAATAATTGAAAAGCGCCATCTAGTAGGGCAAAAAACTGCTCCAGCCCTATAATCGGATTTTCTAGTAGTTAAGTATAATAAATGTAATTATAGATAATATAGACGGTAGAAGTCACAGAAGAAAATATTGTTCTTTTTTTGGACAGATTTATTCTTTGAATAAGTGTTGATTTACAAATATTGAAAATTCTTATATATTAAATCGTCGAGTTAAATCGTCTGTATAAGCTATATTAATTTATAATGTCGATGGCGATTCCTCTCTTTTTCAATTCTGTCTCAGGTGTTAGAACTAGTTATTGTTGTACCACTATTATACGCCATTATAACTGTTCGTATTTAAAATAAGCGTAGGGGTATCCAATAGGGTTATTTTTGTAGGTTGTAATATTCTGAAGTACTGCATCTAAAAAAGTTATAATCAATAATATTAAAACAAATCAAACGTCCAGGGCTGGTAGTGGTTATCATTTACAATTTTATTGAAACCAAATATTCAAAAGCATATTTGCTTATATCATAATAAAATAACCAAACTTCAAGATTGATAAATATATTATAATCAAGTTTTGACTACGTACTTTTCTCTCCATAACACAAGACGTTAATCATGGTTCGTTCTGGGAAACCAACTTCTGCTCTTCCACAAGCAAGTGTTTCATCTGGACAAATGGTATCGTGACATTTTATCTCTACAATGTAAAACATCAAAGCAAAGTCAAAGATATTCTCAGGTTTAAAGCTATTAACATTCACATTGATGTTTGCCGTAGTTGAAGAAATATGAATTGAATAAAGTTGTCAAGAAATGTATCCACGTAGTTTAATCACAGTAGGTATTTGTAGTTATTTATACTGTGGTTTAATATATTTGAGCCCCGTGAAGTTGGTTGAAATTTGAATTTGATATTGAAATTCACACGTTTGTTTGTCCATGTTTGTCCACCAAAAATCTCATTTGTCCATCATCCAATAATTATATAATTGAAAAAAAACTTTTTCCGTTTTCTTTTAAATAGCTAGATTATAAAAATTAGTTATGGACAAATAATAATTCGATAAATAAACGTAGCATATAGACAATATAGACAGAGACACGTTGAGAAAGAAAATTTTCAACAAAAGTTTAGGTAGGTACCTGTTTCAACCATAGGGTTTAATAATTAAAGTTTTGATCTTGCATTCAAGTATCCGTAGTTTGTCCACATTTATTCAGAAAAGAAAATCGGTTGTTCTGCTCCTGTTAGAAACTTATACCATGAAATTTTTGTATGAATAATCCTCAAAAAAATTGAAAAAATTGAAAATTGAAAAGAAATTTTGTATTTTATCTTGTACGTTTTATTGTCCAACGGTTGTCCATGTTTACCCAGCAAAAATGTTCGTTTTTCCACCTTTTGTTAAGATTTTATACGAGGAACATTTTTTTCAAAAAATAAAAAATGGAAATTTTACATTTTGTATCGCACGTTTGATTGTTCAGTATTTGTTCATGTTTGTCCAGCAAAGATTTTCGTTTGTCCACATTTTGTTAAAAAATCCTGTGAATTATGTTACAAAATATCAGTGAGAATAATGGACTGAGATAGTCCAGGAGATAGTTCCTGAATGGACAGTCCAGTTTGTGAAGTGCAAAGGTATCAAGCTTCATTTTTATTTTTATTTTTAAGCTATTATGTATATTCTTTTAATGAAGCAATGTTGTAAACATTAACTCAACAGTAAATGGATTTTATTGTTTTATCAGCTATTTCATTTGCGCATTCACCCCATTTGCTTTTGCAAACGTTCTGTACTTGTATATTTTATTATTGCCACAATAATTATATTGAAAATAATATAACAGTTGTAGCCTGATCCCGATATTTATGGGGATTACACGAACTAGTATTTTTGATTTTATTTTTTGGAAGTAGGTAAATCTAACCATCGAGTGATGATATGAAGAATAAAGCACCGATATTGTGCTCTCGGGTCCCCAAGTTTACATTGGTTAAAAATATGTATGTTTTCCACCATATATCACCTCGTCCGTTTGTCCCGCCCACTATTTCAAGAGAAAGCGGAAAAAGTTTTCTGAATTATATAATTATTGGATGGTGGACAAATGAAAATTTTGGCTGGATAAACATGGACAAACGTGCGAAGTGCGAGACAAAATGTCAAATTTCCGTTTTTTATTATTTTGAGCTATTTTCATAAAAAAAAATATTCCTCGTATAAAATTTTAACAAAAGGTGGTTAGAACTAAAACAAAAACACCATGTACGTTTGCAAACTATGCAGTAGGTATAAGAAATTTATAAAAAAAACGGTTAATTACAATTATTTTTTTTGTTTCTATTTTGATTTATTTTCCCATTCTAATTGTGAAGAACTGTATTTTTTTTTCAAATGTGGAAAAGTGAAACAATTCCCTTTAGAATTTCTCGAAGCTCTTCTTATTTTTAATACCTAGTCTTTATATACTTTCTCTCACCTGATTTATTAGCTGGCTTAGTTGAAACCATATGCATTGTAAACAGAAATGATATAACAAAAATAATGATATATTTTGACAACATCGTACCTAATGTTAATCTTTTCAGCACTAGTGAAGAATGTATAAGTCTGTGTCTAAACACAGTTTTAGGGCGTCATTATATACGAAGAACAACTAGCTCATACGCCAATTCTAATTAATTACAACGATAATGAAGCAGTTTGTCAGTTTTAGCCGATAATTTCAATATTCAAAATTAGGCATACTCAAAAGTAATGTCATGACCTTTTTATCTTGAATGTTATATGAATAAGTTCATGTTATTGCAACAAAATATGCGCATGATATATTTTATTATAATCATATTGAATGTAACCATAATGATTAGAAATTAGTATTTGGAAATTTTTAGTCAAAATTTTGTACAGAATTTTTCAGATAACACACACACAGAACATAATCAAAAACTCCCGTGACTTAGTACCTACGCCAAAAATGATCGAAATCCTATAAAAAATCAGTTCCCATTTAATTTTTTGAATTATTGGCTTTCATTTAACTCAATTAATTTTTTGCAAGATACCCAGTTCCATCAAGAGCCCAATTAAGATAATGTTGATAACTACAAAAATCTAGGACAGACTGTTATTAATATAGATATCTGAAAACATCGCGGTGGAAATCCGCATATTTTAGATGTTACCATTTTACCACCGCTGTAGCTCGAAAACCGTAATTCTAAGAGAAAGAAAAACATTATAAATGTTGCTACAAAGAATCTGGAAATTGCCCCCTCCACATAGCGAAAATACACATATTTGAGATTTTAACATCGCTGTAACTCTAAAACCGTAACTCTTTTGAAAAAATTGTTCAATTTAAACGTTTCCGGATGTTGTCCTGTCTTTGATTATGCCACTTCAGATTTTAAATTGCCCCCGTTTGGATTCGTCGGTCAAAAGTAGCAATATAATTTGAAAGATTTTGCAGATGATACCGCGAGATGATTATCACAGATACAAATCTCTTGATTAACTTCCAACCAAATCTTCATGATTCTTACATAATGTATTGATATTTTATTATTTTTAGTGCATCGTCTCCGGGGTCGGTCCTAGACGTTAACTATTTTTTTATCAAAATGATCAATAATTCAAATAACAAATTATTACAGGTGGTATGGTTGTACAGCTCAATTATCAGGAAGATCAGGTGCATCGGTACGCCCGATTCTTTGTGTATACCTATGGCAAATTCGGCCTGTTCTTCTGGTAATTCTTTTTGTAAGGATATTTTCAATCCTTTGTTGATCATTAATCCATTATTTTGTTGGCATGGGAGAGAAATAGTTCTGTGATTGTTGCATTTGTGAAAGCTGTCTTTTTGGTATATTGTTATGATCATAGATTGTGACCAATCATAGGGCCATTGTCTAAAATTGCAGAAGAAGGATAATAATATTAATAATAATAATATTCTCTATTCATCTTTTGATGTGTTCAAAATTCATAGAATCTGGATGTTATAAAATAGAATACATATTGGACTGGTCTCAGAGAAACATCACATGTGACATATCTGGATATACGATTTAAAATAAGATTAAATTACTTCATAAATGTTAAAAAATCATCTACAGAGTAGAAAGATCGTTCTACTTAGAAATTATGCAGCTTTGCTTCGAAACTGTAAATAAGATTTGCTGCTAATGTTATTGAACTTGTTGTAGAGTTTAGTTTCTTGATATGAATAAGAATTTTTCGTCCCACAGGGACTCTCGAGAAGGCTTGATTCAAGATTATCCTGTACCAGTCATATTATGATATTACTGAATATGAATTCAATTGATACATAATCAAAATGATTATATAAAATCAGCCGTTTCTGGTAAATAACTAAATTACGCTAGGACGTCTAACTGTGCGGACAACAACTACTGCGAGGGTAAACACCCCTACCGCCATTGAATAACGTCAACAACTGTTAGGGCAATACCTACAATATTGTGACAATGTGAAATTGTAGGTATTGCCCTAATATATATATATGCTATTCTGAATATGAATTCAATTGATATATATATATATATATATATATATATATATATATATATATATATATATATATATATATATATATATATATGAATAAGAAGGTAATCGTTGCTGAATTATTAAATTAAACTAATCGTGGGGATGCAACAGCTATAGAATAGAATAGAATAGAATATAGCTATATTTCATATAAAGTCTATACAATACATATTAACAAAGTATCACAAAAACAGCAAATGAAATGGCGTCCGAACAACAGTAAACTACAAACTAAAGAAATCTTCTAAACAATAAGGTTCTAAATCTAATAACAATTGCTTTGATTTTGTTTTGAATTGATTAAAATCTTGTATATTTTTCAGTTTGTGAGGTAGCTTATTGAATATTTTGATACACATATAGGACGGGTGTTTTTCTGTCATTGCCAATCTATGAATAGGATAGTTTATATCTAGAGTTCTAGTATTATACTTAATATTTGTGTTATTTATTAGAAAAGATTCTTTGTTTTTAAATAAGTACATTAGGCATTCGTGTAGGTATAAGCCATAAAGAGTTAAGATACCCTTCGACTTGAAAATCCCTCTACAACTCTCCCTATAACCTATTTTGAAAATAATACGTAGAATTCTTTTTTGAACCTTAAATATTATTTGCGCAGTAGAACTATTTCCCCAAAAAATAATTCCATATCTCATCAGAGACTCGCAATTGGCATGGTACAACATCTTAAGAATCTTTTCTTCTAAATATTTACTAGTAATCCTAATTGCATAGCATACTTGATTCAAGTTTTTTGTCAATTTTTCAATATGTGGAGACCACTTCAAGAATTCATCGATAGTAATACCTAGAAATTTAGTCTCTCCTACAGTTTTGACATCTTTACCGTTAATGGAGAATATAGATGGTTTTTCTTTTGTTGTTCTGTCGGTACTGAATGTAATAATGTTTGTTTTTTCATCATTTACTACAAGTTTATTTATTTCAAACCACCGTTTTGCTTTTATAAATAGATTGTTACTATCCTCGATCAATTCTTGAATCCTTTTCTTTCCTATTAGCAGATTTGTGTCATCCGCAAAGCTGGTAATTGCAATATCATTATTATCAATTATGGAGTTTATATCGTTGATGTATATTAAAAATAAAATTGGACCCATAATACTGCCTTGCGGAATGCCCACAGTATTTGTTAAAGGCTCTGACTCAAAACATCTACCTTCTTTCTTAATTACTACCTTCTGCCTACGATCCGAGAGGTATGATTTGATCCACCCCACTGCATTCCCCCGAATCCCGTAGCACTCGAGCTTCTTAAGAAGATACTCATGATTGATGCAGTCATATGCTTTCGACAAGTCAATAAATAAACCGGTGGCTAGTTTACTATCTTCCAAAAACTCGAGTATAGTTTTCGTGAAATGGAAGATCGCCGTGTGGGTAGACCTACCTTCCAGATAACCGTGCTGAGTATGGTTAAACAAATCACATTCGTTAAAAAAATATAACAACCTATTACACATTGCTAATTCAAAAATTTTAGAGAAACTAGGTAATAAACTTATTGGTCTATAATTTTCTAATAAATCATGATCGCCATTTTTGTATAGCGGTTTAATTAGTGACATCTTTAATTGTTGCGGAAAAATACCAAATTTGAAAGAATTATTTATTATGTGACATAATACAGTCATGACCTTTTCAATACTTAGTTTGACTATACAAGTTGGAACTTCATCCTCTCCACTGCTACATTTATTTTTTAATTTTTGAGATATCTGACGTAGCTCATCTGTAGAGACTGGTTTAAGAAATAGTGACTTATCATTTTCAGGAATATTACATTTGAATGGATAGGTTTTTATATGTTTCATTAATTTGGGAACTACTTCAATAAGAAAATTATTATAGTTTTTGGCAATATGTAATGGCTCTTCTTTAATTTGACATTCTTCTTTATTGCTAGCTTTATTTTTTAATTTGTTACAAATTGACCACATTGTTTTCATTTTATTATCAGAACATATTATTTTGTTTGCGTAATATTCTGATCTGGCAAGATTTAGCGCAGAATCATACTCTTTTTTTGCTGTTTTATATTGATCTTTGTATTCATTGCTAAATCTACTCAACACTAAAAGTAAATCTAGTTTATTTTTACAAAGTTTGATTTTTGGATCGTTATAAATGCTACTGCCTTGCTGTCTCTTATTGTTAAGAAGTTTTAACGGAAAGCTTTCATTAAAAATTAAAAGATAACTATTTATAAACAAATCCCATTGCTTATTTACATCAGACCCATTAACCTTATATATCTCGCTCCAATCCTGGTCATATAACCTAGCTAGAAAATTCTTTTTAGAATGTTCCGTAAAAAATCTAACATATTTTTGACATTTTTCTTGTCTCGCTTTACCTATTTTAAAATATATTTTTTGTGCAGTGTGATCAGACACATAGTTTTCATAAATTTCACTTTCTAATTGCATATCTAAATTGGTGAAAATATTATCTATACAACTTCTGTTTCTATCTGTGATCCTTGTATAATCAAAAATACACTGCTGAAGTAAAAATGACTGTGCTATGGAAAGTAATTCAGATTTATGAACATTATCATGTTTTAATTCTATGTTAAAGTCTCCTGCCAATAATATTCTTTTATTTTCTACACAAGCAATATTTAATAGTTCTTCTAGTTTCTGAAAGAATATGTTTATATTTTATATTACAAGGCCTATATATTGATATAATTATAAAAGATTGTTTATTCAACATACACTCAGCTGCTGCACATTCAAACTCACCAATAATAGAGAGGTCATTTAATTGTTTTCTGTTTATATATTTAATGTCCTTATGTATATAAACTGCTGCACCTCCATGTCTGCCTTCTTGTCTACATAGTTTGGACGCTAATCTAAAGTTTTGGATATTCATTAAATTTAATTGTTCCTCTGACTTCCAGTGTTCAGTAATACAAAGGAATCTACATGTACGATGTTTTTCTAGAAAATATTGTAATTTATCCATGGAGTTACCCAGGGACTGAACATTCTGGTGTATTAGTGAGAACGTCTCCATTTTATTATTGTAATGATTGTTGTTGGATGATTCACTCATAAAAAATCTCCACTAGGTTGATTTTTTCTGTATAACTGAAACTTAAACCGCCTTATTCCTACATTCGGAGCCCAAAATTCCGGCTGATATAGTTCATCTTTTCGACTTAATGGTGCTACAATTACGAAGCTTTTCAAACCATTCTTGTTTGTTTGCAATTCTTTCACTTTAAGAATTTCGTTCTCAAAGTTAGGCTGTTTTCTGATATGCGCTTCCACCTCTCGGGTTGTACATGTGATTTAACTCGATATATATACAACCAAGCCTTTCGATCTTCTCCTACAAAACCATTGTTCGACTCTGAATTCGTAACATTACCAGTACCTAACCTTTTTTTGAGGAATCTTTTTTTCTTGTGATTTTGTAATAATATAAATCCATCATCATTTTCATTATTTAACGGTTTTTGTGTTTCAGAAATTTTCCCATGGTTTACTTCCAAATTTATTATTGAGTTCATTTTTTTCCGCTGCGCATTTTCTAATTTTTCATATTCAAGTGGTCTTACTACTTCTTGAGTTTCCCCTGTAATATTCCCGTCCGTTGTTGGTGTTTGTGATTCATTCATATGTTTCTTGTTATTGATTGTATTTATGGGTATGCTTATGTTTACATTCTTAATTTTAAGATTGGCTATCTTTTCTTCCAGCAAAGCCATCGTTTTGTATAATAACTCCTGATTTCGCTTCAGCTCAGAAATAATTTCTTCTTTTGTATTTAGTAGGTTTTTCAATAAATCAATTTCCACTTGGTTCGTGTTTGTGATTTCTTCGAGGTTTATGTCTGTTTGTTCAGAATTAGTTCTAACCTTCACACAACACTTCACTAGGTTATCTCTTCCCACTGCAATCAATCCTGCCATCCTCAATGCACACGAGGTATGGTATGTTGCTTTGCATTCTACACATTCCGAAATTGATTTATCAATGTTTTTTTTACAGTATTTGCACGATTGTTTCGTATCACTTAACTTTGACGACCTTTCATTGTCGGCCATGTTGAATATATGACTATAAATGTCTAATACTCACAAACTTTAAAGAGTTTCCTTTCATAACTGCTGCATGCCCACGATTAGTTTAACTAGTATATATTTACATATATTGCTTCGGTTGTTGTACTCATTGTCGTTTGGTTTCTGTAAGTATGCGGAGGATGAGTTTCTAGATATATTAAGATGGCACAGACAAAATGTCTAGCTCCTTGAAATATTTCCTAGATGAGGTTGTGGGATGTACTTCCATGATGATTCTTATAATGTTTTTTTTTGTTTTATGGAAGCGTTATTCAAAAATGACTGTAAGCCCCAAAGTATGATACCATATGATAATGTCTTTCTTTGTCATCTTTCCGTCAAATATCATTCCTAGGTTTTTACTGTTTTTTGACTTTTTTAGTATTTCGTTCTCCATAGCCACCGAACCATCTGTGTTATACCATTTTTCTGAAGAAATATCGTAAAAAAGTATTATTTTCAATGTTTATCGAATATCCATTTGCTTCTTAATAGTGGGGGAGTTCTTACGTACTTAGAGCTTTATCAAAGATTTGATTAAAATCTGTACCCGTGAAGACAAAATGTTTGTCGTTCTTTTTAAAATTCTTCCGTCGCACATATTCATGAACTCTACTAGATCCTTTCTATATTCTGGTTTCTCTTCCCTTATTAAAACATTATTTAGGTATGCCACAACTTTCGGAAAGTCCTATCGTTTCATCCACGATAATCATCTTGAGTTTAGAGAAATATGACATAATTTATATACCTATAGTATTGAAGATGTATAAGGTTACATCTTCAATACTATACCCATAGCATGGTGCTAGGACTAAATAAAGAAATTTCGGAACGTCGTCCTTATTGAGCAGAAGAACAATTTCTAATATAATATATCCCCAAAAAACATTCCCGATGTAAAACTTCTGGAGGTGAGAGCTATATTCAGCAAAATTCAACAAAAAAAACTCAAATCTTTCGCATATGCTCAGTTAGAGCTGAACCACACCGATACAATTTTTGGTATGTTGTTTTGTATAAGAATTTTGTTTGAATGGTACATTTTCATCAAGTGATTCTATCGCTTCTCACCGCCCCCAAAATTCCTTCCATGAAATTACGATTTGACGTATTATATTCATAATTGATGAGAAGATGAGAAGGAAGTTGAAAAGATTTACAATTGCCGATGACGACCAAAATGCGTTAATATTGCGAATCATAAATGCAGGCTGGTGAGGAAATGGAAGTGCTCGAGTCCAGATTTACTGTGACTGTGGGTTATGAATATAATACGTCAGGTTGTAATTTCATGGAAGGAATTTTGGGGGCGGTGAGAAGCGATAGAATCACTTGATGAAAATGTACCATTCAAACAAAATTCTTATACAAAACAACATACCAAAAATTGTATCGGTGTGGTTCAGCTCTAACTGAGCATATGCGAAAGATTTGAGTTTTTTTTGTTGAATTTTGCTGAATATAGCTCTCACCTCCAAAAGTTTTACATTGGGAATGTTTTTTGGGGATATGGATCTATTTTGGAAATCGGTTAGCTGTCACGGACTTTAATTTTCAATAATCATGTTATTTTTAAATACGTGTAGGTATGCAAATATCTTGATACTAAAAAAACAAACACAACCGAATTGTATACCTCCTCCGTCTGGCAAAATCGGTCAAAGACATCGAAAACTCTCTTGAGCAAAACAGCTATTATCAGAATTTGAGTTTTGAGTAAAGTGTGGCTTGAATAATAATACTAAGGTGATGTTATAATTATCAACAAAGAAACAAGTTTTATTTTTATATATATATATATAATTTACAAATAGTTCACAATATAAATTTGAAACGCTCGTACTTTAGTATAATATTTTTTAATATTAATGTGATGTTATAACTACTAGCAAAGAGAAAATGGTATATTTATCAATAGTTAAAATTACAATAGTGAAATACAATATTAAATAAGACTGTAAATACCTATAGTATGAAGAAAATATATTAATGTTAATGTTACTTTATTCACTCAAAATTTCCTTGAATGTTTCTGGTATATGTCGATTTTATTCTTGCTTGCTTTTGAACAATAACGGAGAATATTTTCTATTTTCAGTTATTCAAGCAATTATACTTTTAGGCATTTGTTGTATAATATTAAGGTGATGTAACTACCAGCAAATAAGAATGTTGAATTTATTTATATACATATTAAAATTTTAATATCTAATGTTTCGTTCTTGTAATATGTATATTGTATTGAAAAACTCGTAGTTTATTATGCTAAGTTTTCTATCATGAATGGTATTTTAAACATTTCAGGAAATTAATGAATGATTTCAGTATGATAGGTCTTCAAGATTCAAAATTAGTTTGTTTCAATTATTCAATATGCGCAAGCTCTTATCTATAATATAATATTTACTCAAATAAAGGGTCTCCATCCTGGTCATTCGGTGGTAAACTTATATTGATGCAAACCCAACCTGGCGGTACATCCAAACATAACGGCACAGGGCGATTCACCGATTCCTATTATTTTTCTCATAAATATGACCCACTTAGTTTTACTCAGCACTACATATAAAAGTCTAGGATCTCCTGGAAATTGATATATTTAATATCCGTCTTGTTTTTCGGCCAGCTAAGCGGTAAGAACTATGTAGTTCGGCTATTAATAAACTCCCCTTCTTGTCCAGATGAAGTTTTACCTTCTTGAACTGCAAATGTTCTGCAGATCTGCATGTGCCTTAACTTCAAAACATCCCGACACGAAAGCTTGTATACGATCCTTTGGCTTACATCAGTTAAATTATTTTCAGGCGATGAGGAAACTCAGGTGCAATTGATGCAGTGTTCACCAAATTCTTCTGCAAGAGTATATTCTTATACCAGTATGTCTACGTTTGATAACAAGATGCTCATCAATATTGAGGGTTGCACAAACGTGCAGAAAATTATAAGCATAAACCAGATATTCAGGCAGAGATCTTTGCGCAGGTTTGAAATTAGTCATGATATGGCAAAGAGATATGCTAGTCAATACTTAAGTTACTACTAAGTAGTTTCACTATGTACATGTTCCAGCTTGTCCCAAATTTATGCCATGTATTGACGCTGGTCCATTTCCAGCATTTTCAATTAGTAATGTTTCTCAGACGAGTCTCTCCATAGACAAAAAATAAGTCAATTTTCTTATCTCAATTTGTGCCTTAACTCCTTAACCTCATTGTGACAGCAAATGACAGAATGTGGACGCTATTCTATTCTATCATAGAGATAATATATAACATACAGCAGGCAAGTCGATCAAAAATGCGTACCCTCAACAAAAAGAAACAGAAAATAAGGCAAGATTATCTATTTATTTTATTTTGAACACTCGTGATTGGTGGATTACTGTACCTATCTGTCATCCGCATCCGACTCAGCCGTCATCCAAACTCAAATAGAAATCCGAAGCAGTTACGTTTTTACAATTTGTAAATAGGGAAATAGTTGATAATTAAACGGAAAACAATATACTAATAATGAGAAAAAGAAAATTTGTCTCTCAGCGCAAGTTTTAAGTTCAAGTACTTCAGCTGCAGTAAACTAAATTAAATTCGAAATAAAGGATAGTGAATGAAAATGCTTCAACGTAGGTACATATACCTAAATTCTTGAAAATTTCAATGACATTTTTTATTTGTTAAATACCAAGAATCTGTTTTGTAAAACAGTTGGAAAGATGAGTTAAAGTTTAGATTAGTAACTTTAAACAATCCAATGTGAAGCATTTAAATCAACCTCAGTTTTATAAAACTATTCGCAGGCCTGTTCTTAAATCACCATCGGCTCGAACTGGCTTTTTAGTTTTCATTATTTGTTTAATAAATTTATATACCTACTTCATGTGAAAGACTTCTCACACAACAAATATTAAAATATTCTTTATCATATAAATTAACTCAAAACCATGTTGAAATGTTTTTTGCGCTTATTAGGAGAATACATTGATTTAATAATAAGCCTACCACGATTCAGTTTCTTTAAAAAGTTACTTCTTAATAATGTGAATGTATTTAGTTCCTGCTTCTGCCAATAGACCTTTTTACGATCACAGACAGCAGCTTATATACTTTACACCTAGTACAAAACTACATAGATATTCGCCTATAGGCCTAAAACATGAAAGTCACAAATTAAATGACCTAAAATTCAGAATTAGAATGTACTATAATAAATTACCTATTTTTAGAGGACAATAAGAATTGTAATAAATTTCAATTTGAATTATGCGCAAATATAAACTCTTCCCTCTGTATGTGTAATGAAACAAAGACAGACACGGGCACGATATTCTCTATCTCTTTTTATCTATGGACCACATCCACTAGCAGTGCTGCATAGGACTTGCCTACTCTATGTTAAATATTATATCTCTATGGTTTGCATTGTTATTGTGACTGACATTTGTTAGTTGGGAGAGAAATACTGCTACCGTGTTGCCGTTTAGTTAGGGATACGTTAGTTATACTTTTGACGAATATTATTAATGCGTTAACAATGTACCATTTTGGAATAAAAGCGATGCTTTTAAAGTAAAAAATGATTTTACTATCACGTTCATTATTACATTATTGGTTTCACTTAAGTATTTATCCGACATTTATATATGACTTAGGTCTTTATAAACAGGTAAAATTTTAGCACCGGCAACACCGTAGAGTCTTGAAAATAATAAATTTTGAAATCCGTCTACTTGGTTTTACATATATTGATAACATAAATATTACAGCCTTTTACGAGTTGAAAACGGTCTTAAATGATTACTTATCATTCTTAGATTGTATTATATACAATATCTCATCAATTTGAAGCCATATTTTCAAATTAATCGGGAAAACCCATTACGTGACCTTGATAATCCAACATTTTTCTGTAAATAATGCTTCTGTACGCAGAAGTGAGAGATACCGCTCTCACCTCTGCAAACTACAGTTTGCATTGATTGTTTGTAAGTTGATTTGCAGAAATTAGAAAAAGCTAAGATGAAATTCTATCACCGTTTCAATTCCTAGCATAAGTATTTTTCTCTCTCTCTCTTAAGTCTTGATCCTCCGGAGGAATGAAGTGTTCTTCGTGATATCATGTATAACTCGTCTCCACAGACCTCTCTCTCTCTCTCTCTCTCTCTGCTCATTTCGAGTTGATGTATTGGTGTATGTTGGTGAGGAAATAAGTCATTTAGGTGAGGTTATTAAAAAGATTACAAATATCAAATGAAATTTGGGATATTTTTTTTGTATTTGTTTGTCTTTAAACAAGTAGGTATAAATGTACAAATATTAAAGCGTTATAGGTATTTGCTTAAAAAAGTATGTATTATACATATATATTATTTCGTTAAAGTTTCCCACTGGTCGTTCAAATCTTCAACTTCACTAGCTTCATTCGTTGATATAGATGGCGATTCTTTTTTTTTCGGTGGTTCTGTTTCCACAGCTGGTTCATCTTGATCAGGTTTGATTAAAACGCTACCATAAACTACTTCCAACACCTTTGTGTAGCTTATGTCACGGTATCTGAAACTATGCCCATAAGGGTTAGCTTCGAAGCTTGATTTATTATTGAGAATTTCATCTGAAATAATTAATAAAGAATATTAGAGACAAATAGTTAATGTAATCCAAAATGGAGAGACACAATTTATCGTTTTTCAGTGTCAAGAATTCAGAATATATATAGTAATAAATAAATGATACAAAATATCTATTAATAAGACTATTATATCATGTTTCAAGTACAAACCGCTGCTTCCGTAACACAAGATATTCTTCATGATTTGCTTTCCGTCTTCAGTAGTGCTTTCCCTTTTTTCGCAGGCAGTTGTTGATTCTGGACAATCAATTCCGTAACATTTTTTCAGCCCTAGAATTTAAGAAATAAAAATAGAAGTAGGTAAGCTTATGTCAAACAAATTTGTTATAGACAGGTGTCTTCATTAGAAATAATTGGTGCCTGTCTTTGCCAGGAAAAAAACCTTTATGAATAATAAATACTGCCTTAGGCTTACAGACGGTTCTTTGTAAAATTACGCATTTTGCATGCATGTACGTCACCTACATCATAAGATACATAAATCATAATTACATTAAAACGAAGAATTACGTATTCTGAATAATAATAGAGAATCTCCAGTTCTAATTCAATTACTTATCTTTATGTTATCTTGAGGGTTTAAAATATTGTTGAGAGATGGTCCGACATAGAAATTTTCTCAGTGTTTATTCATGCTTCAAACTTTTGCCCTTCAAAATTTCTTAATAGATCTCTAGGTCTAGGTCGATGTAAACTTCCCTACTTCAAAAATAGGCAACGGAAACGTTAAGATTCCTCGTTTGTCATTTATTCACGATTCACAAACATCAATAGTTCTTTGTGAAATAGAAACATTTTCTTTATGCGTATCATGTGAGTTATGAAATGAACGGGCTGGTTATGACTAATTAATTATTTATTTCCCAATTTATTAAATTTAGGCTTCAGAAGTTATTGAGAAACATATACGAAAATTAATTGTCCCGCCGTCATCTCGAAACTACTGAGCGTAAAATATTTCCTTAAACCTGAGTTTTTAGAAATAAAGCAAAATTGAAGTTTTGACTTGATTGTTCAACTTGTGTTGAACTCGATCTAATTTCCGCAGCGATGTTTTGAGATCTCAATAATAACAAGTACAAGAATAAAAAGAATATACATGGATAATACGATAAGTATTTACTATCTTTATTGGTATTCGTGAACGTTCAACGATTTTTGTGACTAATGTTATACTCAAAAGAGAGAAATATTTTTTTTTGTACGAAAAATTGGACCGACGTTATTAGTTGGTGCACAAAAAAATTCAAAATAATATTAATTCTATTGGTGCTGGTACTTGTGAAGTTGGTGCTAAAATTTATCAATCTAACTGAAACTGCACAACTTCAAAAGTAACAGCATCAATAGAATTAACATTATAACAGTTTGTTAGTTAGATCATATGCTGATTTTTTGTCAACTTATTGCGAAAGGCACTCTAAGTTCGGAAATATTTATTCAAATAATAAAATCATGATTAAAGACGCATAATTATGCCTTTTTTTGTCAAGTGCATGCACATGAAGCCATTCTGACCCGCTCAAGCAGTTATGGAAATTTCAATGCAAAACTATTTAACCATCTGTTTTCAAAGCGATTGTAAGCAATATAATTATTTTTTTACCAAAAATTTAACCGTATTTGTATTTTTCAGTGCATTAAGATTATTTTGTATTTTTCAGTGCACCAACAAATCAAGTCGATTCAATTTTTTTTTGAAAACATTTATTTCTCATTTTCCTTGTCATGAAAATCGTTGAACGTTCACTAATTCCAAAGAAGATAGTACTCATCCTATAACCCATATAAGGCGTTTTCCAAAAATATTTTTTACAAAAAAATGGACCGACTTTATTAGTTGGTGCACTGAAAAGTATAAAATAATATTAATTCTATTGGTGCTGTTACTTTTGAAGTTGTGCAGTTGCAGGTAGATTGGTAACTTTTGGCACCAACTTCACAAGTACCAGCCCCAATAGAATTAATATTATTTTATACTTTTCAGTGCACCAACTAATAAAGTCGGTCCAATTTTTTGTAAAAAATATTTATTTCACACTTTCGAGTGTAACATTAGTCACGAAAATCGCTGAACGTTCACTAATACCAATGAAGATAGTACTTATTCTATTACCCACGTATATTCCTTGCTTGTAGTTGTTATTATTGAGATCTCAGAACATCGCTGCGGAAATACGTTTGAATATTTTAGTTGTTACCATTTTAACACCGATTTTAGTCGAAAACCGTAACTCTAAGGGAAAAATGTTCAGTATAAATGTTGCTACAAATAATTATGTCTTTCATGTACTGCAAACAGATTTTCAATTTTCGACAGAAATCGCCATCTCCACATAGCGAAAATAGGTATATTTGAGAATTTAAAATGTGTCTATGTCGAAAACCGTTACTCTTTTGAAAAAATGTTCCATTTAAACGTTTCCGGATATTGTCCTATCTGTAATTATATCAACGCAGATTTTCAATTTTCGACAAAATTTGCCCCCTCCACCCCCTTCGGGGCCGGTTTTCGGAGGGAACGAGATGTCGGATTCCCGTTTTTATGAATATGGGACCATTTCTCAAGCCTCCTCTTTCAAATGAATCAAAAATCATCAAAATCGGAGTACGTTTACTATATGAAAGGCGCGCACAAACCAAAAAAAAAACACACAGTCGAATTGTATACCTCCTCCTTTTGGGAAGTCGGTCAATAAGAAGTGTTATTTTGAATAGCCCACTATTTCGGTAGATGTCACTTTTAAAACTGTCATTTTTGACAATTGACAATAAAAATTTCGTCATTAATAAAAATAATAAAAATTCACTATAAAAATGTCGAAAATTTGACAGAGACGGTTCATGAAACTAAAACATTTTGGGTCGTCGTGAAGCAGCATGTCGTACCGCAATACAGAAATTGGTGGAAAAATTGAAGCTGTTGGGACAAGTTAGTGATGTGTAGAATAAAACCCGTGCACGTCTCTCAAGAACAATTGAGAATAGTTCTTCTGTAGCCCAAAGTGTTGAAGAAAACCCAGGGTTGTCCGTTCCTCTTCGTTCTTTAGAATTGGGCATTCCACAAATGTCATTACACCGTATTTTTGAGTTTTAAGGCTTAAGAAATTCAGTTAACACAAGAACTCAAGCCGGCCGATCATCAACAACGTCGTGTCTTTTCTGATTAGGTCCTTGAAATGCATGAAAATGATCCGGAATTTCATCAAAAAATCATCTGGACTGATGAGGCCCGTTTCCACATCGATGGCTATGTCAACAAGCAAAATTGTCGCATCTGGGGCTCGAAAAACCCAAGAGTTATTGTTGAAAAGCTTCTCTATCCTAACCTAACCTAACCTAACCTTACGTGTGACTTTTAGGTGCGGTTTATCGTCCGGCGGGGTCATTGGACCTTATTTTTTTCGATGATGAGGCTGGAGCAACAGTACGGTGAATGGATTGCGCTATCGATAGATAGTTAATGATTTTTCATGGCCGGAATTGGATGGAATTGATCTGGACAACGTTTACTTTCAACAAGACGGCGATACGTGCCACACAAGCAACGAAACCATTGATCTTTTAAGGGAAGAGGTGATCACAATGGGCTACCGAGATCTTGTGATTCAACACCTTGAGACTTCTTCCTTTGGGGCCACGTGAAAGTTAAGGTCTACGCCAACAGCCCAGCGTCGATTCAAGACCTCAAAGATGGAATTCGTGAGACTATCGAAGACATAGGGCAGCCACTTTGAGATTTGGTTATGGAAAATTTCATAAAAAGGATAACCTCATGTCAGCGTGGTCGTGGTGGCCATTTGGTTGATGTTATTTTCCATTCTTAAAGGCATACCTTTCTCTTTATAATGAAATAAACATCCGATCATTTATCTCAAAAAATGTAATTTTTCTTTGAATATCAAAATAACACCTTTTATTGGAAAATCCTTTATATTCTTTTTTGTAGTGGTTATTATTCAGAGATTTGAAATCGTGGCGAAAATGCGCACATTTCAGTTTTTAACATTTCTATAATTCAAGAACCGTAATTCTTTTGAAAAATGTTCAATTTAAACGTTTCCGGATATTTTCTTATCTTTAATTCTACCGTCTCATATTTTCGATTTTTGAAAGAAATTGCCGTCTAGTCATAAAAATTGTTAAACGCTCACTAATACCAGAGAAGATACCTAGTACTTATTCTATTACCCATGTATATTCTTTGCTTGTACTTGTTATTATTCAGAGATCTTAAAATATCGCGGCGGAAAAACGAATATTCTAGACTGCTGTAACTCGAAAACCACTACACTATTGAAAAAATGTTCCATTGAAACGTTTACCGATATGATCTTTTCTTTTCAGGTTTTTGACGTTCCAGAAAAATTTCGCTCTCCACCCTCTTCGGGGGCGATTTTTGGAGGGAAGGATATTTCGGATTGGAGTTTTTTTTCAAGTTTCCGCTTTCAAATTTATGAAAAATCATGTTCACTATATATAGCGCGCGCACAAACCAAAAAAAGCAGACGGTCGAATTGTATACCTCCGTTTGGGTTTGTCGGTCAAAAATACAATTCTTTGCTGATAATTTACCTTCAACAAGTACTTATTTTTTGTTTTTTTTTTTTGTGACAAATCTTGAACATATTGTTTATATATTCTTTAGTAGGCACAAACGCGGGTGGCTATGTGTCAGTGGTAGTTTGATACGCAGGCTTGTATCATTGCTCGGTATTTTGGGTTCAATATGGTGAATTTCCTTTTCGTATGGTGCGGATCACAAACCATAAAATAAGCTACCTACTCATTTCCTCCATGTTACGGACCCAGTTTGGAAAGATGCACGCATCTCTGCGGGACCTAATCTCTCAATATTTTATTGTTCATAATCATTTTAAAAACAGAGGATCTAATGAATTTTCTATGTTAAAATTAGACTCGAAGTGAATCTTAACAACACTATGAAATTTAACTGATGTTAAGACTCGTTTACTAAAATCGATCTTAATATAATTTCTAACAGTTAAGCGTTAGCTTTATTTGTTTCTTCAAGTTTCTTCCCTGCTTTTTAATATGAAAAAGTCTAGAGAAACATTATTTGCCCTTTCCGTTTTTTATTATATTCGTTAATAATTTCTGCTTACCTGGTATTCTAAGTGGCACAGTTAAAACCAAATGTAACAACAAAAAGAGCACCACAAAAACACTGATGTACTTTTTCAACATCGTATCTAAATAATAATACTTTTTGCAGTCGTTATGAACTCGTGAGCGTAGTGCGATGTGTTAGTAAGGGCGATGGACAATTAACAGTTAAAGTCGCTTGTATTCTATGGATATATTTGTATGAGTAAGAAGTCTACACGCTGCAGCTACGCCAATTCCACTTAAATACAATGATAACAAGGCAGTTAGTCAATTTTAGCTGATAAAATTTTTAAACAGAAAATTACGGGAAATTTCTACGTTCTAAAAACATATTCAGATGATATTGTTTTGATGAGCTCGTTGTTTTCAACCGTAAATATGACTTGGGTCTTATTTTTGCAATGCATTATCAGCAAAGTTCATGTTATTCTTTCATAATGACTAATCGATATGTATAATTATCGAATATGTATATAACTTGAAGTTACAAATTTAATTTAGTGATGCTTTTCAGTTATTTACATTCTTTATGAGAATTGTAGTAAAAATTAAGAGAAGTTTCTTTTGGTCAAAATTTTCAGATTCAGTGCCTTAATTATTATTATTCAGGGAATCTGAGGAGTAAAACCATCTTCCTAAAATAAAAATCAAAATCGTATTTAAGTGCTATGGTGGCAATTTACATTTAGAGAAGAAAGTATTTTCTGGAATTTATATCAGAAATACTAAGTACTTACACGTATTTAATATATATTGTGCAGATTTTAGACTGGTAGGGAAAAATGTTCATTTCGTTAATAAAGAATATTATCATATTTTTAGCAATTTGCTAGATATATAGCTTCTCAGGAGATTAGGTATCCAGATTTGTTCAACTTATAAAACGAACACTCGAGAGCTCGGTATATTTTATACTTTTTATAAAGAATAATGATTTAGGTCATTTCACAACAATTCCAATCAAAAAAAATCTATTAGAATTATCAGATGATTTTAGCAAAGACATACAAAGGTATGTTCTCTTGTTTAGGTCGATATAAGTTAAACATGGGTTCAAGGTAAATTTTCCACAGAAATATTGCGATCGTTCGCTCTTACGAATTTCTTTAAAGCTGATAAAAAAATTATAAAAATTAAAAACCCTGAAATTTAATCCGCTGGCTACAAGATGTCGGATTTTTTGTCTTTTATTCCCGTATAAAGTCAATCATATATTGATGAAATTTTATGCAAATCATATATATATACCGAATTCATTTTATCATTAAGTGATTGCAAAACATGTTTGGTTCTCTTTATTTGATATTGAAATATTTGTCGGCATCGAAATTGCGACATAACTGTAATAAATAATTGTTGATTTGCATGTTGGCGGTTATAGAGGAAATCTACCAAAATGTATTTGACACTAGATAAGAAGAATCCAATATATACATATTTAGTATAATGATATTTTCTGAATATGAATTCATTTATTTATATTATACATATAAGAATTGAGAATATCTTCTTAATGAGAAATAATATATTTGAATCATGCAATTTTGAAGCAACATATCAAAGTTAAGCCTTGTTAACGAAACAGTTGTAGTTTGTTGTTGTAGGCACCAACTCCAAAATTACCAGCACCAACAGAATTAATATTATTTTTACATTTCAGTGCAACAACTAATAAAGTCGGTCATTTTTTTTAAATATTTTCTACTATATTTTACACTATTACCTCCATACAGTCGTTTAATTATCTGTATTTAATGTTCAGATATATATTCATTACTGTATATCCGAAAGTAGTGTACCTACATTTTACTAAATCGAAAGCTTTGATTTAATCTACCAAAAAAAAAAGATTTTGATGATACCCTCTTTTGCCTTTTCGATGGTTTTTCAGAGCTTGAGTATCTCTAACCTATTTTCTTGATATGAATTCCCTCTATTCTATTCAATGAGAATTATAGCATCAATTTGCTTTCATGCTGGATTTATTGGTACCTATATAAATACGTTCCTGTTGTTGCTGCAACCGGAATGACTATCTTTTTATATACGGAAATAAACAATGACATATTTTTCTAATGGCCAGTGTCCTGATATCTAGCCTGTTATTCACAGTTTAGAGCAGAGGGCATTTATGACTTCCTCACCTCAGTCTTCCATGCATTTAAATATCTTGGCAGTTATTGCAACAGCTGCAGGAGCCTTTTGGTAATTTCGTTCTGATAGCTTTGCTCACTTGAACCTTTAATTTGTCTGGTTCCAAGTTTATTGGCCTGACATCATTTATTACATACCTAACTGTGTATATTGGATAGGTAATAATGAACATAGTTGCTTAATTTATAATCACTTCTTGTCATGTTTATAAGTTAGTTGCCTTAAATAATAAAGAAGTACCATCTAGTAAAATCCAATAATTATTGCAGAAAACAACCATATGCAATAGCTGATTCAACCCGATCCCAATTTTACAATATGGCAATGTTTGAAAGTTTCAGTCATACCAACTCACCAGTATTTTGATCCAATGCTTCCTTGACAATACTAAAGTCTAAAACGTCTAAAAAACAAATTAACTGCGTCACAGGTGGATTGGTATGCTTGAAAACTTGACCAAACTGTTGGAATTCATGTTCATCTTTCATAATACATGATATCATTTAAAAGATGAATATTATGAATTATAAGGAACTTGGTAATGGTACGAAAATATTACCTTGCAATTTATAATATGAACAGGTTAATCGATTAGAAAACTCCGTTAAACAGTTCCATTCAACTTTTTAGATATCTCTTCGAATTATTTTTGATTTATACTGTATTGATTTAAATATACTCATTTTTTATTATAATCCTTATGGCACGCTACCGTTTACGAAATCCTTACCTAAAATAAGTTGATTTTAATTGAAACTTAAAGATACATCAACAAAAATAGAATTAACTTTCCAAAACTTTGACATAGGATTACAACTACGTTAAAATAAGTTTGTTTTTTCACCACGGAATGTATCTTGTGATATCAAAATTATGTTTATCGTTTTAATCTGCCTAACAGTGTAACCAACACCTAAATAAATCAGGTGATTTATAAATTTATATTGAATGTAAACAAACATTCGGAATTCACTGAAATGTAAGACATCCTCAGTCACATGAGTTATTAATATAGCGTACTTAATACTAAACAAACTGTTCTTCCGCGTATACTAATTATAACAAAGTTTGTAATAACTTCTCTTTGTGCCCGATGGTCGCTTTCAGTTGAAGAAATTCCTATTGGACTTTTGTTTAGCCGAAACATCAATAACATATATGTTCCCGGACTAGAATACTTCACCCAAAGAAAAAACATTCTTCAGAGATAACAATCATATTCGTTTTCTCCCAAACAATCTCGAAGATGTGTTTATTTGATTCTTCAACTGATGCATCGTATGTTTATTTCTGTATAAAACGGAAGACAAGCGGCTCCTGTCTTTTCAAACAGGAAATTTATGAATTTCCAGAAAAAGATAATTTTCAGTACAATAACATGTATATCTTCTTCCAAAATAGATCCGAGCTCAATCGAGTAAAGTATAACCAAAATATTTAGTCGTGCAATATTTCCATCCATTCTTGTTAACTTTAATATTGTAGAAGGTGAAAAATGACAAAGTGACAACATTGTTCGAAGAAAGGACAATAATAACAATAACATGACTGTCAAAAATACAAATCACTAGTAAATGCAATTCGAAATGCTATTTTTTTGGATATGTATGGTGCAAGTATTATTTGAGTTCTATTGATGAGTACAAGTGGAAATTTGATCGAGATAGAGGTGTTGATGAAGGGCGCTACTGCAATCTGGGACGAATATCATGTCTATATGTGTGTTAATTACCTCGAGTCCTTTTGTCACGGTTGAATTTCAAAAGTGATATACATGCTCACATATCCATAGCCAATATTACATAAACAAAACTGATCACATAATATGTGAACTATTATTTTGACTTGATTAAATTGCTTTTGCAATTCTCCTCCTTTCAGTCGGTTTATTTAGTGGAAATTGAATCTGGCTAATAATATATTCCTATATATTCGATGCATCTTTGTTCTATGTAGATTAAAGTGATCGCTGACAAGGGACTAATCAGTTTCAATCAAAATTAATTAATATCGTTAATAATGATTTTGCCTGGGAAGCGGAACATCCTAGCTCCCAGCTGGAATTCGATGTTTGATTAATTTATAATAATAATAATTATATTTTATTGATTTGGGATATTCAAAAGCTTAGTAGCTTAAAAAATTATTTTAGTAAAACTGAACATGTATCTGTATACATTTAAACAAAATCTTTAATATACAAGGTGGGGCAGCTGGCGGTATTTGGTGGATCGTGGCTGATCTAATAGAGATAGAGCAAAATTGATTTAATAAAATTGGTACGTGGTTGAATCGACCGGTTATACCGAAAACTCACAATCACTTCGTTATTTTAAATAGAACACCCTGTATTTTCTCACATTTTTTAATTCCTTGTGAAAAATAAAGGTCAGCTTGTTAAGCATTTGTTGGGCATAAGTCTGAACGTTTCAAGGATATTTTCAGTTTTCTGAAAAAAAATGACATCCCAGAAAAATGGCAATAACATGAAAAGTATGAAAGATTTTGCAGTGCAGTTTTTTGTAATTAATTAATTTGGAATCGTTTCCTTTCCAAGGTTGACTTGAAAGTTCTAGGACATAGGGTTGCTGTGAAGTGAATTTTTGATTTTAGGATACTTAAATCAGAGATAACTTGATTTTTTTAAATAGCATAGTAATAAGCAAATTACATTCATAAATGCGGATTTTAATTCTCTTTCGATCTCATTAATACGTACCGGAACTTATTTTTGATAGTTTTGGAGATTTTAAATTTTTTTTTTCTGTTTACCCTTACATGGAATATAGCGCGGTAGTTTGGCGTTGAAACAAATGAAAAACAAATGAGTGAACTAATATGTCACACACACTTAAAATTGTTTGTTTTGCAAGAAACATTTTTTATGAAGATTGTTTGTTTTTGCTCGTGTAATTTTGAAAATGAAGAAATGGTAGATATGGTATTTATTCTCGGTGAATACCACAGGAATTGTTTATTGGCTTCAAGAGTTTATCAAAAAGAAGAAGACATCCGCAAGAAATCAGTATTTGGAAGATTTGTTACAACTGGAAGTATGAAATACACTACACCTCTTTGTAAAAAAACAGTTAGAAAGGAAGGCTATGAGTTTCGAGTATTCGCTGCTGTTATCGAAGACCCGAACGTAAGTCGACGAATTTTCAGTTCTAATCTAGACATCAGTTCTCGATCAGTCGATCGAATATTAAAGAAGAACCACATTGGTCCGTATAAAGTGCAATTATTACATCAGGAATGACTGCTGTCGTTCTATGACGAGTTCTCATCGATATGACGATTCTAAGTGATGGAGAAAGTAAGCATTCAAGTATTTGTGAAGAGTTCAAGTCTCTTACATTTTTAGAAAAAATTCAAATCACTATTGTTGTTAAAAAAAGTTTTCAGCTATGGGATGCTGTCGTTCTATGACGAGTTCTCGTCGATGTTGCGACTCTTATTGATGGAGAAAGTACCCATTCAAGTATTCGTGAAGAGCTCTAGTCTCTAAAACTTTTAGAAAAAAATCAAACCACTGTTTTTGTTAAAAAAGTTTTCAACTATGAGATGCTGTCGTTCTATAATGAGTTTTCGTCGATATTGCGATTCTAAGTGATGGAGAAAGTAAGCATTCAAGTATTTGTGAAGAATTCTAGTTTCTAACATTTTCAGAAAAAAATTAAATCACTATTGTTGTTAAAAAAAACGTCACAAAATAACCATCACGATCACATGACTGATTTGTTGATCTAACCCACGAATGTCTTTGTTGTCTTTGCCGCTTTTGTGAATTTCTATCACATACCAGCAAGTAATGATGATAACACGTGTAAAAACACATAAATAACTCGAACATAAATTCATCCATTTCAAATAACATATAAGTTAATGTTTGACAAATTACGCGCTGATCACGCAAAGTTCATTGTGAGCACTTCATTTTTGCCAGCGTAGTTGACATATGCCGGCTTTTGCAGAAAGTCTAGAGCGTGCTCATTTTGTTTCCCGCTTTAACGTTACAGAGCTTTCAAGACATAGCGATAACACATAAGACTTTAATATTTCTATAACTTGGAAACCGTAAATTTTTTTGAAAAACTGTCCGATTTAAAATTTGCCGAATTTGGTCTCTTTTTTAATTTTGCCGCCTCAAATTTTTGTTCTTCGAAGGAAATGCCCCCATCACTCCTTTCACGAGCAGTTTTTGAAGGGAAGGAAATGTTGGATTTAAATTTTTTTTATTATGAGACCATTTCTCAAGACTCCTCTTTCTGCGTTTGTAGTAGCAAAATTCGAAAATCACATTGTTGATCTACTTGAAATTCTGAGCGTTTCACTCCAATAGATAATAGATAAAATTTAGACACAACGGTAGATGGCACAGCAATGCATCAACATCAGCACCGTTTAATCGGTCCACATTAAAATAGGTACATACAGCAAATTTTACACTAGCTCATTAGTTGTGCTGTGTGCAATAGCTATTATTCAAACAGAATAATTTTTCAAAGAATTTACTGAGCTGCTTTCAATTTTCGTTCATATGTGATATAATAATTTGAAAATAATGTTTTATTTTATCCAAATATTTTAGTACGTTCTACTCAAATTGTTTTTTGGAGCGAGCCTGAGCATAATAGCATAATTTCATGTCTAACAGAATATGCTCGATGTAATTTCACAAAAGGAAGTGTCGGAAAGTTCCTTCTGAAAATCGTCAGCAGTCGATTCTGTGGATGGGTTCCGGTGCACGCCTCTACAGTAACGAATACTAAATTGAACACTGAGAGTCGAAGACCGAAGAGGCACACAGGCATACTGTGGGACACAATTTATAAGGCCAGTGTGTTCCACCACCACCCAGTCACAACCCTGATTGTTCAGACAGCGAGACTCGGCGGCAACTTATTACTTAAAGCAAGTTTTTCGGGCGGGCGCGTGAGAGTTGTTCGTTTCGTAGGTCTGGAATGCTTTGCCATTGCCATTCGTGGTCAGTATCGTTTAAAGAGGCAGCAGAGATAGAGCAGTTTCCTTCAAAACACAGACTTGCAACCTGTATAAGTGATTATAAGAGCTGAGTTATTGCGGATCTGTTAAATTAAACGTTCTCCTTGAAAAACTGCTGCTGTTAATACGAACATTTACACATGATTGGAACCGATCGACAGACAAAATCAATAAGGAATTGGTCAGATCGTGTTGTGATCTATTCACTTTATAAGAATTTTATAAAGGTTTTGGTTATACGTTGATATCTTGATGGAACCAATCACGCTACAACAAGCCAACTTGGTTGACGAATACGCAACAACGAATTGAACAGGTCACGAAGAGAAAGAAGAAATGAAAAGTGCCATAAAAATCGTAATCAGCAGATTATTGTCAGCAGTGATTGACATGCAACTGAATAGGCAGTGTACCCTTCTGTCATATCTAGTATTCTTGGGTCAGGTTATTCAACGGTTTATCCTTACGGCTTTTTAGGTAATTTTCAGTAATCTTTCTATTTTCCTCTTAGATATTTACTTAAATTGTAGACAATGTATATTACATTGCATTCTATTTCTGATTTCACAACAAAAAGATTTGGTTAGAATAATGTTCGTTCGTTCGATTATGCTCAAGGACTCTTAGGACTTTTTCTAAAAGCTCCCTTCTAAGCTCTTTTATCCCATTACCTTGAAGCTATCTTATAGCTTGATTTTTATATCAATATTATCTTTCTAGCTATTTTTTGAATATCTTACATATTTTCTACGATGACCATTGGACAAACTGTTATGCAAACCTACACTAGTCAATTTGATTGTCCATGTAATTCTTGGAATTTAATATTATCACTTTCCTACCGCTACTCTGAGTAGCTTAGTAAGGGAATTATTGTCAGTACTTAAACAGAAACGGGAAATAAAGTTAAACTGATTCCGGTTACAAGTTTCTCTTGAATCAAAATTGAATATGACATTGTTGCTTACCGTGACCACCTGAAAAACGTGATGGGTCACACGACTTGATCAGGCGGTTTCTATATTCGATAGAATTCGTTTGAGAGCGGCAGAAAAGTCGTGTTAGTGGACACACCAGATTTTTTTTCAGGTCCTAGTACAAATAAATTCATTTCTGTGGTACATTAGTCATGTGATATACAAAACTATTACTAATATTGAGTAAAGCCTTGCTTTCTATATTACTAGTTTCGCAGGTTTCCGAAATGCAAATCTGACTAGATTTTGTCATACAAGAGTGTCGAACGGTTAGCAATGTAACGTGTAAATAGAGGTTTTGACATCAACATGTCCATGTCTCTATGTAGGTAGGTACTTAAATGCCAGATGCCATTATAATTTTCTGGGAGAGGAAAAGCGCGTTATCCGTAACAGTTGCTTCCTACTTAGTAAAAAGTACATAAATGAAGAATCAAGTCAACGATTTACCTGGGACTTTGAGGAATTATAACCGTGAAAACATGCTCGACAACTGCGACCGATAAATGTTACACGATCATTACATGCAGATACATTTTAGAAGACGTACTTCCTAGCAATTATGCAAAGTTCGAAGTATATTATGTATGTGTATACGTTCTGTTCTTGAAGCAGGTGTCGTTTTCTTTGGTATTCACTCGTTCGACATATTTGAATAAGCCCCGTGGAATGAAATGAGTGCTTTCATTAGAGGCGATATACATGGCGCTTCTCTGTGTGATATTCAAGCATCGTAGATGTACATGTATTTGTATATTCAAGCAATTTGGGAGATTTATTCATGTGACATAAAATGAATAGGATAACGTGTAATTGGTAATTCTATTTTTGTTGTTTGGGAAGTTATTTTGGCTCAAGGTCTAAGACTTTTGCTGTTAGAGCAAGCTGTTTGCTAGAGTATTAACTATACAATGTTGGAAAAATATGGTATAATAAAGTGAATGTGTCCGGACTTTCTAGTGAGATGGAAATTCTGGATATGGTTTCAATTTTTATAGCAATTTTGAACTACTGATTGAATCCGATGAAATGCCTCTTTCATTGCTAATAGTTTTGAATGATAAATACAAAAATAGAAGATTTGGTATTTATCTTTTCCGTGAAGTATTTTTTTCATTTTGGAAAATATATTATGTCTAACAAAAAAGTAGTTTCTGAAATAAGATAGTACTATGAGCTCTCATAGAAAAATTAAAACTTGAAACAATACTAGGACTGACAAGATGTTGCACGTATGAAATAATTACACATTGTACTTAAACAAAATTTGAAGTTGGTTCCAAGAGATGATTTATCAGCTATAAAAGACTCTTTGCATCAATTTTATAATTTGTAAGTGCTTATTTTCTTAATAGTTTCGCAAGAAAGAATATTCTCTAAGTTATGTTGTTATGAGTTAAAAAAGAAATAAAAGTGTGATTTAGATGAAGAAAAAAAAAAGAATGTACCTTCAACGGGGATTCGATGCACGGATTCTACAACAGAATGTATTAGTTGGTGAGCAGAACAATTCAAAATGAAATTAATTTTATTGATGCTGGTAATATTGGTACTGTTGCAAGAAAGAAAAAAATATAACATGAGCATAAAAAGTACAAACACCAACATAATTAACAGTCTCGTTGCGATCAAAATTATATCGTTGCGAGAACAAATCGCACACTCTAAGCTTTATACTACAGGGAATACAGATTATATAAGAAGAAATATCCGACTCATCATTTTAGGTAAATTTCTTATAGAAATGTACCTATTGCGATGGTTCACACTTTTGAAATTCGAAAAAAATTCAACGGCATGTTGTTATATGTCTATAATTTATACCAAAAACACATTTGGTTCAAAAGTTTATATATATATATATATATATGGGATATTACGTATCAAGGTATCAAGTTCAAATTTGCTACAAAAATCAATCTCTCAAATATCTCGGTCCAGTTCGTTATTGGGCTATATCGGGTAAGTAGTTCCAAAACGGCGACCGTTCAAACATTTAAAAAAATTATCAAAAAAGAGCCGTAGTGTAAATATCATCGAAAATAATTTTAGCTTATAGATATAATCAGTACCTACAACTTTTGTTCCAAGCAAATTTTCATAAAATACACAGGTAAAAAAATAAAAATTAATAAAGAAAAATAACAAATATTGATAAAACATGAACACTCAATATAAATTTGATGTAATTGTACATTTTCTGGAGATCTTGATATAAACCCTGATTAAAAAAATAAATAGTATATTTATTGAAAAGAAATAAGCGAAAAAAAATTCTGCCTTGAAGTGGAACTCGAACCCTGTCTGCTTTATATTCAAGAGCCAAAACAAAAACCTTTAACCGCAAGGTTATGTTATGTAATAACATGTATGTATACCAATGAAAAGGTTGTTCAAATTTCACTTCAATGAATTTTGAAAAATTTACCTTTCCGCTGACTACAGGCCATCGGGATTTTTTTAAAAGTGCCCTTATCTCAGAAATTCAGATTTATAACTTTTATATTGATAAACAACTTTATTAATAATTTATTTTGAATTATTAGCAGACATTTCTGAAATGAGTTAGATTTATCGAGAAGATTTCAGGTACAGTCAAATTGTATACCTCCTTCTTTTAGGAAGTCGGTTCAAAACATATAACAATTTAAAGGGTATACAACATTGTATTGCCTATGATTAAAATAGGAGACTAAAGGAATAAAAGATAAGTAACTAAAAAAATATTAAATGGTTATTACAAGAAACAAAACTTGATTCGATTTGTGTCATTTAAAAGTTCGATCTTGTTTGATTTCAAGTGTCAACTTAGAAATTTTACTACTTTATATTAAAACTTAACCACTAGATTACTATTACGATTAATTGGAATTAATTTTCTCTAGATCGCCATTTCACATGTTTTTAGGTAAATTTCTTATAGAAATATACCTATTGCGATCGTTCACACTTTTGAATTTCGAAAAAATTTCAACGGCATGTTGTTATATGTCTATAAGTTAGTCAAAAAAACATTTGGTTCAAAAGTTTATATATATATATATATATATATATATATATATATGGGATATTACGAAATTTGTTAACACGATAGAGGTCGCAGTTTTGAAGGTATCAAGTTCAAATTTGCTACAAAAGTCAATCTCTCAAATATCTCGGTCGAGTTCGTTATTGGGCAATATCGGGTAAGTAGTTTCAAAATGGCGACCATTCAAACATTTAAAAAAATTATCAAAAAAGAGCAGTAGTGTAAATATTATTAAAAATAATTTTAGGTTATAGATATAATCAGTACCTACAACTTTTGTTCAAAGCAATTTTTCATAAAATACACAGGTAAAAAAATAAAAATTAATAAAGAAAAATAACAAATATTAATAAAACATGAACACTCAATATAAATTTGATGTAATTGTACATTTTCTTGAGATCTTAATATAGACCCTGATTAAAAAAATATATAGTATATTTATTGAAAAGAAATAGACGAAAAAAAAATCTGCCTTGAAGTGGACTCGAACCCTGTCTGCTTTATATTCAACAGCCAAAACAAAAACCTCTAACCGCAAGGCCATGACAATTTTATTTAATAGCATGTAGGTATACCAATGAAAAGGTTAAAATTTCAATTCAATGAATTTTGAAAAATTTACCTTTCCGCTGACTACAGGCCATCGGGATTTTTTATTATTCTTCTCGACAGACAGAAATATAATATTTTTTTTAATTGCAAGGCACTGCCAGCTATTTTTCAGCAACTAATGGCTAATGCCCAAGAGATATAAATATCACCCCCATAACATTCTGCTGACCACAAATCTATATATAAATCAGTAACAAATTCTATTCGGCAAGACTGCGATTACTCATCTGCCAAATAATACCGTTCAATTTGCCTTACCTCGTTTTTACTGAAAACATTGAAGAGGCTATGAGACGGCTGGATCAGGGGTAACGTCCTAATCCAAAGACCGTTACACCCCAACCAATTCGCCTACACACCAGGGAATTCGCTCTCCACGTTCTGGTGGGCAGAGAACCATAGACAATGGCGAACACTTCCAGGAGTCTTCATAGACATCGAAGGCGCGTTCGATCGAACTACCTTCGAAGCAGTCAACAAAGCTCTTCGGGACAGAACCGTACCGCCAGGTTTGCGCAGGTGGATAGGAAATGTACTCGAGAGCGGAATAGTTGAAATTAGTGTTGCAGGCGCAACTGTCTCGGGAAGTGTCACGAAGGGCTGTCCTCAGGGAGGTGTACTCTCCCTCTTGCTATAGAATATAATAGTAGACGACCTTCTAACGAACCTGAACAACGAGGGCCTGTACACCATAAGATATGCGGATGATATAGTCATACTGCTGACAAGGAAGCACATTCGAGTGCTATGCGAACTGATGCAAAGGGCACTCCGATTCCTAGAAAAGTGGTGCAAGGCAACATCTCTTTCTGTGGATCCCCACAAAGTAGAGGCTATGCTCTTTACCAGAAAACGAAAGGTGGGCGACATAAAAATGCCTACACTAAAAGAAACCCAGCTCAAGCTATCCAACGAGGTGAAAAAAAAAAACTGACCTGGGGAAAACATCTTGACAGTAAGCTGGACAAAGCCATTGCAGCTCTATGGCAATGTCGAAAAGTTATAGGTAAAAGCTGGGGCCTATCGTCAAGGGTCACCCTATGGTTGCACACAGCGGTGATAAGGCCCATGATATGCTACGGTTCAATAGCTTGGTGGCGACGCACCGAATTAAAAATTGAGAAGGACTGATTTGCGAGACTACAGAGATCTGTTTGCATCGCAGTCACTGGCGCCATGAGGACCACACCATCTGCTGCGCTAAAGGCCTTATTGTGCCTGCCATCCCTAGATCTATATCTGGAGGGGGCAGCAATACTGACCGCCCTTCGTTTGAAAGATAGTGGAACATTTAGGGTGCACAAGAGCGCGAAGAGTCATACAGTCATCTTGGAGGAGGGCCGTATTGCTCAGACCGCATTGCAACCCTATTCAGCAAATGCAAATACCACGTTTGTTGGGAGGAAAAACACCCACGCACTGTGCCGACAATAGACTTATACACTGATGGGTCTAAGAAAAGGGACAGTTCAGGCTTGGGAATCTTCAGCCAAGACCTGCAGCTATCTCTACAACAACCGCTCGGGAAGTATGCCACCGTATTATAAACGGTATTAATGGCACTAGCTCGAAGGGCTAATGAGGTCCGCATGAACAAGGTGCGAGAACGAGTAATACGTTTCTTCACAGACATCAAAGACGCCTTAAAGGCGTAAGGGGCAGGTACGACGCGAGAACCACGCTGAATTACCACCGCGAACAGTCGGAACTAGCGAACGAAAATGTGGTGGAATTAGCTGGGTGCCAGCAGACGATGGGAATGAGGGCAATGACAAGGCGGAAGCTGGCGGGTGCTGCTTAGTCGGGAACAATGTATGGGCCCAAACCGGCAGTACCCATCACACCGCACATCATGGCAAACCTCATTAAAGAGGACACACACCTCAGACACTGTCAGAGGAGAAACTCAATTCTGGGCTGGCGACAGAACAAAAACTTCACCGCGGAGCTACCCGGGAAATGGGCCGAAGACTGCCTAGCTTTGCTCCAAACTACGCTCACTTGTAAGCATCTGGACCGGGCATGCTGCGCTAAGAAAACACCTACATACAATGGATGTCATCGACGACTCGACATGTCGGGCATGCATGGAGGAGGAAGAAACAGTGGAGCATCTCTTCACAGAATGCCCCGCTCTATCCGACGTTCGTAAGGTCATCCTAGACTGAAGTGGCCGGATCTGACCAACATCGCACCTCGCCTGCGGCAATCCTGGACCAGGTTGCTGGGATACTCGGGGAACCGTAGGTCTGGGTAGCAAGGGGGAGAGGCACAATGGGCCGAATTGGCTTAAGTACCCGCTTTGGAACACTTGCATCAAATAATATCTAATAATAATAAAAAAGATACAAGTCCGACAGGTAACTCAATATTTTGTTTCGTATTGAACGTTTTACACGTTACACGGTCAGAAGCTGGATAGTAGATAGTAGAGACGAATATTTATTTATTGCTAATTTAAGTAACCAGTTGTATTACGTCACAGAAGAGTTGGTTCACTTGAAATTTACATCGTTGTAAAATTCACACTGATTAGAATCAGCTGTTTGATAGTCATTTTGCCAGATTCGACGTTTAAAATATTTTACAGAAATAACCAAACTTGTGATTGGTTTGGTATTGACAAGTATTATCAAAATAAAATACGAGTCATAAGCTTCAAACAGAAGAATGTTCCTTGTCATGTTTGTTGACGTCAATGATGAAGTGATCCTACAAACCTGCAAAACTTTACTATTCAAACAGATAAATTTCAAAACAATTTCTAAAGAGATTATGGCTTGACGTAGAGAAGAGAAGGAAGATTTTTTTTAAATACTTAACAAATATAAAAAGGACAGTACTGAATTCATAAACAGTGGTTCATGATAAGGATGTAATGATAATGTAAGGGTGAATGGGGAAATTGTTGTGTGATTAAATGATTTGTTACATTGGGTTTACAAACATTTAATATCTATTCTTGTTTTTGGAGTAATAGAGAATCATTGATTATAACGATTTATACTTTCCAACCGCTACTCTAAGAAGTAACGAAACTATTGTAATCGTGTAAAAGTTTCCAACAGAAATTTTCCAAGAAACATATATTCAGCCATTGGTCTGTCTGTCTGTGCCAAGATTATCTCGCGAGTGAATTGACAGATGTTGATGCTAAGCTACAGCTGAAAAACGTGTTTCGCCAAGGCTGTGGCGCGAAAAAGGCTCTAACGATTTTGATTACACTTGTCTAAAACTATCTCTACTTAAAGCCCCTTACCATCTGCCATTACATGTATCTCTGAGAAAAAGCAGGAAGAAAGTTATGCTTAAATAAAATATTCTGACTAAACGGTTGCTCTTAAATCAAAAATTAATACAACTAATGTTGTTTTTCTTGGCTTGCTGAAATAAATGAATAATTCAACGTGACTGGAAGATTTTCATATTCGGTGGAGAGTAGAAATGTAGGAAAGTCGTGTGTGTGAGGATGCAAGTTTTTTTTCTGAAGTTTGCTGTAGATCTACCAAATACCAATCTATTAACTATTAACTAAACTAGTATTAGTTATAACTAATACTAGTTTAGTTAATAGTTGAAGCTCAGCATATCAGACTTGTTTGCATTTGTAGAACTTCCAATGTCCATGCTGAAAAGAGAAATATTCCATAATACTGATTGAGAATTATAAAATAAAAATAGCAACTTTCTCTATTTTATATATCAAATGGAAAGGTTCATTATGATAAATATTATAGATAAAAAGTTTAGGATAAGAAAGTTTCCCGCTAATTATCGAAAGTACCTACTATGTGGAAAATTTTGAAGAAATACAGAACATAGTACTTCACCCACAGTTTAAAGGAAAACCTATGCAAAAATATCATATAGCTTATAACCTACAACAGAGATTATTTATGTGTTGCTTTTTTCAATTTATCCAAACAATTTCCTATCTTCATTAATCATAATCTTCGAGACTCACTGATTTCCTCTTCCTATCCGGTCATTATAGATATCAGTGACTTTAATAATTTTACATAGATCTGGAATTTAATTATATTAAATACATATTTCAGCTTCTTGTAAAACATCTCGATTTATTTAGATTCAAGAACAACAAAACTGTAATTCATATCTATTATTATCAGCCTTCTTGGACTAGATTGTCTTTAACGAAGAAACATATTCTTTAGTAGATTGTAGCCAGCGGATATTTATATGTATGAGA
This sequence comes from Crioceris asparagi, assembly GCA_958507055.1. Lineage (NCBI taxonomy): Eukaryota > Metazoa > Arthropoda > Insecta > Coleoptera > Chrysomelidae > Crioceris > Crioceris asparagi. Next base: position 34,586,000 of record OY293828.1, read on the forward strand.
TATTTGAACCACTTCTTGAATTATTCTAAATGATTCAATCGAAGAGTCGATAGACCGACAATAAAATACAAATGCTTTGCAAATTTCGACTAGTTTTACGGATGGCGTAAATAATTGCTTTTGTGGTTTGATAATAAGATGTCATGTTATCGTCGAAGGGTAGGTTACATCCACCACCCTAAAACAAACTATTCCATTTGGAGCGAAAAGCCTTCTTTGATTCCAGAACTACGAGGGTCGCCTCTCCCTTCTACTTCTCGATCGTATTCTGCAGCCTCAGCCCGAAGGGCATCCGCTTGTTATCTCAATCAAGCGTGTCAGGGTGGGTGAGGAGTACAGAGATACAACGCAATTAACACGCGTGATCTGAGTGAACTGACAAAGGTGAGCCGAGCCACCTCATCAGAGAGTTCTTGGTCTTGTTACTGCCAAGGTAAAACTGAGAGCACGTTTTGTTCCCACCAATTAAAGAAAATCAGAAAAACTTCAGAGTTGTTTTCAAAATTAAAGTTAATTAAAAAATAGAATAGAGATAGAACACTTACCTTAGAGCAGTTGCAGTATTTTGATTATTTTGATAATGATTAAAAAAGAAAAAGCAAAAATGTGCATTTTATTTTATATAGTTAGGTTTAACTTTTTTCTCTTTTCCTTTTCTAAATCAGGACTGATTTGGTTATATCTCCTTATCATTTAATTAGTGTGTGTAAAGCAATATACTAACATTCCTTTTATACACATACAGATTGTTAGGAATCTAGGTGCAAATTGAACTGTTTTGATATTTAAATATGATACTGCCCTTTGTTAATATTATTGTTAAATTGTTTTTCCTTAATAATAAATAAATAAATAAATAAAAGTAAAATAGATAAAATCAATTGATTTTCGAAGCGAATGTGATAATTGATTGCTAATTTTCCAACATTTTAATAGTTTATGTCACATTTAAAATTAAACCTTTATGAAAATATCAAATGTAATTCTGTTACTTCTTGACGTAATGGTTTAATCATAATTATTATGTCTATGCACAAACATATTTTAAAAAAAAAATTTACCGACGATACAAGTTGTTGTTGCACTGAAAAATACAAAATAATATAATTTCTATTGGTGTTGGTACTTTTGAAGTTGTGCTGTTACAGTTAGATTGAAAACTATTGGCACCGTCATCACAAGTACCTGCACCAATAGAATTAATATTATTTTGTATTTTTCAAGTAATAACGTTGGCTCAATTTTTTGTAAAAAATATTTATTTCAGACTTTGGAGTGTAACATTTATCACGAAAATCGTTGAACTTTCACTAATACCATTACCCATGTATCTACCTAATCATAAATATATTTTTGTATATAATTCGGTGGTATCTTTGCATTTTTTATGACTGTTTGCGCGTTTTGCATAGTAAACTTACTCCGATTTTAACGATTTTTATTTCATTTGAAAGAGGAGAGTTGAGAAATGGTCCTATATTTAAAAAAAGTCAAATCCGAAATCTCCAAATTTTTCTCGATTATTGAAAATCCGAGACGGTTGAATTATGGATGAGACCATACCTATTCGGAAACGTTGAAATTATTAATAACAAGTGCAAGTTAAGCCTATACATGGTTAATAGGATAACTAGGTACTACCATTGAAAAAGAAGAGACTCCAATTCATCTCCACATACCATCTTTGGTAGGTATTAGTGAACGTCCAACAAATTTCATTGGACCGACTTTATTAGATGGCGCAGCGAAAAATAGACAAATACAAAATAATATTAATTCTGTTGGTGCTGGTATATATATATATATATATATATATATATATATATATATATATATATATATATATATATATATATATATATATATATATTAGGCGAGGTCTTTGCATTACTTTTTATGTAGGGCAGATTTTTATTTTCTGATCTGATATTTCTAGTTGATTATAATTATGATTATAGACTGATTTGTTTCGATAAAAGCATAATTCACGTAATATGTGAATGTTTGTGTTATGGGCTTCTAGCTTTTTGTTAAGTTTAAGTATATTTCTTGCAAACAACTAATAATAACGACTACAAATATTGTTGTATGATTGATTGATGTTTCCGAGTTTCCTTTTATCTGTCAAATTGCTCAAGATTTGTATCGAATTATGATTGATTAACCGTATTGTGGGGGGGGGGTTGTTGAGGTTATCTCTTTCGGGGTTGTACGTATGTCTGTGTATCACATAGATAAATTGATTTATCACTTGCCTTTGAGGGGTGCTGACACCAGTCAAAGTATCTCTATCTCTCTCATTCACTTCTTATAACCTTTCTTCGTTCATAGATAACGAGGGTGAATGGATATAGTGTTTCAGGTGGATATATGTTTTTTGTATCAATTTATGACTATGAATACATATACGTCAACAATTGATTTCCCTTCCTTCTGATGGATACACATATCTTCTTTTTGCTGAAAAGAATTCTTAAAGCCATGTTTTATGAGAATATAAATCATACTTTTCAAAATCCGCTTCGTCTGGTAAAAACCGTCACAGACACAGGAAAAAATTTCACGTCAATTCAATGTCTGATAACTTCGTCGAAAATGGATATCCTCATCCAGGGCTCCTCTGCTCATACACGCTTTTCTTTTTTTCACCTTTCACTTCCGATGAAGTCAGGTGTATGTGTGTATGTTTTTTTTCGATGTGTCACTTCTTGATTCCGCATCCCAGCTTTTAAAGATGGCTTTCTCCTTTTCTTGTATCTCTGTGTGTCGGCGGTGATAAGAAGAACGCGGAAAAAGAGCAAGTCGTGTCTAAAATTGTCACGTTGATCTGCTCAGATGGATGACGCGGCCAAGGAAATTGCCCTGTCAGCCTTTTGCAGAACGAATCAATATTATAAAAGACGTGTATCATCAATACGAGCACCAACATGGGAGTATATGTGTGAGAAAGAGCTCTCTTCAAATTAATTTAAGGCCCCCCAGGCATCATCATCGGAGCAAGGTTTGTTTTCTTTATCCTTCTTCTGTTCTACGATTCTTATTATTGTTCTCGTTAGGGATTGCCTTGCTTTTATATATCTTATTCACTTACGTGGCTAAACTATATATATGTATACTATATACCTGCCGAATACTCGGAAGCTTTTCACTAACCCTTTATTATTTGAATGTTCAACTTGTTTTAGGTAAGGTTTATTGTTGGGACTTTTAAAGGTTTCATTGTTTTCCTCACCAAATTGTTCGGAATGTAAGATTTCTTATTAATGAATCAATCAGTCGATCAAAAACAATCTCAAATAACAAAATGTAACCTTCTTTCTTCCTAATTTCCACTTTAAATAAACATCCAGTATTTTGTCCGGAGAAAACTTACCTACAGATCTATCTGTCTTTGAAAATGTAAGATAACTTTGGCTTAGAATTAGAAAATGTGCATATATTCAGTTTCTATGAAAGTATAAGCATTATCTCGATTGTGACAGAGTTTTCTTTTCACTTTAGCGTTGATTATTATGTTCCTCTACCCTTTATAAGATTGAGAAAGTTTTTCCTGGTTATTGAGAGTATCTCATTATTTTTAACGTGAAGTAAATGGACCCAAAATTATGTAATGAATAATAATAAGACTGTTAGAGAGCTTCGTTAACAAGCAACACATTTACTTTGATAGTTTGACCATCAAGTAACGAATTTCCTATAGTTCTAAGTTCAAAAATGAAGTTTCTCTGTTTTTTCTTTCAATAGAAATCTAATCTCTATTAGTTGTGAGGATTTGATATATGCTTCTTATTTCGTACTCTTTTCACATGCATCAGTTTAAATTATTGAATAAAGAGGAGAATATAGTTTATATTGCGCGATCCAACAAAAAATCCTTTGAAGTAGGCTACTGAGGTACTGCAAATGAGATATATTTTTAAGCATGGCTTTACTAAAGTAAAATGTGCATTAGTTGTGATAAGCAGTAAGTGAGTTCGGAGCCAATAATCGACGGCAGCAATAATAATTGTTTAATTTCTTATGAATTCTCGTTTTCAGGAATTAATATTCTTATTTTAGAACTCATACAGATTACATCTGATATGTGAATATGAGCTCAATAACATCGTAAGGCATAAGTAGCTCAATGCTCTAGCTCCCGTCTATTAACCTTGGAGTTCCCCGGTCCGTATCCTGATAACCAGTTTGACTTTTCTTAAACAAAAACATTTTTTTTTTTAAATAAAAGGTGTTAATATGAGTAGCTTATAATTTAATCGGAAATTTTCAATCAAAATTTGTATCTAATCTATCTGATATATTAATATGACTAATTCTTGTATATAAAAAAATCTCGGAAATGGTTTCAACGATTTTGATCAAATTTGGTATATAGATAAGGTTCTACTTTTTAACAGTATCTATATAAGTGGCATTCCTGACAAAACGCGAGGGTGTCACCTTCGAGGCCCATAAACTTTTTCTTGAATGGTTCGGCAGATTTGGAAAAAAAAATGCAAAAAGGGGTCTTACGAGCCGATAAATCGATAAGCATTACATGCATTTTTAATGGATGTGACCCTCGAGGTCCACACTAGCTATTTCGGGAACTGTTCCGCAGATTGCTATAAAAATTTCATCACAGGGTTTGGAGGGTCGAGAAAGCGATTGGTGATACAGCTGAGTTCTGGTATGTTTCACATTCATATTTATTTTGAAACCTGTAAATTATGATCTATGTGAACGATAAAAGCAATATTTTCCGATCTACCGATCGCAATACATTTTAACTATTTTTAAGTAGAAATATGCACATTTTTTAACTAAGATTAAACATCCTTATAGACCCACTCTAAATCTTGTGTTACCCGAGCAAAGCTCGGTCACCCTGATTTTTTTTATAATCTTGGTAAAATCCGTTTTGTCATGCCCATGTCATATTGTCATTGCTAAAAATATTGTTTGTTGTATGATATTACCCATAAGAGCATGGCGATGTCGGAAGATAATTCAGATTCATTTCCAAGCTGAATCTATTCATTTTCAAAACAATTTTGTGAATATTTTAAAGAACATCCGACTGAAAGATCAAATAACACTTGCTTTAATTGAAACTGTTAGAAAAAAAAACTGAAAAGAATTCAAATACACCCATTCAAATGAAATTTACGAAAGTTATGGAATATTTAGAAAAGCTTTGGTTACATTTGCAGCAATTTATCTATTTTTAAGAGCTGTTCAAACTAGAATTACGAAATCATTTAAACTAACACGGAAACTGAGAATTGATGAACAGTGTGGAAATTATCAATTCACTTCTAACAGGCATTTACAGATAATGTTATTAGTATGAAAAGAGAAATTCTAAAATATTTCTATGAAAATTTGAATTTTTGTTAGATTCATTACAGCTGAAGTTTGTGTATTTCTCTCAGTGTTGATCAATAAAATGTTTCTGATCCAACAAGCGACAACTTAAATGCCAATATTATGAAACTCCAAATGATTCAAGCAAAGATATGCTCCCATACTTACATGATACACCTCGAATGTTTTTATTTGAATCACTTGATATTGTTAAATGTCAATAATGATCGACTGGATGAATAATAGTTGTTGAAAGTATGTTGGATGAATTTAGGCGTCCATTCAATTCGCGCTGATTAAGCTGAATCTTTATATTTTTCATCGGTTTGATAACCGTAGATCCATAGAAAATCAAACAAAATCATGCATGCGGTAATCGCTACTTCGGAAACGGTTGCTGTCTTAAAATCTTAGAGTTCCCAAATTGTCCCCCAGTTCGAAGATTTTGCAAGTGTTGGCTCGTACCTGTTCTCATTGTCTAACTAAATGTTTTTATGCTATTCATCATTCCTACAGATAGATATTTCTGATAAATCTATTATGAGCATTTTCAATCTGTCTACGATGAAAAATGCGAAATAGCTCGCTTTTATCGATTATAAGCTGCTGGTACATCTTCTTTATCTTTTCTTCTGGGTCGCGCCGTCTAGCACGCCACCGACTCGTCCAAATTAAATTTTGCACACGTTTCAATAAAATTCCGGGGTGAAAAAGAATTGTCATCCGGCCAAATAGATTGGTTAACATTGTAGTATAGTTCCTCGGGGATGTTGGTGGTATAGGAGAGCCTCTATCGCCTCACCTCACCCCCTTAAAGCTTGAAGTCGCTGAAATTGCGATATCTATGCTTAGTCATCACATAGTGGGGCTCTTCTTGCAATCGATACAAATATACACACACACAAGAAGAGAAGATGTCTCAGTGGTTTCTGCAGCGCTTTGTGTTGTTGATGTTGTGTATATAGCCGCGAATATGGCCCGGGCGGATACACGTACATACACACGTGGGAGGATCACTAAAAAGGCACACATGTGTTTTTATCTTTCTTTCAGCGGGATTTATAGAATATGGTGAGTTAAGCAGTGCCACAAATAGGGAGGTAGTCCTTTACTAGGTTTTTGAATTATATGCCTCATAATAAGTAATAATATGGTTTGAATGCATTCTATTTTTACTGCTTTGTTTATCACTATATAACCTCTACATTTATAAATAAAAAAAAACTGGTGTGTCCACTCACACGACTTTCCTACTGCTCGCAGGCAAATTTCAGTAAATAGTAATAGCGGTAATAAAGTAAAAATCCTCTGGTCCAATCGTACTACCACTCATTTTTTTCAGCATCTCAAGACAAACAACAATGGTCATGTAACATTTTTTCGCAAGATGAAACGTTTAGCCAGAATCTGAAGAAACATGTGAAAAATATGGAATTTCATTCAAGCATAATTTTTTTGTGCTTTTTGTCCGAGATGGCGCTGTATATACGTGGGTAGTAAAGGGCTCTCAGAAGAATACTTTAGGCAGGTTTATTCAAAATCCTCAGAGCCGTTTTCGCGCAGAGCCACCGGCGAGTGATATTGGTACCAAACAAAATAAAAACGAATTGTAAATACACCGATCCGTCCCCGAAATAATGCTGTCACAGACAGACAGACGGATAGACAGACAGACAGACCAATGGCTGAAAATATGTTTATTAGATTTGGAAAACTCTGAATCGTCAACATTTGTAAAAATCTCGATACCGAAAATTTCACACGATTACAATACTTTCCTTATACAGCTACTATAGTAGTGTAGAAAAGTAAAAATCTCTCTATGTTGTGCCATCAAAAAAATTCATTCGCAGTATGCCATAAAAATGAATATCATATCTCAACCCAACTCAGAGATATTAATTAGTTGTCAATTCATAACAAAATTGTAGGTATATTGGACGCATTCAGATAAAATTATCAACAAAGATAAATATATTTGTACTATATAAATGCATACAGTGCTATTGCATGAAATGAAAACGTCTTTTGGCGCACCTTGCTTACACATTCTTTATGTACAGTGTCTTGACATGATGTGCTGAGCTGATTCTCATCACGCTAGTATTCGGAAGACTTTCTGAATTTGCTATAATAATTTCGGACAGTAGCATTTAATTGAACATTGCTCAAGAGGTTCGTATCTAACAGCTGTTGACAGTATATCGTGCTCATTTGATTAAGTCCTATCTTTTGAGAAACTGTTCAGGGAGATATGATATGCCCTTTATAAGGATTTTGCCCAGCAGCAGTTCTAAGGGCTGGTGGAATGTCGCTAACATGTCAAAAAAGGTGTTCTCAACCCTGATTTCATTAGTTGTTAGGTTCAGTGGTGGCCTCTAATATCATTTTGGTGAATTGATTGTTGAGTCATAAATGAGAAGCGGAGAAATTTTTTTGTGATTCAGTTAAGCTTGAAATTTGATTATGTCATTTTTCTTCTACTACAACTGATAGACTATAAAGTGTAGGCAAACTTTCTGCCGTGAAAGGCAGATAGATAAGGGTACTACAGTTTAACGTGGATTTCGAACCATCGATATGTCTCAAGATAAACCTTCTACAGAGGCTGTACTAGGGAAATATACTCTCACTGGTTTCCTGTTGTATTGCGAAAGGAGGAGAATGCAATGTGACAGCCAGGAATCCGCATGCTCGTCTTATGTCATTGGTGTAGTTATTTCAAGTACAAATTTAAATTTACGGATATAAATATCAGTTTAAAAGCACCGACCGCATAACTTCAATATCTTAAATTGTTCTTAATATTAAAATATCGCGAAAAGAAAAGATACGGAAATTCTCGCGGCATCGAACTGCAACCAGCTGAGAATTAGATAATCAGATTCCTGGAACATCCACAAATATGAACATTCTTATTGTTATGTATATATATGACTATTAATGATATGTGCAAGTATTCTTGTGAGAATAATTGTGCAGGACATTCATACAAAAAAAAATCTGGTGTGTCCACTCACACGACTTTCCTAACGCTCGCAGGCAAATTCCAGTGAATACAAATTTTTACACTATTACAATACTTACCTTACATAGCGACGATAATAGCGGTAGTAAAGTAAAATTCATCTAGTCAAATCGTGTTACCACTCATGTTTTTCAGCATGTCAAGACAAACAACAATGGTCATGTTATATTTTTTCGCAAGATGAAACGTTTAGCCAGAATCTGAAGAAACATGTGGAAAATAAGGAAATTTATTCAAGCATAACTTTTTTTGTGCTTTTTCTCAAAGATGGCGCTATATGTGGGTGTTAAAGGGCTCTTAGAAGAATACTTTAGACAAGTTTAATCAAAATCCTTAGAGCCGTTTACGCGCTATAGTCTTGAGCAAATCACGTTTTTTGGCTATAGCTCAACACCTAGTGTATACAGGATTCTCATTCAGTGCCACGGGCGAGTGATATTGGTATCAAACAAAATAAAAAAGAAAGCAACAAAATACACCGATCCGTTTCCGAGATAATGCTGTCACAGACATACGGACAGACGGACAGACAGACAGACAGACCAATGGCTGAAAATATGTTTATTAGACTTAGAAAACTCTGAAACGTCAACATTTGTATAAATCTCGATAACGAAAATTTCACACGATTACAATACTTTCCTTGAACAGCTACTATATATAGTAGCGTAGGAAAGTAATATGTAACCAAATCAATAAAACAAAGCTGAAATTGCTGATTATATTCAATATAGGTGAGGAAATTATTGGGAATAGCATCATGAATATAACTTGTATTATTGTCCTGTTCCATTTACTGTTTAGCTTAGTGACATAACGATACAAAACCTTGTTCTTTCTTATATTTATTGCATATTAACATCAAAAATTGAATAAAACCTCGTCTAACTACACCTGAAAATGTAATTAAACAATTCCGAAAGCTTGGAGTGGGTTGAAAGACTTATCTTTTATTCATGCTGCCATTCCCAATAATTTCCTCACCTATATGTATATATATATACAGGGTGTTAGGTAAACATGCGGAAAACATTCAAGGGGTTATTCCTTGCATTTATTGCGATATATGTTTTAGAAACGTCTAATCGGGATGATTGCAGGGCATATTCAATGAATACGTAGTTCCTTGATATATTTGTGAAGTTATTGAATATGTTCTTATAAATTGAAGACAAAAAAGTAGTTATAAGTAAATATATCTGATACTATTTCTAACCTCACAGAAAATTTTATTTGGAGGGAATAAAGTCTGAGAAATCAGTATCTTCAATTTATCTTCTGTAACTTGTGGGGCATTTCATTTGATGCTTGTTACAGTAATTTGTCACGATTGATTTTGACATCCTGATCCCTAGAAATAGTGACTTGTTTTTGCGGAAGTTTATTTAATAGGCAATTAAAAAAGGTCAGGCAATTGTGGACATTCAAATAGGTTTCAGTGTCGATAGTATTTCCAAAATAATAAAAAGTAGGGGAGACCGGGGCATAAAGATCCCTTGAGATAAAACGATCCTTATCCTTTTCAAGTGAACGATACTAATGTCATCTATAGATCCAGTAGCCAAAGGTCTCTCGTTATACCGTGAATCTATGGCACAAGTTTCAGTGTTGATTGCCGTAGTCTTTATTTACAGATTTGTGTTTTGGTTCTGACATATTATTAAATTTTAATTAAGAGAAAAGTTGATATATATTCTTAATTATAAATTGTATATAGAAAAGGCAAGAAGATACCTTACAATACAATATCGTACAAGAATATATCGGCAACCATGCTAGGGGATGTTTATTATTATGCTTACCCTAACATTATTGACTATAGATCGCTGGGTTTTGCAATGATATCATTTAGAAGGGGCTTTTACTGAAATGCAGTCGTTCTCTTTCATGAGTCATTGGCTTAGTGATTTATTTTGATAATAGAAATTTCCCTTAGTAATAAAAACAAACAGCAACTTCGAAATGAGATTTTTTGTTAATTGCCGAAGAAGTTATTGAATATAAACAAAAGATCAAAGAAAGGTAAATCAAACACTCTATGTTATAAATTTCTCTAAAAGACATTCAAAACTCTTTCGAATTGGTGTATTATGTTCCTATTTCTAAACAGTCAAATTTTCAAAATAGCAAGCAAGTTTCTGTTAAAGTTAACAATGAGAATGAGAACTGTCGGACCAGCAACCACGAGTGGGGAAAGTTCTGCGCTTACCACGGCAACCGGTTTCTATTCTAACTGGTTTGCAAGAAGATGTCCAAAGCTAGGCCAATTTATAACTGGATTGCAAGATAGTGAGAAGCATGATTGAATACATCTTTGAAGTTACTGATGTCCATATGAGAGTCGTTTCAACCCGAGTATAGCCACAGAAGACGGTAGACTGCTACTTGTTTAGCAGGGGTACGTGCCAGCTGAGGAGTTCTACCGAAGCTGCTGCTGATTGAGAAGATCAGATATTAAAGAGGGGTGAGTTAAACGTGAGGTAAATCTGAAAAAGTTAAAGCCATGCTAAATTTGTAGTGGCATTTGTTACTTAACGTTATGCTATTAATTATTGTTTAGAAAGTGTTGTTTTAATACAAAATGATGTGTTTGTTAGATTCAAGATTATTTTTGAATTGAAATTACAAGGATCACTTATCATCATCATTAGTGGTACAACAATGAATTAGTGCACTTCTAATGTAGTTGTTGATATAAATCTCTGTGAATAATTTTGAAAATAAATCTAGTGTATATAAATCAAATCCAGTTATTGCAGTACCCGTTAAATTATTTTACGTCTGTTCTTTATGCGGAACAAAAGTATTGAATCAATTGTGAATATATATGAAGTAAACCTAGGTATATACCTATTTCTAAAATCAAAATGAGATGATTTTATTGAATTTACCTCGAAACAGATTTGGTTATAATCCCAAAGTAGCAATTTAGAAATGTTTTTTCGTTACTTTCAACATCACGTTGTTACAATTTGGTAGCAAACATATCAATATCAGATTTATAAAAAAATATAAGTAGCTTTCCTTCAATATTTACTCATTTTAAATTTCTATGCTAACCATAGGTTTAGATTAAATTATTACAACATATTTAGAAAAAAGATTTTCTGTAAAATATTAACAAACAAACTGAACTAGAATCGAAATTAGGGCTATTTATGAATACTGCTGTTTATCTAATTTCTTTTAAAAATATACCACGAATTAGTTTCTTTATAACGCCATATTCGTTCGGTCTCATTAAATTAAGCTAAGAATTCCCTTTGCAAATATATAGTTAAAACATCCATATTTAAGCTGAGAAAGGCTCATAAAAATGACAAGTACAATATTTTCAAATGTAGTAGGTTAGGATGATGTGAAAATAAAATACTGAATCGCCAGTATCAATAACTATTTGACCATATGTATCTTATCGTTATTTATCTTGAAGTTTGTTTTTATAGATTGTTATTAATTCAATTTAACAGAAACATGTATGTTTATGAGATCTTGTATAGAGTATTCAAGATTTCGTGAGGTTGCAAGAGTCATAATGTTAACAAATTGACGTAGGTTATTATTATAATATATGGGCTATTCATTCCCGAAGGAATGGTGGAATTCATTTATTACGGTAAATCACTCGCTTATTTCTCGTTTGTTTTTCTGTTTTTCTGTGAATTCTATGGATTAATAAGTCACTTTGCTTGATCTGTTATCCTCCTCCAATTTGCCATTTTGTCTTGTCGTGTATATCACTTCTCCATTCATCTATATTAATTTGTCTTATGTGCTCTGTAACTCGATCTTTCCATATTTTCTATGGTTTTCCTATTGGTCTTACTTTCACTGGTGTTCAGTTTGTTACTATTTTTATTTTTATCGTTGTGTCTTTCCTGAGTATACGTGACCATTTCAATCGTTGAGCTTTTATGAACCTCACTTCCATTTTCTGACTGACTGTACCATATATTTTTCATAGTATATTTCTTCTGCTATCGATGTTTTCCTCATTTCTACTTTTCAAACACATTGAATCTGCTATATAATTCATTGTTGGCCTTAGTAGTTCCATAAAGTCTTAATTTTGTGTTTTTATTCACAAGAATATTTTTAATCAGTTTATTATACTTCCAATAAACTTTACATCCAGCTATTACTCTCTTTGTAACTTCTATGCTCCTGTCATTTTCTGACGGAGGAAGTATTCAATGCGACTGTGTGCATTTTTTGTTTTCGTTGTTTGCCAAAAGTCTTCTGCATCTACCTATAACTGCACTACTGCAAAATTACTAGCACCAGTAGAATTAATGCAATCGCTTATGTTTTAGTGCACTAAATAATAAGGTCGGCTGTATTTTTGTAAAAAAAATCTAATTCAACATTACCCCTACGCATATGAAATTTCTTACTCTTTCGAACATGTATTCCAGTATCTTTATTCCATTTCTGTGCTCCGTTGCTTATGTACTTAGATCTTTGTTGTATAATTAACAGAAATGATGATGATGAAATCACACAGCATCTGATCGAGGTGGTTTTTGTTTTTTGCATTAACAGTAAAATGGTCTGCATTTTATTTGCGTCATGTTCCGTGCTATTTTAGTACCTTTTTCTATCGCTCCATCCAATGCTAATAATGTAGTTGACAGTGCGTATTCTAGTTCTACAAATTTATAGGTAACGATATCTTTGAGTGTAGCCTTCCTTTGTTATTATTTTGATTCTTGATTAGTTCATTGTCATTTTTTTTGTAATCAACTTATTTGGTATTTTCATTTCATCAATATCATCTAATTAACTTATATCTGTTAACACTATCAAATGCTAGCTTAAAATCTGCCTGTATTCACCAAGCTTCGGTGTTGGGAATTTGGTAATTTATTTTCTAACCAACGCCGATACCATATTGACTATTTTATTATATGTTAGTCAAGTTTCCTCTTTCTTATGTTTCCTAGTTTTGTTATAGGTAAGATGACAAAAACACATAACATGGCGGATCAGTATAATAAATATATTCAACTAAAACAAAAATATATTAACATGGAATGAAGTGCTGAAGCAACAAGACTTTTTAAAACTTTAACAAAAACTCTATCAAACATAATATGCCAACTTATAACTTCGAACATAGTACATAGAACAACAGAATAGAATATATAAATAATATAGAACACAAACCTTTCCTTACGTCTTATTATTATTATTATTATTATTTGACGCAGGGGTGGCAAAGCGGGTACTTAGGCCAATTCGGCCCATTGTGCCTCTCCCCCTTGCTCCTCAGACCTACGGTTCACCGAGTATCCCGACAACCTGGTCCAGACATCTCAGGATTTCCGCAGGCTAGGTGCGTCTGATGTTGGTCAGACCCAGCCACTTCAGTCCTAGGATGGCCTTACGAACGTCGGATAGAGCGGGGCATTCTGTGAAGAGATGATCCACTGTTTCTTCCTCCTCCATGCATGCCCGACATGTCAGGTCATCGATGACACCAATTGTATGTAGGTGTGTTCTTAGCGCAGCATGCCCGGTCCAGATGCTTACAAGTGAGCGTAGTTTAGCCCGGGGCAAAGCTAGGCAGTCTTCGGCCCGTTTCCGGCATGGCTCCGTGATGAAGTTCTTGCTCTTTCGACAGCCCAGAATTGAGTTCCACCTCTGACAGTGTCTGAGGTGTGTGTCCTCTTTAATGAGGTTGGCCATGATGTGCGGTGTGATGGGTACTGCCGGTTCGGGCCCACACATTGTTCCCGACGAAGCAGCACCCGCCAGCTTATCGGCCTTGTTAATGCCCTCAGTCCCATCATGTGCTGGCATACAAGCTAGTTCCACCACATTTTCAGTCACTAGAAGCTCAGCGTGGTTCTCGCGTGGTATCTGCCCTTTTCAAGAGCTTTTAAGGCTTCTTTACTGTCTGTGAAGAAGCGTATTACACGTCCTCGCACCTTGCTCATGCGGACCTCATTAGCCCCTCGAGCTAGTGCTATTAGTTCCGTTTGTAATAATGTGGCATACTTCCCGAGCGGTTATTGTAGAGATAGTTGCAGGTCTTGACTGAAGATTCCTATGCCTGAGGATAACCACCAGTTCGTCCAGTACAGTTCCCAGTCCCCACTGAAGGAGACCCGGCAAAATCCCATCCGTGCCTGGTGACTGAATGCCTTAACCGCCTGTATTGTTCCGGTTCGATTTACGACTTTTCTCGCCAATTGCCAGTCCTCCGCAGAGGGACATCCTGAGTTGTGAGGAAGTTCCTTAACGTTCCCTAGCAATATCGACCCTGGGAAGTGTGTTGACAGAAGTACTTTTGCTGTGTCTATAGCAGTGTCAGTGTAGGTACCGTCCTCCTTTCTGATACAGCCCACTTTTCTAGGATCTTTGGAGATCACCTTAAGCAGTCGGGATGCTACAGGTGTACGTTCTGTCTCTTTACAGAAGAGTCTCCATGATTCCTGTTGCTTTGAGCGAATTTCCTTCTTATACGACCTTTGGTATAGTTTGTAGACCTCCCAGTCGGACGTATTTCGGGATGACTTGGCTATGTTGAAGAGTCTCCGCAGGTGGGCCCTTTTGATCTCAAGACTCATGCTCCACCATGTGGCGGAGTCAGGTCTGAGCTGTCCTCTTCTCAAGGGCGAGGCGTTCTCATAAGCACTCAATCCGCCCAGTGAGTACGTTGAGTAGCTTGTCTAGGTCCTTTATAGACATTATCTGATTGGCCGCCCTATCATTGCCCATGGAAGACTCCAGTTGCATTAGGTACGCTTTCCTGTCTGTCTTCCTGGGATTCCGGTACGGCTCTTTTGATGTCTTGACTGCTAAGAGTCTCATTATTATCCATTTGTGGTCAGGGAGGGTGGCTTCGGAGCTGACTCTCCATTCCACAATTGATTTGGAGATCTCTTGTGTTGCGACTGAGATGTCAATCACCGTCTGACACCGGTTGAGGATTTCCAAATTTGTCCCTAACAGGTATTCTAGTAATGCCCTACCTATGCTGTGGCAGTCTTCGCTGCCCCAAGCGTAGTGGTGGGCATTTGCGTCACACCCTACTATGAGGTGTTTTCTCCCCTGCTCGCAGAAGTCGACCAGCTTCGACAGTTCCTTGCTGGGGGTGGCTCTGTGGCGTCTATTGGCAGGTAAAATGAGGCTGCAATAATCTCTTCTTTGCCCTTTCCGAAGTCCAGGTGCACTTGGACAGCCGTTAGGTCGGTCCTGAGAGTCCTGTCAGTAGGATGGCTCCTATATGACCTGAAAGGGAAACACATGTCCTTGTCTTTCATTAGTTGCTCCAACAAGGATTTTCTTTGGGAGGAGTTTAAATTTATGAAACAACTCTAAACTTAAACGTGATGTATTTGGTCTTATGATCCGGTAGAAATATCAGCGATATTGTTCAGATCGCACATACATAAGATATATATCATACACGATAGTGTCCCTTAAAAAATGAACATCTACACCAAACATTAATTATATATACTACACGGAATGGAATATCCAAGGAATGTTTTTAACAATCTCAATTCATTGGTCAGTTATAGCCGAGTTCAGTTTGAACTGTAGAAGCAGCAAATAATATCACAAATCCAGCAATCGATTTCTAGTCTACACGGATATTACACCAATCTGGATCAACGTAAACTCTATGTGGCTTACTGGATATTCTGTAGCAAATACAATACAATTTTTAGTCTTCCTGAACATGTTTAGAATTTCTCCAATCTTTACCAATAGGATTTGCAGAGAACTTACTTAAAGATCCATAATAACCCCATAATCTTATTGTTATCAAACCCAAGTTAAATTTATTGAATGGAAACTTGTCTTCCTCAAACGTTCCATTGTGACTTATATATAACTTCTCTTTGTCAAGGTGCTACAATTTATAACATTTTGCATGATCATTATGGCCTAAATAAACACATTCTTCTGCCTGGAATATCTGTTTCTAAGGTAGCAATCAGCATTGATGGCTTCAGCCCAGAATCTTACCGGCATTCCAGCTTGGGTTAGCATGCAGGTGGTCATTTCGGTCCGCGTTCGGTTCACCATCTTGGTGATCCTATTTTGCTGCACACAGTAGGGTACGGTCCTCCTATGGATTATGCCAAATTTGCTCAAGTAGGTACTCCTGGATTTCAAGAATTCTGTATTCTTCGCACTTATCAGTTTGGATGGCCATCAGTTTCCAATTCAAAGTATTCTGTCTCAGCTATACTTTAAGAGTTCAATGAAAACTTTTTTTAAGAAATCGTGAAATTAAATACCTGAAATGTTCGTCTATGAAGATCAATACATATTGGGCTCTTCCAATTGCTGATGGCTGGGCTTATCTTGTGACATCTCTGTATATTTACTGCAGGGGTTGCTGTATTTCTCTGGTACTCCGAGATAGGAACACTATCCTAGGTAACTTTCCCTGTATACTGACAGTACATGTGTCCAGTTTACTTCTTGCAGAATTGGTGTATTCTGAATAGCCTCTTCGTGAAGATAACTTAGCCGTTGATGCCAGATGGTGGCTCTTCTCAGTGCAATGCACTTGTGATAGGGCACCTCTTCATCTTGGTCTGTTATGGTGCAAGCAACTGCGTTGCCACCAGAACATACCTACATTTCTTTCAGATTTAACAACATAGAATCCACCAGATAGTAGGAATAGTAGGTACATTACTTAACTGCAGTGTCGTACCACCACATTTATTTGTCATTTTTGAACAATATAGTTCCACTACCATTTTCTGCTAAGTATTCTATCTTTTACAAATTGACACTACCATTAAATGTTTTGAAATCATTTATCATCCTACATCTGTGTGGTGTCATGCGGAATATAGGTACCATATGTTACCATAATTTCTAGATATAAGTCCAGTTCCTGAAACATAACTTTTAAATATGGAACCTTTCTTTTCATCTTGAATATTTTTATCTTGTTAAATTGAATTTCCACCTCTTTCCCGTTCTTTATTTCTATATGTGCTCTAACTTAAATTTGTTTTTGTCTCTCCCTCATTCTCTTGCTTATGTCATGGCTTATGTATCTTCTGTCTGTCATATTTTTCGTATCTATTTTGCTTGATTTTCTCTTTCTCTTATGGACTATCTATTTCTTTCAAAAATTTCTTGGAAGTTTGTGTCTAATAAACGGATTTTCAATAATTCCACACCATTCATTAATATTAATAGTTTGATGCGTTGAGCGAGGATTATCCGTTGCAATAAATGTTTGATGTTTCTCCTCAAAATTCATCTATTCTTAAAATAGCGATTTCAAACGATAATTCGCAGTTTAACATATTTTGGTATGTTTTTCCATTTCTCAAGAATTTTCTGGACCCAAAATGCATTCCATGTATTTAGAATCAGAATTGATACTCACATGTACCATTAGGTACGTATGACTTCATGATGTGTATATATCACATGATATTTTCCTCGCCCAGTTTATTAAAATGTTTTTCTGGAGAGCATATTTTTTTCTGGATGCAATCCATATTTTTCCACTACCTTATCAACGTTTCTATTATATCTGTTTATAAATATTATACATATCTTCTTTCGGTATAATTATAATGCATATTCCATAAATTTTAAATTAACAGCAACCTCCGAAAATTCTAACTTCATAATTATTATATTATAGAATACAAAAAAGAAAAACAAAATTTATATGGTATATCATTGAAAATTAAAAAGATAAAGTATTTCCAACAATCCCATAATCTTCATCTCAGTTTATTTTTTATGCAAAACTTCTACTCTTTTGAGTTTTTTTCAAAATATTTCAGGGTGACATTTTTCCAGTTCGTAAGTTTTAATTGTTATTGAATAAGTCTAAATTACGCAACTTTGATCTAATCTTCTCTTACCGTTTAAGTAATAATAGTATATGGAAAGATTATTTAGTTACCAGTACTTATTCTCATTTACTGAGAGAACATGGAATCTTACTGGAGCACTAAAATTCACTCCTTAATGCATTTTCACTAAGCAACATTTTCTCATAATCAGAGGAATACTTGCTAGGATTTTGCTCTACGTGGGAACTGTTTGATTATATTTTTTCTAATAATGTATATATAATATGATATAACTGAGCACTGAGAAATTTTAGGCTAAAAACGGTAATAAAATAGAGCTGAGTCTGCTAGCATCTCTAGAATAGTCCAAGTTTTATAAGACACTAAATAAAAAATATACTGTTTGTATTCACATATCAAATTAAATAATCATGAATCAAGCTGAGCAGAGTAAATGTAGCACACAAAACTATTTATATATATATTGTCGGTTGAGTCGGTGAAATAACTTTTCGAGAGCGCTAAATTTCCAACCCAGATCAGAGATAAAAAAGTTTTGTTGTATTTCATATAGAAGGGCTAGCACAATCTAATTTACCCAATAAAAGTTGCGCTATCTTAATTACCCGCCAGTAAAAGTTGCGTGTTTAATATACGAAAAGTAGAAAGTAGTTATCGTGAATGTAGTAGACCGAGTAGTAGACGCTCCTTCATGCTATTTTCATTTTGTTGTTATAGCTGATTTTAGGGGCTGAGCTAATTGCTCAATTAACAATCAAGAATCTGCTAGAGTATCTTGAGAATTATAATATTATACTTGGCTAACATTTAAGAGAATTTTTAGTCTGAGTATTATTGTAAGGGCCGATTTCATAATGAATCTTTAATGGGAGATTATAGTTAATTCTTCAATTTGTCTGTCATATCTCGATGATGAAATGAAAATAGTGCATTTTTCAATACATTTTACAACGTTAGTTATCTTCTCTTTCTTTTTTCTAAAGTAACTCTGAATTAAACTTATGTCCAACCATGAAATTTATGAGATTTTTAATCTAGGATTAAAATTCATAAGAGATTAAATTTGATTATGAAATCGGCCCTTAATATTATTTCAGGTCCTTTATTGATATATGGGAGGAAAACCCAAAGTTTTTTGAAGAAATTGACTTTTCAGTAACCATGCAACTGGCTGTGTGAGTAGGTACTAATGATCTCCACGTGGCGCCGGTGGTCGTTGGCAAAAGCGTTGAATCTTTAGATAGCAATAGCGGGGGTTAGATATCCAGTCTAAGAGGAAACACCCTCAACGAAACGGGAACCTCACGGTGGAACAACAGACCATAGACATGCTTGGTCGAAAAACTGTTGGAACGTTGGGGATCAGGCTAAGCGCGTATGCGGAGTGAAACGTTTTTTTCCTAGTTACTTGACTGCTAACAAGAAACCTAAGCGATAAGAGAGGTTGGAAGTAACAGAACAGAAGGCGTACAAAATAAGTACTCTGCCAGCAGAAATAGTTGAAACTCAAATTCAAAACTTCTTCAGCACTTCCCGCTTATTCAAAAAACACATACGACGCAATCTTCATTTCACACGCACTGAACTTTCTTTACTCTAACTTCCTCCCTAGCAATCCCGAGTCCTGTGACAAAAAAAAATCTTGAGAAACAAAAGATTCCGCAATAGTTTTTTAGATTTCTATAGATGATCCTAATAATTCATAAGATATTAAAAAAAGCTTGAACATTTAATCTTTTTCTGGTATTATTCAAGAAAATTTGGAGAAATACAAAAAATAAAACAGTTCTGTTTGAACTTATCGTTAGTATATTAAGAGTTCGATTGAAAGTTCTCGTCAAATTTTTTAGAGGATTTTGTAATTCATAAGATATTCGAGAAAAAATACAGAATATTGAAAAACAAAAAAACACAATAATTCTATTCGCTGTTATTGCTATAACTGTCAAAGTTCTATCGAAAATACTTCTATAATTGTCTTTATAATTTATAATTTATAATTTATTAGAAAGTGAAAGAATAAATCACGGGACAGAAAATGCACCTTTTAAAAATCTGAATGAAATTTTCCATTACTTTTAAAAATTAGAGATATACTTAAAGAAATCAATTTATTGTTATGAAAAAAATCTCAAAAACCCTTTGATATATTCTCATTTAAGCTAGATAAACAAATATCAACAATTAATAAGTATACCTAACTAAAGTAGGTATTATCTTCTTCGGTGAACGTTGAACGATTTTTATGATACACTCAAAAGTGTGAAATATATTTTTTCACAAAAAATAGGACCGACTTCATTATTAATTCTGTTGGTGCTGGTACTTTTGGAGCATCTGCACCGGGATCTTGAGCTCAGCTTTGTTGCCACCTGCTAATCATTTTTTATGTATGAGAATGTCAACTTTTAATAGATTAGCATATGTATATGGCGTATTGTAATGCACAGCGCCGGCTACATATGCCTAAAACAATAAGTATTTTTTACCAAAAATTATATTATATTATTAGCTGGTGCACTGAAAATTCAAAATATTATTAATTCTCTTTGTGCTGGTACTTTTGAAGTTGTTCAATTGTATTTAGATAGAAGACTTTTGACACCAAAAGTAACAGCACCGAAAGTCAATCCAATTTTTGGTAAGAAATATTTTCACACTTTTGTATACTGATAGTACTGATCCTATTACCCATGTATATTCATTGCTTGTACTTATTATTATTCAGAGATCTCAAAACATTGTGGCGGAAATAGGAACACATATTTCAGATTTTACCACTGCTGTAACTCGAAAACCGTAACTTTTTTGAAAAATGTTCAATTTAAATATTGGCACATATAATTTCTTCTATAATATCGCGGTCTCGTATTTTTAATTTTCGAAAAAAAAATATGCCTCCTTCACATAACGGAAATACACATATTTCAGTATTTGCTGTACCTAATTAAAAAAACGTACCCTTCTCAAAAAAACAATTTAAACGTCTCATCTTCAGTTCTGACGTCTCAGATTTTCGATTTTAGTGAAAAATAGCCCGCTCCACTCCCTTCAGAGATAGCTTTTGGAGGGAGGGAGATTTCGGATTTGAGTTGTTCAAAATATGAAACCATTTCCCATTTCTCCTCTATCAAATGAATCAAAAATCATTCAAAATGCACGAACAGACATACATAAACAAGCAAACAAACAACCAAATTGTATACCTACTCCTTTTTTGAAGTCGGTCAAAAAGCAAGGTTGTCGGGGATACAAGCGCGTAGTAAGTATTTGGGTACCGGTAACAAATACACAAGGCAAGCAACTATTCAACTGAATAGCCTGAATAAGTAAAAATATGATAATAAAACTTCGGATGCATGTCTGGATGCAATTTCATTTAAAAGTCATAGCCTGGTACACCCGGGTGGACCAATAAGCCGACGAACCGGCTGTAGGAAATATTCATCGTACAACAAAATTTCTTTGACAAAAACGGTCAAGAGAAATTGCTGGAAATAACATTCGTGTTTCTCAATTTACCGCTAGAGGGCGAAAAATGGGAAAATCATTTTGTTGATATTTCAGCTTCATGGATATCCTGTGTCCTCTTTTCCTGGTATGTAAGAGATCATAATATGAATTTGAGATATTCTAATAAATGGTCGGAAGGAAAGTATATTTTCATGCCCATGCTAGGTCACCAGACATTACTTATCTGATCTTCTATTTATGGGAAAAGTTTAAGGATTTAAATAGCTATTAATCGATAAGTTGGAAACAGCTGTTATGTCTACCAGCAACCAGCAACAGGCTACGATGAAAAGCTATTACAGAATTGTAGTGGACAAGTTTGATAAAGATATTAGCATCATATTCGTCGTACTGCTTTTCATTCCAAAATAATTATATGACCTACCGACTTCCAATATTATTTGGATATATTTTGCAGTCAATGACTAATTGTTTTATTTCACCAGGTTATTTATTAACAGTTTCCAGTACCGCATTTTCTTTGAGTAGTTGATAATTTTGGAGTGAAAAAATCAAATATTTCAAAAATAGTGACATAATTTGTGAATTTAATTTATAGTACAAGGTGAGCAGATATTACTTGACCAAAATTATGCGTTTTTACTTATATCTCGAAATACACAAACGATACTGACATGCACTTTACGCAATTTTGTATAGAATTTAATTTGTTTACACAATAATTCACAATAATTAGGTGTTTCCATTTGACATTCTCAAAAAAGCGAGTTTCAATATTTTTAATCCGAAGGAGTCCTCTATCTCCGATATATATATATAATTGAATTGATCTAAGTATCATAAATTATTGTCTGATTTACACTTTTACATAAGAAACTAATTTTGTTGAAATCTGTTAAGCCAAACCAAAGTTGTAGGAACTTATTCATAAACAATAACCTTTACATGAGGAAAAAATTAAGAAAAGCAACTAAAAAAATCGTTTTTAATCGTATTTAAGACCTATTAAAATTCGGCTTAGATACTCAAGTTATCACTGGCGATTTATCCTGGCCATTTTTTACCAATGATTTTATCCCCTAAAGTTGTACGATGAGTACTTTCTGGGATTCAAATGAAGGATCGGCTTATTGGTTCACCTTTTATATATACTTACACATATAGAATAACTATGTCACAATATTTTTATTTTGTTGTGCGTATGTATGTACGGGGTGTCCCATTTTGGATACTTCTGTGGGTAACTCCGTTATTTGAAAAGACAGAGGGTTGCAGTTTTAGCTACACGGTGTTTCTTTTTCGTAAAACTAAAGATGCCGTTAACAAAATTTTCATAGCCTTCTTAGTTTTTAAGATACAGGGCATTTTTGAAAATTTTGTATTTTGGGATTCCCCCGTATCTCCGTTATTCTTTAACTTATCGAAAAGGTATAATAACATTGTTATACATTTTTTCCGTAGAATGCAGTGGTGTATATAATTTTTATTACATATCTACTATTTTTGAGTTATAAAGCAAACTTATGTTTTTTTAAATGGAACGCCCTGCATATTTATAGACTATAAAATTTGTCTTTTTTTACATTTTCAAAATATATAATAGTATGCACTTTTTCTCAGAAACACCCAAATAAATGACAGTTTTTATGACAATCAACAAAAATAACTGTCAAATATTTGTCTATCTCATCTGTTTGTGGATCGACTTTTGGTTTATAAAGCAGTTTATTATCGTTCTTGTGGTATTTTTATTTAATTTGATACTCATCAATATTTCCCAATAATGACAGAATATGAAAATTATGAAAAATATGATATGCTGGTATGTTTTATACAGAGTAATGAAAATTATCAAGAAGCTTCGGAATTATATTTTCAAAGGTAAGTAAGCTATTATGGCTGTGAAATCTATATTATCATTTTAAGTTTTTTCTTGTTAGATATCCAGAAAGAAGGCACCCGTTTTTTGAGATATTCTCTCGTTTAAAAGCAAATTTAGTTGAACACGGATCATTTGTTCACCCGTGCCGTGCAACATACAATAAAGAAAACAGGGAAAGAAAAGAGATAGATACTTTGGGATATATAGAAGCAACGCCTTCGTCTTCAAATAGAAAAATTGAGGAAATTGCTGTGCCAAAAACTGACGTTCAGAGGATCTTGAAGAAATATAAATATCATCCATACAAATTTAATATAGTGCAACATTTGCATCTTGGCGATGCTGAGCGCCGGGTACGGTTTTGCCGGTGGTATTTGCAACAAATCGATGTTAATTATTTATTTGGCAGACTTGTTATCTGGTCAGACGAATGCTTTTTTTCAAATGAGGGCATTTTTAATCGTCACAATACCAGGAACTGGCATAGTGAAAATCAGCATTTAATGTTTGAAAGGGCAAACAAGGATGCTTTGGAGTTGGTGTGCCATGTTCTATTTTAGGCAGACATATAGTTTATAGGATTTTTGAAGGAGGTCTTACAACAAGTAGATACCTAGAAATCCTTGAGGAAGTTATTCCAGAACTGCTCGAAAATATTCCATTAGCCCAATATAATGCTATATACCTACAGCAAGATGGTGCCCCAAGTCATAACTCTAGGCTCTTAAGGACATTTCTTGATCATAACTTTCCTCAAAGATGGATAGATACCAACGGACCTGTTAGATGACCTCCACGATCACCAGATCTCTCAATTTTATATTTTTTATGGGGCTATATAGGTACACAAAAGAAGTAGGTATATAAAATACGATATGACGGCATTGCTTCGAGAGGCAATTCATTTAGCCATTCGAAATCTAAGAATGAGAAGAATAGTTATTTTAAATGCTATTCAAAGAATTACAAAGATGTGCCAATTTTGCATGAGAGAAAATGGTCGTCAATTTGAACAGCACATTTAATTTTTTTTTTTTTTAAATGTAATGCTATATTTTGTTTCTTAAATTGTTACTTTATGCTACAAAACTGTTGTTACAAACTTACTATTACCGAAAAATGCTATAGGTATTTTTTTGATAAAAAGATACCTATATGCAAGGTATCCTGTCTTAGTATTATGTAACTTTCCTGTGTTTATTATTGTTATCCATGGCCTGCTATTATATTATGCCTTTAATTTTAGAAAATTGTCATTTATTTGCGTGTTTCTGAGAAAAAATGCATACTATTATATATTTTTGAAAAGGTAAGAAAAGACAAATTCTATAGTCTATAAATATATAGGGTGTTCCATTTAAAAAACATAAGTTTGCTTTATAACTCAAAAATAGTAAATATGCAATAAAAATTATTTACAAAACTGCATTCTACGGAAAAAAATCTATAAGAATGTAATTTTACCTTTTCGATAAATTAAAGGATAACGGAGATATGGGGGGTCCCAAAATGCAACATTTTCAAAATTTCCATGTATCTTAAAAACTGAAAGGGCTATAAAAATTTTGTTAACGGCATCTTTAGTTTTACGAAAAAGTAGCACACTGTCGCCAAAACCGCAACCCTCTATCTCTAAAAATAACGGAGGTACCCCGCAAAAGTACCCAAAATGGGACACCTTTTACCCTTTACCCTCTAATTCTAAATATTATGAAAGCAAGTTATTATTCGCGCAAATGTCTGTGAGCGTAGTTCTTCTAAACCACAAAAAGGGTTTTCATATGATTTGCTTCCGGAAGGGATATCCTAGATTTTTTTATTGTGTATACATATTAGACATTTGGCTCCAGTGGTGACTCCTGGCAAATCGTTTTTTTTTGTCAACATTATAGTAGATCATCAAATAATCTCATTCAATCTTTTTTATTGATGATCGATGAATAATAGTTTCTCTGTTAAATAAGTATTAACTGCATTACTCTATATATAATTAAAATTATTTAATAGATATCTTCACTATTGGCTATGATATCTAATATCCTGTTATTCCTGTCTTCAGTATCCTTAATGAACTTAATAACAGTATTTAGTTACAATTTAGCCCCATCTAATCAATTTTTGAAGTTTTTCTTTGACATTTTCATAATTCCCAAGTGTAAATATATTTACGGTGCAATCACCTATACCTATATTCAGATGTAGATTCTAATCAAAACCATCTGGTTCATTACGTCAAATGCCAGATCATTTCCTTTCTGACTCATCAGTACATGTGCAGAAGTCCTATCGTTATCTTTTTTATTTTTTTTTCATAATAGACAATAATAAAAAAAACTTTTTAGAAGGAATGCTAAATATAAAGATATCAAGTAATTCATATGATATTAGAGTATCAATATAATAAGCTTCTACATAGTTAATGATAATTTAGAGTTTTAAATGTAATATAACATATTTACTCAACCAAAAACATTTCATAGTTGCTTATAGTGATGTCACCTCACGCTGAACTTGTTAAATTATTAAGTTTTAATTGTATCATGGTATAGGAAATTTAAACACACAGGTAGATTATCAACTAGCCTATCTTTCCTCGTTTGCGAGTATAGTCTCAATATCTATCTGTCGAAAGTTTTTGCGATCTTTCGCAAGTAAGAACTGAAACCTGAGTTAGTTTATTGAAAGAAGATAAAATGTTGGTACGGTGGAAACCATGGGAATTCGAGATTTGAACCCAATGGGTTGATTCTTATGTAAGAGTAAAGCACCAAAATGAAAATTAAACAAACGAACTAGGCAAATAGTAGAAAATTCATATTACAAAGATAGACTGAGCATCTATTCTAAAAATTAGGAAGTTGTGTACTAAATAACTGTTGTCATCAGAAGTAGGTTTGCTTTATACAATCGCATCGAATTCGATTCGATGCTGAGCAGATGCTGTATGTGGCAGCAGGTGATACAATGTCTCAATAACCGGTGTTTGATAATTATTGATGTTAAAAATACTAAGGCGAATCTTCTCCATTTCCCAATAAATTCATCGTTTATTGCGTATATTTTTATGCTAGTTGTTGTAGGTAGAGATATGTATAAAGGAAAATGTGCCAACGTTGCGCAAGACGCGTCAGCAGTCGGCAGTTTGGATCAGATCATCAACTCGAACTTTTTAAATCGTTCACCTGTCTCTTGGCCTATTGTACTGGGAGCTTCCGTTCACAGGTGATTTTTCCCCTCCTTCTGGCCCGTGGGTGATCGCGGCCAGTGACGTGCTGCGCTATTTTAAGAAATAATTGCCTTCTAAAATTAAAACCTTTTCAATTTTAAGAAATAAGAACTGTGATGAGGATATGTCATATTATTTGGACTTGAATAGTCAGTAATTTTTATGCTGGAATTCTAAGACTTGTTAACGCATCAACAAATAAATGAGAAACAAGTCTATATTTAAATAAAAGAATAAATAATTTCTTGACAAAACATTACAATGGCAGCAAGAAACTCCTAAATAAAATTAATTTCTTACTGCTACCAGAACTAAGCTAGGTAAGGGAGGTATTGTAGTCATGTCCGATTTTCGATACTTCAGTTTTCAATAGTTATCTACGTTTTAGTACTTCCTGAATTCCAAGAACGTATTTTCAGCCGTTGGTCTATCTGCCTCTACCAATATCGTTTAGGGAACTGCTGGTTAGATTTCATTACTTTTTTTCTAATTTGTAAGGTACCAAGTCAGCTCAGATGTAGCACAATATGAGCACCAGCTCGCAATTTCTGCTCTACAAAAGCCAAACTTATGTGATTTTGCAGTCGCAGTATCATCAAACATTAGTTCTTTCTGAGTTATTATCAGAAACACAAAAAATACGCAACTTTTCAAACTAGAGCCGATGGAATTAGCCGATGTACTGAAAAGTCAAAAATAATATCACATTGGTATGGTCAAAAATAGAGAATTATTGTATGAATCAAATAGGTAAAATATATAATTACAAAAAATATTTAAATTCTTTTATCATATAGAATTTGCAGTTTTTGTCAATATTCTTCTTATTATTTTAAAACAGTGTTCCACCGGGAACTACATCGATTGATATGTACTTATAAGAAAACTATAAATCAGCCGAATTTGAAAATTGAGAGCCAGACTGTGGTTAATAGGGCGTACTCGGAAGAAATATTTTCTAGAATTTGAAACTTCAATTATATCGGAAGTAGATGCCATTTCTGTTATTTAAAATGAAAAGTAGTATATATTATCACATTTTTAGAGTAGTTATAATGCTCTATACCTAAGTCCAACCGTTTTTGACATTTTTCAAATTTTATGTGAAAAATGATGTTTGCAGACAAATACATAAGTATCATGTTTTCCTATAAGGAAGCCCTTATTATGTAAATTGGTTTTTTTCTTGTAGAAGGAGATTGACCTTAGTGGTATTTGCATGATATTTTGATATTTATTAGTACAGGGTGATCAAAAATGAAGAATAAATATCAAATTTCCAAAAACTTTAAAAGAAGTATACATAACCTTTAATATGTGTTAGAGGTGGGCCAGTTGCATAAAAATAATAAGTAATAATAAGTATCAGAAAATGTTAGACAAGTGTCACAAAAATGTAAATATTATAGGTACTTGTTATTCGCAAATTTTCAATGGATATCATGCCAGGGCGGTTATATTATATAAATACCTACATACATGATTTTAATTTATTTATTAGATATCTATAATAATGTGATAAAGTTCATTCAAGAAGATGTAATTACACCAAAAACTGTTCAAGAGTTTTTCATTAGAACCAAAGTAAAAAGAAACCAGTTCTACAAGTCAAGTAGCATTAGAGTCAGGACTATCTAATTCATCAGTTCAAAGAATTTCATGGAAACCAATCCATTAAAAACATTTATATTTTTGTCTGATTTAATCGTCCTGGCATAATATTTATTGAAAATAACAAATAACAAAAATATACTATTTGCATTTGTGTGACAGTTGTTTAACTTTCTTTGACACTTGTGGTTATGTATTTAAGCAATCATGACCTACTTCATTCACAAATTAAAACTACATATTTTCGCAATAGATAATCTTCTTCTAAAAGAAAAGAAATCCAAATTAAATAATAAGGGCTACCTTACAGAAGAAAATGACAATTATGTATTGTTTTTCTACAAACATCTATCTCCGAAAAACATACGGTTGGTAATATAAAAAGGTGATAATATTATAGGGTATTCGTATTCCATTTGAAATAACAAAGTTGGCATCTAGTTCCGGTATAACCACAAGTGACACATTCTTAAAAATATTTTAGTCAAGTAGCCCATATCAACGTTAATATAGTTATCAAATCAAATCTGTTTATTTACAGTTTTCTAATCATCAATCGATGCATTTTCCAGTTTTCCGAAGAGTACCTTGTAAATAATATATGTGGGTATACTTAATATTACTCATAATAGTTCTTTGTCCCTCGCAAAGATCCAAAATCCAAAACATTTATATGTAAATAAACTTCATTATTCCTATACCTAATTGGAATTTGACTACTCTTATATTATACTAATAATATAATAATAAATAATATTTTATACTTTTCAATGCATCTTCAACAGAAGTAGGAGTAATTGTTTCTTTATATTATGGACCATAATATGGACTTATATAAACTTGAATTTTTACTAGGAAATTACAACTTAGCATAGCGCTTATATCTTTGGTTTAAAAGTCGTGGAGTCATTTTTCGGAAAGAAAGAAACATATTCTAATTGGACTAAGGAATGGGTACCCTATACATGCTACGAAACTAGACTCTAGCAGAAGGCTTCTGATCTAGAACTGTTAGAAAGAATGTATGGATATAATAATGTCAAAGTGCAATTTGAAAGAACAAAATGTCTGGGTACCATACAAACTCAAAGAGAACATATTATTCATTTGGATGATGTAAGCCTAAGTGCAACCTTTCGTTCCAAGATAAAAGCATACCGTTTTGTATTCCTTGCTGAGTGAAGTCTCATTCTGCTTTTGAGTTTTCTAATATAACTAATCGTGTTTAAATGTGGAAAAATACAATTGATTCTATTGATAAAATATATATTTTAAAATTGAATAGACTTTATGAGATCTGACATTGAGATATGTTTGGTTACGCTGACAAATGTTATATAATTGGTCGCATCACATAGACATTTGATTAAATACAGTTAAGTATAGTATGTCAGTTGCGAAGATATTCTTGTTTTTTATTGATTTCTGATTTTTAAACTGTCTTGCCTTTTGCCTTGAAAAAAAGTAGCTATACAGAATTATCCAAATATAAATACATATATTTAATTATCACAGTCGTATTGTAATATTATCATCGGATACGTGTGTTGGCAGCAAATTCCACGGTGAGCCTGTCACTTCTCAAAGAATAAAAAAGAGGGTGTTTAGTTAAATCCATGGGTCCTTTTAGTGACAGTTGGTAATGTTATAGTCCATTTTATCATCAACACGAGCCGCTTATGGTCGACCTGCAGGGCAGAGGTTACGTCTCGGTGGGGTGAAGAGTGAAGCACCTATGCCATTGCCAGGTCTTCGTCACACTCCCGTGCATCGAGTGTGAAAAAGTGAAGAGTCCCACGATTGTGTTTTGTGCCCCTTCAAACAATAAAGAAATACAGATTATGTATTATATATGTATGAATCATTAGGAGTGACGGCGATGGAGACGGGATGTGAAACCAGCAGCGAAATAAATAAACAAGAACAAGTACGAAGAGAAAAAGACAACGAATCGAGCACATCAGCAATCAGAACTTCTTTTACCTAACTAATCACCGTCGGACGAGAGGATATACAGGTGTTAATGCTGCTGTTTTATAAGAAACAAAAAACAGACTATTGCTCTGCTGTTGTAAAATTAAAAGAGAGAGTTATTTACGACACCTATACATAGATATATCTACATGAAATACACTTCATTTCATACGGGTTAAACAGCAATTCTTTCTTTGAAACTGTTCTGTAATGGAAATAGACACTCTCTCTACCTTTTCTCTGAAATCTATTCGAGTAGTCGGTCCAGTGTGCAGAGAGGAAAATCGAAATCCCAGTTACAGAAGTGATTAAAAAAGTAAATGCAACTTGGTCATCAGGATAAATAAGAGTTTGACTGTTCGTGTAACAGCGGCTCACCTTTTTAAGCTAGTTTTCAAGTCATTTGTTACTTTTTGAAAGTTGGCGCAATTCGAGTATACCTATTTGATTTCGAGCTAGAGAGTTCAATATTTCTAGTGTTTCTTAAATATGGTTCATTCAAGAGTTTTTGTTGTCTACGTCATCCCAAGCAGGAAAAATAAATTAACTCACACAAGCATTAGTGGCGGAACCAAATGCAACTGCCATAAAGATACAATTGAGAGAAATTTTTTGATGTAATAACAGCATTAGTATCTGCTGTTATAAAAATCCCAAACATGTACATATTGAGAAATAAATCTAAATACTACGATGCCATCTTAGACATATGGTATGTAACAACATTTTTCTACGAAAATCATCGTATTAATGAGATTGAAAATTCTCAAATATATGCATGCGTTTCTAAGTATGTGACATTTATTTTGTATTGATCATCGGTATATTTATGGGATTGGCTGGTGCGATTTATAAATCAGTATGGCGAGCTTTTTCACAACAAATGATTTTTTGACACGCGCAATACGTTCAAGTATTATGCGTACAACAGTGGGAGGTATAGTAATGATATGATAAGTTAATCCATTCTTTCATAAAGAAGTATCCAGAAACTAGTTTGACATAACCTTTCAGGCAAGTTTTGGTACAAAAATTCTACTTCCAAATTAAATAACGAACCACAAAAGATAGAGTGTGAGCAGAGACTAAAACATTGAGCTGAAAAAGTGTCGCAATACTTTAAGCTCCTTCTCACTTTCCGCCGAAGTAGGTAAGAGGATTTTTGTCTGGGTTATTACAACAATGCGAAGAAAAGTCCAATAAAGGCTGAATCAAAACCCCGATCGTGTCCTCTTACAAAGAGTATACCTACCATGCCTGCGAGGGATGAATTCTTTGACCGTGCACTTTTGTCAAGAGCACACAGCTGCAGTCACGACTCCTCCCGGCCTAATTAGTCCTTTTCGTTGTCGAGGTTTATATTTAGAGCTGGCACACAAAAGGCGAAGGCCGGAAAACACGATCGGAAAAGGTTTTCCCTAGCGTTGAGCGCGTTATCAAGCCTCAAAAATTGCCGGATGTTTCGCTCTCGGATATTGATTCTTAATAATCGCCCTTTAATCTATGTACCAAACGAACTCTTGTGAAAGGATTTCCTGTGTCGACACTGTCGATAATTAGAACATCGACTAGCCAGACAATGGAACATAAGTACATTAACGAAAATTTCGAAGGTGCTTTGTTGAGATTGGAGATTGCTCAGAGTCAGTCAATAATATTTTGATGTCGAGTTTTTCGATATCTGTAGGGAAAATAGGTACTCGTCTGAATAACTAATATCATTTGTGTATTTATTGGAATTAAAGACAATTTAGTTGATTGCATATAGTTAGTACCTTGGAACTTAGTGAACAATCAGTTGTCTCATATGAATATGATTCGTGATATCCATTTCGTTTATTAACGGAGTTATTTTTTCACCCAGTATTATAAACTTCGCTGCTACATTAAGAAGAAAATGTATTTAGTAAATTTCTGACACGTGGTTTGACAGATGTCAAAAAATGTTTTATTGGCAAATTCCTTTTTCAATAATCATTCCAAAGAGGTGCCACAAGTGGTGTCTTCTAATTTGAAAGAAAAAACAAAGTTGATTAGGGTTGCGCCCCCTCTTTGTGGCCCCAATTATTTTTACAAGATTAATGCGAACTCCATAAAAATGTTTAGGGAAGTATTTTTGGATTTTAGAAAAATATTATTCCCAGGGCCGCTATAAGCAGCGTTTCATGTAAAGTTCCCACCCTGTATATATGTGTCTACAGTTATGGTAGGTAAATACATATTGCAATGCTTTATGTGGGGTACCTATTATAGCTAATAAAAGTAATTACGAATTTGACTAGTTTTTCATAGACAGTAGTAGAAAACCATTGTTGAAACACACTACTGGAATAAATAATGGAATACTGCAGGGCTCAATTTTGGGCCCCTTATTTTTTTTCGTATTTGCCAATGATTTAGTTTGTAACATTCATGAAGGAGCTCTAGTGCACATTGCAGACGACACATCGTATTTAATTTATAGTAAGGATTTATATAAATAAAGGGAGAATGCTCACGTTAACTTAAACGTTCCCTGCAAGGAGTTTAGAAATAACAACTAAGCGATAAACAAGGATAACTGTTTTCGTGCACTTTACTCCGCGTATCAATGTCATAACAGAATGCACTTTCCTCAGAATTGATAAAAAATCATTAAAACAAGTGCAAAAAAACAAATCTCTAGATCTAACTTTAAACAACTCACTCAGTTGGTAACCACACATTAATAATTTTTATAAATCTCTTACGTCACATTGTTATGCGTTATATATCGGTTAAGAGGAATTACAAGTAGAGATATTTTGGTCAAATATTATTATGCTCATTTACTCCAGAATGACTAGGTGTAAAGGGGAAAATTTTATTTATGAAATTACAATATCCAAATTGGCGGTCATGAGTATTTGTCAACGAAGTATTTATTATGATTT
The DNA here is from genome assembly GCA_958507055.1 of Crioceris asparagi. NCBI lineage: Eukaryota > Metazoa > Arthropoda > Insecta > Coleoptera > Chrysomelidae > Crioceris > Crioceris asparagi. The sequence goes on from OY293828.1 coordinate 34,619,265, forward strand.
ATTTATCTGTAATCCATAACATATTATTACTTAAGTCTAGGGATTCGTGTAGATCAAAGTTCAAAGATTTGTCGTTATTACCTCTTGCATGTAATTTTGGAGTTCTTAAATTATGTAAACTCAATTTAAATTTATTTTAAAACTAACCGATTCCATCATCAATATCCGACCAGAGAAAGGCATAACTTATCTTCATCCCAGCATGGTTTCGCATTGTGTGAGAAAAGTCCAGATTACATGGTTAGTCTTTACAATAAGCTTTCCCTAAGGAACAGACTAATAAGTTACCCAATATTATTGAGGAAAGAGGTTAACATTTTATCTAATTATTTATTTTACTCGGTGCAGGAATATTTTAGATTGTAGTTTGAAATAATTTTGTTTCTTTTTCAATTTGTTTTTCTGACATGTCTATAATCATTTTATGATCTTCTTGACAATAAAGATTATTGATATTATTATTATTTGAAAAAAGTGCGCTCTACAGAACTACCGCAGTTACGTGACCTCGAGCAAGGGTGCTCGGTGGGTAAAATTGTTGCAGGGCAAGGGTAATCATAAAGCAAACAAACTGTTACCCTTACCCTGAAATAAGTTCGTGGCTATAATTCAAATATCATCCTCAATCTGTACACCTCCATAGGTATTTTACTAACCCAGGAGATCTATTCTTTAATTCATGGCCAAGCGTCAATTTGTGTTAGAGGTAAGCTGTGGTGTTAGTCCATAACCACAAGTAGTTAATCTATATCGTGACTTTTTGGTGTTCTATTCAAAAACATTTGTCGAGGATCCATTTGAGCGTGATATATGAGAGCGATAAAAGCCGTTGAACTGACGCTGAAGCCTGGTTTTTACAGAGTGTGTGTGACTCTGTTGAGGTTATAAGTTGCTCCGGAATGAATGTTCATACGTAGGTAAACCCCAAGATTTTTGGATGAGTTAGGTTGCATGGTAACTTTCGGACCAATCAGCGCCAGCTATTCAAATGCGGGAAATACGTCACCCGGGGTGGGGTGCCTATTTGAATAAATAGCCTTCGAACTAGAAGGAAGCAGTATGGTTTGAAGGTATTTACATTAGTTTAAATGAGTATATCGAGGCCTATATCTTGAATTGGTTTATATGTATATACTTTAAGAAAACATGATTTATTTATATTTAAGATATCATGTAACAGTAAAGGTTAGTTAGACTTCGTGATAGATTAAAAAACGAATTGCATAAAGTATATAATCATTTATTTCATTTTGTTGTACAAGTTGTGGCCAGATCTATTGAACCAAAAAAAAAACAAACAAATCAGTCTCTAAGTACCAACCAACCAATATTTTTGATTTCGAAATTTATTTTTCAATTTCTTATTCGTAATCATACAAAATGGCAGTTAAACTTCACGTTGATACACTCTGCTCATATTTTAAATGCCCTGTATGGGTATTTAAAAAAATATTCTTTGAGCATTGCAAGGAGAAATGTGTATTTCCTAGAAGATAATGAATACACCAAGTCCAAAAATTTATAATTTACTTAGAAAAAGTTTACAACATGTTAAAAACCAAGAAATCTTAAAAGTACGTAATAACTATTAATAAACGTTTACAGAATGTTGAAAATACACTTATAATGATGGATGATGGAGGTGATCATATGTTGCTGTCGCTTAGTAGTTTTCCAACATTTGCCTCTCTCTCATTCTTGAGCATACGCTGACTGCGGTCACCAACGTGCTTTTTAATAGAGGATACTCAAAAACAGTGATGGAATTCCTGAAAAAAAAAACATTTATATTATTTACAGTTCATTCAGTTTACCTGAATAATTTGTATATAATCATCAGATCGTACATATTTTAATGCCATTAGGTAGGACAGCAAATTTTAATTTCTTAAATAGTAGTGAAGAGTTTGTAAAAAATCTTCAAAGTTACATAGTGTTTAGATAAATACATGCACAGATAAATAAAATTTCTAATTTGAGACAGGAAGTCAATATTTATGCAAGTATAGTAATTGAGATTCTAGTATAATTACCATCTTTTAACAGCTTCTTCGGTTGTAGATTCAGCAGTTTCGCCTGCATTTCATTCTCATAATTATCAGGCTTGAAATGTTTTCTGCAAAGCTTTTTTTCAATCAGATTCCATTTATGCTTTCTTGCACATTTTCGATCCCATTCTTTTTGAATTTTAGAGTAATTTGGAATTCTATGAACATAAGATCTTCCTCTTTTTCTCTAGCATTTTAGAATTGCTTTTGCAGGTAGCCACATTGCACACTGTTCCTCCTGCTATATTTAACTGTTAAAGTCATAATTTTTGGTGTAACTCGTATGTCTATCCTGTCTTTCTTTTGAACAAGGCAGTGACAGAGATATGAGTTGTATTGTGTCTGGATATTAAAACTATTGTTTATAAGCTCAAAATATCTATTAGTATAAAACTTACCTTAATACAACGTATAAAATATCACACAAGTTCACAAAGGTATAGGACAAAATAAATGTCTTTCGGGAAGCGAATCACAACGAATGTAAACAGTTTTTAAAAGAAAATAGTCAAATAAAACACTTCAAACTTGAAAATTAAACGAGGAAAGCTCAAAAGAACTCCTAACTACCGTGTAAACAAAGAAGAATGACGGCACGCGGCACTCCTGATGACGCGTCATCCCCTCTCATAAAATATTACCTCCTAACCTAATCCATCTAGACACCTTGGGTATACCCAAGAAAATATTTATACAGGATGAGTAAAACTGTATGCTCAATGCTGAGCTATAGGCAGCAATGGCTGAACTTATGTCGCGCACTAAATCCATTGCGCATCTATCACAGCGAGTTGCAAACTGGTGATTGCTCCCAAATCTTAAATGCAAGGTTACCAGTGCTCTAAAATATTAGATGATTTAGTTTGAACACAATCATTGATTACCCTTCAGAAAAAACATGTTTTTTATGGATCATGTGTTTTTCTACTAATGCTACAGAATGTATGTTTCTTACGATTTCAAGTCCGGTCTACCTAATAATCATTTGGTTATTCGTATATACAAGTGGCAACACAAATATTTACGATCAGGAGCAGTTTTTGAGCCAAATCAAACAAATCCCTTAACTTCAGAAGCATTCTTTTTTCAATTTGGGCATTCTAGTTAATCAACTGGGCCTACGAACTTCAATTTGTTTGTTTTGAACAAATCTATGACTTTTTTTGCCGCTGATCTACTAGCCATTCTTTTTTATTTTTTAAATTCTGGTAACCCTGCCTAACTGCTAGGTCTGGATAACGGGAAGAATGGATCTCGCAAAATTTTTTGTTTTATACATTTTTTATGCTTCAAATGTAGTTTGAGTGAAGTCGATCTTTAATTGTTTTCTTTATCTGAATATCTCTAAACAGGATTGCCAAATAATCTTGCAAATTGCTGCATCTCAGAAACCCCACTCACTGTAGAGACTTGAGGTAAACAAATTTATGATTAAAGCAGCCATAAAAAATATAACTTATTTTCAGATTTCTATGATCACCGCTAGGGGGCCTAATCTTGAATTGAAACAAGTTATGTTTCTAGAAATTATATGAGACGAGGTCAGCTAAGGACCTAAAACCGTTCCAAAGATTTAGATGTTGTGGAGTAAGTTGTCACAACCAGCCTCGTTAAATTTATGACAACTACCTTATATAACATTTCGTCATTGGATGTGAGAAGAAAATTTAATCAAATGTATCTAAGTTTGTGTAATTATATAGTTCACTTACATTGTTCACAGCTCCTTACTACACACAGATATGTACAGCACGAGATGAAACAGGTTAAAAAATTGCGTGGGCGACGTTAAAACACATTCTCTAGAATAAAACTACTAATAGCTCGCCGAGCTTGATAATAATTTCTGAGAGGCTTCTCTTAATCCTAGATGGCGGAACGTCCTGCTGCCTCTAACAAGGAAGAAATCGGCATTGTAACAGCTTACCCCTTTGACAACTAACCGGGTCTGCCCTAATACCAAAAACAATTATTGATGATTTTAATTTTCGTACATCAAAGTTGAAACTTGTAGCTAATATTGGTGTATTTTCTGAATAAATCTCATGTATAGCATTCTCTCGACTCTGGAAATCTTGGACGTCTTATCAAATATTGTCTGTCTCTTTAAGGGCCAGCTTCCAACTTAACAACGTTTCCGTTCTCACCAAAATTTTTCAAGATTTCACTTATATTTTAATGTAAACCAAATAATATGTCTTCTATTATCCATAACAATATAATTTCACGAAGTATATGCATATTTTGTAAATGACATTTCTATCATCAACTGTTATCGACTTAAGTTGTTACCCGCCCCCGTATCACGTAAAATTTAGCAACCAGTTGCAATCGCGTTGTTGTCTCAATGTTGCCACTGTCTACATATAGCATATCAGACCCTCTCTATAAAATATTAGATAAATAAGTGAAAATAGCTGTTTTATAAAGAACATTATAACAAATAATTCATTATTCACAAATACATGCAATCGATGGTCTATAATGCATGCAATCAACTTCGCTTTAATACTTTTATTTGAGCATCAGCTTAGGTTCTACATTGAATGAGCGGCAACACTGTACAAAATTGACGCTTTGACAGCGACGATCGTGCGATAGTCGCGATCGCGTTGCAGTTGCTATTTACGTGATAACCCCGCCGGTTTGTCAACCCTCGGTTACAGTGTACAGAAAGGACCTCCAGCACCCCTGTTTGTAATTTCACTAGTTTAGTAAAGTGAATATATATATTTTAATGTGTTTCCACAACTTTTCTGTTACAATCTATAAAAAAATGTTAGTATCAGTCTGGCATTGTTAAAAAGAATTAATTTTCAATTATACAATAGGGACGTTTGGGGAAAATGCATTTGACGGCACTAGATGGCAAGCGCGATCTGGTCGAAGAAGCGAAACGTATATTTTCTCATATGTAAATCTAGCTATAGCTCAGTTGTTTCTATAATTTATAATGTCTTATGGAGCTCCGCTGGCATCGGAACCCATTCAAGGCTCCGCCACACATTGGGGGCAATTTAGAGCTCAACTGAACAATGGAGCTTCGCTGAACACTAGGACCCCACTTAGAGCTCCGGTATCGTTGGGGCCCTTTGGAGTCCCATTCAGGGCTTCATTGGTTTTGGGGCCTCGTATATTATCATGTTGTAGGTGTCGCGTCCATCCAACAGTGCAACGGGTGCGTCATCGATGTAGGTACCCGTGGCACAGGTAAGTGCAAATAACCATAGCCTTTCCGCAGTTCTTTATTAACTGGTCAACATAGTTGCAAAACTATGGTAATTGATGGAATAAAATGAAAAGAAGAAGAAAGTGTATTGGTACATAGCTTTTTGTATCAATCTATTCAGTTTTCATTCCAGTTATTTCCTCCTATATAAATTCTATTTGCGCACTAGATTCCATGGAGACTTCTAAAATTAAACTCACCATACCTACAATTCAGCTTTGTTGGCCTATTTGCAATCAACAAATCTCCACAAAACATTCAGCAATCTCGCCTGACGCAAAACGTCCACTACCTACTTGCATCTTGAAACGTCGATTCCAACAGCGCAACAGAAAATCACAATACTACTAAAAGGGGATTGATATCCTTCTTTTCCATACCAGCCTGTTATTTTTTTTTCTCTATCATGATTTTAATATTCCCAACTTGTGCTGTACATCTCTCTCCCGTTGGTGGAAAAATACCCTCTAGGAATTATGCAGCGTGGTCGTATTTACATTTGTATCCCGATCTTGGAGAATGTAAATACAGATATAACAACACTATCTGAGCTGCTGCTTTATTCTAATGATTTGCCCAGGAAAATATTTTCGCAATCAAAGTGAAAGAGGCGGCCTCTGCCTGCAGCAGGCTTAGACATTGAAGAAATAGAGCAAGTACACCCAATGTTCTGAAATTGGAGGATGAGCCTGGGCTCAGTGGTATGAAAAGAGACTGTGGTGTGCTCTTTGTTATAACAAAATAGGATGCATGAGATAAACAGATCTGAGAGATGGGCGGTAAATCGGAAATCTGCTTATGTGTCTCGTTGCACTGGAAATGTTCTCTGAGTAAATTGTGGACAAGGTTGTTGTTGTGGCGTTATTGAGAATGGATGCATGGTCAGAATATATAGAAGAAAGAGATTTGTGTACTTTTAACCAAAGGAATTGCTTTAGATAATATTATTGTTGGTTCAGATCATAGAACAGTCTGATGGACTGACTTCAAACGTGCGACTGTAAGTATATGATAAGCGTAGACGATGCTTTATAGAATAATATGAATAGGAATATAAGTTCTAATAAGTTTTCAATATCAATATTTCAGCTTAATATTTAAATTTGGTGGAGTTGCCTTTAAATAGAAAACTTTTAGCAAAAACTTCAAAAGTACGAGCACCAATAAAATAAAATTTTTGATAAAGTCAATTTAATTTTTTAGACAAAATATTTATTTCACATTTTTGTATATAATTTCATTAGTCATAAAAACTGTTAAATATCCTGTGAATTCAAAGTTTTTTAAGAAATTTCCAATTCAAACGTTGCTGCAAATGATCTTTACTCTAATCCTGTCAGATAGATTACCAATTCAATTTTAAAAAAATGTTTACCATCCCGCCCCTTCGGTGGTGGTTCCCAGGGGATAGGAGATACTAGATTTGATAATGGTGCCATCTCAGAACAGTTCTATTTCCAATGAAAAGAAAAATAAAACACGCGCATACATAGGTAGGTATATGTATAAAAAAACAAACATTTATTATCTATAAGGTTTATTATTAGAACGCTAAGTTTCAAACTCTGGTCACTGCACATATAATTTACCAAATTAATGCTCACTATTACCTAAATCTTAATTAGACATGTTCAAAACCATAATAATTGTTTTTATGCCTAGCTCCTAATGAATGCCCACACGGAAATATTGGATAGGTTCAGCAATAAGGCCGCATCTAGGTAAGTATAAGAATGCTATGCCCTCTACGGCTTAATTACCGGGAAGAATATACACACATAATTCCTTACAGCAAATATTATCTAAGCTTCAATCAAATCTTTCAATATGGCAACGTTTCCGTAGGTTTCATATTCTTACTTTTGGCAAAGGCAGGAGCCTCAAGTATTGGGAGACCCAAAAACCGTTCCTTAGCAGGATTTTGGATAAAAAATTCACATGATTTTTTTGAGGAAGCCTATTTCTCACGAGCAGAAGTCTTGAGTAAAAGTAAAAGGAATGAGTGTAAAATTGTTATAAGACGTATCAATTTAATATTTAATATCATAAACAAAATACTAGTCGATTGATATTATGGGTATCATAATAACTAACTAACAAACTGTACTAGGACCGAACTAAGCTCTGATTATGAACGTGGCTGTTATTATCTAGCTCTAAAACTTTGAGGCATGTATACATATACAAGATTATTGCGTATTCGGATGATTACGGGGTTATTGTAAAGATTAGGAGAAAATGTTTATAACTAACCCATCTTATTTTAAACACTCTAAAAAATAAAATATTGTCAATTATACCGGGTGTTTCTAAATAGTTGGAACTGTACTCAACTTTGTTTTTGCTTAAGGAATATGTATAATTTTAATTTATTTTTCAGAACAAAATGGAAAAATAATGTCAGTTTATTAATATGACTTTATGTTTATAGCTAGGTAATATTTTATGAGATATTAATTATTTTCTGAAAATTTTGACATATAAATAGCATAATTTCAAAATTCATATCTCTGAGACTAATTAAGATCAAAAGTTGAAATTTTTATGAATACTACACTATCGAGTAATATGTTACGGTAATCGTCAGAACACGCACTAATCTTCCACCCTGTATACATATTTCATAATATTTAACTATTCCCATATTATTCTCCTCCTTTGTTTATAGGATACCATTTTGCAATATCAATTACGTAATTTAAAACATAAAATTAAATATTCATAAGCAAAAACAATACTAAATTGTAAATCTATCTTTGCTCAAAGTTCTACGCCGCAAATAAAGTGTATTAAACGAAGTAAATAAATATATCATTTTCTCTTGATATTTTGATTTGCCCCAAGCCAAATGCTCATGCATAACATGTAGATATATTTTCTGCTCTTTCTCCATAGATCGAATATACATAAATGACCTGCTGCGGCATTCATTCGGCTGCCTTCCAGTCCCATTTTGTTGGTTGAGACTTTTGGAATAAATAGTATATCGTAAAGTATTTGGAACATGGGGCCTCTATCGACATTTAGGCATAGTTTACGATTATAACGTTCCATAGGTCTAATAGATTCTGTTTTTCTTTTATATGAAACTATTCTGTTTTTTATACGAAACTAGAGAGCGCCCACGACTTCGTCCACAAAAACTTCAAATATAACTAAGAGAATAGCAACTTCGTGTTAATTTTATTGACAGTGATTTCCTGCGTTGTAATAACCTACTGAGAAACTATACCTATAGAATTACGGAAATAAACAATAAAAAAGATAAATCCAATTCCAGGTTCTACCAGAGCAAATTTTATTGAAAACAAATTACATATCAACATCATCTTACTTTTTGGTAATTTTGTCTTTTCCAGTATAGAATATTATCCTTGTGAGCTGAGCCAGGTAACCATATGATGATTGTGAATTTTGAAACACAATGACATGAAATTTAAGATAAAGTTTTCCAAGAATTTCTAGAGCGCTAAAAACCACCCCTTTCAACCATATCTTAATTAGTAGGGAAAGCTCAATAATAATAAATTATATCGAAGCTCGCTTACACGCTCCCTTTGAATGTAAATAATTATATTAGAAGTAGTTGCGAATTTTGTTTAAGTTTTGCTAATGAAACCCGGCAGAGTTCAGGTTCAAATTAATCAGGAAAGTTTGATGAAAACACATGCCAAAAAACTCTTTCACCAACATGGCGCAAACGTGCGCTTTTCACATGTTAAGTTCCAAACAGAAACTATTTCTTTGATGAGAGTATCTTGCCTGTGAAACTGGTACCTAAACAATGTCAATCTAGGTTTGATCAAGCTGATAACTCATAAAAGTTTTCTACAATTCGTTTTTTTAATTAATAATATGCTATTATTATCTAGTTCCATGGCACCTAGCACTCTTGATTAGATGGATTAGAAAATATGCATTAATTACAACATTCACTTATGTAAATATTACAGTGTCTTAGAAATTAGAAAACTTATGTATTATAAAGTGATAAACTGCTATGGTAGGTACTTTAGAATTACAAATAACTACACAAGCTTTGTAGCTGTATTTCTTGGACTTGCGTTTGTGTATAAAATAGCAACGTCTATACCCTTGTTCTTCAAACTTTGATTTCAAAGGAAAACTTTTACGGTTTGAGTATCATTTTGTTTTGATAAATTTATACCTATTGATAGAATACTGATTTATAATAAGTATTCGTCTTTGATGACTTCCCTGTTTTGAAGTTACTTGATAATAATAATATATAGCGGGTTTTCTATATAGCTGTATTGGCCGTATCTCGCTTCCTCTTTTCCAGGCTTTCTTGACTCTAATTTCCGTTCTTCGCCTTCTCATATCTATGGGGATTTGTTTCTTCCAATCTTTTGGTGGTCTTCGTCGTTTCCTTCTATAGTTTAATTGCCATACCATAGTTTTATTAGGCCATCTTTGTCAATTCATTGTGTTTGCGTGGCCATTCAATACCAGACTGCGTCTCTCCATTTCATCTGTCACTTCCTTTTTTACTTAGAAGTGGAATTAGTTGATACATCTTTATATCCCTCTCATTGGCAGATCAAAAAATTTGATCCAGTTTTATTTGATGTCTTCACCAAATAATTCCTATCAAATTTTCACTTGTAGGCTTCAGTATTAAGTATCAACTTTAAATTACAATACAAAATTCAGAAAGCCGAAGTAGGTACGTTCAATGCGTAAAAATGATACCTATTTATTTTGATATAACCATTCGTAAAAACTAATAGCGAGCCATCTGTCTGTTTCCCACCACTCTTCAACATTTATGACGTTGTTCCACTTGCCACGATGAAAATGATAATTATTTTTAATTATTTTTACTATAATAGACGTAAGAGTATAAGCCATATATAACGCAATAATAGTTGAACAATACAAATAAATTCATTCATGTCTTGAGTGAGCTCCCACTGAAAGCGGTTGCTAACTACAACCAACTTGAAACACGTTGTGAAAATCAAGTGGATAACTTTAACATTCTGCGATAAGATGACGAAATTAACGAAGTTAAAACACGTAATGCCTTAATTGGAGGCCACTCGATGACGGCAGGCCCGGTGGTTATTAAAAATTTCATGGAAACAAGCGCATTTCCTAGTATTAATTGGAATGAGTGTGTTCTTGATGTGGGAAATGCTCTGAGCACTCGAAAAGTCGGAGAGAGATGCCTCTGATGGATTTTCATTAGGCTAATAATTCCGAGCTCTATAAAACTATTACGTTGAGGTATTTTCAGGTAAATATATTCAACTCGCAAAATGGAGTGAACCGGAAATTATAGTTATTCCACAAATTAATTTGTAGCAGAATAAAAAGTCCATGAACAGTTGGATAAACAACAGTACAAATAAGTATAAATCGTTTTGATATTATATGCTTGTGCTTAGTAGTTGGGTACATTCTGCAACTTCCTAAATGTTGTTTTGTAATTTGGTACAGCAATTCACAGTCAAAGAACTCTCTCTCTTTATATAACCAGGAATGAAGTAGAATCTATAAATTGAGACAATGCTACTTTAGCTACCAAGTTGGTAACGAATATCGTATCAAAGTAGGATTGAGTTTGAAGCTCACCTTCCTGAAAAGGCAAACTTATTCGAATGCAACCAGTAATTATCTATTGTTTATTTTATTTATTATTTATAACGGAAGTAAGAGCACGTGTTTGCTGAAAGGTAGTGGATTTAAAGTTGATCTCGCTTTAGAATAATTCATTCCCTTAAATTAATTAAGAATTAGAGGTAGCTGGCTCGCAATGCTCGAGGTGAAATACGTTGTGAATATCAAATATTTTAAATTTGCATCTTTGAGAGGACTAAAAGATGACATGGACGTTGGTTCAGTAAGTATAGGCATGGCAAAAATAAGAATACTCTCCGATAAGCCCCTAAAGGTATAAGAAGATAATTGAATAGAAACATTAGCATTTTATGGAACCGTTTTTGAGAATATTATAGTTAGATAATACAATAATTTGGGTCTGAGTTCTATGTATAACCGTAAAAGGTAATAAATAAATTAAAATTTTTGAAAAAATAACTCATTTCTCTTATACATTTATAGCTGGAAAAAAACATTATACTTACTACAAATTAATTTTGTCGTTTGACATTATGATATACACCGTGGCATGAAAGACACATGAAATATGACATTTTATAATTATGTAATCTACTAGTAGGTAGAGTTACTATAGTGAATGTTATCAGTTAACTTTCAAGGTAGGATATGCGAAAAAGTTATTGTGGATAAAACAACTTTCTTTGCAAATTTTGCTAAGAATTTCACGATTACTTAGTATGTTGAGGTGCTGGAAATACGTTCGTAGCCTGAGAGAGCACATTGTCAGCGCGGGTTCGGGTCCCGCCAGAGCCATGGTTGTTCTTGTACTGGTCCCTTGAAGAGGTATATCTATACCTCATTCGGTAATTATATTCCAATTATTAAAAAGAGGTATTTCTTCATTCCATTATTATAATCCATACAGTCTACATAACCCTCTTCTTAACCAATCATACTTCTTTTGATAGATGACGACAACGCCAAGATTGTTAAACTTGTACGTAATAATTCTCTATGAAACATGCCTCTCATAGGTAAAAGGAGTCTTACTAACATTTTTAACGTATGGAAAGCTAAATTATATCAATTGTTATCTTTTCTAGAAGAAAATATTGATAAGAATCACAATAAATACAATCTTTTATATTCAAAAAACTGTTTTATCAGAAAGTCTCCGCGAGCTAGAAAAGGATGGGCATACCTAGACATAGAGTAATTACTTTAATGCGAAACGCTGATATTCGCTTCCGGCTTATGTTAGCAGCCGGAACTAATTCTAAACTATTACGCTAAACTTTTGATGTAATAACTTGCATGCATGTGCACTTACCGATTTCTGCTAAGTACATATTTTTGCGTTGAACTTCCACTATTTTCTTAGGAGAGATGCAGCAACCTCATTGGAGATCTGAAGTGAAAAAGAAAAAGGTGATAAAAAAGATGCTTTAGATCTGAGTGAGCGCCTAGAAAGGAGAGTGAGTTTGAAAGAAGAGTCTGTCTAGTTAGGCCTTCAATTTATATAGGTAAAGTGAACTATAACATTATTGAATTATCCGTTAATTAGATTCTCTTCAGAAATAGAACCAAAACATTTTGAGCGTCTTTCTTTCTAGAAAAAGAAATATTTGGGGGTTTTATCTGGAAATATAACCAATCTTTTTTGATTATGTTTTACCAGAGCGCATTTATAGTAATTTTATTATTAACTCAAGATCAGGTGTTAAGCTTCTGAAATGTTCATTCAGAGGTGATTTCAAAAATATATAATTCAGTTGCATTGCACTGTAGTGTCAAATTAGTTGTTACTTTTACCTAATCAGCATTGTAATTTAATAGTTCGTGACCATGGGAAGGCGAGTGCTTGGAACTATTATTATTATATAATTTCGATAGTGATAGAATCTAAACTATTCATGTTAATGTCTTTATTAAATCAGAACACAAAGAAAGAAAAAAGCGTGAGAAAATAGGTAATCCCAAAAATTGAACCACACACAGAACAGCATCATGAAAATCATGCTGTATAGTTGTAGTCGAAAGGCGCGCCTGCTATCTATCTAGCATCATCACCAACTGGGAATCAAACATGCAAAAAATGGTATCTGTGCTAATTGCCTGTCACGAACAATAGACCCCCACCCTTCTGTCGAATTCCAATACGTTTTTCACTTCTATTTCACAATGTGTAATCGTTGTTCGAGGTCTGTTTGTGTGTTTGAGAGGGTGACGCATATTCGTTATCTACTCCATAAATTTTCCTACGATGATTTCTATCGTTTTTTTGACAGACGTTATATCATTATAAATATGTGTGTGTTTGTAATGGATTATGTATGAGACGATTATCCAAATGATCGATTTTCTATTGAGAAAATAAAATATTAAGAATCAACATTTCTAAATACATAGGGACATTACAAGGATTATGTGTATAAATTTATGCTAGAAGATTTGTTCATATTTAAATCTAACCTTCTCGCCGTCTGGACGGGACGGATACTAATGAAAATATACACATCTAAAAATATTGAAGATTGAATGGAACGCCGGCGACATTAATAAAACCCCATTCAGTAAGTCGACTTCCGATTGAGAATACAGCCACCTCTCGTCACCCTCGTCTCAGAATGTTAACGCCGAAAATGCCAGATTAGGCTAAAATTGCTTAGGACAAAATATGGTTCGTTCCATTCCGTCGAGCACGAAATTAATCATGTTAGCGATGAAAACCGAGCGGTGCGTCATTATGAATGAAAATTGCTATCGGAAGAAAAGTTCCCTTAACCCTTTCCACGACGTGCTTGGGTGTTTTCTTCGTGTCTCCTGTGACGTGATCTTCCCACTTTTGGAGAAATTCAATACCGTCAAGGTATGATATAATTTTTTTATCGCCTGACCGTGAGATTTTCATAAGGCTTTATGTTTTTAGGGACATTCTAGAGAATTATTAAAATATAGAAACTTACTGAAAAAAAATATTATTTTGATTAAGTTTTGTCTGGATGTGACGTCCATTTACAATCAACTAAAGCTTTAGAACCAACGTAATAACGTTGCTAGATTAATAGAAACTAACCATTGTCAGACTTGATCCCCAATTATAATCATATTCTTATTATATTATTATATATTATTCTACCAGATAAAATTTAGTTATTTTTGTGAGGAAGGACATATTGGACTAAACACTCAATGAAAAAAGATTATTTAACGTATCCTTTATGTCGGACTACTGCGAAAGCGAATTTTTTTTGACTTGTTGAAAGAACTAAATCCGTCATTAATTTCGAAATTCAGAGATACATTCTAGAGGGATACGTATATGACAGTTACAAACTATTCTTAGGAATTTTCTCCTAATAAAGCTTTATCTGGAAATATGCCGTTTGAGCTCCAACAAAAAAAGACCATTGTATTGAAACAGCTTACCTACAGTAATTGCTGAAAGTGTCCTCCACCTTGCTCAAGACACAGCAACGCACGATTGTTCAATGATCCGCGAACTCTGTGGAATATCCCCGGTATTTCCTGGACATGTGCGGAGACAGCATCACTCTTCTCAGTAACTCCTGTTGGTTTAGAACAGGTGTTTCGTAGACTAAAGGTCTTAGATGACACCAATGAAAATTATCCAATGGGGTCAATTCGGGCGACCGCAAATACTGCCGCACTCGCATGGGAAAGTGGACTGGAGCGCCATCGTGTTGAAACTACATGTGAACTCTTACGTTCAATGGCACATTCTCTAATAGTTGCGGCAGCACATGCTGTAGAAATTGATCATAAACATTACCATGTAAACGTAGTGGGAGCAAATATGGCCGGATGATTTGTTCGTCCACATGCCGCCCAGATGTTAATGGAAAACTGATGTTGGACTCTCAGGAAGACTATGGCATGGGGGTTCTCTTCATCCTAAATGTGACTGTTACGGCTATTAAAATAACCGTCCTTTGTAAAACAGGTCTCATCAGTAAAAAAACTGAGGACCCAAAGTTTTGCTGTCCCAACTCCTGCTGCAACCACCAACGACAAAACCGGCGACGCGGCAGATAGTCTTCCGGACCCATTACTTGGACTTTTTTAAAGGTCGCGAGGCTCTTCTTCTGTTACCACCAGCTTTTCCGTAAACAAAATGCATATCAGCAAGTTCTGCATACGAATAAGGCTCCATTTTAACTCCACAGTAGGTACTATTATAATATGTAGATTTCACGCACCAGTCACTGAGAATCAATGGATCGTTTCAAAGTCCGTGGAGGGGACTGGCAAGAGTTCGCATCGAAGATCACACAGCTGATATTGAATATGAAAATTCCAATTTGAGAATTTACTCTGACAATAAGGAAAACACAGCAAGCTTAACCGGCAACAGACCATAAAAATGTGCTAGACGAACATTTTGCAACTAGTGTATTTCTTGTTCCTCTTCTGTTCTCTCAAATTGTAATTTGTTGTAGTGCCCAAACGGCATATTTCCGGATAGGCATTTTTTTTTGTCATGTCCTCTACAATCCCTATCATTTTGTCGCAATAATTATTTTATGGTTACAGTATATCTTGGAATATTGTACTGATATGGTTTCCGTAGCTTCGCAGTGTTGGTGAAATTGATCTCGAAAGTCATCGATACTTCTGGAACATCACCGGCTTGCCTAGCTTTGTGAGAAGCGTTCGCAAGGGAGATCAGTCTTGTATCAGTAAGTATGAGACAACCGACATCGTAATGTGATAGTCTGAATGGAAAATAAATTTAATTGAATAGTTGTAGATAAATACCCGTGGTTATAAATTGTACAAAGTAGCAGATATGTTATTGGTTATTAAAATTTTGAAACAAATAGGCAATGAACATAAATAATCGCGACTAATTTTTATATGCCCGTTCTTACATTGACCACAAGATATAGGAATTGGTATCTTGGCACAAAATGAGTTGTCGTGAACTCCTGTGGATTTCTATGATGTAGGTATTAGTAGTTAATTATTATCTATGGCCCTTGTCTAATTCTGTTGCCTTTGATGCTATGTCTATACTTACAAATATACAAACACACATACATACATACATAGTAATATATGAACGATTGATTGTGTGACATACGCTCGCGTGGCTGTGAACTCCTCTAGATGTGCGGTATTTAATGGGAACTCTGATCTACAGCCATACTGTTTGGTTAATTAGTGTCTACATAACGTGATTGATTCGGCCGCAGACTTGCCCTTTGACGCAAGACAAATATGCAAAGTAGCTGACTGGCTGCTGCTCTCTGCTGCTATGTGTGATGCATGTACGTCTCTGGTAATATTATGTCGGATGTGTGGTATTGGAGAGATGGATCATAATATGGCTTCATCACAGAGGATATGGCAACTGTATTACGTTGTAAAGGGTGGCAGGAAAACGATTAGTGAGAATCATTCTACATTAACGTTATTAAAGATGCGTGTGCTTATACATGTAGGTATGTTCAAACGCAGGTCAGAAAGGTGAATGTAAACTGCAAAAGAACAGCTGCTGTGGTGCCCGTAGTATATGCATCAAAATTTTGAAGAAAAACGCCCGTTTTTAATGCAAACAATTCGCTTTACACATATTTTTTCCTAGACCCAATAGAATGATTTGACCCGTTGTTCTTAGAATCTGATCTCTTGGGATTGATTTGGAGGGTGTGTGTCGAATTTCATCAAGAAACTGCGTAAATATATCTAGAAAGCAGTTTTTGAAGCAGACACACAAGATGTCGACCTTTGGATCTCAATGCAGGAGTCAGAATTAGCAAAAAATACTGTCGAGCTAAACCAAGATCTCTCAAAATGGCGGCTGAAAATATACCAGTTGTTTTGAACTCCGAAACCGGATTTTTTGGGTATGATTCTGAAAGGTTTTGAGGAAACCAAACATATCCTTAGTGACATAAATATAATTATGAACATACCCTATGACCATACGATTATGATTAGGCCGTGGGCAAAGATTAAATACACCAAGATAGGACAGTCAGACAAGACAAATAAAATGTGTGAGAGATAAAATTTGCTCACCAGGTCACCAATTTAAAGAGCCAGGTAGGCGATTTCAATGGCGTCGGCAAATCATTTTTCCAAGGGGGTCATTAGCAACGATTAAATACTATATAATCGTTGATATAACTCTATTTGTGTCATTGACTGAATGCATTCCGCAGAGTAAGATTCAATTATTTTGTTTTATTCTTTGTTTTTGAAATATGAAAGATGAAGAAAATCGGAAGAAGAGAGGTGTATACTGTATTCACAAAAACTGTACGTCTTATTTGTGTTCTGATGAGAAAAAAGTGATTATTTTTCGAATTCCCAAGGATGAAATCAGGTGAGAATTTTGAAATAATCTTAATTTTCCAGTGATACTGAGATAATTCGTATATTTAATACATGAAAAACCATCGTGTTGATTTTTTCAAATATTGCTCAGTATTATCCAATACTATAATATTAAAAACATTTCTAATAGGAGATTACTATTCTATTGCAGATGTTAGAAAATTTATATCTACAAAATATTGGAAATTTTATATCAAAAAATCTTGTGGAGTCATTATTTCAAATTTTATTAATGTAGAATATCATCGTCCCTGCCCAAATTTTCCCCTTATTTATTTAATAAAGCTGTAAGTATATTAGATTAAGAATATATTTTCTCTTGAAAAATAATTATAGAATTTTCAGTTACTCCTAGAAAAGATAGTAAATTTTGTTAAATTTATAATTATAATTATCGTTACATATTGTCAAGATCTGTTATGATAAAATTTTATTTTTTATAGTTTTGTTTTATTCCAATTCCACACCCAAGCCAGATGTATTTAAGGTTAGTTAAATGATGGTTTGTTACAGGAAAATAGGATTGTTTTTTTTTTCTAGAATAAAGATTGGGTATATATGTATTTTTATTATACATATCTAACTCAGTATCATGCGATAATAATCAAAATCGAATTAAATAATGTTTACGATAAATTGTTCAAATTCAATTTCAAATAAAATAATTGAATCAATACTGACCCGAACGTACGCTCATGTATATCTCATTTGCATACAATTCCGAGGTCTCGCGCCCCTTGTACATTTGCTCAGATAAGTAGTTGAGGTGTTCGCAAGGATGTGAGTTTTCAAAAAGTGCTGGGTCTAGCATAACTTTCTGGTAAACTTATTCGAGGACGAATTCAGATGTTTATTACGAAATTTTATATATGAACGCTAACAGAAAAGTAACCTGGTAGCACACTATTTTCTGAAAACGGCACTCAAGGTCACCAGGACCCGACTAAAAGATCAATGGAATTCCCCCGGGTGTCCTATCTTGGTGTTTCTAATCTTTGCCGTGGGTGTTGGTTTCATAAAAATCTTGATGGCATATTCTGATAAATGTAGATGACAAAATATATTGATTTGCTAAACTATGTAGCCACATGGATGAATCAGATGGTAGCATCCACTGCAAGCCAAGGTGGTTCTGAACGAGTATTGATTTGGAGCAGTGGCACAGGAGATGTATAAACTCTTTTATATCTGGGCTTCACTATTGATACATCAGTGTACATGCAATTGCAGAACGCCTATTAGAAACGAAATCATTCATACCACTGACAGTGACAAAGAGTCCTTTTTTGGAGCCAAAGAGGAGCGTTCACCATGGCCTGCAAGCTTGTCTGGCTACTAGCAGAACAATCGGACGAAGAACTTATCGACGCACAAGAAAAATACTGTAACGTGGATGGGTATTCATGTACTTACGGTTAATATTTGTTTATTAGCTGTTTATTTCTACTACCTTGTTTGCTATAGTTGTTGCTTGTATATTTCATTATGTTGTTCTAGAATTATGGTAGAGTTATTCTCGATTCTTCGAGAAACTATATGTGAGGTACAAATTTGTCATAATATTGTCAGTTTGACAAGGATCTAGAACATTAATTAAGTGCGTCTAGATAATCATAGAACATTCTCGATGAATGTCATGTCATGATTCAGGTATATAAAGCCGTGTCGATCACGGGACAGAGTCAGTCTTATGAAGGCAGTGAGTCTTATAAAGTCAGTTGATAACAGTCTGTTGTGACACAGTTTTTATTCAGTTTATTATTAATTCAAAATTGTAGAAATCACCCTGTGACAGATAGTTTTTATTCAACATAATTTATTATTGTAAAAATCACCCTGTAAATATTAAAAATAAATGTCGTTCTGTATCCAGCTGACATGAAGTGAAAATCGCGTAACAACCAAAAAGGGTAACTTTGATAAATAAATTTCCACCAATAGCTAAGCAGATCAGCAGTATAAAAGGCGTGCTGCTTCGCATTAAAATTCAGTCAGTTTCTTCGACTCATTCCGAAAACATCTCATGTCAGCTTCTGCAGGTTTTCCATATATACCGAGAGTTTTATTTCACTACTAGTCTTGCTATCTTGTCTAAATTCCCTCACGCTAATTTCAACTTTCAGGGCTTACTTGGGCTTGTTCCCCAAGTAGTCGATTCTAGTAGGAGAGACTTCTCACTCTTCTACACTCTCACTTCCTTCAGGGCTTACTTGGGCTTGTTCTCCAAGTAGTCGACTCTAATATTTCATGACTTACTTGGGCTGGTTCCCCAAGTAGTTGACTCTAGTAAGAAAGGCTTGTTCCCTTACTCACGAACATCTTTTATCTAACTAGCTTTTAACCTCTGTACCTGGAGGACTTCTTCTTAGTGAATACGCGAAATTATTGTCGAGACCTTCTGTGTAGGACTGATACTCCAACTATTATTTGACAGTTGATATCCCACCACTCGACAATTGGTGACCCCGACGTGATAAAAGCCCGACGTGATAAAAGACCGACGTGATAAAAGACCGACGTGATAAAAGACCGACGTGATAAAAGACCGACGTGATCAATGCACGACGTGATACAGAGACCGACCGGATTCAAAGCGTGAATAATACTACTGACAAGACTTAAAGACTTTAGCAAGATCTTATAAATGGAAGAAGATAGGAAAATGGAACCAAGTAATGCAATACAGGCGATACAACTTCCACTAAGACTTCCTCAATTCTGGGAAGAAGATCCGTCCCTATGGTTCACTCAAGTTGAGATGATTTTTGCTGCCAATAACGTGGTACACCAAGTAAAGAAATTTAATTTGGTAGCAAGCCAACTACCTTATAAAATACTGATCCAAGTCTCAGGATTGATTAAAGAACCAGGTGATAACCCATACGACGCTCTAAAGGAACGCTTGACAGCTATATTTAGTCAGAGCCAGGAGAATAAATTATTAACATTGTTGGAGGAAACACAATTAGGTGATTCAAAACCCTCACAGCTCCTTCGAACAATGCAAAATCTGGCTGGCAATAATGCATCAAAACAAATTATTAAAACAGTATGGCTTAGAGCGTTACCTCAGCGAGTTAGGGCCATTCTAGCTGCTTTCACTAGCGATGATTTAGAACAAATGGCAAATATCGCCGATAAAATTTTGGAAAGTCATTGTCAAAATCCTTCAGTTGCAGCTACTTCTTCTTCTTCCTCCGATGGTATGAAAGAAATTATCAATATATATTAATCAACCGCAGAACCTAAAACATGAAATAGAAGAACTTAAACATAGATCTCGTGATAGAGGTAGAAAAGGGTCAAGATCCCGAACTCCATCACGAGGAAGAAAGCCTTATTGCTACTATCATTATAAATTTAAAGAAAAAGCAACCAAATGCGTTCAAATGTAATTGGAAAGCAAATAAATCCAAAAAGAAACAGGAAAAACTAACCTCGGCAGTGGACAAATCAACGGATAATACGATGTCCGCAGCCGCAATGTCAGCCCAGAGATTATTTATTACTGATCGAGATACTGGTGAAAATTACCTTATAGATTCTGGCGCTTCAATTTCCGTATTACCAAATAAATGCAGTAAACGGAAACCAAACACAAATTATAATCTATATGCTGCCAATGGTTCTCCAATACCCACTTATGGAATTGAACATAGAGAATTAAATTTGGGAACAAGGAGACCTTATCCATGGGATTTTGTGATAGCAAATGTATCACATCCAATAATAGGGGCAGATTTCTTATATCACCATAACCTTTTGGTGGATATTAGACATCGACAATTGATTGATCAAGTTACTAAATTGAGAGTCATTGGTCGCGTCAGTTCGATTTATGCCGAAAAAATAGATACTATTCCCAAAGGAAATAATTATCAAGAAATACTAAGGAAGTATCCTGATATAACTAGACCGACAGTCAATGGCAAACCGCCAGATTCTGCAATTAAGCATTATATTGAAACAGATGGAGCTCCAATAAGTTGCAGAGCAAGAAGACTGCCCTTAAACAAATATGCAGCTGTTAAAGAAGAATTTCGCCGAATGATGGAAGCAGGAATTTGTAGACCATCAAAGAGTCCTTGGGCCAGTCCATTACATGTAGTAACTAAAAAAGATGGTAGCCTTAGACCATGTGGAGATTACCGGTTATTAAACTCTCGCACCAAGCCAGACAGATACGGAGTGCCTAATCTTCATGATTTCACTAATCAACTATTTGGCACAAAGGTATATTCAACCTTGGACATTAATAAGGCTTATTTTCATATTCCAATAGCCGAAGAGGATATTCAGAAAACAGCAATAATTACGCCATTCGGACTTTTTGAGTTCCTTAGAATGACATTTGGTTTAAGGAACGCTGCACAAACTTTTCAAAGGTTCATCGATCATTTATTTAGAGATCTTCGATATGTTTTTGTCTACTTGGACGACATATTGATAGCCTCACATAGCAAACAACAACACGAGGAGCATTTAAATGAAGTACTCAAACGTCTAAATGATAATAGATTGACCCTAAATTTAGCTAAATGCAACCTAGGGCAACCTTCAGTTCAATTCCTCGGTTATAATGTTTCCCCAGATGGTATCACTCCTTTAGACGATAAATTCAAGGCAATAATAAATTTTAAGAAGCCAACTAATAAATCGGAATTAAGACGTTTCCTGGGTATGGTTAACTTCTATAGAAAAAATTTACCAAACGCAGCAACAGTTCAGAAACCTTTGAACGAAATTTTGGCCGGCGCCAAGAAAAGAGATAAATCACTCATAGTTTGGACAGAGCAAGCAAATGAAGCCTATGAAGAAACCAAGAAAGCACTAATCAACGCAACAAAGTTATCACATCCAGCACCTGACATGCCATTATCATTGGCAACTGATGCAAGCAATACTGGAATGGGAGCGGTCCTTCAACAACTAGTAAACGGATAACAACAACCTCTAGGATTTTTCTCCAGAGCATTTAATAAGGCTCAGGTTAATTATTCTACATATGATAGAGAACTTTTGGCAATCTACGAAGCGATCAAATATTTTCGTCCACTTATTGAAGGAAGAGAATTCTGTGTATATACTGACCATAAATCGCTAACCCACGCATTAATACAAAATTCTAAATCAGCCTGTCCACGACGTCTACGTCAGCTAAATTTTATCTCACAATTTACAACAAAAATAATTTATCAACCTGGTGAAGATAATCTAGTGGCAGACACATTATCAAGATTATCTGAAATATGTCTCCCTGAGAACCTTCATCTGTTGGCTAAAGCACAAGAGGAAGATGATAAAATAATCAAACAATTAAATCAACGGGAAAATATTAAACTTCAGAAAATAACAATACCAGGAACAGACCCGGATATAAATATTAAAAATAAATGTCGTTCTGTATCCAGCTGACATGAAGTGAAAATCGCGTAACAACCAAAAAGGGGAACTTTGATAAATACATTTCCACCAATAGCTAAGCAGATCAGCAGTATAAAAGGCTTGCTGCTTCGCATTAAAATTCAGTCAGTTTCTTCGACTCATTCCGAAAACATCTCATGTCAGCTTCTGCAGGTTTTCCATATATACCGAGAGTTTTATTTCACTACTAGTCTTGCTATCTTGTCTAAATTCCCTCACGCTAATTTTAACTTTCAGGGCTTACTTGGGCTTGTTCCCCAAGTAGTCGATTCTAGTAGGAGAGACTTCTCACTCTTCTACACTCTCACTTCCTTCAGGGCTTACTTGGGCTTGTTCCCCAAGTAGTCGACACTAATATTTCATGGCTTACTTGGGCTGGTTCCCCAAGTAGTTGACTCTATTGAGAGAGGCTTGTCGTCTCTCTTACACTCCTACTTCCTTCAGGGCTTACTTGGGCTTGTTCCCCAAGTAGTCGACTCTAATATTTCAGGGCTTACTTGGGCTGGTTCCCCAAGTAGTTGACTCTAGTAAGAAAGGCTTGTCGCCTTACTCACGAACATCTTTTACCTAACTAGCTTTTAACCTCTGTACCTGGAGGACTTCTTCTTAGTGAATACGCGAAGTTATTGTCGAGACCTTCTGTGTAGGACTGATACTCCATTACTTGAGTATATTCAACTATTATTTGACAGTTGATATCCCACCACTCGACACAGTCAGTCTGTGGAATCAGAGGTTAATAGTAGTTCTGTCGGTAAAGACAGTGACAGTATAGATTGTCACGGTGACAAGTGGTGACAGTTGTACTATAATAGAAGCTCGTGTACTGAGTGTTTGGAAATAAACCATTGGAAGCAATCTGCGAACTTTGAGTCTTACGCAAGTGAACTCACCCCACAACGTTTAGCACAGGGTTAAACGTTACAATTGGTGTCAGAAAAAGGGATCTTCGCATTTTATTGAGAATATATGGTGAATACCAGATAGAAAGATTACGACGAAATGGCAAATTTTGCAGAAATAATGAAGTTCCTAGAAAATCAAGAAAGAAGTAGACAAGAACAAGAAGCAAAAATAACACAAATTCTAGAAAATCAAGAAAGAATTAGACAGGAAGACCAAACAAAAATAAGTCAAATTCTAGAAAATCAAGAAAAAAATAGACAAGAACAAGAAAGAATTAGACAGGAAGACCAAACAAAAATAAGTCAAATTCTAGAAAATCAAGAAAGAAGTAGACAAGAACAAGAAAGAATTGGGCAACAAGATAAAGAAGAACAAGAAATAATTAGGCAACAAGATAAAGAAGAACAAGAAATAATAAGAAAGCAGGAAAAAGAAGATCAAGAAACAAGAATAAGACAAATCTTAGAAGAACAAGCAAGAGTGCGACAAGAAGATAAACAGGAAGTTGACCAGAAATTAGAGAAAGTTCAAGAAGAAGTTGACCAGAAATTAGAGAAAGTTCAAGATGAGGTTGAACAGAAATTAGAAAAAGTTCGAGAAAGTATTGATCAAAAATTTCAGTTAATAGAAGAAAAGATGTTGCAAACGAAACCTGAAGTGCCTCTGAGAAGATCTTCCAATGAAATTCAAAATGGTGTAGTTAATCCAGTAAAAATTGAAGCCCCAAAATTCGATGGTAAACAGTCTTGGTCTACATATAAAAAGCTATTTGATGCTGCTGCTTTGGCTAGTGATTGGTCAGATGAAGAGAAGGCCACCGCATTGATCTTGGCTCTACGTGGTGATGCATTGGAAATCTTAAGCACTTAACTGATGGCGAACATTCGTATGAGATTTTAGTAGATCATCTTGAAAGGCGATACGGTGACCAGCATCTACAACAAGTTTATCAAGCTCAGTTAAAGTACAGACAACAAAGGCATGACGAAACATTGCAGCAGTATGAAACTGATGTTGTCCGGCTCGTTCGACTGGCATACCCTACAGTGCCGAGAGACTTTATTGACAGGCTAACAGTGCAGACATTCATTGATGGTCTAAGAGATTTTGAGATTCAGCAAGCCTTACGGTTGAGTGGCCTTACAAGAATTGAAGATGCCCTTGCACGTGCACTTGAGTATGAAGCTGCTAAACAGGCATCCAGATCTCATCCCCATCGGGGACAGATTCAACGCGTTAGCCTCATCCAAGAAGAGAAATATAGAACAAGTAAAATCATTAAGCAAATTATTGAATTGTTACGAAAACTGGATGGTCAATCAACTGGACATAGTACTCAGAGGGTGTGTTTGAACTGTGGACAAGGAGGACATATCAAAAGGAATTGTTCACACTTTCAATCCAGCAATGAGTCAGAAAATTTCAGTACTCCGAGGTTCTGTTGGAATTGTGGACAAGAAGGGCACATGAAGAAGAACTGTCCACTTCAACCTGGTCATGTACAAGAAAATTTCGAAATCCGGAAGAAAGAAAATTGCGCTCAACAGAAATATCATTATTGCTCTAACAAAGACAGCTCAGATATGGAGCCTGGTGTTAAGAGGGAAGATGTCATACCTAGTTCGAAGGAGAGCAGTATCTCTAGAGAGAGATCAAGCAGTAGAAGAAAGAGTCTTGTTAAAAGGCGCAGTATATTCAGATGTCGAAGAAGTACCAGACAATGTGTAGGCACTAGTGTTCGTGGGAAAAGCAATTCACGTTTCAGTAGTCCACAGAGAGTCGCAGGAGGTAGAAGGTGCTTCGACCGCAATAGAAGGAAGCGCATGAGGCGACGCAATAACCGAAATAGTAGGCGCAATCGCAGTAGTTCAAACAATATTAAAGATAGTGAGATGTACTGTAGTGAATTGACGTCTCCTTGCCATATACCTAGATTGCGTGATCGTGGTTCAAGCTGTTTATTTCTACTACCTTGTTTGCTATAGTTGTTGCTTGTATATTTCATTATGTTATTCTAGAGTTATGGTAGAGTTATTCTCGATCCTTCGAGAAACTATATGTGAGGTACAAATTTGTCATAGTATTGTCAGTTTGACAAGGATCTAGAACATTAATTATGTGGGTCTAGATAATCATAGAACATTCTCGATGAATGTCATGTCATGATTCAGGTATATAAAGCCGTGTCGATCACGGGACAGAGTCAGTCTTATGAAGGCAGTGAGTCTTATAAAGTCAGTTGATAACAGTCAGTCTGTGGAATCAGAGGTTAATAGTAGTTCTGTCGGTAAAGACAGTGACAGTATAGATTGTCAAGGTGACAAGTGGTGACAGTTGTACCATAATAGAAGCTCGTGTACTGAGTGTTTGGAGATAAACCATTGGAAGCAATCTGCGAACTTTGAGTCTTACGCAAGTGATTTCACCCCACAACGTTTAGCACAGGGTTAAACGTTACAATACATACTGGCGTCTTACATTGTTCGGGTTGGAACGTGTACGTTTTGATCAAGCGCGGCGGCTCATATTTGCATCTCAGCCATTCCTCCTACATGCAGTGCACCATAAGACATCCATTGGTCTGCATACCAGTCAGGTCTACGTTCTTGGTCAGTCTACTTTCCTTGCAAATATTCGTCAATTGGCTGCAATTGAAGTGTTTATGCACACACTCAAGTTACTGTACATATAATCACTTGGGATGATTATTTTTGTGCTGAGAGTGCTTGTAGTTTACTTGACTTCTTTTTATTGGAAAAAACAAAAATGTAACCTTGGACTATTAGCGGCAATAGTTTCAACCACTAAGGGTTTTACATTCACATTTTATATACATTAAATTTTGAAGAGAACATTGTGGTCTTTAGAAATGAAAATACATTTCTTGAGGTACAGCTAACGAAAATTTCATATAAATCAGAAGGGATATTATTTTTCAATCTTCCGACTTCTAAACATGGACATTCCATGTTTCAGTAATGGGAATGTAGTTTTACGAATGTTTCTATATTATCGTTTTGCTGCATATGAAAGAGTCAACTGTTGCCTTCTGAGGTTCGAAGGTAGTTCACAGAGATAATTGTCTATGAGAGTTGGTGCCGTTGATGATGAGGAGTAGATATTCTGAATTTTGTCAACAGCTTTTAGGGTTGCAACGGATGCTGATGAATAGGCTATACAACCATAATATATCTGCGTGCGAATCAGTGTCCTATATATTGTTAAGCGTTTGGCTGTGTACACCCCATTGTTTATTTGCAAGACATTTCTGAACGTTCAATCCCTTTGGCATGAATATGATACTAATTGATGCTGGATGTGAGATTTCCAAATTAAGGGTTGATCGAATATTAGTCCTAAATATTTTATTTATCTTAGTATAACAGTGTTTGATTCTTGACGTATTACACACCTTGTGATAAGACGCTTATTATTATTTTCTCTAGTAATTTACTTGGAGGAACTTTATTTGTTTAAATAGGTTTACCCTAATATAATTAGAATCAAAAAATACATATAATAATAATATAATATAAAATATAATATTTTTTACATAAAATAACATATATATCTTAAATATATCATAAACATAAACTTACCTATTTTTAATGTAGTACCCTATATAATAGTACATTCTTGAACCACATTCTTTTTTATCATTTACCCAATATAGGGTTGTTAAGGTCTATAATGGCTTTTCAGGATTTATGACCAATTTTTAAAAAAGTTACATTTGACGCCCTGTATCTTTTCATCAAATTTGTTTAGAATCTGTTCTTTCATCCTGAAAGATCTTCTCTTGAGTTATTTTCTACCAGAACACAAGGTAAGTGAAAACTCAAGTTAAATTTTACGCAACTCAAATTCAAATGGAGCACCCTGTTTATGATATTGAATTCGAATAGCTCTGTTAATGTTCTTTTAGTTTTGTGAAACGCTTGTTATATCTGAATCCATTATATTCGTCATTTTATAAGCAATAACATTAACATTTTAAGGTAAAAAATGTAATGTATATGTGTAATGTGTTAAAGATAAAAATTCAAATTTAAAATTAGGACTTACGGACGCTCCAATTTGTTATTTAAAATCGAAGAAAATGTTTCAATAGATGAATTTTAAAGTGAGATAACCTCAAATATATGCTTTTCAAAGGGTTAAGTAATGTTTTGAGGAGACGGGAAATGTGGAATACAAAAAAGTGATGGAGTGAGGTGAACGAGTACAACTAAAGATTATTGAAAATCCCCATATTGAATTAAAAGCAATGGAAAAGGAAATACGTGTTACTAAGACCAGCGCTCTACGTATTTTACTGAAACATAAATTTCACCCATATTACGTTCAACTTAGGATTTACACGATCATGATAGTCAAAGGCGAATTAATTCTTACCATGTAGCACAATAACAAATTAAAGGGAGGGCAGGATTTTTCGACAATGTACTGATGAAGAAACATCTCTTAAAAATGGACACGTCCACAGATACAGTCTCCATTATTATGCAGTAGAAAACCTCCCTATATTCACACAAAATATGTGATCTCTTAAGGTCTAGGCAGGAACTGACGTTATTTTCGATGGTTTTTTGAGAAAAGATATTGGATTTTATTCAAGTCATGTCCATATAAACACCCGCCATCAAATATTATTTATGCATGATGGTACTATAGTTAATCAATGAACAATTTTAAGAATGCGGAATTTGAAGAGGAGGACCCATTCCATGGTCACGAGGATCACCTTACTTGCCAAAAATGAATTTGTTTTAATAGGGTTTTGTGAGAAAATTTGGTTGTAAATATCATCGACTACAAAGATATGAAAGAAAGAAACCAACAAGTATTCAAAATTTTAATTTGAATACTTTGAGGAACGCATGTTTATATTTTGAAATTCGTTTAAATGTTTGTGGTGAACAGAACGTTGGTCATTTTGAACCAAACCTTAAGTAGTTTTCATTGTTTTTCCATGTTTACTAACTTAAATTTTATTTTTTCCCTTTCAGAAGAACATATGTGTGGTCGTCGTCTATTTGTATGTTTCTCTTTATAAAGTCTATTTTGATTTAATGTCAAATTAAAGAGCCTTCAATAACTTACTTTATTTGAATTTGTATTTCAGCACGTAGGTACATAACATTTTTTGTTTCGATTTCAACTTCAAATTGAATCTCATACTTGAATTGAATTGTTAGTGTTATTGCTTATAAGACGTTTTTACAAAAACTGGTACCGACTTTATCAGTTGGTGCACTACAAAAAAATCTTGTGATCCGTAATTTTGAAGTTGTGCAGTTAAAGGTGGATAGAAGACTTTTGGCACCAATTTTAAAAGAACCAGCACTAGTGCAGTCAAAGAAGATAGATATAGTATCTATCTTCTTTGGTGCAGTCATTATTATTTTGTATTTTTCAGTGTATCAACTAATAAAGCCGGTTTTAGTTTTTATCGTTGAACTTTCACCTATACACAGATATTTCCAAATATCGCAGAAATATTTCAGAATTTAATACCTATGTAGTACGGAAACCGATAATATTAATGTTACTGGATATGGTCTCTACTTTGCTTTGATTTAAAAAAAAAACGTTGGGAGCATTTTTTTTTTGGGGTGGGAGGAAATGTTGAATTTGGTGTTTGTATAATAATTTCAATAAAAAAAAAATCAACAAAATCGGACTACGTTTACTATCCGAAAGGTGCATTTGGGAAGTCGGTCAATAATATGACGCATATCTCAGTAAACAGTGAATTTAGATGTAGGGGATGCTTTACGAGACTAAGTGAGCATTGTTAGAGGTATGCAAATGTAACATCATATACCGGATGTTCCGTTTGAATTTATTCATCAAACTTGAACTCAGAGTTTTTACTTAACCTGTATTCTGGTAGAAAATAACTCAAGGGAAAACCCTCTATGGAGGAAAGGGGGAAAACACTTCTTAAACTAATCTGGGAAAATAAACTGACAATGGCCATAAATCCTGAAAGACTATATATATATCTTATAAAGAATACCAACTATATTGAGGGTACATATTTCAAAAATCTGATCATATACGAGGTGTTCCATTAAAAAAATGGAGACGTCGTGGGACTAATCACAGAAGCATACTTCTAAGCATTTTTTGTTAGAAGAACCTACACAAAATTTTGAATTCAAAAAACGCCTGGATTTTTAGGATAAATATTATAGCTTTTTGTTTATTTGCCTATATTGTATGTATGGTATGTAAAGTAGGACATAGATATAGATAAACAGATACTGAATTTATTGCTTAGATGTTCACCTATGAATAGAAAGGTAGAAATTAACTTACCTGATACATCAAATATACTACGATGTTTAAATAATAAATATCTTTGTGAACAGAATTAAAATTTAAAGCCTTCATACGAGTTTTAAAGGACTATATACTAGATAGCCAACACTCAACACACATGTTAAAAATGTATATCTTTTGATTTTTGTTGTTATTAATCGTTTGTGAGCGTTTCTGTCAGTTTCCTTTTGTTTGTGACTCAACAGTTACTGAGTTATTAGATTGTTAAATATTAATTATTAACACCAATTATCCAACACTTTTTGAAAATATATGTTTACAGGGAAAGTCAAAACTCCAATTTAATATTCACTAGGGCAAAATTTACCATCATTTTAGTTTACTTTCCTGAAATGTTCTCCTTGTTGGAATTGCATTTTCAACCTTTATGTCAATATTGTTTATTTTATCTAGAAAACAAATGATATCATGAGTGCTTTCTTTACTGAAAATTAAGTTAGTTTTTATTGAGTTTTTTTTATTGATGGTTAAGATTCTTTTATACTAGTTTCATTTTCACAAATGAAAAGAATGCCTGAAATTTTAGGAATACTGGAAATATATCCAAAACTAATCGTTTTAGGTATCCTGAATATTAAAGAGAGGTATAACTAACTGTAAATATTTTTTGCCAAAAATTGGACCAACTTTATTAATTGGTGCACTGAAAAGTACAAAATAATAATAATTCTATTGGTGCTGCTACTTTTAAAATTAGTATCAAAAGTTTTCTCCCTTCCTCTACCTCTGATTTTTCCACAGGAAATTGATAAATTTCCAGCTTTGTTCGGTGTGGAGTAGCTGAGGCGTAGCATGGTGGTACCGTCCGTAAAGAAGCTTTGCCTCAAAAAAGTAAGTTTGATTTGTAAGAAACTTATTTTAACCATTGCAATTTCATTCTCGTCTACAACTTTACTCAAGTTTTCCCTTTTCTTTATTATTTATTTATTAATAATTTCAATCCAAATACAATCCAAATACAATGAAAAATATAAGTATAAATCTAGTCTATGAGAAAGAAAAACATATCTGACAGCGCCAAAATATTGGTTGGTACCCTTCTCGTCAAACATTCATTCTAATAAACGCTTGGGGCTTGGAAGATAAAATATATCTCATCCCAAACATATTAGGTAGCGCGAGTTGAACATCAAGACAGCCTTCCATCACCTCGGAGGCATGAAAAAATTGTTTGTACTAATAAATTTTCATTTTCCGCATTATATAACACACTGGATGCTGTGTTGCTATTGTTACACGCACAAACACGGCCTACTTACTTTAATATTTCACGGTTAAGTTGTGCCGCAGAAAGGCTAGGTACCAACTTGACGACTAACGACGATCAGACCGGGAACCGGGAAGTTTCGTGGTAGTAGACGTAGAGAGAGACCAGAAAGAGGGCCCGCCGAAGAGGAAGGATGCGCACACAAGGATAAATAGATTGTTATTATTATTTGGGGGGCTGCTGCAATATGGCACACGCTCCCATGGGAGTAGAACATGGTTCGTACCTCATGAATACAGAGGCTCTGTTGGGGGCAATAAGTTTATCATGGGCGCCCTTGACGGTTGGCAAATTCTCATCTGCAATATTAAAGTTTAATGAGCATCTTGAAGTATGGTCCTGTTAAGAATGCGATGATATGTTTTGTTAGAAATCATCATAAAGCTATCTTTTATAGCTAAATTTATTATGAGAGTGAGAAGTTCTTTGAATAATGGTTTTTACATATATAGTTCAAGGTTCAAGTAAATTTCTAACATCGTATTCTTTATTTAAGTCACTTCGTTTGAAGCCAAATTTTTAGGCAATAATTAATTTAACTTCCTAGTATGCAATGTAGAAGGCTAAATCACGTTCTTGTGAGTATTTTGACATCGTAATTTAGAGTGAAATATCTACTTTACGTTAGGTTTGCTCGTCTTGAATAAATATTATTGCATATTATGTATACTAGATTTCCATCACATACTTTATACTCTTTTACTATTGAATCTCTTCTTGTTGTAGGTACTGGTTAATTACTTACAAGAATAACGAGCAAAAGTTTGTTGAAGTTTATAAACAAATACGTCTGTCTGAAACTAATGTTAAGTAGGCAAGTCAAGTAGGCTGTGAGAAGAACGCTAATGTAATATTTTGGTTGCATTTTGGTGCATTAGGTAGGTACAGTATATCAATTTCCTGACACTACCTATCTACTTCAATAATTAAGCAGGTTTTTGATATAACGATACTGAATACACTTTTTACTTTCCTACCGCTACTCCAAGCAGGAGCTATGTATTGAGTAAAGTATAGTAATCTTAGATATACAATTTTCTGTAACCTGTTTTCAACAGATATTTACGTTTCAGTGCTTTCTGAGCTCAGAAAAAATATTTTCAATATTGGTCTGTTGGTGTGTCGAATTGCTACAAATATCTCTGAAAAGGATAGACAGATTTTGTTGTTTTCGTTTTTATTTTGTATGGTACCGCGATCACCATTTTTCCTCTAAAATTTCTATCTGTTTAATATGGCCGAACGGTTCGTGCTCTACGGTCGCACGAGACCCGATTTTTGTTTTGTTTTTTGTGTTATACCGATGCAGGTTTTGCTCATCTAACAATTCTTGAAAAAATAATCTATAATTTTCTTAAAAAGAATGAACATTAAAATTGTATACTTATTCTATTCTCTAACGCAAGAGTTTCAAGTGTACAACAATTATTCCCGAACAATTCACAATATTCCTATTCCATTACCTTCTCTCATAACAATCTCATTTGATTACACCTCAAATGATAATTCAAACCAGAAGATAAACTCAGTTATTTTCTTGATAATAACAAGTCTGACGCTATGTTCAACTTAAAAAGGCCACATTAATTAGCTATGTAGAAGTTCAAAAGATAATACATAATGCAGCATGAACTTTCCCTGAGAACAAGAGAGATCTTGACTTAAGATACATACGATTAGTGCTATATTATCATTTACCTCTTCACTCGTATAAGTATTCTCTTTTCTATGTGAAGCGCATCCCCGACTATTTGGAAGCTTCACTTTTACCCACGAACACACTACAAATCCAAGATAGCAATTATAACTTCTCTGTTTTATTATTCTCGGTCTGGAAATGTTCCCACAATGCGGCAATGTTAATTATTCATTAATAATAATCTGTTTATAGGGTCACTTGCCGTACTATGATGAAATATCGTGACATTAGGTCTAATTGTGTGTGTGCTTCTCCTGTCTGCGCAAAGGTAGCAGGAAATATGGCAGAATAATTAGAGAAGTGATGGAATAACAATTTTTAGTCGGGGAAATTGTGTGGATGTTGAAGGGCGTGTAATACGCAGGAACTGTCTGGGATGTTCTTTGGAGCTAATGGGGAAACAAATAATTAATAAGAAGTTTACAGGTCATCCTTCATGTTTTCTATAAATGAATGGGTATTATATCTCTATCTTAAATAATTAGAAAGATAAATTCTCAAAATGACACTGAGAAGTGCATATTTTGCTGTTTGAAGGATGCCAATTTCTGCAATAGTGAAAAAAATATTCATGTGATTGATATAATAGTAGTTTTATGCTAGAAGCGAAGATTAAATACACCAAGACACAGATTAAATCTGTGACCAAGATAGGACAGTCAGACAAGGCAGATAAAATGTGAGAGAGATAAAATTTGCTCAGCAGCTCAACAATTTAAAGGTGTTTTTAATCTTTGCTAGAAGTATGTAAGGGGGCCAATATCGGACAAATAATGCAACAGTCGCGTATTGAATGTCATAGAATACGAATGGTGATTATCAAATATAATAACACAATAATTACGTACATATATTAAATATCGACAACCAAAATTATTAAATTCCATATGAGAGCATATTTTGAGTGATGACTTAAAGTGGCTAAATTGGTTCAATGTCTGACTGATACATTAGTCAGTGCGAGCGTAAACTCATTTTTATCGAACTAGTTCGTAACGTAATTCTAGGTAATAGAGAATAATAGTAATTTATGCTACAAGTGCGTAAAGTGAATAAAAATAGAAATTTCGACTTTTTGTTGACTATCTACTCCTTAAAATAAGTACCAAATGCGTACTTCGTTATTTTTCGAAATCCACCCCTCAGGGGGGGAGATAAATGAATGTAATAATCACCGGTGATTGCGAAAAGTATTAGATGGCAGACATGCCATAGAATTAAAACCCTATAGGTATGAGGGAAACGGAGTTTCGTAGTTTGTATTCATAGGAAGGCATGAGAATATTTTTAAAACCTGTTTCTTAGGCTACAGCCATATCAATATCACGACCGGTCATGCCATCGTAAATTTTTTTTGTAAGTCAATGCATTTTTATATTGATACAAAATAATGTTGTGCCAATGTTTCGAGTGATAGCCATGTATTTTGAAATAAGTATAATATTTTTTTCATCTTCTCAAAACCCTAAGTATAAAACCGTGACAATTATCGAGAAATGGGAAACAGGGTTTTCGAGTTTGTGTTTATAGCAAGGCATGAATAAAGTTTCGATCAGTAGTTTTTAGGGGACTCCTCTGATTTCCGCCTGCGCTGTTGCGTGTATTTGGCTAGCTTTTATAAATATGAAAGCCTAAGGTCATACATATATTAAAAAAATATTACGAAAATTGAACTATAGTCCTTCTACTCGATCTTGAATAGTTTAAAAAGGGGAGGTTTAATAAAATCTATATTCATATTCAGTGTCCAGTGGTTTAGGCTTATGCTTCTCTTGGAACCATTTGAACAGCCAACAGGGTTTCGAATACTAATTTGCTTCTGTAGAAACTTTAGTCTTGTTGCCGGGTTTTATAGTTTTATCAGCACTCGCCACTTTCTTGTAGTCACTGAACAATAAAGTTTATTGACTTTTATAATTTCTTAACTAAAAAAAAGGAAACATTACTATTTATATAAATAGTTTCTGGGTGAACAGAATTAAGAATATTTAATCTTTATTACTCTTGTACTTACACCAATCGATATAAATTTTATTTGGATATTCAAGAAAATTTTCACTGTGTTTCCATCGAAGTAGAGTTGAGTTTCTGATGCATTTTTTTAGTACTCAGCTTAGAGTAGACAAACTAAAACTGTTTGCTCCTCCTAGGTCGTTAGATATTGGCGAGAGGGGCGACAGATATTTTACAGATTGGTACTGTCGAAATTGAAAAAAAAACTAAGATATGTTTCTATAGTTATTTTAGTCATAATCACCGAAGCTCTGGTATAACAGGATTATCTACAGTCTTTTAGAAATGACACAGATATCTTTTCTGGTGGTGAACTTTCGAGGCTTAACACTAACAAAATACTCCCTCTCTCTCTCTCTTTCTCTTTCTATTCTTGCGTTTTAATTTTGATTTGTACGTGCTCAAAATCCAACAAAAGAGAGAGATAATTAATGGTCCTTTTGGTTGCGACATCTCATTTTTTATCGTGTCGTGCCGTAGAGTAGAGTAGTTCA
Source organism: Crioceris asparagi (assembly GCA_958507055.1). Classification (NCBI taxonomy): domain Eukaryota; kingdom Metazoa; phylum Arthropoda; class Insecta; order Coleoptera; family Chrysomelidae; genus Crioceris; species Crioceris asparagi. The sequence continues at coordinate 34,654,642 of OY293828.1, forward strand.
AGTAAGCTGGGCGCGTTTTCTTTTTTTATCTGTTTCCTTTCTTTGGCTCGTCTCCGGAATTTTTAATTAATGGCAACGACGGTATCGTTGAAGATATTTCAATTCTTTACATTTGGTATAATTCTGACAAAATATACAAAAAAACATTGTTTTTTAATTTGCTCCAGAAGAATATCTTGAATTGTTGATTAATTTCTACTTTTATTGCGATCAGTTCAATCGAAGGATCACTTGGAATATTGTTTTACTTTCTGGTAATTTAATATCACAGATTCTAGTTCGCAAAATACAAGGCACTGCTCTTTACGTAAGTTACTTACGTATCAATAATGGAAGTAACACCTTTAATCGTTTCATTGCAATTCTTATTCAGATACCTTCCAGATAAATGTTGCATCACATCTATGATTTAGGTATAGTAAAATCGCACAAAATCAATTTTGTGAAAATCTCGGACAAATTCATTTTTGTGGGTTATTGAACGTGTAAGTAAAATTAAAATGATAGGTGTTTTACTATAGAGATATGAAACTGATCTTTAACTTTTGTAAAATTATATTCTCGAAATTTTTTGATTTTGATTTGGTAAATTCCGTTGAAATTCATCACGAAAATAATAGGAAGAGGTTAATTTCTGAAATCTATATCACAACGCACTACGATTACTTATAAGAAATTAAGTGATGACAAAACATATTCTATTATTGTAACCACAGGCTTAAAATAAATAACTGTTGATTTGAATATAATTTAAGGAATAACGCAATCTTCTTTCTTACTCTGATTACCCATTTAAACAAAACTTAGATAGGTAATACATTCTTTTGAAGTTTGTGGTCGAATCAAAGTAGCAGATGAATTCCGACGAGCTTTTGAAGCAAGTTGAATTATTATACTGCGAAATTAATCCTGAAATAGAGAAATAGAAATATTGCAACAATTTATTAACATCCCAGTAGAAAGTTAATGTAAGGTGTTCGACTTTCCGAAATAATAATTTAGACAAATTTCCACGTTTCAAGGTACCCAGATTTTTCTACTACAATATCTCGAGAACTAAATATGTACCTACCAACTTTAATCGATACAAACTTAGATTGTATTAAACTGAATAGTTTTTGGGAGAGTCTCTAGTGCAGTTTTGTGTTAAAAAATATGAGTGACCTTCAAAATTTAAAGAAATCCAATTGAAAATATTTTCGGTTGATTCATAACATTTCAAGCTACATAAAAAAAATATGAATTGAATATATTAAATAGATAACTGCTGGCCATCATATTAAATCTATAATACAAAGTGTTGCAGTAGGGTGGCTTTAGGGTAGAAATTCTACTTCTATCGATTTACTGGGAAATCCGTAGTGTCTAGGTATCTTCCGAAAGGCACATTCACACTCATTCTGCTGGATTCATTATAGTTTTTCACACCTATTGGTCATGTTGTTGGTATAAAAGGTCACAAGAAACAGTAAAATCAAGAATATATTCCTTTTCCTATTTATCTGTTGGCTAAGATCCTCCCGTTTACGTGTTAATGATTTGATCAAGGATTGAGGTATTGTTTCAAAAGTTTTGATCATGTCGTTCGATTTAGAGGTGTCAAAATTAATGTTAAAAATGAAAGTAAATTGAATCAAAAAGTAAAACAGTTACCTACTCCTAGTAAATAATTTCAAATATCTTTATCAATAAATTACTAAGAAATACTAGGACTTTACTAGAGGATCGATGAAAAGAATAAGAAAAAATAACAGTTAAATAAAAAAACTATTACCTAATGGTTTCTGGGAATCATCACATCAAATTTTAGATTTTGAAAAAAACCTCTATCAAATAAAAGGAGAATGATCAAAATTGGATTGAGTTTACTATTCATAATGCATATACATAGCTATAAAAGTAACTACACAAAAAAGCAAACATACAATCGAATTGTATACATTCTTCTTGTTTGATCTGTTCTATGAGGGACGTCATAGATCTACTACTGAGTTGAAGAAATTGGAATTTGGTGTATTATTATACACGACTAGGTATATCCACAAGACAAGCTATTCATTTTGACATCCTCAATTTGAGGATGTTCTCATAAAATCAAATAAAAATCTTAAAATAATTTGAAAAATACTTCTGTTGCCGTTTTCTTTAGGTATATAGTAAAATAACTTAGCAACTGGAATTTTCATTCAGTAGAATGTGATTTATTTATTATCTATTTCGTAACATTAGCACTTAATTTTCCTATTTCTATAAATTTTTTAAGATAAAAATGAGTGCAAAACAAATATTTCCCGAAATTAACGTTTCTATTTCAAGAAAATAATCCTGCCTCCTAAAACCTAACCAACAATATGCATCTTAACAATGTGCATCTATACGATAGCTATTCTATAACTTTTCTATGTAATTTTATAGCTATGAAAGAAGATGTATGAAACAATTTTCTAGCACATGAAATTGAAATTATAACATACCTGTGAGAAGAATGGACTTTTTCATTTTCTTTATAGTAGCACAGTTACTTTTTACATGATAGAAGCCTTCGTAGTTTAAGATCGACTGATATTTTAGGAATGCCTAAAAATATTTTGTACCATGGATTTTTACAAAGGGTTGTTTGTAAACTTTTAGTGGAGGCCTATATTCTGAATTGATTCAAACTTTGAATTCAGTAGTATTGGATATAATGGATGAACCGGTTACTTTTCATTTATTTTTGATAAAGTTCCAAATGAAGGAGGTACACTATTAGTCCCATAAAACGAAAATTGGAAATCCAATAAATCCTTCCCCCCAAAGGAATTGAAGGGGCCACTTTTTTCGAAATTCGAAAAGTTGAAAAGGTGAAATTAAAAAACCGACGATATTTGGCAACATTCGGATAAATGGAACATTTTTCAAAAACTTCCACGGTTTCAAAGTGACAGCGCTATCAATTTGCAAGATTGCTGCCGTTACCTATATAGCTAAATCATCGCTGAATATAAGTTAACGTTAAAAAAAATGTGATAAGTAAGAAGAAACTCAAACATGTGGAATAAATATTTCATACAAAAAATAGAATCGAATTTTATTAGTGGGTTCATTGGAAAAGATAAAATAGTATTAATTTTATTGGTGCTGGTATTTTCGAGGTTGGTGCCAAAAGTTTTTTATCTACCTACAGATGCACGACTTCAGCATTAATAGAGCCAATAGATTTACTATTACTTAGTATTTTTCAGTGCACTAACTAATAGGAGCCGATACTATTTTTTGTAGAAAGTATTTTCTATTTTAGGGCAAAGGAAAAAATATACTTGAATAACTCGTAAAGAACCCTTTAATTTTTTATGTTACATCATCTACTTGAAGAACATTTTTCATTTGATCTTTTAAATGGATCCAGAAAATTAGCTCCTAGAATTTATTTTACGCTATGGTCTGTGATACAACGATCTAACTTACATTTGACCAAAGTGTTCCACATTGTTGATCAAGAAGAAACAGTCATCATTTTGGAACATGATAAAAATATTTATTTTTTGTGTATCTCTCCAACAATTTCAATACAGTAAGTAATAAATTTATTCAGATATTGGCATATACTAAATGAAATACACTTACCATATATATATATTAATCGTGAAAAAGTTTACAGAATATTTTTAAAATAGATGCTTTTAGTAAGTATCTGATTTTGTCTTAAAATAGTGAACTCCATCATAAAAAAGATTTGTCTTGAAACACTGGATATAATTCTGCCAGACCGAATATCATGACAACTTGTCATAGCTCTCCTATTTTTGTTTATTTTTCTGGTAAGGTTCTTTTTTATCTTGTCGTGTGGTGGTCCATGCAGAATTGTTATTTCTTTATTTCAGAAATAAATACATTCGAAATACTGATAAAGGTAAGGCCAGTGTCAAAATTTATGAAATGGCCTTTGAAGAAGTCACGTAAAGAGGTCAAAGTCAAAGCAGACATACACTTGATATAAAATATATTTGGAAGGTGGATGAGTCCGGCATAACTAGTTACACTGGCTTTGGCTGGAAATGCTATAGGAAATGACATTGGTACGATCTATTTATATATTTCCAGTTAGATGATTCCGAGAATACTTCACTTGTGATGGCCAGCCGGTTCAGTAGAAACAGCTAACGGATCTACTTAGCATATGGCTTTGAAAAACATTGAATTCTGCTGGGAAAATGGCATAATTTTGTCAACAGTACCCCCACATTGATCTTGATTCCACCTTGACATTATTCTAATGCTTCTCTAAATATACATTTCAAATACAGTTTTAAAATAAGCGGGGACAAAACGCAACCTTGTCGGACTCCCTGCCTGATTCTTCCTATGTTGGTTGCTCCATTTCGACTGTTGCCGTTTGTCTTGTTCATTGAATTCGGTGGTTCTCAGAATTTCAATCATCTTTTGATGATTAACGCAATCGAACGCTTTTCTATAGTCTATCAAACAAGCATATATATCTACGTTCATGTCTCTGCATCGTTCTGTCAATACGTTTAGGGAAAATGAGCTTTCCGCGTTCCCAGTCCATTTCGGAATCCGTACTGAGTGTTATCCATCTGATATTCTCATTTCTTGTAAATTTGTCTATGAATTCTTCAGAGAATTGTTTTAAGAATGTGAGACATCAGACTTATTGTCCAGTATTCATCGCATAGTTAGGAATTAGTTTCTTTTAGTAGGGTTGAAAATGTTAAATTTAGCCAGTTTGATGATATTTTTCCTAAGTTATATATCTTATTGAGTAGTAATGTTGACAAGTCTAGGCTTTTGCTTTCATTATCTGCGATTAGTCTAACATACCTAATCGGAAAGTGTTTGGATGTGTTCTTTTCATCTCGCAAGTTTGTCCTTTGTCCCTAGAATTATTTCGTTATTTTTATCCCTTAATATTGTTACTTTTCGTTTTCTGTGTCTGCCTGCGATTTCTTTTACTTTCTTGTGGACATTGAAAATATCATATCTTTCCTGAAGTTGTTTGATTTCTGGACATTTTGTTGACATTAGCATCTCTGCACTTTTTTCTGATGCTTTTAATGATTTTCTTGCATTCTCTTGGGTTTGTTTTGTGTTTTCGTTATTCACTCATGATGTTCAAGATTTTTTGCGTCTTCCATTCGTGTTTTCATTTGTCAATTCGATGTCTTCTTCTAGTATCTTTATTATTTTTGTTTCTAAAGCATTCCATGTTACTTTCTGGCCTTCACTTTGTGCCGATCTCGCTATCGGTTCTATTTCTTTCTTTCTTTTGGGATTCTTCCATTGTGCGATATCTATTTTTCTTGCCGCTTTTTTCCAGAAACCTTCTGAGTATAAAGTCCATTACAACTAGATTGTGGTCGCTATAAATTCAAGTTCAAGTTGCCCATCAAATGAGATTATATATAATTTAATAGAATAATTTACACTTTTGTTAGTTTCTGTGGAATATTCAATATCTTTTGCAGGTGGTTTATATTCACGATTAAAATTCTGTATCGGAGAGAAAACACGATGTTTTCCAATCAAGTCGTCGTTTTCGGTAGCTTCTATCGCTCAAACTGGTTAAACGATAAAAATGAATCAAAATAATGTACTATGGAATTGTCTCTCTTAAACAAATGACGGATGTGTTTATCTTCTTGGGATAATATACAGTAACCATTTATATTCCTTTTGCATCCTATACAGTAAGGACCCATGCGATCATATGACGTATCAATAGATCAGACCAGTTTGCTATTATTCACAGAATGTCCAAAATGTTTCTCATAAAATGTTTGTTATGGCTAATTATAAATTTATTCATTTCTTTATTGAATAAATGAAATCTGCAGCTTTTACAAAACAGTTTGTATACCATACAGATGATAGCAAACTTATTTTGGCTTCCCTATGTTCTTCTGTTGGGCGTGAGTCTATAAGAGTATGTTATGTTGGTATATTATTATTATTTGTCAGCTGCGTTTTGTTCCGACATGGTTAAAATTTCCTACAGATACTTAGTATATACTAAAGTATACAATGGAGGAAGATATAGGTGCATAGGGTATCTAAGGGAAATGTTGATTTTAAACAAATCAGCTTAAAATTTTAACAGGGCTTAAGACTGTCATGCACCACTCAAGGTGCACCTCAACAAAATGAAGCGAAGAAGCGGGCAGTAACTATATATTTTTTTTTAATTTCAACATGACTTGCCAGTTTGATCATTGGATTAGATGCTAACCAAAGTTAGGACTATCATACAACTCTCAAACAATTCCACATTCAAGCTATGGAGGTGTAAACGTTTACAATGTTTGTCACCTCCGGTAACTTTGATGCGAGTTCACTTTTAAGAACTTCAGCTTTGTCACCCATTATAACTGGTTTGCTTGACTTTTCTGCTTTGGTGTATAATTTTGTATCTACAAATATTCACACTTCTCAAAAATTCTCATCATTGTCAGTAAAACGGAAAGTTACAACTCTTCCTAAAACTAGTTCGGAAATTTCGTCTGACAGTTTATTTTTTAAAATTCTTTGTTTATTTCACAGGCCATAGAGAAGTTAATTATAACCCCACAATGCAGACTGTATAATAAGTATAAGCGTATGATGATGATCAATGAACTTGTTGCATTCAGGATTTGCTTTCTTTGAATTTCAAATGTTATGCTCATTTTCTCAAACCAAAGAAACAAAATTTTCTTCGAATTCTTGGGCGCTACCTTATTCAGGCAACTTTATGGCTGCGTTTACTCATTCCATAAGAACTTATCGTTTTAGAGTCAAGTAATCGGGAGTTTCACTACCTATTTTATCCACATATTAGGGTTATAAGAGCCTTTACAGTGGCAGTTTGGTAATTGACAAGAATTTGTCTATGTATAAGTCTAGTGTGGTAGCTTTTGTGATAAAAGCCCTAAGATTTCAAATATTTGGGAAAATAGGTGTTCTTAGCATATCTCTTAATAAAATTGAGGCGGAAGGCGCTATTTTTAATGATTTGATAATAGAAAAAGCAAAAATGTTGTTCTTAGGACTTACGACTTTTAGCTGGAGTTTTCGATTTGAAAGTATCTTTTCAATCCCAAATAATATATAATCCTCCTTGCATTGTATTAAACGCTAGAATCCTTCAAAAATAGCAGAAATATGCGTGAAAATCGTAAACATTAATTTGGCTACGTAGTAACTGAATTTGCCTTATATTTCTGTCATTTGAACATTAATCGCATCGAGATTGTGAAGGTGTTTAATTAGTATTTTTTTGTTTCATCTTTTGTTTATTTTAGTATTCTCTGAAACAGTTATTTTGAAAAAATTCCATCAACTGATTAGAGGTTAACAGAAAATATGATAGTGTTTACACCATAACATGACGCCTTCATCCTAATGGCTAATTTTCGCAATGAAACGCGCAATCCTGATGGATAGTGGAGCTATTCATTGCTGTCCTACATTGATCAATTCTCAGGGGCCTTCCCAGAAATCGCAGTGAATTTCGAGTATTTTAAGCATTGTAATAAAAAATACTTATCTAAGGTCTGAGGAAAAGTTTCGTATATAGAAGGGAAAGTCACCCGGCATATCAACTATTCCAACAGAAAATGTTATCGATGACAATTGGACACGTACGGAACGAAGTCCAAAGAAACTTGACATAGAGCAGCCATAAAGTCATTGTAGATGCATCCCTAGTAAATGTCTTTGACTTTTACTACTACCATATTGCGACAAACGTATCCGGTATTATCGGTTGTTTAACCAAAGTTTACCTGTAAACTTTGGTTTAAGCAATATCTAAACAATCATGATTTTCTTCTGATAAAGCGTTGATATGTTTGTCTGGATACGAGTATATAAATAAACAATGTTACCGAATATGGGCAACCGAGCGGTTTCACGAAGAAGGGTACTTCGCCCAATTATATTTCGAGGTATTGTTAAAGGAAGGCGATATCTTAGTATTTTACATGAAGCTTTAGATCAAATACATGATGATGACGTTCAGCAAGGTTACTTCCAACAGAATGGAGCTACAGCCCATACTGCGATGAAACAATTCATTATTTAGACGAATTTTATGGCAATCAATTAATTAGTAGAGGTTTGTGTCCTCCTCGCAGTCCAGACCCCCAGAACTGCAAGGTATTGAAGTATGGGAACTGCAGCGTGTATTCAACAACATGAAGATATGTGTGTAAATTTATGTTTAATCAATGGAGTTGGCTATTTTGAGCATTTCCTATGTACTGAATAAAGAATTAGTATGATCTAATAATTATAAAGAAACAACATATATCTCCATTCAATCCGTCATTGAATCCACTTAGAACGTAAATATTAAATAAATAATCAAAATTGTTTGGCATCTTAACATCTCTCAACAATATTTAATAATATCTAATTTTGATAATTCCTATTATCAGTTCATGTGTAACGCTCTGTGTTCCTCATAGGGAAGAGGAAATTTGGTTTTAGAATGCAAGTTTGGATGCAGAACTTTTGATCACATGGCTTTTCGTCTTTATTGAAAGACACTCTATTGACTACCTTAGTATTGGTTGGTTAGTCTATCCCTCACTTAACAAATTACGTTTAATGTTTATTATCGGTTCTATATCATAATTTGCCATTGCTTACCATAAGGTTATCAGGAAAAATATTCACGGCTCAGCCGAGACCGATTCTGGGATAACTATTGGGAGAAATACTTTGATGCGTTGTTCAAAAATTAAACCAGCAATAACAATGAGGGCTAATGCATGTTATTTTGTCATTTCATGGAGTAGAACATGCGTTTGTAGCACTAAATTGTCTTCCTCTCAACCCTCAATTTGGTAAAAACCACCACAGAAAATGTACCTCCGCACAAGTTTTTTTTTTATTATTATCATCGTATCTTTTTTATTAACCATAAAAGATAAACCTGTCATAAAGGTTATTGCTTGGCATCCTCTCTCATCTGTACAGTTTCCAATCATCCTAAAAACTTTCAGAGTGTCACCCTTCAGGGACGACAGAAAGAAAGAAAAAACAACTGCTGCCAAACTTATGAACAACTAACAAACTAAATGCAGCATCATTGGATCGTAATGTATTATTATTATCATTACATTGGGGCGAATGGTGACATCGACTTGTTTATAGAACATAAATATAAAAGTTTTATAGATAATTGCCCAGAGTGTATGAAGAGAGCGTCCTGAAAACAAAAGAGTGTATTTTGTTTGTACTAAAAAGATCGATGAGAAACTTTGAATTCGACTCGGGATTACTCGGTGAGAGAAATGTTTTTGCTCTTCATTCTCATTGTCTCCCAAAAGCGTTTCGACAAGCTTTACAATTTAAAGTAGCCACTAGCTACATAGGTTTCTGATAAATTTTAATGGTTATTCGAAGAAGCTGAGCACAACTTCTCCACGACTTTGATCATTTTATTGTCCACGTGACTATCCAATCTGTCGCTGTGCTTTATATCTACAAATGTTTCTTAATTGCTTCTGGGTCGACAAACACTTGCTATTGGCCATTAAGTAATCATCAAAAAACTTTTATAAGATATTTATTATTGCCTTTTATGAGTTGAAAATAATTATTTATGACATCAGATCATTGACATAGACATATTTTGCCTACAATATTTATATAAGAAGTATTTTAGAAAAATCATTGAGTGATCATTAAAAGTTTTTTTCGACGTGACCTTTTACAAATATAATATGCAAGTATTTCCATGGTAATAACTGACAGATTAATCAAAATAAAGCAGAAATTATAAGGTTTCACACCAGAATAATTGTTATAAAATCTCGATTGATTTTGATGGTGTTATGAAGTCTAACTAACCTGATATAAAAATGCTTGGTCTTAATTTCGACGGATGTTTAATTTGGAACATCAACTGTAACAATCTGGTATACTAACAAAGGATCAGTTGATCTGCTTTTACTATGGCCAATCTGATTCCAAATTAAGGTGAAATTTTCATTGTGGAGTACATCTGCACACGTCCTATAGCTATAAACAATTCTGAGAATTATGTTTGGAGCTTCGAAACTTCGGTCTTGCAAAGATATTTTTTTCTGTAGGTATACCGTATTCTCACTGTCTATTCCAGTTACATTTATGAATTATGTTTAAATGTTTTCAAAAATTTTAATGTTTTAAGAGGAATACTAATTTGCATGAAAAATCACAAGAACAAAAGACTACTTGAATATCCATTTTGCTTGCTGTGTGCATTAAATCATCCAATATTTTGGGTCCTAAATTATATGATAATCTAATGATAAAAAAGAATTGTTTCCAGGAAAGCTTAAAAGAAAACCTGAAAAAGTTTTTGTTGGCTCACTGCTTTTATAATATTGACAAGTACTTAAGTGGAAATTATTAGAGTTTTTAAACAAATTGTCTTTCTATATTGTAACTAGCTTGCGATATAGTGTGGACTCCATTACGAGGACTGATGTAGGATTCGTGATTTGTCAGAGGGTGGAGCATCTTGACAAATGTAAGGCATACTGCTATTGGTCACTGACACATTATATCCCGATACAACTAGTGAGTTCGCGCTATTGGTGGGATGTTCGGGGCTTTGGAAGATGCCGGTGGAAGCTTCTAGATGCCTATATAGGCAATATATATTGGAGAGGATTTGCTGCGGAGTTGTCAGTCCAGTGCAATAGTGGAGTCAGTCATTCAGTATAGTGAAGTCGAGTGGGTCAGTCCGATGCAGTAACTACTGCACTCACTCAACTGTGAGTACGGTGGAACCGGTAGTGCGGTGGAGACAGTCGAGACCGGCAGTACGGTAGAGACCGGAGAATGGTGGATACCGGGAATACGGTGCAGTCCAACAGTCCGGTGTAGTTGGGTTTTTAGCAGGAGGCCACTAACAACATAAATAAATAATGTTCGGTTCGAATACTGTTGTAAATAGTGTGGATGATAAATATAAATTGTAACGAGTGGCCAAATAAGCGTGCAAGGTACTCTGTCTAGGATATTACAAGCAAATATTCTTAACGTATTCTATTTTTTTATAGTATTTCGCCACCAGGGGCATTATTCGACCATTACCACAGAAATGGGGAAATTTCGAAAAAAAATTTAATGCATTGTAACAGACTTTTTTCATCAAAAGATAGCTAAATGATACCCAAATAAGCTAGTGAAAGCCGCACCTCGATATCTTCTTCCTAACCTAAAAATATCAGTGAAAAATTATTAAATCGAAAAAGTATGCGAATTTTGAATGTTTTTATTCAGAAATTCCTCACATCTTTACGAATTCTCTTTCCTTATGTAAATTGTGGTGCTGAAAAGGAATGTTGCAATTGCTTTCCATCATGATCTGTGCATCCCTGAAGCTTTTCTAAGGTGGTACTTGGGGTAACAACCCCTGACAATACTTTGAAGTAACATCAACCAGGAACACATTTGAATCAAGACTGGAGTTCTCTATTTACCGTGTCAGTAAACGTGAAGTCATTGCTGAGCATCATTAGTCTTGAATTTTTTTAAATGTTTTGAAGATATTATTCTGTGATATGATCCAGGCGAGTGACAATGTTCTAGTTCTAACATGGGTATTGGGGTGTTTTTTTATTTTGCAATTGCACATTCTTGGAGCAACAAAATAGCAACAAATTATGCCGTTGAGCCCATGCTGGCAACTATTTTTGTTCGCGAGATAGGGAAAACAATGCTGCCCCATGTTAATACACTATAGAGGTGCTCCGTTTAATGAGTAAGGGTATTTTTTTGCAATTGCATTTTCTTGAAGCAACAAAATAGGGAGTTAGGGCATATTGCTGCCGTAGCTTAATATTAAGGTACGGGGCGCTGTGTGTCTCGGGAACAGCTTCAGCAACAAATGCATTAATTTAGTAACAAAATAGCAATAAATTAGCAACAAATTAACGGTCTATCCAGGAATGTGCCCTTTAAAGTTGCTGCCGCAACTTAATATAAGTATACAATTCTCATATGTGAATAGTGATTATTAATTTATAAACTTTATTAATTAATTACGCATCTCACTTGTCCTCATTACTTATTCTAGAATGGTTTGGTTCCATTACAATACCAGGCGTATTTGTTCTGGACAATGACAATTTTTTTATACGATCGATATTTATCCATTTCGAATGTTAATATCATTATAGGCAATCTTATCGGATTATGAATTACATACTTCCCATACATGTTGCAGGGTACTTCTTCATTTGAATTAAGCAATTACGGTTCAGAATCGCAACAACTTTTCATACTTATAAAAAGATCAAAATAATTGCAGGAGTCTTGCAAGTCTTGCAGCAAGACCAAGACCAATACTATGACCGTATATGTAAGACCAAGACCCAAGACCAAGACTAAGGATTTGATGCAAGACCAAGACCAATACCAAGGGTGCAAGACCAAGACCAATACCAAAACAATATCGGTCTTGGTCTTGGTCTTGCTTTGCGCATCACTAGGTCTAATTAATGAATGATTTTGAGGCTACTTGAATTAACCTACCAGTCTAAGAGCTCAGACAACTTTTTTTATGAATTAATTAGGTAGGAATTTTCTATAGTAGTATCTATAGAATAGATTGGTAGATAATAGAAGGGGAAGGGCGGAAATTTTAATAGCGTCATTATTATAAATCTTGAAAAATTCAAGCAAAAATTTAGACAGTTTGTTCGGGTTTAATAATTGTGAAATACCAGAAATGAGTGTTGCTCGGACTAGACAAAAAACACTGCGGGTATTAATGAATGTGATTGAGAGTGACGATCACCAGCATAGTCGTTCTTTTTCTTAGCTTTGATCGTCCCAATCAAACATCATCCCAATGTTTTCTTCAATCTCATCTGGGGGAGCTCCTTGCATCCTCTTGTCCCAATCCTCACTCTCGCCTCCAGAGAAAGACATGTTACTCGGTGGCCCTTTTTATCTTTTTCTTCGATCATCGAAATGTTTCACTGGAATACGATTACCTCCTCCTATAGGTGAACATCTTCGCACATATGATCTGCTTCTACACAAGCTAACACGATCCCTTGTTGCCATACTACCTTTATCACTACGTGTTCTTCAATTACGATCATGCGATCTAGGTATCTGGCAAGAAGACGTCAATTTATGACAGAATATTTCATCACTTCCACACCTTTTCCAACTGTAATTCAGAAAGCATCAATTTAACTTCAGAAGATATCAATTGTAATTCGGAATAATCAATTATATTTTACAAAGCATCAAAGGCAATTCATAATAGTCAATTGTAATTCATAATTCGTCAAATGTTTTTCATATTAGTGCATTGTAATTCAGAAATCGTCACATTTAATTCAGAACTTATCAAATGTAGATTAGAACGTATCAAATGTATTTCAGAACATACAAGTATCAAATATAAATCAGAAAGCATCAGATGGGTAATTTGGAACGTATGTTTCAAATCGCAGGTAACCGTGGTAATTATTTTTGTCAATCATATTTGTGCATTGTTTTTGATTGTATGAAGCATCTATACACTTACCAATTTGCCAAAATAAGCTTCAAAGTCAATTGTGGACTTATCTACAATGATCAAAAATACATCTGCTGCTTTCTGTTTTACATTTGATATGTTCTGAAGTAAATTTGACGAGTTCTGAATTACAATTCAGTAATATGAAATACATTTGACGAACTCTGAATTTCAATTGACCCATCTGAAATTTATCCGCATAGTTCTGGATTCCAATTGACTAATCCGAAATACATGTGATGCTTTCTAAAATACAATTAACTATTCTGAATTACAGTTGACGACTTCTAAAATACATTTGAAAAGGTGTAGTATTTCGTCGACGGCTGCGACTGTGCCTGCAGATTCGTCTGCAGCTATTGCACTTGCTCCTTCCTCGTAGACTGCTGAGCATCGTGCCTCGGTCGTTGCCTAGACTCATGCGGCTTCTTCTATTGCGGCTGTAGCACCTTCTACCTCCTGGGCCTCTGAGTGGACTACCGCAGCGTAAGATGTTTTTCATACGACCGTAGTTGCCAACAATGGTACTTCTTTGACATCTGGATAAACTGCGCCTCCTAAAAAGACTTTTTGTTCTACTGTTTAATCTCTCTAGAGATACTGCGCTCCTTTGACTTGGGGCCGGTATCTTCCCTTTAACATCAGGCTCGCTATTTAAGCTGTTCTTTTTGGAGCAATAATGAAGCTTTTGTTGATGCTGTTTTCTGTATTGCGTTTTTGTCTAGTTCTAGCCTGTTCTTCTTCATATTCTTGTCCAATTCTTGCTAGTTCCTCTTTATATTCTCGTCTGATTCTTGCCTGTTTTTCATATATTCTTGTCTAATTCTTGCATGTTCTTCATCATATTCTTGTCTAATTCTTTCCTGTCCTTCTTTATCTTGCCTAATTTTGGTCCATCCTTCTTTATATTCTTGCATGTTGTTCCTCATGTTCGAGTCTATTTCTTGTCCATTCTTCTTTTTCTTGTTGTCTTTTTCTTACCCATTCTTCTTTTTCTTGATGTCATTTTCATGCCCATTCTTCTTTTTCTTTTTGTCTTTTTCTTTCCCATTCTTCTTTATCTTGTTTTATTTTTCTTTCTTGTTCTTCTCTGCTTTTTTCATGTTCTTTCTGCTTTTTTCTTGATTTTCTAGAATTTGATTCATTTTTGTTTGGTTTTCCTTTCTAATTGTTTCTTGTTCTTCTTTTTGATTTTCTAGGAAATTCATTATTTCTGCAAAATTTGCCGGTTCATCGAAATCTTTCGATCTGGTATTCACCATATATTCTCAGCAAAATGCGAAGATCCCACTTCTGACACCAATTGTAACGTTTAACCCTGTGCTAAACGTTGTGGCTGAGTTCATTTGCGTAATATTCAAAAGTTCGCAGATTGCTTCCAATAACGTTTATTTCGAATACTCTGTACACGACCTTCTGTTGTAGTACAACTGTCACAACTTGTCACTTTGACTATCGCATTTCAACTACTATCGACTTATGTCTCCAATTGACTGATATAATAAAATAACTTTATAAGACTGACCGTGTCCCGGCTTAATATATCTGAATCTTGACATGACATTCATCGAGAATGTTCTATGATTATTTACACGCCCATAATAATATTCTAGAGGCTTGTCAAACAGACAATACTGTAACAAAAAGTACCTCACATATAGTTTCTGGAAGTTTCGAGAATATACCAATTCTAGAACTAATTAATGAATTATACATGAAACAACTGTAGCAAACAAGCTAGTAGAAATAAATAAAGACTAAACGAATAATAACCGTAATTACATCACTACCAATCCACGTTAAAATATCAAAATTGTCGAAATGTTCACATGAGCATTTCGCCAAATGCTAGAAATGTATTGCAATATGCAAAAGATATTGATTCAATAGTATTTCAACTGATGTAAATTCGAAGCATCTTGGACAATAGTTTTCTGATTTTTTTCAACACAAACCAACCTTTCATAATGCCGCCCAGGCTCATCAGCACTTGCAAGCCTTTTGATAATCCATATTACTTGTAAAGATTTGAAATGTTCCTTTCAACCTTTCTTAAAAAAGGAAAGATTATGATCACATTCTGGTAAACTTGAACACACTGCCATAATTCAATATATAGAGTGTCTCATTTTCGACCCTTTTTTAGGGTATCTCCGTGATTGTTAGTAGGTAATAGCACAGAAGTAATACACTTCATTTGAGGGCTATTTCGAAACCATGAAACCAAAATATTTATTTTTTTTTTCTTAATTTAATCAATTTAATTTTCGACCAATTCAACAAGGATTATTCGGGTTGGCTGAATCAAAACCTATTCTTAGCATATTCTTTGCACCTTTCTTATATGCGTACCTAGGTAGGTCATGGAAACAGTCTATTACCTACTCATCGATTATATGATACTACTAGGCCAAGTTTCTACCTGAATCAAATACTTCATGAAAAATGCGTCATGAACTCTCGGGCTAGGTATATGGTGGTGCCCACAATAGGTACATAATAGTACTATAGTCACTCACAAAGTCATTCCTTTACCTTATTCAAAGAAATTTTTTTTGTCCTAAAAATATCTTAGTCTAGACATCAAGTGCATTTACTCCTTTACTAATAAGGAATTATTCATTACAGGATGTATGTAAAATATAGGTAGTAGGCATTACTAGAAGAAACAATCATTTGAAGCTGGTCTCTTTCAGAGATTATGTATAAATTTAAACAGGTAGGTACTGAAACTTTGGAACCAAATAGAATACCTACACTTGTCTTCGCCAGACAGCTGACTAAAATTCGCATGGAGAATCATGCGAGAATATAACTTTGATAGCTATAAATTTTAATGGCTCTTGAGCCAGCGACCGACAGCCACTTCAGCGGCAGCTCAGTCATTGTTCAGAAGGAAATTTAATTTGTCGCCACGTGTTTTATACTAATGATTTTTCGAAATTATTTCGCTGGTAGTTTTCTTTCGGGTATAAGGAAATTATTTCTCGAACGAAATTATTTTCATTGGAAAACGAAATATCCAATGGCACCGAGCAGCGGCTATAGACCACAAAAGGGCATTCAGTTCGGAAGCTGATTACTCTTTTGTATTGACGCAACCAATCAAATTTCAGATAGAGCAGAAATTTCCACTGAAAGTTATACATGTCTACTTTATAATGAGTGGAACTTGTACAGCAGCTAACCGATTGTTAACCTTTTTCCCGCTTTTCATGACACACAAAAGGCATTTGCGGAAATAAATATTCCATCTTCGACGGAGAGAACAATCTTTTCTCCCGAACGACATTTATGATTTGTTTTGTAAGTATTTATTCAGGCGAAAGGTTTCCCAATGTAGCTACCACGTCTTTTGTTCATTTCCAATGAATAGAGTCGATTAAATATTGCGTCTCTTATATTTTGAAAAATAACAAACAATAAAAAAGGCCAACTTGACGCTTCACAAATATTTGCTATAAATATTTCAAGTAATGGATGTCCTAAATATATATTTCTGAAAAGTAAATTATTTTTAAATACATTAATTTTCTATTGAAAGATCAGAATGCTAATGAGTATATTTATGGTTGCGATAAGAAATCCTCCTATAAACAATTTAATTATTTTTTAATTATAAAACCACTTATGCATTTTTTGAAAACACATATGTAGCGAGAGATCTAGATTATTGATTAAAGAATTATATTATCCATTTATCTTCTAATAAAAAAAAAATTCTTGGGTTCCCGTGCATCCGATCATTTTGGCAAAGTTTACTGAATTTCGTGAGTTAGGTGACCGCAACACTTAGGTATTTAACTTGCAATGTATCTGTATTTATGGATGTTAAGTAGGCAGCTTTGTGAAGTTGGCATCGAAAATAAGAAAATATTTTTTTTCAAAAGGCAAACGATTGTACCTTCTTAGTACCTTACTGTACCGCAATTATTTTTGTTTGTACCCTCAACCCCTCCGCAAAAGGGCTGTAACAAAAATCGGGCTAAATAAACTTATGAAGTTGGCATCGAAGTTGGGAAAATACAAATTTTTCAAATGGCATGCGATTGTACCCATTTGCTATCCTACTGTACCGCAATTTTTTTTGTTTGTACCCTCAACCCCTCCACGTAAGGGAAGTAACAAAAATATTGCAAATACCGAAAATGCGAAAATGCTTATTTTTTTAATGGCATGCGATTGTACCCATTCAGTATCCTACTATACCGCTATTATTTTTGTTTGTTCCCTCAATCCCTCCAAGTAAGGGATATAACAAAAATATTGCAAGTACCGAAAATTCGAAAATGCACATTTTTCGAATGGTATGAGATTGTACCCGTTCAGCATCCTACTATACCGCTATTATTTTTGTTTGTACCCTCAACCCTTGCACATAAGGGATGTAACAAAAACATTGCAAATACCGAAAATGCGAAAATGCTTATTTTTTTAATGGCATGCGATAGTACCCATTCAGTACCCTACTGTACTGCTATTATTTTTGTTTTCACCCTCAACTCCTCCATGTAGGGATGTAACAAAAATACTGCAAATACCAACAATTCGAAAATGCATATTTTTTTAATGGTGTGCGATCGTACCCATTCAGTACCCTACTGTACCCCTATTTTGTTTGTTTGTACCCTTAAACCCTCCAAGTAAAAGATGTAAGAAAAATATTGCAAATACCGAACATTCGAAAATGCATATTTTTCGAATGGTATGAGATTGTACCCATTTAGTCAATCGACAATAAAAAACCATCAATTGGTATATTTGTGGATTTGACAAAAGCCTTTGATAGTGTCAATCATAAATTATTACTTGAAAAATTGGATCAAATTGGAGTAAGAGGATTGGCTCATCATCTTATCTGTTCCTATTTATCAACTGGAAACAACAAAT
Source organism: Crioceris asparagi (assembly GCA_958507055.1). Lineage (NCBI taxonomy): Eukaryota > Metazoa > Arthropoda > Insecta > Coleoptera > Chrysomelidae > Crioceris > Crioceris asparagi. The sequence goes on from OY293828.1 coordinate 34,673,042, forward strand.
CAAAATAAATAAATCAATAAGTGGAACAAAAATCATATCATGTGGTGTACCACAAGGAACTGTTTTGGGTCCGTTACTTTTCATTATATATATTAATGACTTTTTCTCAATTAAAACAGAAGGTAAAATTATTTGTTTTGCTGATGGCACTGTTGTATATTATGAAAATAGCAGTTGGAAACAATTGAAACTTAAGATTGAAAATGATTTCAAGAAAATTATACTCTGGCTTAGTACAAATCTTCTTTCCATCAATTTAAAAAAGACATTTTTCGTTCCCTTCAACATGTTAATTAATGAGTTGACTTGAGATTACCGACCAGCGAAAGATTGAATGAGACAAAAGGGGGAAGTTTGCCATTTACGCTGATGCGCGATCGACTTAATTTCGTTCCATAAACGCGTAGAAAGCTAAACAGATACGCCGTTGATAAATATGTGTTTGAAGATTGGTAATAGAAATGACAAAACCGTACCTACTCCCCTACATTCTTTGAGGATGCAGTCTCTTAATAATTGTATTTAAGAATATTTTTATGAGTAACACATTCGTTCGACGTACAAAGATTTTTAACTAAAACTCGTCGGAAACTCGACCAGTGTGTCGCATATTGGAAATATGTTGACGAACATGTTGCCCAACATGCTCCCGAACATATTCGCTAGTAAGTAGCCTGCTATAAGTTTATTTAGGTCAAATCTTGCAACTGAAATTTTGCATATAGGTTTAGTTTGGATAACAATGCATATTTGAGTCTTGTCATTCTTATGGCGGGCTTTCAAGAATGACGGACTAGTTTTTTTATTTGCCCGCATAATATGGGATTGCTGAGAAGAATTTTGAAATGATATCACTCTTAATTCAATATGGCGCACACCTCGAGCATTTTTTTACTATAGGTACGATGATGACATGGGTATAAATAAAAGGGTTTCCTGGGAAGAATACGAACTGAATAGTTGAAACAAAAAAAACATTTTATTTAAATGCTCTAGAATGGAGAAAATAATAGATAAATAAGAATTGAATAGTGGTCACGATGGCTTAGTGGGTTAGGTTAGGTTAGGTTAGTTTCGAATTCCGCCAGAGCCATGGTTGGACCCGTGCACTAGTGATGCGCAAAGCGAGACCAAGACCAAGACCGATATGGTCTTGGTATTGGTCTTGGTCTTGCATCCTTGGTATTGGTCTTGGTCTTGCATCAAATCCTTAGTCTTGGTCTTGGGTCTTGGTCTTGCATATACGGTCTTGGTATTGGCCTTGGTCTTGCTGCAAAACTTGCAAGACTTTGCATGACTCTTGTATTTGATCTTTCTCAATATGGGACCATTTCTCAACTCTCCTCTTTCAAATGAAACAAAAATCTTCTAAATCGGAGTACTTTTACTATGCAAAACGCGTGAACAGCCATAAAAAAATTAAAAAATCAATATTACAACGGAATTGTATACCTTCTCCTTTTTTGAAGTCGTTCAAAAAAATATCGGCTTATCTCCTTCACGCTCTTCCATATACCTAATCTTACAGGCTCAGAATCGCCGAAATTTGAGTGGAAGTTGAGTTTATTGAAGACAAAAAACAGGTGTTGATGTGAACTGGTATTCATATATGAATCAGATAGGAGCCAAAGTCCAGTTGTCTATGCCTGTATTCTCATGAACAGCGAAATTGACTTTCCAAATGTCATGCAATGTAAGGTTTATATTTTGTTCCAGGTCAAAAATGTCGTCAAGTAGACCTCAATGTGGATTGAAGTTACCGCACAACGATTGCGAGGTTAAGATTATCATCGAAAACCGATGAACCATGTGTTTTGGCTTCAATAACGAAACTATCCCCATCACACAATCTTAGTTAATATGAATTTATGACATTATAAAGGAATAAAAATTTATATAAATGTAATAAAGTAAACACCCACAAGCTATTAGTAACTATTTAAATAGCATTATTGATTCTACAAAAAAAATAGAAATATAATTATCATGCTATTTTTACTTTCCTACCGATACTCTAGTAAGGTAAGGATTGCAATCGTGTACACTTTTTGGTATGTTGATGATATTGATGAGATTGATGATATTGATGATATCGATGATATCGATGATATCTAGTAATTCGCAAAGCAAGACCAAGACCAAGACCGATACGGTATTGGTCTTGGTCTTGCACCCTCGGTATTGGTCTTGGTCTTGCATCAAATTCTTAGTCTTGGTCTTGGGTCTTGGTCTTGCATATACGGTCTTGGTATTGGTCTTGGTTCTGCTGCAAGACGTGCAAGACTTCGCAAGTTTCATGCAAAAATTTTGGTCTTATTATAAGTGTGAACAGTTTGCGCGATTCTAAACCGTAATTACGTAATTCAAATGGAGAAGAACTCTGCAATATGGATCGGAAGTATATAATTGATAATCTTATAAGATTGCCTATAATTATATTATCATTCGAAATGGATTCATATCGACCGTATAAAGAGATTGTCCAGAACAAACACGCCTGGTATTTTAATGGTACCAAACATGAGAATCGTATCTTACTGGCGCTACTTAGTCTTTTTGTGCTTTCTTGGTATCTTCCATCGAACCTGAGCACTCATTTTACTACTTTCTTCAAAGATAAAATTAATTAGCTTATTTAGTAGCAATTATTATCTAATCATTGAGCAAAAAAAATAATTTCGTACCAATTTGTTGTTTGGTCTCGATATCGGATCGATAACATTGATGATATTGATGATATTGATGATATTGATGATATTGACGAAATTGATGATATTGATGATATTGATGATATTGATGATATTGATGATATTGATGGTATTGATGATATTGATGATATTGATAATATTGATGATATTGATGATATTGATGATATTGATGATATTGATGATATTGATGATATTGATGATATTGATGATATTGATGATATTGATGATATTGATGATATTGATGATATTGATGATATTGATGATATTGATGATATTGATGATATTGATGATATTGATGATATTGATGATATTGATGATATTGATGGTATTGATGATATTGATATTGATGATATTGACGAGATTGATGATATTGATGATATTTATGATATTGATGATATTGATGATATTGATGATATTGATGATATTGATGATATTGATGATATTGATGATATTGATGATATTGATGATATTGATGATATTGATGATATTGATGATATTGATGATATTGATGATATTGATGATATTGATGATATTGATGATATTGATGATATTGATGATATTGATGATATTGATGATATTGATGATATTGATGATATTGATGATATTGATGATATTGATGATATTGATGATATTGATGATATTGATGATATTGATGATATTGATGATATTGATGATATTGATGATATTGATGATATTGATGATATTGATGATATTGATGATATTGATGATATTGATGATATTGATGATATTTATGATATTGATGATATTGATGATATTGATGATATTGATGATATTGATGATATTGATGATATTGATGATATTGATGATATTGATGATATTGATGATATTGATGATATTGATGATATTGATGATATTGATGATATTGATGATATTGATGATATTGATGATATTGATGATATTGATGATATTGATGATATTGATGATATTGATGATATTGATGATATTGATGATATTGATGATATTGATGATATTGATGATATTGATGATATTGATGATATTGATGATATTGATGATATTGATGATATTGATGATATTGATGCTATTGATGATATTGATGATATTGATGATATTGATGATATTGATGATATTGATGATATTGATGATATTGATGATATTGATGATATTGATGATATTGATGATATTGATGATATTGATGATATTGATGATATTGATGATATTGATGATATTGATGATATTGATGATATTGATGATATTGATGATATTGATGATATTGATGATATTGATGATATTGATGATATTGATGATATTGATGATATTGATGATATTGATGATATTGATGATATTGATGATATTGATGATATTGATGATATTGATGATATTGATGATATTGATGATATTGATGATATTGATGATATTGATGATATTGATGATATTGATGATATTGATGATATTGATGATATTGATGATATTGATGATATTGATGATATTGATGATATTGATGATATTGATGATATTGATGATATTGATGATATTGATGATATTGATGATATTGATGATATTGATGATATTGATGATATTGATGATATTGATGATATTGATGATATTGATGATATTGATGATATTGATGATATTGATGATATTGATGATATTGATGATATTGATGATATTGATGATATTGATGATATTGATGATATTGATGATATTGATGATATTGATGATATTGATGATATTGATGATATTGATGATATTGATGATATTGATGATATTGATGATATTGATGATATTGATGATATTGATGATATTGATGATATTGATGATATTGATAATATTGATGATAATGATGATATTGATGATATTGATGATATTGATGATATTGATGATATTGATGATATTGATGATATTGATGATATTGATGATATTGATGATACTGATGATATTGATGATATTGATGATATTGATGATATTGATGATATTGATGATATTGATGATATTGATGATATTGATGATATTGATGATATTGATGATATTGATGATATTGATGATATTGATGATATTAATGATATTGATGATATTGATGATATGGATGATATTGATGATATTGATGATATTGATGATATTGATGATATTGATGATATTGATGATATTGATGATATTGATGATATTGATGATATTGAAGATATTGATGATATTGATGATATTGATGATATTGATGATATTGATGATATTGATGATATTGATGATATTGATGATATTGATGATATTGATGATATTGATGATATTGATGATATTGATGATATTGATGATATTGATGATATTGATGATATTGATGATATTGATGATATTGATGATATTGATGATATTGAAGATATTGATGATATTGATGATATTGAAAATATTGATGATATTGATATTGATAATATGACATTGATGGTTCTGATGATGTTTATGATTAAAGTCTCAAGTTCCAATTATTCGAGAAACTTACTTTAAATCATGGCGTGAGAAAAGCAAAAGACCCTTAATTATAATTCTCAAACATCCAAAATCCGGTAGGCAAAACACGCCTGAGCACTACGAATTCACTTGTGTTCCAAGTTTTCTTTACCGTATCCCTCCTACGTAATTCCCACAAACTCTGTGTGCACTAATACCGAGAGGATTCTACCAAAGAAGCCGGCAAAGAAACGTCTCTCCAGTTTCGAACGTGTGACACAAACTGTCGCCCTCAACACTACACTTCACATATACCACTTTCTGGAAGAGGAGTTGCTGTTGTTAAGGATTAAGAAGATTGAAATGAAAAGGGTGAGAAATAAGACGAGAAAAGGCGGAATAAGTTCTCATTCGAGGTGGATGAGAAACTACAAAACAGCAGTCGAAATATCCATTAGTTATGAGGGCCGTGTGTTGCTGGCTAATTTGGGATGGAGATATTTGTGTTTATAAGCTCTTGTCGGAAAGCTGCATTGATTGGGGCAGACGGGGAAGATTGATTTGAAAGGCTTGAGTATGAGTGAGGATAGCGGCAAGGATGATATTGCAAATTGGACGGGGCTCTCGTTTGTGGGGCCATTGTATCGTATTTGGATATTGTGCCTTGGAACAGAGTTTTGAGGTTTATTAAATATCTTTATAACGGATTCCGCATCTCCTTTACCAGTAATGAGGATGGATGATCTGGTATGTGAATTTTGCAAACAAATGCCTTATATAATTTAGAAGGTAGATATTTACTTTTTAGAGAGGATATTATTTTTGGGTTCACTAATATTGGGAACATAGAATCGAACATCGAACTGTGTGAGTTAAGATCACTTTTTTTCTATTCTTAGTACATACGTAAACATTGAGATCACTAGAGAACATTTCTGCTTTCTTTCAGTTTGGTTCTGAAAAAAAGTTGTTGGGTCAATGTTTTGCCAGTCTGATCTTTGGGTCAATGTTGATTAAAGCATTTTCGACAGTAAGATATTGTTAGAGTGAAAAGTTGTCATTGCTTTGGGCTAAAATAGAATCACCTTTGATTGTTTGCGTCATATCTGTGCTTTTGCCGTTGTATTCTTTGAAACACATCTTTCAACAGTTATTAATATGCACAATGCTAGGAGTTCTAGGCGCCCATCAATATTGAGTTCTAGAATCAAACACCTGTTTTGCTAACAATAATGGATAAAAATTAAATCACATCCGTAAACTTCAAATATGTAGAGAAGAAAGAACTCCACAATTACCTTTCAGAGCTATTAGGTACAAGGTGACAAAGATCGTTTAGGATTACAAATACTGTAAAAATAAAAGTTCCTCTATCACTGCAACTTCAATACGTCTTTCGAAATTGAGCAACATGAAATCTAGAAGTTGCAATGGGTGATTTTCCATCAGTCTGGCAAATAATAGGTACCTATAGCATAGTACCTCAATTGCAGATAGTGATTCATGTTTGGGCGGGCTGATAGGGATTTCATAAAGCATTATTATATACATAAATTATTTTTAATATTAGCCGCACGCCTATGAATCGTCGATTTCCTTTCCCCTCAGACCCGCATAGGTCTATGTTGAAAATATGAGTCAATATCTACAATAGTGGTACTGTGCTATAGTAGTGTGCACTCTATGCTATAGTTGAATGTAAGGGAAACGATATAACATTATAATAATGGACACATGACTTTGACTATTCCTAAATCGGATTCAGTACAGTTTGACGACATCTATCAAAATGAAACCAGTAGGTGTATTGCACAGAAACTTGATTGAAGTATTTTGTGTAAGAATATATTTTGTCAATCAGTCAATTACATGGTATCTATAGAGAAAGTAGGTACCTGTCACTTTGGCTGCGTTTTGCGTTCCTAAGAAACATACATTGTAAACCTAACCTAAATTCATACTGGCGGTGAGTTCAGCAGATGTACAGATACATTAGAGGATATTTCAATAATGTTCAGTTAATCTTCAAATTGTATATAGAATAAATAATTTTTTATTTTTAGTTACTCTGCTTCAATAAAATTTTGATTAGGTATCATCCAGATACTAAAAAGCTAGACACATAATTTTTGTAAAACTATGTCACTCAGGCTGAACCAGACCTAAAATTAATAATACCTAATAAAAGAAAAATATCATGCAAACGACCTAGATGATTGTAGTGGAATTTTTTTTGTTCGTAGTTTTTCAAAAAGGCCTGAAAACCAGAAGAAAAGTACTCCTATATTTTTTATGTATATTTATAGAATTTTACCTGACATGTCATCAATCCTTTGTAGTTATTTGTAGTGACATTTGCTTAGACCGAAATTCTTTTAAAACCGCATAAAAATCCGTTCTGTAATTACTGAGATTAGCCCGAATAAAGTCTACGTATAATAAATTGATTATTGATTTATTTTATGGGGGTTCCATTGGAACTATGAAAAAATTTATTTCACTACAAACAACTGCATCATTTGTAGTTTATGGAACAACAAAATTACAGTCAATCTATAACATGTTTAATTATTCAAAAAAAAAAAAATATTTTGTCCCAACAACAAACTACGAACTGACACATTCATTGGATAATGACTTTAAAACATCTAAAAACGTTATAATGAGACATTTTTTGGCTTACAGGACTTTTTGAAGGACTGCAAAAAATAATTTTACTTCAATCAACCTCTTCGTTTGTCGAGCGTATTTTGTTACTAGGTATTATTATATTTAGTCGTGTTCCAAGTTCACGCAGCAGCGAGCAGTTATTATATTTACGCGAAGCAAAATTCCTGCAAACGCATTTACAATTTGGGCATGCTCAATAGGCTCAATTATAAAAAAATGCTCCATAGAATATTTGTCATTGTGTACTTCTAAATTAAATTTAATTTATTCATACATGAAGCTATTCTATGCTGACAAAAGATTCCTCCATATTTATTACAGCGCTTAAATAATTATGCTGGATTAGAACGAATAGTTTCCCATAAATTTAACCGCTAGCGCGTCCTTTTTGTTGAATGAGTTCTCCATTAATTAGAGAATCGGGGTGCAGGGAATCGATGTTGGGGGAATTATTGCCATGGAGCTGCTGCCGGTTGAATCTATATATGCAAATTCGTTGATTCGAATTCATTACAATTCGGTAATTTCACCATATATTTACTTATCACTCCTCGTGGTGTCACCATACCTCATAAAACTTGTATCAAATAAAAAAAAAGAAAAGAAAAAAGCACGAGCATTTGATTTGAAAACAGTTTTGTACAAACGGTCCTCACTTTATGATAATGAACGTTATATGAAAAGTCCAATGTATATAAAAGCGTATATAATATGTAGGTTGATTTGATTTCATATTAAAATTTTAATTATTATGATTGTTTGTTAGGGCAATTAGTGTAAGCATTAGCCTAGAATGTAATTTAAATTATTTGTTGATCATTTACATTACTAATAATATTATAATTATAAAATGACTGTTATTTGGATAATTCCATAAATAAAATACAATGGATCGCAATCAATTCAATAGTTATTGTGATGTATTTTAACATTACCACGTTTTATCTCCGGTTTACAAAAAATTGATACTTAATCTGAAATTAAGACTGATCGAAAAAGGAATAGAACATTTTTACTGCCGCTAGTGTTTTTCTAAATCAGTAGGCCTAGGTTTACAGCACAGTGAATGAAAAGTTTTTATTTAATCAAGTTGTTATATTTATTCATGATTGATGGTATATCCTTGCTCTTTGCATGTGTTCTACAGCATCTATCAATTTATTATTCTCAAACTTATAGAAAACTTTTACTGAAATACACGTTGTTGAACTTCCCTTGTTTGATTAGAATCTGGTAATCTAGAGCATAGTCAATTTTGGAAAAATGATTCTACTTTCAGAGTATTCAAAAATGTTTCCAAATAATCAATTACCTATATCATTTCCAAACTATAAGTTGGAGCCAAAGTCTTCTATCTAGTTATAACCACATTACGTCACAAGTCTTCTGTCTTCCAATAACTACATAAAATCAAAATACCAGCACCACCAGAAATAACACAGTTTTGTATTTTTCAGTGTCCCAAATAATAAATTCGGTCCCAGGTTTTATACCGAAAAATATTATATGTAGGTTCCCTGCGTAAAATGAAAGGGTTCAAAGTTCAAATATTGAATATAGTATAAATATATAAATAGAGTAACTAAAGGCTCCATGTTAAACAAAGTAATTTCTGTTGGTCTCAGTTTGCGGAACTTGGTTTGGGGTATGGATAAGTCTGGATAGGACTTTTTTACGAAGGTAATCTTGAGTGTAAGCTTTAATAGTTTCAATATATTTCTATAAGCTACTGTAGGATAATAATATCATTATTTCTATCATAGAAGCGAATACGAAAAAAAACCCAGATCAGGTGCGTGAATGAATATGACAAAAGCATCTTATATACTTACGATAAACTATAATTTATTTTTTAAAAATCTAGAGAAAGGAGGTTTTCAAAAAGTTATAATGGATAAGCGTTTATTCATTCGACCATATCTTTGTTATCTTATTTTGAACTTTCCCTCCTTCAAGTATCAGGTTAACTTGTCAACAAATTTTTGAAACATAGGTATAAGGGTAGTTATTGTTCCAATAGAAGCACTTTGCATGCTAATGAGCATAAACGAAAACATATTATACGACCTGCTCCTCGCATCCGAAACTCCCAGTTATCCTGCAATTAACAAACACTATGAGGATCCTAAATATGGAGTTACCCACATTTATATATTCGTTTGTATTGTTGACGTCAGCTTGTGTTGAAAACGAAACGTTGAGTGCCACTTTCCATTAGTCGATATAATTTAAATAGCACTCCAGGGATGATGAATATGTATAGGTATATAATTTATTCGACTCAAGTGCGTGATATTCTATAGTTCTACTGTTGGTGTTTTGCTATAAATTTGGCAAACAAAACTTGTTGATTAGATTTATAAGAAGCTAATTCTATCTGATACCTACGTCTTTGTTATCAAAATTATTCGAAGTGATAAACTATTCTTTGATTGTGTACTTTTGATGCCGAAAATATTTACGGTTCAGGTTACAACTATACATGGGTCAGCAAAAGATTATCCAGAGATATTCACCTGGAGTAAGACGATGAAGAATACAATAACAAACTTCTGTGCTTAGAGACATATGTTAATATTTTGATCTTCTTCTTCTTACGTCCATTAAACAAAGATGCAGAATAAAAAGTATGTGTTGAATCTTATCTGCTTTGACGGCGCATCGGAAATAATGAGTTCTTAAGAAGTCTTGTGAAAATAAAAATAAATCCTTAATAATTATTTCCTGTAGATACTCACGAAAACTTCTCGTATAACAATACGGAGAATAGCCGCAAAAAGTTGGAAATGTTTAGCTTATGAAAACAAAAGAAGATCAAACTTTTACGCAAATTCTATGAAAAATTATGCATCCTATTTTGTCATCAGTTTGTGCTAAATACAAACGAAGCGTTCTCCGACAGTTGCTCTCTTTCCTCTTTAGTGATTGTAACTTACTTCATTAGGTATCTACGTATAAGGACCCATGCAATGATATAGGTACTTCGAATAATTTAACATGGCCACATTCAGAAAATTATCCACCTTCCATCTCTAATATTGAATTTGAATTTTATTATCTCAAACAAATAAAATTAATTTGTTTATTGTAGGTTGAAAATTGAATAAAGATCTATTTATATAGAGAACTCCCGGTTCGATTTTACCTTTGATTAATAGATTCGGGTTGAAGATACGGAAAAATTTAGACAAAAAAACGTGTGTTGTTATTGTTTATTGCTGATTCTCGCATCAGTATTGTGCATTTTCACACTGGCCGACACGACACCGGCACGATCACGGCACTGTAGCGAGACCTACAGGATAAATCGGGGCCATTTCACGCTTACCGACAGTATATCTGCTGTGTGCCGCTTTGAACTTGTATTTGCTATATTTATTGCATTCAAAACGCAAAAAGCGACGTCAGCAGAGAATACATCCAATAATAAAAGTTCAGTACTTAGAGGGCACCCATTACAATCTTTTTGAACAAATAACTAATGATTCTAACATTTTTTTTAAATTACTTTCTGAATAAGTCATGAAACATTTAATTATGTGTTGAACAAGTTAAATAACGAAATCTAAATACCAGATTTTATTGAGAACTCGAGAGAACTTCCAACGACACGAATGGAGTGGTTGCTCCTCGCCGAAATGTCGGTACCTGTAACGACATGGTACCTATATATCGGCGAGTGTGAAAGCGTTCCCATTTAATTACACGAGATCACATGTCCACTGGTATCATTGTCAAGCCTGTCTCTTATCGACCAGTGTGAAAACGCCCATTTTTGGGTGTCAGAAATACTAAGCGGATCCACTGTATTTGATTATTTTCAAGTTGAATCGACAATAGTTGTGTATACTTGTAGGTATGTGATTTTCAGTCTATTTACCAAGCTTGTCTTCCGTCACAAATAACAAATGTTTCCGAATAACAAAACTATGTATTTATTACCTAAGGCTCATCTATAAATCCATTCAAACCTTTCTGCAAATTTATAACAACGCACAGTAGATTCATTACCCAGCTGGTTTAGGTCTGGAATTTAAGATCAAGGTCAGATGCCCAGGGTGCTTCAATCACAGTATTTTGCTATAACATAGTCATGAACTACGAAAACTTCGGAAACAGCTCCTTGATTACTTTTATATGTTGATTGATGAAATGGTTCTCATAGCAGAAATACTAGGTGGTCCAATGCATTTAAACGCAGAGGACTAAGGAGTGTGCCGGACTAAAACGGATTACATGCACTGTAACTTATCAAGAACGGAACATTTAACAACTTGTACTAAGTATTGAAAGATAGCTGCATGATCAATGTAGAGATCATTAACAACAGTTAACATATCGAAAAGACAAGATGCCAACTCTTAACAGCTACGTCATATCAAACTAGGCCATACTCTATATATGGTATGTATTAGTTGGATGAAGATATTACTCAACTCAACTCTTCAAAAATATTTGATCCCATGAAACTTTAAAAATGAAATTGTACTTACATCGAACCAATTCTGTAGGAACAATGCCATGTCACTAGGCATACGTTATATTTTCACTTTCCTATAGCTATCTCAAGTAGATATGCAAGGAAAGTATTTTAATCATGTAATATTTTTGGTGTCCTTTTTTCAACAAATGCTTACGCTTTAGAGTCTTTTGAGCCCAAAAACATATTTTTAGACATTTTTTAGTCTATCTGCCCGCCTCTTTCTTTGCCTGTGCCAAGATTATATTCCATTTCTGTCACTGAAACCGTTTGCCTGCGGCATATAGTGGACATCCTACTCGCACTAGTTGCTGCGCAATAACAATAACACGTGTCTCAGGATTGCTATGATTTTTTTTCTAGAAAATTCTTTAGAATCATTCTATCAAGGCACATCTCTGAGAAAAAGCTGGAAAAAGTTATATACTTTCTACCTGTTTCATCTTCCGATTAAACGGTTCCTCCTACGTCAAAATTAAATACTACCATTTATGTTTGTCTTTGCATGCTAAAACAATGAAGGGTCTTATGATATGATCGGAATATTTTCATATCCGGTAGGAAAATAGTTTGAGAGAACATACCAGATTTTTTTAATTATTAAAAAATGTAGTAGGATAATGTGAGTTATTTTGAGCTGAAGAGAGATAATAAGAACACATCTCTTAAAAATGACTGATGCCTTTCATCAAAAACTAAAACAGCAGAAAAAGCAATAGGCACGTACTCATCGTCGCCAGCTATTGTGTTGTCTCGTCAAAGATAAAGCCTCACCCACAGCATTCAATATATATATAGCCCATTATACATAATAAGCAACAGACGATGGATTACAACATCGGCATAAGCTCCTTCGACTCTTTTTACGCTGCCATTAGGTCACTACGAGAAACTGTGTCTAGTAGTACAGAAGCGCTCCAGCAAAAGGAGAGGATGTAGATAAAGTGGAGATATCCCTTTTGTCTTTAATGGTGAAGATACTTTCCACTCGGATATTGGGAGAGATAATACCTGTGTGTGTTTTGTGCTCTCGCCATTACATCAAATTAGAGTGTCGGCTCTGATGTAGTAGACGTATCGACGTCAGCCCCAATGTAGTGTGCCTACAGAGTATATGGAGGGGCCTTTCGATTTTCTCACTCTGTTCGCAATTGTAAATGAGCCACCCAGAGGGATTGAGTAAGCAAGAGCCGATGAATGAGTTTTTTTAAAGTCCAGTATTCATTGGAGAAAGACAACTAGCTGCTCCCTATGGCGAAGTGCGTTGTCTAAGAATCTTCATCACATTAAACGTTGACGACTAGTCGAATTTGTAATATTTAATTACTAGGCTGCTTTCTTTCATTTCAATTTTGAAACTATGTAAAAATTTTGGTTATGTGTTATCAGGTTTACTCAAACAACTATAGGACCTAGGTTTTGTATTATTTTTATGGTAACATGTCATCACAGTAATTCATCTTTACATACACTACTTCCATGTCTTTATAATGCTCTTCAAAAAAAATTCGACTTTTTCTGAGCAGGAAATACATGGTTCCCATAATTAGCTTATTATAAATTGCGGAGTAAACATTGCTATATCGAAAAATGGTTTATTTCTTTAAAAAAAATAGAAAAGAAGTAGGTACCTCTAATAAAATTTAGTTGAGAAAGTCATCATCTGATCAACCAATTTGCTCTTTGCCTTTCACGAGTACCTACCTAAATCTAAATTAATATATACTGATATACTTCCGATATTACATGCCTTCCAACAGTTATTCTCAACACATTATCGACCAAATTTGTACCTTCATAGGCTAGGCCTAATCTCTTGCAAAAGCGCCATTGTAAGCATCCGGACTAGCTGCTCAAGCGGAAGCAAGCCAGGCAGCAGATTGAAGTGAGACGTAGATATATAGAGAAAGCAAACGATATAGTGTGGGACTGGGTGATGAATTAAGGTAAGACAAAAGAGGTGCGATTACATTGAAATGGGGCTCCCGAAGATATCTTAGATCCGGTTCCGTTGGATGCTTTGACAAATAGTCCTATCGACATCTCATATGCATTGTCAGATACACAACCATTAGGTGAATGGCAGGTCTATACTGCGTCTGTCCTTCCGACGAATGATGTGCTCCTTCTCTCAATGAACTGCCAGATTAGTTGAAGCTGGCGCTGATAACCTTGCCCTTAATTTGAAGTAATGGTAATGCGTGATGCGTCAGTGAGATATAATCCATTAGGGTATATTTAGGGTGTTGGAAAGGAGAATATACAAACGCGTTATAGATTCATGCAGAATTTATATATAATCGATTTTTTATATGTAAGAGTAAGAGATTGAGTAATAATATATATATATATATATATATATATATATATATATATATATATATATATATACTCAAAACTATTTTTACAAAAAATTGGAGCGAATTTATTAGTTAGTGCACTGAAAAATATAAGATAATATGATTTCTTTTGAATCTGGTAACTTTGAAGTTGTGCAGTTGTAGTTAAATTGAAAACTTTTGGCACCATCTTCAAAACTACCTACAGGATCAATAGAATTAATATTATTTTGTATTTTTCAGTGCACAAAGTAATAAAGTCGGTCCATTTTTTTGTAAAAAAACATTTCATACTTTTGAGAGTAACATTAGTCATCAAAATCATTCAAAGTTCAACAAAGATAATAAATACATTGCTTATACGTATTCAGAGATTTCAAAACATCGCGGAGATACATATATTTCTTGAATGGGAATATCGAAGGAGATTATTATTACAATCAAAACAATTGCAATATCAGGGCCACATCATGAGAAATACAAATTATAGATATCAACTATCACAAGATAGGCGAATAATCTCAGAGCTCAATAATCTTCGTACCTGGTTCTCGATTACCACAACACAATTATTTAGACCCGCAGTTAAAAAAGTGACAATAGCAAACATGGTTGCCAAAATCCGGAAAGGATAGGAATAATAATAAGAAGAAGAATTGGTTCCATACAATTCCTTACTGTCAATTATTAGTTTATTTTCTGAATGTTCCCAAAAATACACTGAAATCACGAGACACATTGCTCTGAGTAGTCGCTAAAATGAATGATTTTTCGCTGACCGATATTTTTTGTCAGATTTATGTCGAATATCGATTATATATCAAAGAAAATATATATAAGTGAACTGCTTTATAATAAGCCTCAATTCTATATCAACATTTATTTGCAACTAAAAACAGGCGAATGACTATACCTACTCTTATTAGATCTTCCATACTAAGTGAATGAAAATAAATGCAACGAAATTATTTACCTATAATAAATATACTTCGAAAGCAAGATTGTTGCTTTTTAATTTTTTCTTCTTCATTCATAAAAAAATACAGGTCATATTTTACAGTCGTCAAGAAGAAATCGTAGAATTAGATAAGGTGACCAATTTTCAATTAATATAACAATAAGTAAAACAGCTGAAATTACATTGAAATGCTTGTTATTAAAACTAGAATTTAAAATCTATATATCCACCTGTTGCCTATTTTAATTCTATGCGAGACAATTTGGACAATACTGCAGTAATACTGAACTTCATAAGAACTTTAGAGAGGGAAATACTAGATAAAATTTCTTGCGAGGAATAACGAGCAAGCTCCAGAAGTCCGTTATTATGTTTCCATAAAGGCCGGTACCTGAAATAGTTAGCTCTTTTCTTTCATTTTTCATACCGACAAATCTCTTATAATAAGGATGCAGCTCGACGCCAAAGCTCTGTTTATCTATCCGGTCGGCGGCAATGATGGCGATGAGGCTCTTATTTCTCGATTTCTCCTTTTGAATTTTTTGTAATTATTCGCTTTCCTTTGTATTTGCTATCTGGAGAATCGGGCGTTTTGGAGATGGGTGTATAATGAATATTTTTGTGATTCTCTTTTTAGTGGGGACGGAATGTTTATCAAGCTTTGATACTGTGGGTGGGTACGTTTTGCCAGCGCAAAGAAATTAATTTTCTCTCTCTTTGAGGAAATACGAGAATCACATCTTGTGTTAGCGTTTGCGGTTGGAATGAAAAATATTATTATTTCTCGCGCGTGTAACTTCTATTCTATTCAATGAAAGAACCTCTGAGGCAATATCATAGAGTTACAAGGAGGCAACTACTAAAAAAAGATGGATACTAAAAATGGAAGGAAACCAGAAGCTCACACAGCAGACGAAGAGGTGGTAGTGTTGCAGCAGTAACGCAGCAAATATATGCAATGTGGACATGTTAGATTCAGGAGGTAGCAACCATGTTGTATAGGAATACTTCTTGGAAATATATATATATATATATATATATATATATATATATATATATATATATATATATATATCATCATCATCATCATCATCATCATTTTCAGCCTTATTCGTACGATTTTTCACGTAGTGGCCTCCCTTACATATTTATGTATTGTTCTCTCATTTGAGCCCATTGTTGTCTATCGTTGGCTATTCGGGCCCATGTTGTTCCTGCTAATGTCATGGTCCCATCTTATGTTTGGTCTTCGTCTTGGTCTCTTTTTATTTCGAGGGTACCATAGTGTAATTTTTGTGGTCCATTTATTGTCTGTTCTTCTAGCTAAGTGCCCTGCCCATTGCCATTTGAGTGCCTTGATTCTGTGGATTACATCTGTAACCTGGGTCTTCTGTCGTATCCACTCGATTCTTTTGCGGTCTCTCTTGGTTATTCCTAACATAGTTCTTTCCATAGATCGTTGTGTTACCTGGAGTTTTCTTACGGTATCTGATTTCATAGTCCAGGTTTCGCATCCATATGTCAAGACTGGTAGTACGCATTGGTCAAACGCTCTTTTCTTGAGGTAGAGGGGTATTCTTGATTTGAATATTATTGTGTTTCTTCCGAACGTTCTCCATGCTAGTTTAATTCTTCTGTTAATCTCTGGTAGTAGAGATCCGGAGATGTGTATTAGTTGGCACAAGTATATGTATTCTTCTACTATTTCCAGAGTCGTGTTGTTTATTTGTATTTCTTGTTCGTCTACCAGTTCGTTATACATGATCTTCGTCTTGGCTAGGTTCATTTTTAGGCCTACCTCATTGCTTGCAGTGTTCAGCTCATTAATTTGCTGCTGAAGTTCTTCAGGGTTATTAGCGATCAGTATTATGTCGTCCGCGAACCTTAGGTGGTTAAGGTATTCTCCGTCGATATGTAGACCTGTGTTGTTCCAGTCTAACTTACGGAAGATTTCTTCTAGAGTTTCTGTGAAGAGTTTGGGAGATATAGCGTCTCCTTGTCGTACTCCTCTGCCAGTTGGAAATTCAGGAGATTCTTTGTTTATCATTACTCTAGCTTTGGCTTCTTTATATATCTTAGCTAGAATGCCTTTTCGAAGTCTATATATATATATATATAAACAGGATGAAGCTCATTCATTAATGAACTAATAGATTTCTTTAATTATATATATATATATTATATATACATATATACTATATTAAGAAGCTCGAACAGTTTGTAGAGATACACATTGCAAACGGGCAAATTTTGAAGGCAAATAAAGTTGACAAATTAAAAGGTACAAATAAAGTTGGAAAATTAAAAGGTGAATGTCAAAAGCAGGTAATATTATAGAAGCACTTATATTGGTGCCAAAGATTAAAAATGACGTGTTGTCAGCGTCATAAGTGACGGCCAAAGGCCATTAAATTATTGTAGGTAGATAAACATTTTTTACAAAACAATGGACCGGCATTATAAGTTGGTGCACTGAAAAATACAAGAAAAAAAATTCTATTGGTACTGGTCATTTTGAAGTTGTGCAGTTGTAGTTAGATAGAACACTTTTGGCACCAACTTCACAAGTACCTGTATCAAAAGAATTGATATTATTTTGTACACCAGCTAATAAGGTCGGTGCAATTTTTATATACGAAAATTAATACTTTACCACTGCTGTAACTCGGAAAACATTTTTCTTTGAAAAAGGTCGTACTTAGATATTGCTGCATATAACATCTCCTTTAATTTGGCTGTCCAATATTTCCAGTTTTCAAAAAAATGCCCCCACCTCATAGCAGAAACAAATATTTCAGACTTTGTCATTGCTGTAACTTGGAATCTGTGATTTTTTTGAAACATGTCCAACTTAAACGTAGCCGGATAGTGTCTGTTCATTAATTTTGCTGTCTCAAATTTTTGATTTTCGAAAAATACTGTTCCTTCTCAGTGAATGTCAGTTTTTTAATGGGACCAACTCTCGCTGGTCCGCTTTCAAATGAAAAAATAATCATGAAAATTGGAGCACGTTCACGGAGTGAAATGTGAAAGAAAGAATCATTTCTATGTCTTGATGCTAGATGACATCATAAATAAAATAGAACTTGCAATGTTACAAATACTGAGGTTAGGCATGGGTCATGCAAAGACTTCCAGGTAATATTAATGGTTGTTCCCATTTTCTAGTAGCAAGTGCCTATCTTAAAATTCAAGGAAGATGCCGAAAAAAACTTGAAGCAATGTCACAGATTAAAAAAGACAGCTCAATGTTAATGTGAAAATGTTGAGAAACCCACAACAGTTTTAGATAATGGCCAAACTACATCCCAAATTTGACATGCAAGAAATGATATTGATAAGCATAGAGTTTTTGTTACTAGGACTTGGTACACTGTGATGCCTAAAGAAAATGAGTTTGTACCAAAAGCAAAGAAGGCAGTAATTGTGGATACTGTGGAGGAGGATAGAGGTTGGGGTTACAAGACTTACATAAAGTTATTTAATTAAGAGATGTACATTTTGATGAGGATATTATGGAATACAAGACACATACGGGAATAGGAGTCAAAGTAGTGGAAAATTATATTAGTAGCTTCGTCGATCAAAATGAGCCAGAAAGTATCAAGAAGTGAATCAGAATATACAAAAAGCGGATATGAAGATATATAACGATTACCCAATGTTACTAGATCTGGAAGAACAGTAACAAATTCCAAGGATCTAAGTGATTATGAGTTAGACATAGCTTATTGTTTATTGTTTGCCATAAAGTATTATAAGCTGTGCTTATACTTCATGTCAAAACTTCGAGAATGCCAAGCGAAATAAACACAAAGAAATAAAATATCACTTTATTAACGGTTTATAAAAGTCTATAAAAAAATTTTAAGCTTTGATCATTTCTTATAAATAACTAATTAACAGTTGACATATATATTTTGAAAAACATTTGATTGAGTGGGTGTGTTAACATGCATTATTTAAAGTTAGTTATTTATCTACTTTTAGTAAGTAGTTCGATGTTACAGTTTGATTAATGAATTTATCAAAGTTGTATTTCCAATAAAAATACTTCAAAATCGAAATATGTAGTTTATATATAACGTTACCGTCCAAACCCGATTTCAGGCCAAACTAGTGTGTCCTAGACCGTTCATCCTAAGCGAGTCAGGATATACTAGTTCAGTCAAGAACAATCTAGTTTGGCCTAAAAACTTAAGGCTTATCTAGTTTGGTCTAGGCCTACTGTTAGTTGCTCTGACAGAACAGTAAATTGGACATTCAAATAGGATCTGAGACATAGTTTCTAGAGAATTTTGATGACAAGCGGTGCATAATTCTTTTGAATCAATAATATTCGAGAAACCTTTGATATTAAATTTGGTGTGATATTCAATACTTCATCAGATCTTTGCAATAAGGCCTGTGTCTTGAATTGGTACGGTAGACTTGGTAATTTTTTTCGCCTTTAGATTTTTATATAAAGAAAGGTAGAACGACATATTTAATACTGTTAGGTCAGTTAATCGTACATCTCCTATATATGTTATATATATATATATATATATATATATATATATATATATATATATATATATGGGATTTTCTGGTATGGAACCCTCCACCCTCAAGTCCTAGTCGCACTGACAGACTCTCACAAAACGCATACACACAGACTTCCAGATATATATAAATATCTAGTTAAGATACAAGATTTTAAATTTCAGGTATTGCAGTCTCTGGGCACAAAGAAAACTCTTTAACTTGTATTCTAGCTTTCGAAACATTTATTGTTTCTTCGTCTGGAAATCTATCTCAATTAGTAACAGATATTTAATATGACTCCAATAACCAGTATTTTGTCGAAGATTCCTTCCATTTTGCATAATTCATCAATGAATTCCAACTTCCTAATGAATATGTTATTTTAATTCTGGATGTTAAAGCTCTGTTTAATAACATTTCCTTTGATATGACAGAAAGAAGTATTGTAAATAAATGGAATATTATAAACAGCATTGCAAAATCTCTAAAAAAGAATTTATTAAACACCTTAAATTTTTATTTGATGTAAACGTTTTCTCATATAAAAACACATTCTATCAACAAATATTAGGAACACCGATGGGTAGTGCAGTATCACCTATTATTTCTCACTATGTTATGGATGAACTTGTTGATCAATGTTTCAGTCGTCTTAGTTTCAATGTACCCTTCCTAAAAAAATGTTGATGATATTATTCCCAGCATACCTAGTAATGGCAAAGATAAACTCTTATGAATTTTCAATGGGTTCAACCCACTGTTACAATTTGAAGTAGAAGAAGAAGATATTAAGATTCTTAGATACCAAGCTACATCGTAAAACTGATAATAAAATTATAACTTCTTGGTATACCTACTAAACCAGGTCGTTTTATACATTTTAAATCTGACCATCAAATACGCCAAAAAATTAACCTGGTACTGACAATGAAGAACAGAATATATAAAATTAGTATGCTTCTATGCGAGAACAAGATCTTGATAAATTAAAAAATGTATTTATTCAATGTGATTATCCGATTCCATTGATCGAGAAATTATTATTTAGTAGTCCTCAAACTACTTTAAGAGAACAAAGAAATACCAAATATTCATATAATAACCCCTAAAATTAAACAGATATTAGCACCTTTTAAATATATTAAAATAGCATATAAAAATACAATCAGACTTAAAAATATACTTTTGAAACTAAAAGATATAAATATTAAAAAAAATGGAACGATGTTATTTGTTGGTGCAATGAAAAGTATAAAATAATATTATTTCTATTGGTGCTGTTACTTTTGAAGTTGTACAGTTGCAGTTAGATTGATAACTTTTGGCACCAACTTCACAAGTACCAGCACCAATAGAGTTATTATTATTTTATATTTTTCAGAGCACCCACTAATAACATTGGTCCAATTTTTTGTAAAAATATTTATTTCACACTTTTGAGTGTAAAATAAGTCACGAAAATCGTTGAGCGATCACTAATACCAATGAATATAGTACTTATCCTATTACCTATATATAACAACGCTTCGGAAATACGCTTAAGTATTTTAGATGTTATCATTGTAACACCGATTTTACTCGAAAACCGTAACTCTAAGGAAAAAAATGTTCATCATAAATGTCGCTAGAAATAATTATGTCTTGCATGTAGTATCCACAGATTTTCAATTTTCGAAAGAAATCGCCCTCTCCACAAAGCAAAAATACATATATAGAATTTAAACATGCCTCTATCTCGAAATTCGTAACTCTTTTGAAAAAAAGTGCAATCTAAACGTTTCCGGATATTGTCCTAACTTTAATAACACCATCTACGATTTTTGATTTTCGAGAAAATTTGCCCGATCCACCCCTTTGGGGGTGGTTTTCGGAGGGAAGAAGTTTTCCGATTTGCGTTTTTATGAATACGGGACCATTTCTCAAACAAACCTCTTCTTTCAAATTAATCAAAAATAATCAAAATTGGAGTACGTTTACTATATAAAAGGCGCGCACAAATCAAAAAAAGCAGACAGTCGAATTGTATACCTCCTCCGTTCGGGGTTCGTCGGTCAAAAACAGACAAAATGTTGATATCAGATATGTAGTATCCCATGCATAGATTGCAATAAAGTATGCATCGGTGAAAGAAGCAGACATTTAATAGATCGTATAACATCACACAGAAGTGACATAAGAAGGTCTGTGCTGTCTTGTACACCTGCAAATCATGCAGTTACTAACGATCACAATGGTAATTATGAAGGAGTTGAAACTCTTGATATTGAAAATAATTTATATAAACGACTTTTTTTAGAGATGGAAACGTTCAAATTGAACATTTTTTGAAAACAGTTACGGTTTTCGTGTTACAGCAAAGGTAAAGTCTGAAATATGTGATAGGTGTATTTCCGCTATGTGGAAGGGGCAATTTTTTTCGAGAATTGAAAATATAAGACGGCCAAATTAAAGAAGAGATTATATGAAGATATCAAGATTTTAATTCATCATTTTTTCAAAAGAGTTACGGTTTTCGAGTTGCAGCAGTAAAGTCGGAAATATGTATATCTGCGCCGCGATGTTTTGAAATCTCTAAATAATAACAAGTAGGTACAAGCTAAACCTTATACATAGTAATACTATAAGTATTTTTGGTATTAGTGAACATTCAATAATTTTTATCTCTCTATCTCTCAAAAGTGTAACATAAATATCTTTTATGAAAAATTGGACTGACTTTATAGTAGCTGCGCTGAAAAATACAAATAATAGTAATTCTATAAGTGCCGGTACTTTTTGAGTTGTTACCTCCAACAACAAATTTCAAGGGCACAACT
This sequence comes from Crioceris asparagi, assembly GCA_958507055.1. NCBI lineage: Eukaryota > Metazoa > Arthropoda > Insecta > Coleoptera > Chrysomelidae > Crioceris > Crioceris asparagi. The sequence goes on from OY293828.1 coordinate 34,695,955, forward strand.
TCAAAAGTACCAGCACCAATAGAATTGATATTATTTTGTATCTTTCAGTGCACCAACTATAAAATTTTCCAATTTTTGCTATATTGGTATATTTTAACCATAAGTCCTGTTATATTTCAAATTTAAGTAGTTGGTTTGGATTGTGTATAATAATATTTACTTTTTTACAGCGAAGAATATTCAAAATTCAAAATGTAATTTGCCGACCCATCAGTTCAGTACCTATATGTCGGTATTCCATAAGCCATTGGCTCGTCGCACTCGACTACACCTTTTTCAATTGTATTTCAGAAGTCGTCAACTGTAATTCAGAATAGTTAATTGTATATTAGAAAGCATCACATGTATTTCGGATTAGTCAATTGAAATCCAGAACTAGACAGATGAATTTCAGATGGGTCAATTGAAATTCAGAATTCGTCAAATGTATTTCATATTGGTGAATTGTAATTCAGAACTCGTCAAATGTACTTCAGAACATATCAAATATAAAACAGAAAGCATCAGATGTATTTCTCATCACTGTAGGTCTGCAAACTCCACAATTGTCTTTGAAGTTCATTTTGGCAAATTGGTAAGTGTATAGCTGCTTTTTAAAATGAAAAACAATGCACAAATATGACTGATAAAAATAATCAACACGATTACCTATGATTTGATACATATGTTCCAAATTACCCGTCTAATGCTATCTGATTTATATTTGATACTCGTATGTTCCGAAATGAATTTGATGAGTTCTAATTTACTGTTGATAAGTTCTGAATTAAATTTGACGAGTTCTGAATTACAATGCATTAATATGAAAAACATTTGACGAATTCTGAATTACAATTGACTTATATGAAATGCATTTGACACTTTCTAAAATTTAATTGATTATTCTGAATTACATTTGATATATTCTGAAGTTAAATTGATGCTTTCTGAATTACAGTTGGAAAAGATGTAGTTCCGAGCTGCTTGTCGTCGAATTACGCACGCTTATCATGCAACTTGTTACCCCAACATGACTGTCGAGAATTGTGTAATAGTAGCTGTCAGATGTCAAATCCGGTATCACGTAACTGCGAATCTCTTCCCATACATTGCCGCCTCGATGCGATGAGCGAATACGCTTCAGTACTTGATAAGCTGTAGGTGAAAAAAAATCATTGTTTCGCCAAGTACGCCTTCTCATACCTTAGCGAAAATCCAACATTAGCATCCCGGAGAGAAATAACACATAAGTAAATTCCATGAGAAAATATAGGTCGGGAGCATCTCAGCAACCCTACTAAAAAAATATCAACATTCAGGTCAAGCTAATGGACACGTGATGAAAATAGAACGATATATGAGAAAAGATAGGAGAAAGCTTGAAATCATTAAAATTTATGAAGTGATTGTTGTAAGAATTTTCTTGAATATATAAGACAAATATCTTTAAATAGACTTTTCCAGTTCAACAGAAGAGGTTCCATCTTTTTTGTATCAACACCAAAATCAGCTTTATTATCTGTCATGAAATCCACTATAAAGTTGGTAGAATAGTTCAATGGAGCTAGCAGAATATCCGGTTTTCTTTTTATAAATGTAAAGGGAATAATCAGAAGGCAAATGTGGCCATTTTCTGTGGCTTAATTCCGAGAAGATACAGTCTGAAAGAGGCCATAAAAAGAGCTCAGACAAAGCCTTCGAGACAAAAATAAATAAATCGAGAAAGAAAACAATAATTAGAGAGCTATATGCCAAGAACGGAAGAGAGGAGAAATATAAAAATACCCCGGTTAATCCACTTTTTTATCACGCCGAATCCTGTCCGAAGAACAAGTATATATTTCACCCGTAAATGATGGCATACTTTTATATTCGTTAGTTCGAAAAGTCGGTGAGTCATTAAGGCCGGAACCGCCAAAGCGGCAAATGAAGATCTATGCGAATGAGGGTCTTAAGGATGCCTCCTTCTCCATGACCCTATGACCATGTTCTTTCTTAATGTCTCTCTAGGATGAATAAGAAAACTTTTTTATTACTTTGTATCTTACACAGCACCAAATAGTTCGAAATATTATTCCTCTCAGGAAATAGGGAGAAAAGTCTGGGACGAAGGCTCGTATTAATAATATTAGCCAACCACATACAGGTTAAAGCATTGGCTTTAGTCGGGTAGGGTCACCTCAATTATTCAACTTTTGTCTGGAGGTAGTTTTAAAGTGATTCCTTTTTTTCATAGACTGACGACATGCGCGCATTCGTCTAAAACGCGTTCACTAAATGAGCATATCTTATTTGTCCTAAAATTATGGGTTTTATTTGCCCACTCAGATATCTTATATCTCATGAAAGATGATATATAATTTTTGATATTTTGGAATGGGATATACAGGCTGATTTACGTAGAAAGTGCATTAAAACTTTTTCAACTTACAGTAGGATAAGAGTCTTAGAAATTTAGTGCAATGTCATATTCGATTAAGTCTGTCCTATCTAAAATATGTTTAGTACTACAGCTTCACAAGGTGCGCCAAAAGTCGGTACCGACTTTCTTATTTCAAGTACATCTTTTCCACAGGGACCCTTCTAATTCTGAGATGAATCAACCCCACTTTTAATCCAGCTTATCTATTACAGTTTTGACATACGTCATTTTTTCTGAAGTAGTACCTTAAGAAAAAGTTTTTATCTCCCAAACTGCTCAAAATTAAAAATCCAAATTTGGGAATCTTTAAGATGAACGTTTAACCTAACTTTTTATTTTACAAAAGAAAGATCATCTACTGGAAAAATCCTTTCCCATTGTGAGATGCAGAATGTAATTAAAAACTGAAATCTCTGAGAGCAGCTTTCGGAAAATGGTATCGCTCGGGAGACATCCTAGATTTCCTCACCTTCCCTACTACCAAATGATATGTGTAGAAGCCAGAAGATCACTGACACTGAAAAAAAGGAAGGATTCAAACAATTCGATAACAGTCTTAGTATCATATCAGATTCTACAAACGCCTGGAACAATTGCGCAATATTTAAAACAGCTGTGTCAAAGTATCTGCTAAACACTTTTCTAGCAACTTGAAGGGATTCACAAAAGTTGAAGAAGCCATAAATAAAATCAGTTTAAACTGACTAACAACTAAACCACATTGGCTCTAGATTCTACCAAGACTATCATTCAAATATAAACTTCCATCACTTGACATGTATAATAAAATATACGCTCTCAATATCTACCCAGAGAACTGGAAAAAGTCTTTCGTACACTTCATCAACAACCTACCTGATAGTCTACATGTATTGGCTACCTTTCTCGATGTACAGGGAGCCTCCGAAAATGAAATCATCGACTTGCTTTTTACAAAACTGGCCAACATCGACTGCTCAAAAAAATATTAGAGTTTATTAAGTTTTTGACCAGAGACTGACATATAAAGGAGTACCTCAAGGTGGCGTTTTTAGTCCGCTGCTTTAAACTCTATGATATCTCAAGTAATCTTCTAAACAACGTCAGCATTCAACAGTTTACAGACGACATTATTATTCACCTAACTAGCCATCAGGTGGACAGAAAAAAAAGTTGGATTTGGAAGTGGAAAGTCGCAAATGTAATAATTCAGAATAATCTCAGCCAGATAGGCCATATCATCGAAGACTTCTCTGATACACTTCAACCAAAAAAAGTATATCACCTGGATCTATTTCAGTCACCATTGTTTAGTTACAAATATCATCACCGTCTCCTTAATTCATCCGTGCCAGTTGGTGGAGAGCAGATCCAGTTACCATGCTTCTTCTATTCAAGTGCTTTATGGGATTAGAATTGATTATGGACTGGAAACTTGAAAACATTCAGTTAAACGCAACCAGAGTGGCCTTGGGATACAGAGCAAATACAACATTCTCCTAGCAGAATCTAAACTAATGTCAATTGAAAATCGACAAAGTTTTTATGCAACAGCTTTTTATTTAGATCAACAAGTTTAACTCAGACATATTCATATTAATTGAAAACTCCTCCTGCATTTGTGAAAATCAAATGAATACTGATCATCATGCACATGTCAAATATGACAAGGTTTATCCAATCTTCTAACGAACACCATATCCACCTGCAGATATATGAAACTATTTATACTCTCGTCTCATTTGATAAGGAATTAGGTACTGCAATCAAAGAGTCTCATAATCCCAACTCAGTGATAAAACAATATGTCTTCCGCTCGAGATGCGAAACTTTGTTGTCCCAGTCAACCAAACTAGGGCTAAAATAGGCATAATTCATAACCCTCGATCTAAGTGCGATCTGGCAGACAAGGACATAAACCACGGTTATGACAGTGTTCACTTTATGCCACGCAGCGAGCCAAGCTTTCACAACAACTAAAAACTATGAACTGTCAATCTCCTTTTTGTGTTGAAATGTTGACTGCTGGACCAGAAGTGAAGAAATATCTGCTAATCTACCGCTCCTTCAAGGAATATTCCCTCCTGGTGTGACGAAAAATAAGAATCCTGCTGATTGCTTTACACATGAATACTCCCGACCATCAAGATAAATTAGAATTTTAAACATTTTGATATTAATTAATATGCATATTTTATTTTTATCTTATTTTACATGGATAGATCTCCATATTTTTCTTCACATCCAATCAATATTTCAATAGACTTTATAGTTTTCCATACCTATATATTATTTTCATTACCTGATACATAAAATATATTCTGCTTACAGAAATGATCTTAAGACATTTTAATGTCCGCACTTACTATGCGTTCTCTATTATAATAATTTATTCCATTAATTTAACAGGTGCCCTGACTGTTTTGGCAGTTTTTAAACTTATAAAGAGACCTAAATTATAAGGTGGAATCAAAAACAAAGAGAAACGTATCAATTTCACATGATGTAGGGGCCTGTGGCTCACCTACCTTACGACACTGCCTTAATAAAGGTTGCTAAGGGGTAAAGAATTTACGAATTTATTTTGGGAAATTTTCAATGTCATTGACCTAGTCGGGTATAAACCCACGATCTCATGGTTGGTGATCTGAGAAATCGAGCGTCTTACCACCCTGACACATTTCGTCTGTATTTTCTTACTCATATCAGCTCTATTGTCAGTAATTAATTCTGTTTTTCAAGTAAGAAGCTCATCTAGACTTCTCATTTAGCTATTCTACCAAACGCAATAGTTCCCCAGAGGAAGAACAATTTTGCCATCATGCAACATTCACGGAATGAATGCAAATTTCGCGTTCATCGTAACACTCACAACGCCGCTACCAGACGACTAATATCCATTGCCAACGCCATTTTTATCCAGTCCAATTTCTGAAAAACTTTAGTTTAGGTTTGCAGCCCAACTTAATTTACTCCATTTCCGGCAAGTATCATTAGAGCTAATGTGCCATTACGAACGTCGGGAATGAGCAAAGTAATTCCAATTAGAGTATAAATATATTATATAATCTCAAAGAACAATGTAACGCCTCTAAGCTAATCCATATTGTAGTATCATTCTCATTCGGTATAAAATGGTTTGAATTTGAGTTCGCTGGCTTTTAATTTTGTTTTGGAATAAGCAAGGCTTTTTTTATTATGTTAATGAGCTATAAACTTGATAATTGTAACTTAGAAACAGTGAGTCGATTTCAGAATCATAATCATTAGTTACTTTTCTGGATCCTAAGTGTCGTATAACTTGTATACGCTCATCAGTATCATAATATATAAATATCATCTAGCATTATGGAATATGAGATAATTTATAGTAAGAAACATTTTTTTAAACCACCTTCTATTCTAATGATCTAAGAAGAAGAAATCGCGAGTGGTCTCCATACAATTAGCTTTAATCATATTCTTCTCAGCAAACCCTTTCAATTGATACTCCTATCCTGGGGGTTCTTAGAAAATAACTAGTCCGCCATCTATGGCGATCTGCCAAATTGGATTTAGAATTACGTGAATAAGACCATGCATTGTTATCCTAACTAAACGTGTATCCAAAATTTCAGCTCAATCGATTAAGAATATCTGCTTTAAAATTCGGTTGCAAAATCTTACCGGAACAAACATACATTGCAAGTTAAATAAAATCTTTTAAAAAGTGAATTTGAAAGCATTAAACATTCAATGATCTAAAATACGCGCAACTAGAAAATAAGATATTGGATTAAAAAAAAGACGAAAAATGATTTTTCTCGAATCTTATCAATCAATTCCCCTTTCAAAATTCAAAGTAAAAAAAATCTGGTTTGTCCACTCACACGACTTTCCTACCGCTCGCAGGCAAATTCCAGTGGATGAAATATTTTACACTACTAAAATACTTTCCTTACATAGCGACGATAATAGCAGTCGTAAAGTAAAAATCATCTGGTCAAATCGTGCTACCACTCATTTTTTTCAGCATGTCTAGACAAACAACAATGGTCATGTAACATTTTTTCGAAAGATGAAACGTTTAGCCAGAATCTGAAGAAACATGTGGAACTTACATAACTTTTTTTGTGCTTTTTCTCAGAGATGGCGCTATATGTGGGTGGTAAAGGGCTCTCAGTATACTTTAGGCAAGTTTAATCAAAATCCTTAGAGCCGTTTTCGCGCTATAGTCTTGAGCAAATCACGTTTTTTGGCTATAGCTCAACACCCAGTGTATAAAGGATTGTCATTCAGTAACACAGTAATGGTTTCAAACAACACAGAAAAGAAAGCAACAAAATCCACCGATCAGTTCCCGAGATAATGCTGTCACAGACAGACAGATAGACGGACAGACAGACATACCAATGGCTGAAAATATGTTTATCAGACTTAGAAAACTGTGAAACGTCAACATTTGAAAAAATCTCGATACCGAAAATTTTACACGATTACAATACTTTCCTTATACAGCTACTATAGTAGCGTAGGAAAGTAATAATCGCTTCACACATTTGTGAAATCTATTTATTTTTATTTAGAAATTTAGAAAAATCTAGCTAGGAACACTGTCGACCATTTGTTATCTTTCAAACAAAAAAAAGCAAAATCGATCCATCCGTTTGGGTGGGGGTGGGGTTAATTAAATAAAAACTAGCTAACTCAAATTTCAAACTAAAACAAAAAAGATAGATACCTACCTACTGCACATTCAACTAGCTGGATAACACTCGTAATCAACCACATGGTACAGTCCTGTCTCCACTACTATACCCTATATAAGGAGCAGATATACCAAGAACCAATAGAAATCATATGTCATTATACGCAGATCGATCGCGATCGTATCCTCATCGAAAAAGTGAGAGTTTATTACCAAAAACCTGAAAATGGCAGCAGAAGCCATTGAAGACTAGAGCAGTAAATGGAAAATAAGAATCGAAGGTAGTAATAGGAGACAGGAAGCGCATCAAACCAGCCGAGTGATACAATAAAGTACCTAGGAATCACAATTGACGAAGGTCTCATATGGAAAGACCACGTCAATGCAACAGTCCAGAAGGCAATTGGAGCCAGCACAAAGCTAAACCCTGTAATTGGGAGAAAATGTCACTAAAGAATAAGCTGGCACTCACAAAAGTGATCATCACGTATATATTGACATACGCGTGTGTAGTATGGGGCTACGCTTGCAAGACGCAATGAAAAAGAATAAAAGCCCGAGAAAATAACGCCTCAAGAATGGCTTTAAACGCGCCATACTTCATGTCAAATAGAAGAATATACGAGGATCTGGGATGGACACCAGCCCTAGAAAAAATGAAAAGCGTTGCTACGTGTAGGATGGAAAAAGCAGCCAACCATCAAAACGCGGAACTTGAAATGCAAGTCGACTAAGATAGGCAACTAGTTGACAAGTATAAAAAGTACAAGAGGCCAAGGTACCCAGTAGTCAATAAAGGTTGAATAGAAAAAAATCACCAGAGGATCCGAATAAGAATCCGAAGTGGACAAGAGCAAAGCAAGAAGAAAGTCTCTCTCTCTGGTTAATGGCCCTTCCTTCCTTTGCGGTGCATTTGGCCAACTCATTAGGGGGATTGCAACTTAGTCTGAACTTTCATAATGTTGCAACCCGTATAATTCCACTAATCTAATCTTTTTTTTATAAAACACATAATTTATGCAATGCATGTGTCGAGATAGGACCAGGATTATGTTCCGATCGAAGTATAACTGTCACGCCCTTGAGGTTATCCGTGACGTACTCGTCTTGTCTCCGCCAGACCACACTTCCACGTGCTTTTAACCTCCAAAGACTTTTAAGGAATATCACGGCGATGACTTCTCTATCCAGCTCCGGGGCCCAGCTCTCGAATTTTCGACCAGGTGTACTACCCGTACGAGAATTGATTAAATTTCATTCCAATCTGAAGTGAACTTTTCCGAGGTTGACGAAGAAGTGAAGAAGTCACCATAAAAATTAAGAACAGGAGAAAGCGCAGTCGACGCAACGAGGGATGCAAAAATTTCAAGCTTCCATGAGGAAGCGAAGTAGAAACAGACTGGAAAGGGTTTTAGTCGGTAAAAATCCGACACTGATCCGATCAATGATTTCGATCGTCTTATCGATGATTTTCGAAGCCCCACCTCAAAAAAAAAACAAAAACAAACTCTTGATCAACTCACCTTTCAAAAAAAACTTAATTAATACCGTTCCATCCGTTTGGGAGCAAGTGCGTCCTTCGACAATAATAAATTGATTTTACAAGAAGAACAGTGTGAAGAACAGTAATATTCTAACTGATAACTTTCAAAACAACCTATGTATACATTATCTATGAATTCTCAATAAAATTTAAATACATTATATAATAAAATTCACATTTATTCAGGAGGAACCTTAACCAGATTGAACATATAAATTTACAATAAAACAAAGTTGTTGCAACAAAGATTAGAGTTGGCCTAAGTCTAATTACTCCAGCATATAGAGTTCGGATTTCCCATCAACATTTCAGCAGATATCGCCGCTCAAAACTACGCTCCACGTTTCTGATGAACAAAGCACACCGTAGATACTCCTGGCTAAAGCTGCAAGTCTATCTTTCTAGTATCTCTACACTCTCTAAAATAAATTAAGCTCCGAAGCAAAGTTTGATGAAAAACAACATACGGGCCAGGGGCACGTTATTCACTAGTCTAGTGTGTCGTAGTTACGACTGACTGCGCGAATTTTACAGCTCCATCTCTCCAGTACGCCAAGATTTACGGCACAACGTTTAGTTTCCGAGTAGATATATATCCGATCTCCATCTCTTTTCTTCTATATAAATGTGCGACAAGGACAAAGTTACTACTTCAAGAGTAGGAAAAGGTGCCACCGTACCTAATGACGTAAGGTTTATTTCATTATTAGCATCTCGCTTTTCCATGATGTTCATCCGTGCAAGAGTTTTAGTTGAAAACGAGAAAGTTTTCTTGTTAAACATCCAAGAGGGTTGAGGTCTCATATCAATCCTGGTTTTATATGAGGTCCCATTTTATTATCTGCATTTAAATGGTGTTTCTTGTGTTTATTATCACGGCAGGTTAGTCAAGAAGTTTAACATAGATATAATTAATTTCACATGATTTTCATAGGAGACTCTGCTTTAAATTTTTGATAATATTTATACTGGGTATTTTACAGTATGAGTGACTTATTATTATCGTTGAGAAACTTGATCTTGTTTTAGTGGTAGTATGAGTTGAATAACCCGAAGGTTTCGTATACATATCTGAAGTACATTGAAGAATTGTAAATACAATAATTTCATAGAAAAAAATCATGATATTATAAACTGTAGATACATAAATTTTCATAAATCAAATCGACTTTAGTTTTTCAGTATTCTTTTTTATTGCTATACATATGGGATATATTTGATCGTGATTACACTTGATATTCATCCTAGTTTTTTGGAGAATCTTTTATATGTGTGATTTTTTAGTGACAACAAAATAAGTTTTTTTTAAACTCCCCATTCGGAAACCGTTACATATCCCCAGGAAGGGTTTCCCTAAGGAGAAATACATGTTAGATTTCATGATTTGCTCTATGGAAACATTTTTCAGATGAAACATGAATTATTAAAATCAAAGTACCTATACTAAGTAGAAAAAGCAAAGATACTTGATACATAAAAAATCCCGATGTCTCGAAGCCAGCGTATAGGTAAATTTCACGGTTTGAGATTTTTATTATCTTTTCTATCATTTTTAGGAAAAAATGATTCGACCAATAGCTGTAGGGACAAATCATATCTAAAATTTAAAAATATGTTTTGAAGAACTTTTATCAACGGCCATTTTTTGAGATTTTTCTCAAGTTTGATCAGCCGTCATTTCAAAACTGCTAGTTTAATCATGCCCATTTATGAATTCGACTGAGATATTTGAAGCAAATTTGAACTTGGACTAGTACTTGCAAAATGACAGTCGTCCAAAGTAAATTAGCCCAACGTCTATCTTTGATACATAGATATGATTTGAAGCTAAAATTTTAGTATGAAACATTTCACATAAAAACTTTGACGATACGTCAAAATATTGTACGAAATTATTGTAGTTCCTCAAAAATCCTACGGAAAAGTCCACGATGGTATATGTCCATCTCCTCAGGATAACCCAAAAATAACCATTTATATTCCTTTCCCTATCCTATATTGGAATCTATCGCATTTGTATATTATTATTTCTGTTTGTTGCGTTTTCTTCCATCTTTCTTAACATTTCGTACAGATTTATAGATGTTAACCAAACTCTTCGAAGGAGAAACATATACATACATAAGATAATCATATTACATGCGGCTGAAGTAGCCAGCAAAAGCTAGTTCATTATGGTAATAAATAAATGATTTCTACAAAAACTAGAACTTTATTAATTCTTATTCTTTAAGGTCGTACTCGTATCCAAGTGAAGGCAACTACTCTGCCTTGAAAAAGACACCACAGAGAAGAGAACGCACAGTTTAATGTGGATTCCGCAACAGCGATATGTCTCTAGATAAATAAGATATAGGTATCATTCCAGAGGAGCTGCACTGAGTAAATATACTCTCGCTGGTTTTCCGTTGCCTTGTGAAAGGAGGATAATGCAGTGCTACAACCAGAGGACTCGCTAAACGTTTGACACCAACTACAAACGTACCAACACCATTAGTATTAGTATTATTTGGTATTTTTGAGTGCTTCAAATAGTTAATTAACTGCTATTATGTTTCATGGAAAATCAAACTTGTTGAACGTTGACTTCAGTAATTTCATAATGAAGTGGTAACAATCTTTCACTTTCTTGGTACTGCGACACGGATACCCATGATATTTTTGCAAAATATATACAGATATAAATAAAATTCTGTCTGTGTACACTTACACAGCTTTCCTAGAGCTCTCAAAAGGATTCCATCGAATATAAAAATTGTCTAATTAGGTCGTCATAAAGTATTTTTTTCGGCGTTTTAATTTTCAGGTAGGCCCAACCGTTTAGCCAGAATAAGATCAAAAATGAATAATCTGGTGTGTCCACTCACACAACTTTCTTACCACGCTCAAAAGTATTCCATTGAATATGAAAATCGTCTGATCAGGTCGTGTGACCATTAATTTTTTCAGCGTATTGAGACAAACAATAATGGTTATATTCAATTTTGACGTCCGAGATACCGTTTAAGCACAATACTAATAAAATTGAAAATTAATTTGAGCATAACTTTTTTTCTGCTTTTTCTCAAAGAAGAGATACGCTTTATAGTAGGTGATGAAGGGCGTCAAGCAGAATATGTGACACAAGTTCCTTTTAAATCATTGAAGCCGTTTTTGCTCTACATTCTTGAGTGAAACACGTTTCTCAGCTGTTGCCTAGCAACCAGTGCGAGCACGATGGCAAATCTGACTCCGGCGAGCCTCATCGATACCGTACAAAAACAAAAACCAACATAAATGTTTTTTACAAAAATTGGACCAACCTTAGTTAGTTAGTTGGTGCAATGAAAAATACAAAATAATATTAATTCTATGGTGCTGGTAATTTTGTTGTGCAATTGTTGTTAAAAAAATGCTTTTGGCAACAACTCCACAAGTACTAGCACCAATAGAATTAATATAATTTTGTGTTTTTCAGTGCATCAACTAAGAAAGTCGGTCCAATTTCTTGTAAAAAATATTTATTTCTCACTTTTGAATGTAACGTTGAAAATCGTTGAATATTCACTAATATCAAAGAAGATCGCACTTATCCTATTAGGTACCCATGATTCTTTGCGTGTACTTGTTATTATTCAGAGATCTAAGAACATCGCGATGGAAATACACATATTTAAAGTTTACGACTGCTGTAACTCGAAAACCGTTAGGTACTCTATGGAGAAAATATTCAGATTAAATGTCGCTACATATAATCTCTTCTTTAATATGGCAGTCTAAGATGTTCAATTTTGGAAAGAAACTGCCCCCTCTACATGAAAATACACAAATTTAAAATGTTAGCATTGCTGTAACTCGTAGCTATTTTGAGTTCATTTTAAAGGTGTCCGTATTTGTCCCATTTTTAATTGTGCTATCTGAAATTTTCGATTTTTGAGACAAATTGCCCCCTCCATCCCCTTCGAAAGCGAGTTTTGGAGGGAAGGAGATTTCGGATGTGAGTTTTGTAAATTTTGGACCATTTCTCAACTCTCCTTTTTCTAATGAATCAATAATAATCGAAATCGGATTAAGTTTACGATAGTATATCGCGCGAACAAACCAAACAAAAGCAAACAGTCGAATACCTCCTCCGTTTGGATACGTCAATTAAAGATCGGCCCATCCGTTCCCAAGATAATCTAGAGAGACAGACAGACCAATGGCTGAAAATATTTTTGTTGGTATCAAAGTATACGTTCTGCGCGTATCAACATTTGTTGAAAACTTGGTACCGAAAATTCTTGAAAATTACAATACTTAGCCTTAGCCTTACTAGGCTACTTGGGGCAACGGTAGGAAAGTAAAACAGTAAGTCGCACTTGCCAGCAATTTTCTAAAAATCTTTGATGACAAATAAATATGGATTGGCCTGGTTATTATTTCCTTTAGTTATTTGATTTTAGATTTTTTTTCTTCTTGGTAGAGTATCTATTCTCACAAAATCAGTAGTCAATTAGATAATTCAAATAAAATATTTGCAATTTTTTATCCGGTCAGCCATTACAAACTTTGCCATCTATATAATCCCCCATTCCAATATTTGGATCAGTAGAGGAAATAAAAAGTAGACAGAAGATATATCCATATAATGGGATACTGATTAGCATTCAGCTGACGCCGTATAGAATCCAATATCCTTAATAATGACCGTAAATCATTCCCGCTAGTGTACGGTATAAAGTACCTACCTATATATAGATATATGTTTCATTTTAAAACCCGAAATCCAATTTTCAAGTTCACGATAAAAAGTTTTGGAAGAGTAGACACCTGCCCGAATTTTGGGAAGTATTTATGGCTAAGTTTTGTGGCGGCCTTTCAAACATGCCAAATCTGTTTTCTTTCACACTCTCGGGAATAAGATGCAAGCCATAGGAGAATGGATAAGCAGTTAAGTGTTATTCAGTTCCAGAGGGGTGGAAGAAGATAAGATTTAAGAAAATGTTAAATGTTATTTATTTAGAAATTTTTTGTTGGTAAATATATTTCAAGCCATATTTTTTAATAAATTTTCTGATGGAATATTAGATCATTTAATAATGAGGAATCACATGAGTGCACATTTATTACCTATGGAAAATTCAGATATTTTTGTTCCTTCTTTTTATCTTCAATGACATGTTCAGGCCCTTATTAACTTCATATTACATTGATTGAAGAAAATAATCTTTAACAATTATTGCTAATACTCTCAATGTTGATGAATTTTCAGTAAGTATTTCTCATACCAGAGCTTCCCAAGTTTCTCAATTTATGTAGGTATTCTTATAAACTTTGATTCCGAGTAAATTGCAATATGGAATTTATAATCAACAGTTTATTATCTTGCAGTTTTCTTTTGGAAAATCACCAATCTTGTAGGAGAGTTCAAATCCGTGCCGACGAGAATGGAGAAAAGCCGTGGAAACTGGAGCTCAGCTCAGCCTTCTTAGTTTGTGAAGGCGCTCAAGGGAAGATAAAAAAGACGTTTCTCGCATACACAGTGAATTTATTCTCGCCAACTCTTCAACAGTCCAAACTTCACTTGCAAGGAAGTTCGAACAAAAGGGTAGAAACAATTAAAAACGTAAGAAAACCGGGAACCGCTTAATGAGTTGTCCCAGGGAAGTTTTCGGACGTAAAGGCTTTTTCGGGCTATTAACATTATCGTTAAGCTGGAAAAGCGGCGGTATAAGGAATTATCACATTTGTATTTTTTAACGTTCTCGAATGTAACGGCTAAGCCGCCGTAATACCTTAATGGATGCGTAAACGGAGTTTTGGTACCTGGAAAAACGTTTTTCGCCGAATTAGAGTGAAAAAGGCTCGATGGAGTTTTAGGTGACAAAAGACGTAGTTGGAGCGTGAGAGAGAACCAGTTACTTTTATCTAAACAACTCGACCGAAATAAAAAATAACGACACTAAACCTCAATTTATCTCTGCTGGGTTGGAGTTAAATTCCCGCGAGACTGCAATTACACTTCCGAAAAGGAAATAGTGGCAACAAGCTATAACGTTATTTTTCTATAAGTAATATTTTCCTACTTATTGTTTATATGGTGATGTTATGGTTCATCTTGGAATACATTGTTGGTATTTATCTGTGACATATTGGCTCGAGACACACGGTAGTTCAGAGTGCTTGAGGATAATTCTCTGTGTGTGTGAGTCGTGAATAAAGATTATCCGTGGTCCTATGAGAAAACTGTCTTGCGCTTGGGGAAATGCTGTGTCAGGATGGACTCAAAAATTTGGGGCAGTCGATTAGTTCACTTCGATAGTGGTTGACCTTGACAGTTCTGAGTGTTAAGGAGTGTATCGATCTTTGGAAATGATAAATCTTTAATCATCGTTGTTCATACGGATCTGAGATTGACTACACTGACTAGAGGGACAAAGGTGCGTTAATTGGTTTTGGAGCGCTGGATATTTTTTTTGACCTCATCGCTGTTGCGGATTCATGCAGCACATGGGATTTGTAGGTTAAGCCACCTTCGTCGACTGATCTGCCACTGTTTTGTCAAAGGAGCCCCCGTGAAGACCGATAGGGGGTCCACGGTATGGTCCTAGATACGGACCTTGGTTTGGTCCCAGGTCTCTTTATCGCATAATCCTGTTTGGAATATTGATGGTACCTAGCTCGACGTATATGAGTTGTCTAATTTGGACGTGTGGGGCAGAATTCTCTGGTATACTCTGTTCTGGCTGGATTTTCCGTGGCGCCGTGTGTTGCCGTTGGAGGCTCCCAAGGATTTCAGGCTGGTTAAAATTATTGCATTTATAAATATATGTTATGAATCATTCAACAAATACTTTTATGTAATCGACTATTTAGTTCATACAATTCATTTTTTTTTATTATTGTTGTACGCCTGCATATTATTGGTAAACTCTATTACATATAGATGTATATATATGTATATTTCTTTCACTTATTTATGAACTGAAATCTTTGATGGGTTATTTGTTTTCTTACATATTGCGTAACTGTTAGCTATAAATATTTTGTATATCGTATATGTATAAAACGATCTGCGTACGAATGAGCTCACACGTCGCAAGCGTTGAATTACTATCAATATTTGTTTTATTCTCTTGAGTTTCATTGATTAAATTTCATTAACTCTTTATGACCATTGTCTGTTAAACGGGACCAGATAGGGCTGATATTTTATTTTGTTTTAGCTTAGATATATTTGTGTAAATTTATAGATCTTGTGTTTGAATACACCGTTGTTACCATTTCTTTTCTTTTCACCTTACTCGAATAGCTAGGCTAAGGGTCAGGTTAGTACTGGAAGGTATTTGGAGGCTATATTATAGTCTAGCTGGCGCCCAAAACTACATCCTTTTTTTTTCCTTTTCGAACTCCCCCATCTCCTCTGAGCAGCCACGAATACCCACCTGCCAAGTGTGGTAAAGCTAACAAAAATCAAGTTATCTCTATAGATAGAATATAAATAATAATTTATTTTACATAGTAGTGTCACAAAATGTGATTTACAAATGCGTATAGGCTGATCAAATTCTTCAGTTTTTCGTTCTCCTCTATCTGACAAGAGCCACACGATATGATTTATTGGCTCAGCTCTCAACATGCTCTTCGATGAAAACGAATGTCCTGAATAAAGCATGAAGCAATATCATGAAAAATGCATCCCTCCTTTGCGCATCTCTAACCAGTTAAATTACCAGATACCCACCCTATATCAGTTTCTTGTGGACCACATAAGAGCGTGCGAGAGCGAGGTTTACCTCCCACCTTTAAAATGAAACATTGATGTCTTTTCGTCAACCCACACACTGTGTTCCTCTTGATGCTGCCTGCGTGTGTGCAAAATCACGTTCCAGTTCTCTTGTATAAACTAAACTTGGCTCGTGTTTATTTAAAAGGGCACTTCCAAGTCGAGTTGAAGCTCTAAAAACTGTTCACATGGTGACAAGTCTTTAAAATTGCATAGATGTAAGGGCAAAATCAGGTATGGAATGATATATTTAGAGGGGAGTAGATTTCAGGTGTGTATTACAGTAGCTAAATGTAGCAAGTGATTTTCTATTGTAATCACCTTAAGCAAATAAAATTTCTTCTTGGTTATCTTTTTTTTATTAGAAACATACCTTACTTTCCCCAAGATTTCTCAATATATCACTACTTAATCTAGTGTTCAGTATACTCGTAACTATATTTGAAATTAGATATTTCAGTATATAGCAACGTTTTTACTTAGATATCCCTTTCAATTGTTTGATTTTATTGCCATTTTATACAATTCGAAAAATTGTTCATATGGTAGAGGAGCATCTACTCGTTAAATAATAATAATAATATTTATTTAATACCTAAGCTAGCAAAAAATACAAATATTTGATTGATTGATTGACTGTAACAATACAAACTTAAATATTATTATTTAGATTTTCATTTAGCATATTGTTAAATTCTATCCAACCTCGATGAAACAAAATGTTTTGTGCAAAAGATGCCTATATTTACATTAGAAACATAGTAATTCAATCTGTAGCTTTTCTAATATATGGTCAGGTTACATTCCATTTTTTATTTTATAAAGACTAATCATTGTAATATATACACTGTCTTACACTTCATTTATAGTTTTTAACATATTTTATTATTGTATTCTGTTATATCTTGTGGTTTTATAGATAAGAAAAATTTAGGCCAGCTATTAAATCTTTGTCTATTTTATATATTCAGTTTTTTTTTTGGAAAACTTTTTGACGTGATACTGAAATAATCATTGCTCTCAGAAACATAGCAGCTAAATTGTCTAACTAGTCATTTATAGTGTTGCCCAGCCATTTTACTTAATTGTACTATCCAGTTAACAGGCTGACAGCGCTGAGCCATTTAAATTTATTTATGATGACTGAATTATGATTGGAACATATGCTTTTAAAATTAACTTGAAAAACTAATTGAATAAAACATTAATTAATAGTTTTCCGTTCAGCACGCAAAGAAGTGAAAGACGCAAACATACATATCAACTTTTTATGAATTAAATGTATGTATGTCACAAATACTGATAGAATGTTTAAATAAAAATGAACAAAGAAGGGCTGGCTCCTTGGAAATGGCCGCTAAGGATTAACGAAAAGATAAATATAACTTGCAACGTACGTCTATGTTAAAATTGAGCAGTTGTTTCTGTTCAAGATGACAATGTTTGTGAAAGTGCCTATTCATTAATTAGCCAATGTTCTGGTTAACTGGACTCTGCCTTTTAATCATATGGCTGAATAATCTGCCAATTGATTGATTTGGCCTCTTGGAATTAACAAGTACATCATATCATCATTTTCCAGCCTGAAAACGACACTTATTTACTTACTTCGTCTACGAAATGGATATCGATATGCAAAGCAACATACCTATATAACTCGAGTTGATATTTCTGCATTGATGAAATCGTGTTGATTCATTTAAATTGGCGGAGATCATCTATCACAGATGAGTAAAGATTTTTTTGCACCAGAATGTTTAATACAGTTACAAATACGATTTGAGTAATCACTTGAAAGCTTGCAAATCAAATATTTTTTTATCTTATTCAGAGCCCAACCATACACACATTAGCTTAAGTTTACCTAATAAAATCCCGATCAAAAGAGAAACGTAGAGATTTTCTCTACCCACAAAACCCTCCAAAAATGTAAATTCTGGTTGTGCTGCTAGCATTAGTAGTCCGATTCTGTTTACCTTCTGGAACTGGTAAAAACCCGGATTAAATTGAAAACATGCTGATTGATAATACATGCTTTAATGGAAATAAAACAGCGAAATAACATTAGTTTATACAATGAATTGCCCTAAGGGCAAGGAATATTTTGTCCATGTGTTACGATCTTCTGAAATGGGGAATCATATCACGATCCTCTGCAATTGCCCGTTTTTGTTAGATGGAAACTGTGAACATTTGCTATTTTTCCGATGTCTAAGACGTGTTGAAGCTTTTCAAATGGACTGTAATTTTTGTTCAAGTTTACTATGTTATTTTATTTTTCACAGAGATTCTTTGATGTCTATTACATACTTACAGCTAAAGAATACGGAAATGTGTTTGGAAGAACTGAGTTATATCTTATTATCAAAAGTTGTTTGTTTTGTTTCACCTGCTATGAAACTCATCCTAGCAAAAAAAACATAAACGTGAAAGAAAGCCAATAACCATAAAACCAGAAAGATAAGTAAATTCTTCGATAACAGCTTAGCTAATAAATGAAGTGAGATCTAACTGGGCATCGAGTTCTTTTGGAGTTTCTTAAATCATAGCTCCTCACATGCAGAACGTTCTTCAGTTGCTTACTTACATACAATTATAAAAGAAGAAAGTTACTTGTCCATTATAAAGGCCAGTGACCAAAATTTTTACCCAGAAGGCGACGTGGAAAAGTCGTCTGCTCAAATACATTTCCTCAATCATCGATCTCTATTCCACTCCGACGAGGTCTACCCGTTTGCTCGAAATTTCGCTGGTGTGCAAAGACCAAAAAAACTCTATGTTAACTAAATCGTACTTAACCAACGTAAATAATATATCCAGTGCGTTCATAGAGTATGGAAACGCTTCAATATCTTCTATAATATTAATACAAAGGGAAAAAGCTCTGACAGGTCGATGTTTGATTCAGATTATCTACGTTCTTATGAAAAAAGCATTATTTAATCCCCTCCACCTTCCAAATTGTGACGTCATCTTTTTTTTATCGGATAGCCATAATTTTATATCATGAGAGGAAAACTGGCAATTTTCTGAGTTCAAAACATCTCTGAATAACAAAATATCCCTACGAAAACCTATGAAACAATAAACAGTTACCAGTTATCACAAATGTTGAACAAATGAGCAGCGAATTCCTAAATTACATTTTTCAACATTTCTGCTGTAATTTGTTGCATTTTCGCTCGAATTATTTTCTTAAGTTCGTCTATATTAGACAGGTCGGTTCATGTAAACTTTACTTTTCAAGTATCTAATCTTAATCTTATAATTTTATAAGATTAATTTATAACTAATTCCTTCTCCTAAATTATAAAATTTGAATTGATTTTAGGATTATCATAACCTATAGATAGGTACCTACTATACATGTTGATCTATGGTTTTAACCATAAAGATATATATATATATATATATATATATATATATATACCAAGTTGACTCATAAAGCTATCTATCAATGTTTAATAATTTGTTAGTTTCGGTTCTAATGAACACGAGTTGTAGATATTTTTTAGTGATAGTATTATATAAGAGAGAAACCTAAAAAATAAAATTAATCCAGCTTTTTATGAATCAAGTTAATTAATATTTGTGGCGCTTCATCAAGTCACCTTTTTTGTCGGTAGGCTTTCTTTATATTTTTCCGTCTGCCAGTATAGTCGCCGAAGTACGACATCGTAGTATCATTTCTTCCAGTTTATCCATGTGCCGTTTTCCGACTCTTCGAAAGAGAGAGAGAGAAAGAGAGAGAGAATCATCCAACTAATTGCCATCAAAGAACGACGAGAATTTTACGGTCATCCGACGTTATTTTATTGCCGGCTGAGGCAGTCTCGTCATAGTCGTCATATTATTTATTTTCCCGTGTGCAGTCGCGATGGCAAACGTTGCCACACGGTTTTATTAGCTTTTTCCGTAGAAAAGGCAATATGTGTAGGTAGGTATACCTACTTATAGAAAGGACAAATTACCAGCACGGCTAATAAACTGAATGTCTAAATAAGACTTTATAGTATTTAGAAGCAGTGGAGAGGTGTTCGTACATTTCTAACCGATACATACGAATACATTTTATGAGTCAATATATTTGTGGAATTGTTATTTAATTGGTACTTTCAAACTGTTTTAGTAGTTATGTTAGGGTATCTTTAGATGCCTCTGACTTGCTGATGATGTAACGAGGGAAAATTATTAGAATTATTGAAAATAATCTGGAAAATAATGAACTATAGGTAGGTACTCAGAATGTTTGACTTCACAAAAATTAGGGCCGACTTTATTATATGAGGCACTGAAAAATACAGAAATTACAAATACCTAATATTTATTCTGTTGATGTGTACTAGTAATTTTGAAGTTGTTCAAGATATGAAACAGTTATAGGTGGATAGAATACTCTTGTTACCTTTTTGAGAAGTATCTACCAGTACCATTAGAATAAATACTATTTTGTTTTTATTTCATTAACTCCACTAATAAAGTCGTTTCTATTATTGGGTGTCAAGAAAATCACATAAAACTTTCTATAAATAATTAAAAACCTCCTCCTTTAAGGGATGAAATATTTAGTTAGTTGAAAGGTTCCCGGACATGGTCTGTTCTTCATTTTTGCTCTATCATTTTTATTGATTTTTGATAAATATATAGCGCCTTTGAAGGGTATATTTGGAATGAAATACATTTTGGATCTCTTTTTTTTTTGTCAGTAACCTTCTGAATAACAAACTATTTACAATCGCAAAGCCGGTATATGCCAAGCGCCCATTAAAAAGCGGTAAAGAAAAAGCTGGTGTGAGTTTCCCATCGTATATAAATACAAGCAAATTCCAACGAAAGTAAAAACTGTTAAAAACCAGGCTATGAATAATTATGTTAAAAATATGATTTTTTTTAAATGACCATATTTTTTTTCCGCTTTCTCTTAGAGGTGCTCCTTGAGAGTCTTTTGAACCATTTTGTCCCTGCAGGCTCGAGCAAAACACGTTCTTCGGCTATAGCGCCGCAACTATACCACAGTACCACTATTGTAGATAGTGACTCATATTTTCAATATAGACCATTGCGGATCTAAGGGTAAGGCAAATCGATGATTCATAGGCGTGCGGATATTATTAAAAATAATTTATGTATATAATAATGCTTCATGAAATCCCTATCAGCACGCCCAAACAGTCACTTTCTACAATTTTGGTACTATGCTATAGTGCTAACAGGATGCCTTTTCTGTGCCACATGCCAGCGATATTTATAGCATAAAGAACAAAAAAGAAACCAATAAAGACGGTCTACCCGTTACTGGGATAATCTTGGCGCAGACAGAACAATAGCTGAAAATATCTTTTTTGTACCCTATCAAAGGTAGAAATCAGTTGAATACTGGAAACCGAAAATTTAACACGATTACAATATTTTCATTAGATAGCTACATGGAGAAGCGGTAGGGATTTTTTTTCTAAAAAAATACTATTTAAGACAAGCTTAGATATTGTACCTACCTGATGTATTCCAAATTGTTACATGCACGTAATAAATGATAGATAGATGTTTCATTATGAGGATCTCTCATTAAAAATAAATCTGCATTCCAAAATCATCGAATACACTTCGATACTTTCAATACTTCATCATACTTATAATATTGGATATGAAAATAAAGATATTTCCGAAAAAAACCTAAGAATAAATTCCTATTTGGTTGGAAGTGTTCATTCAGCAGTCAGTATTTGATGGCTGTGATTATTCCACAATATTTGCTTGGAATAAAAACATTCAAGCGTATATGGAGTATTATAGTTGTAGTAGGCAAAGCCCAGTAGGTTTGCGCGTTTACCATATTGGGCTTTGGCGGCAGCGGCATGGCCTGCTTCTGACAGATGATGAATATAGAAATGAGCCAACTTTTAGCGTGTTATTAAATTATTTACCACACTGCCTCCAAACAATAATTTGTGGTTCATGTATGAAGAGGAAAAAACCACATTCTATGTAGGTATGTATAATATAGGTAGGCACATTAAAAATGAAATTTCATACTGGTGCCCGCTATATTGGTGGAAGTTCAACAAACAAAATAACACTACATAAATTTTTTTTCATTATTTTAGATTTTACATTAAATATTAAATTTAAAACGTCAAAACATTGTTAATGTCCACTACTTGTTACATAATGCAAGGTTCAAATAAGAAGGAAATAACAACAGTGAAGATTGGGAAAGTTATTTTTCCGATAGCTACAGTACATTTTGTATTTTTTTATCTACTACATACAACTAAGTTTTTACACGCAAATTCAACAGGGGAGGTTTCAGAAAAAATGGACATGTAAATATAAAGGAATATATGGATGGTAGGTAAAACTTATTGAAACTCTTGATTCACTTCCCCATTCAAATTAAAACTAGATCCAGTAAAGTATTTTTTCCAAACAAGCCAACATCGATTTTAAAATGTTCTTGATTATAATTCAATATAAAAACTCGATGCAATTGGGATTAAGCCTCTAGACTTTTCGAAAGTAATATTTTAGTCTGTTATCAAATGAGTAGATCACAATCTTTACGTGTTATAATAGGTAGTTAAGAGCAGAGTATTTTAGACAAGTTTCATCGAAATCGTTAGATCCGTTTTGGAGCTGCAGTCTTGAGCGAAACACGTTTTCCAGCTATTGCCTAGCAACCAGTGGGGACAGGATACCTAATCTGTGTGACCGGCCATATCGATAACCTACAAAACAAAAAAAAACGACAAAATCAATCCATCCGTTCCCGAGATAATATTGACAAGGACACACGACAATTTCCTTACTATACTAACAGTATGAAAGTAATTAGCGGTCAACAATGATACATAGTTTTCATGTCAAAAATATCCAACATTAAAATAATTTGTTATAGTTCCAGGAAGCTAAGCAACACGGCAACACTGGTTGACTTCCTCTGCGAGTTAAAAACAACAAAAAGAAGCGCCAAACAAAGTCAGTCAGGAAGACAGTTGGTCGTGAAGAAGCGACAGGTGCAAAGTCAGTTGGTCGAAACAGGTCTTTTGCCGTCTGTTCTCCATCGTGTTTCTTTCTTTTGTTGCCTGATTGCGTTGCATTCTAAAAAGCAGTCAGTTCTCATTCGTACAATGCATATAATAACTAACTGAACAATAAATATAGTACAGAGAGCTGGTAGCTATATTGATTCTTCAGGTTATTTACTCGTCCCACATTTCTTTTACATTGAACCTTTTGCAAATATATGTCTTACTTATAAGCATGAAGAAAAAATCCATTGACATACTAAATCTATAGAATTATTTATAATTTTTCAAATCCAT
This sequence comes from Crioceris asparagi, assembly GCA_958507055.1. Classification (NCBI taxonomy): domain Eukaryota; kingdom Metazoa; phylum Arthropoda; class Insecta; order Coleoptera; family Chrysomelidae; genus Crioceris; species Crioceris asparagi. Next base: position 34,719,634 of record OY293828.1, read on the forward strand.
TCTATTCTTCAAAACTAAACTAAATCATTGGGCATACCTTGTTACTTAAATTGCACCTACTCTTAATAGCCTAATCTTATTATTTCAGGAATTATAAATATAAGTGATTATTACACATTGAAATTGTGGAGTGTATTAAACTAGATAGAATATTAAAGCTTAAGCATCTTTTTCATTTCATAACAATGCAAACAATTCTTAGAACCTTATAATTTAGAGGCATTATTCTAAATAAAAATTCCTTACAAAAAATAGACCGATGATATTAGTTGGTGCACTGAAAAATACGAAATTGAAGTTGTGCAGTTGCAGTTGAATTGATAAATTTTGGCACCAACTTCACAAGCACCAGCACTCATAGAATTATTATTATTTCGTACTTTTTAGTGCACCAATTAATAACGTCGGTCCAATTTTTTGTAAAAAACATTTATTTCACACTTTTGAGTGTAATATTAGTCACGAAAATGAACGTTGGCTAATACCACTAATATCCTATAACCCACGTATATTCTTTGCTTGTCCTTTTTACTATTATTATGTAGAGATCTCAGAACAGCGCAAATACGTGATATTTTTTTTTAGATTTAAACATTTTACCACCGTTCTATCTCGATAAACGTAAGGAAAAAATGTTTATTATAAATAGGGATGGCAAAATATATATATATATATATATATATATATATATATATATATATATATATATATATATAGATATATCGTATCGAACGATATATAAAAAATTAAATATCGATATCAATATATATCGGCTGAAATATATCGATAAATACAATTTATCGATAAATTATTCATTTATTTATTAGGGTTATGTATATATTTATTCTAAATAAGCTATATTTTAATTTTATATATATATACACACATATATGAGAAAGACATAGAGTTTGAACAAATATTTATATTTTTATATATAATTGCAGTCACTAATGGGCCCAACGGCTACTAATGTCAATGTCTAATTCAAAATCCTAATAATCTGTGTTATGTCATTGTCATGAGGTCATTACAGCTTTCCAAAGGACAGGTAAGACATCTGGCGATAAATGCTGTAAGGTTTTTTTTAGGTTTCAAATTTACAGAAATCAAATATTTTTTATAAAAATTAAGTTAACTTCTGTCAGTTTGACACGTCAAAATACCTCCTTTCAGTAGTTCGATACATTTATCGACAGATTATCACCATTTCTTTGGGTTCCCAATGGTCGGATTTTCGAATTTCCAACTGTTCTATGATCATATTCTTACAAATTTCATGCTTCATGAGTCTGACAGTTTGCTCGAGCATGTTTTTATCTTAGAGTATATAACTCTATACTCTAAGGTTCTTATATTTCTCTGTCTGACTTACACAAAGCCCAAAGAAATAATGTAATTCATAGAAGAGACAAATAAAAAGACGCAAGTTGCCTTGTGCTCTGCCTCTGCCACAAACACAAAACACAGTCTTAATTCCCATCGCAAAATTATCTCATCTTTGAGATTTTCCAAGAAACGTGGCAAGAAACGTGGAAAAAGCATATATCGATTTTTTTCGATATATATCGGGATGCATATATCGATATATAAATATCGATATATTTATAATAAATATCGATATAAATTTTAAATCGATATATCGTTGCTATCCCTAATTATAAATGTTGTTACAAATACTATTGTCTTTCATGTAGTGCCCATGAATTTTCAATTTTTGACAGAAATCGCCCTCTCTACATAGCAAAAATGCACATATTTGAGAATTTCACATGTATCTTACTCGAAAACTTTTGGAAAAATGTTCAATTTAAACGTTTCCGGATATTGTCCTACCTTTAATTATACCAACTCAGATTTTCGATTTTCGGGACAATTTGCCCCCTACACCCCCTTTGGGGCGGTTTTCGGAGGGAAGGGGATTTCGGATTTGCGTTTTTATGAATATGGGACCATTTCTCAAGCCTCCTTTTTCAAATGAATCAAAAATCATCACAATCAGAGTACTATTACTATATAAAACTCGCGAACGTACCAAAAAAAAGCAGACAGTCGAATAGTATGCCTCCTCCGTACAGGGTTCCTCGGTCAAAAAGGAGTGAGAAATAATATCGATGCCAGCGTTTCGGTGTGCATTACTGAAAGTTCTCAACTCAAATTGTTAATATCATTGGGAGCTCCTTTTCACTTGGAAGTGAGAATAGTCAGCAATTAATGTAGACTTTCAATTTCTAACAAAACATACGCATAACTTTAGAAATACTTATTGTCATTCAGGCTTTTGTGTGTATAGCTATAATGTAAATAAAATAATAGAGTTTTGAGATTTCGACGACATATTTCCCAAATAAAAGAAAACTTTAGTCAAAGCATAAGTTAAGTCCATAATTTCATAATGTTTTATAGTTTGTTTCTAGTATAAAAGAATGGTAAACACAATACTCTTAATCCAAGTTAGGGAAAAATACATAAAATAGATAATTATTATATATCGTATAAGTTTTGCTTGTCTACTATATTCGCACAACCAGATTGAATGCAATTTGTCTATCACTCAATAGAGTATTATACAATGAAATAAATATGATGTTTAACGGATAGCCAATAATTATGACCATAACAAAAGATTTTAAGCGAACTTGATATCGAGTGAATAATTTGTTTTGCTTCTAAACATAGCAAATCAGTTGGATTCTGAGATTTTTCTATTATCCATTTTGGGCAACATGAAACTTAAATTATAGTCTTCCCAGTATTTTCCCGTACAACTAGTTTAACATTGCTTTTGATATTGTAAAATTACATTTCCTAATGCTCCTACCGACAAAATGTAACGTAGTTCATTGAATTTACGGAATAATTCTTCTAAACTATTTTCTGTTATATAGTTATCAATAACTCTCTCTGTCTCTTTGGATCTATTTCGTTGAAGAGGGGTTAGTGACTGTGATGCCCACGTAGCAGTAATTTATGGTATAGTGCAATCTCGCTCTATTTGGAGCTATACTTACTCATTATCTGATACAGGCAATGACCGATCATTTCTCTAGTTTGGTCTATCCATCTCTTTGGTGACCTTCCACACGGAAGCTTCCCCACTATCTTTTTCTCAACTTTGAGCGATTGCAGTGAATCAGTTCTTCTTGCAATGTGACTCATGTAGATATCATTTTATCTTTTTTATCAATTGAGAACACTGTTTAGTTCTTGAAGAATAGATTCATTTATTCAATGGGCCTTTCAAGGTATTAGCATATACCTATAACTATTCCAAGATCATTAAACAGTCATTTGCTCAATGATATAAATATATTTGCATTGAATGCAAGAGATGGATTTTTTGAAAAAATAATTATGCATTTTGTTTTATTGGCATTGAGATAAAGTAGAATAGTATCCTAACAAGTTTTAATTTTGTTCATGGCTATTTCAGATTTTTTTATTCCACTGTATCAATCCTTACCGGTTGCTAATATAACTGTATCTTTAGCTAAACTATCAACTGCATCATTGTTCATTGACGACATTATTTCATTAATGTACACATTAAACATTAAGGGAGCCAACACCGCACCTTGCGGGATGCCAATCTCCACAATGAGAGGGTCACTTATTAAGTCCTCCATTTTGACACACAGGACCTAAACAATAAATTGTTTGGGATTTGTCTTATTCCACATGATGTGACCTGCCGATAAGTCTTTCATGTTCTACATTGTCAAAGGCATAATAGGATGAACTATGGCACTTTGTTATAGGGTGTTACTGCAAAAAGCCTGTGCTGATTCAATAGAAACTCGAAATTCAGACAACTTGAGCCTTGAGGTAGGATCACCATTTCCAAAACCAGTCCAAGAATAGCGATATGGGAAATGAAAGATTTTATAGTAACTGAAATTATTTTAGTAGGTAAATAATCAGGATTTAAATTTTTTGATGAATTTGATTCTAACAAAGAATAAAACGTTTGTTTCACTTCAATAGACGCGAGGAAAATCACTAGGCTCTAGGTGCTGAGCAAGCCACCTGTTAGTGCTTTCGAGATGTCAGTAGGCTTATAACCTCTGTTAAAATTTTGGGCAGATAAGTGGATCTTAGAAAATGTAAGTATTCCACAGCTATTGCATTGTGTGTGTATATCAAGAGAACTATCAATGAAAATTATTGTCGGGCCATTGACATCTAGTATTTTTATCATTTGCTTTTAAATAACGTCAATACAAAAAAATCATTATTACTTTGAAAGTTATTTTTATGGAAAAATATTCATTATTTATAAGTAAAAACATAAACTCGTTAAAGTGTCTGATCATACCACACTTTAACGAGTTTATGTTTTTTTTTTCTAGAAATGTAAGAATAATACTTATTACTTGAGAATACATTTCAATGAGGTAGCAATAGATATTTCATTAAGAAACTACATTAATGATTAAATTATCAGTCTTCCAAATTTTCTTCTGTAAGTTGAGTGCACTTTAAATATAAAGTTTTGTTGAAAGACAATATAATAAATATAAGTGAGTTGGCATTCAATATTTTTGCTCTTTAATTCAAAGCCAGCTAGTTTCACCCGCACAATATATAGCTTTAGTTGATGAGCCCTCTCCATACATGTCAGTATCTGGATTGAATTTAAGAACATAGGCGATATAAGTTTCAGAACTTTTAGTAAAAAAATGACGTCATACTCTATCCTGCGGGCAAAATAGTTGATTTCCAAAGGTTTTCAGTGTGTCTATGATAGTACTATAAAAACACAAAGTCATCGCCGTACCAATATTAGTCATATGATTTTCATATTACAAACTATATTCAGAAAGACGAATATGAAAGTTGAATATTAGTCAATTCTTATTTATTAATCACTGGCAAAGCTGGAAGTTATCAGAATTTTCAACCTATTTGTGACATGTATAGTTTGTTTCACGAATGATGGCGTCTGGCTTGAGAACAAGAGAAACGGCTCTATTCAACAGACAGGAGTGAATCAGTGGCGTAAGGATTTTGAAATAAAGTATGGTATTTCAATTTTTTTATACGCTTCAAGGAACTTCGTATAATTAGGGAGAAAAAAAATATCTATTGATTAAACAAGCAATTATATTTATTATTAATAATAATGCGGAAACATAAAATACAAACCTTTTGCATGAGTTATAAAATATAAATATATTCATCTGAATTCTCTGAAATGTCACTTTGATTTTGTGAAGCCTATATAATAAATATTGCGTTGCCTTGGGACATACGTGCAGCGCTCTATCATGGTATTGAAGGAGATAAGCTTGAAATACTGATGTCGTAGCTTAGACCGACAAACGTTGCATAGAATTTCATGATAATGAGATGCGATAAGAAGTATAGCGTGATGTACGTAGCTCGTGAATGATTAAACACAATAGCCATAATTCGTGAAACAAACTGTATTATTATTCGTCTATCATAAACACAATTCAATGAAAATGAGCCAACAGTTTACATTTAATTTTACAGTTACTTTTTTCATCTAAAGTAAACTATTTTATATCAAAATCGATGGCGTTTAGTTCAGCTATATAACGTAGCGTTGCAGGCGAATCTTCGCCACCTAGATGCTATTTATACGCAGTGACAAGATAAACTTCCACTAAAGCTTAAATTAACGCATAAATCCACCCTTGGATATAGGGACTATATTCTACAAGAGATGACGAAAAGCATGAATAAAAGGAGATGGTGGTTCTTTTGGCATTTTTCAAGATCGTCTCTACTCGAATGACTAGCTGCGATGATAACTCTTTTCCAACCGAATGGCCGGCATTGTTGAATTATGGGCCATTTAAATGTGCGTCTGTCAGCTCGGGCAGAGATTTGGATACACCTGCTACCTCCATGGCCAATTTAAATAACAACTGGTGGATTTTGAGTCATTAACTATCTGCGTTGTGGCTGGTTAAGTCGATGTTTAATTGGAGGGGATAGAGATAGAGACACAGAGAATAGCGATTACTATGGGACTTCAAAACCGACGATGCTGTCGTAAATATTAATCCGGATACAGATTTATTTCAATGGGTTGTCACTTTTCAATTGGTAGGTATCAGTTGAACAATTTTATAGTGTCAAAAGTGAACTGAGGGGGAAATGCTTTAGAAAATAGATGTTATGTGTGATTTATGATCGACAACTGCTTACATAATAATTGTTGTGAAATGACTTGTTATATTTCAACCAACGGCTTGGAATGTCATTAGATCTAAGAATAAAAATCCGTGAATTTGGGAATAATAGTGATAACAAATGAGGATAAGTAATAAGAAGAAAAACAATCAGAAGATCGAGATTTTATTATATTTTAGACCTTAAATGTGATCTTTTTCATGTAATATTTGCCTGGTGAGATATTGGAAAGCGAGTTCCGGTTATCAAGACAGTAAAAAACAATCAGAAGATCGACATTCTATTATATTTTAGACCTTAGATGTGAACTTTTTCATGTAATATTTGCCGGGTGAGATATTGGAAAGCGAGTAGTCTTTGAATGATATATAGGTACCTACATATTGAATAAACATACACTTATAGTTATTTTATACGATAAATTTTAATTTTGAAATACACCTAGCAGTTTCTTAACAATTCAGTTGAATAAACGAAGTCAAATTATATCACTGCAAATACCCTACGTCTACCAGTGACCTTAAGTCTCTGGTCTGTCTACTTTTATAAACTGGAAACAATGGATGTTAGTGCGATAATTAAGTTATTTTGTGAGTTGGAATATGAATTCGAAAGTGTATAGGTGGTGTGCTGTTCTTCAGAGAAATACCTCATCAGAGAAACGTTTTTATTTACGTTCAATTCAAGAAAACAATCCAAAAGGTATATCATGACCTCTCAGACGAGAAGCATTATTTCAACTGATTTCTATCTTGTGGGCGACCATCGTCTTCTCAATTGAACAGAAATATCTTCTTCTATAGTTTGACGTAGGTACTGACGTACTGAAGAACGACCATTGATAATCAATTCATTCAGTTTCATTGGTTATTAATGTAATCATCATCGTACCTGTAGCCATATTTTTTAAATATACCGGAACTTTTATATTACCTACCGCCTCATTTCAAGGCAGACGTGTTTGCGCAAGATGGTCTATTTCGCCTTTATTTTCTGTTCCATGTCAAAACTGTTTTCAAATTGACCTGTTGTTTAGTCCATAAATATTATTTTATCAGATAAATACCTACGTAATTTTCGAGATTCTTGGTTACTTTTACTGCCTATTGAATTGAACTTTTATTTTTTCTGTGGGTATAGGTAATAGGTACCTACCATATTTTTTGACAAACTTCTAGCTGTCCGACGAATGTAAAATGAATGACAAAGATAGATTATCGTAAGAATGTTTTACAAGCTGTGTTTGATAGGTTCCAAAAATATTTAAATCTATGGTGAGTATGAGGATCTGTTTTGACCGTTTCGAGCCTGAGAGGTAACGAAAGTTTCCCTGTGTCACAAAATATTTGTCTGTTTATCCAAAGATAGCAACAGGAAAAATCTGAAGCAAATATCTATAATTGGCATATCATATGATATATTGTTGATTTCGCAATGCAAAAGGCTAAGAATACACGGTGGGATGTTATTTCTATCCATATGAAAACGTTGATGAAGGTCTCAAGAAAACGAAACGTCCAATGATAATACGGTAAACGCCATTTTGTAGAGCTAAAAAATAGCTGCGAAGAAGTTTCTTGCCAGCTTGTCTACTAACATCAGAAAAAATTAAATTGTAAGAATTAGCCTTTCTCTAAGACCTTGAAAACCAGAATAGATATTAAAATTTTGTGAGTACGATACATAACATCATCAAATCCCTAAATTTTTTCCCCTTTTATGACAACCATATCTTGGACACACTCTAAATCAATAGCTCCTTCCTTCACGTAGCAGTAGCTTTACCCTGTAGCTGGAAAACAAGAACAAAATGAAAAAGCAGACAACAGATGGATTGAAAAGGAAAGTTTAATTTCGCGAGAGAACGAAATGCCTACACGCAATACAAATAGTATAATTTCATGAAACGGAGCGCGTTCGCAGCAAGTGTGGCGCGCTCACAAATCAACTGAGTATAACAATAAATCAACTAGTTCGAAACAGTCTAATCCGCAAATGATACGGTCTTGCTGCTCAACATATTGGGAGTAAAAGGGATGAGAAAACCAAGAAATCCTTAGCAGCCCTACCTGAACTGTACCTGTGAACCCTTCAGCGCTTTACTCAGCTGCAAGAAGGTGTTATGACATTCGAAATTGTTTGAGAACATTGAGTATTCTGCTTATTTTCCGAAATATACATGTGAAAACTGGGCAATATGAACTTTACTGATGTTCTAGGTTAAAATTGCAAATTAATTTATGCATAATATAATTTGAAGTCATGCATCAGCCATTTGCATGAAGCAGTCAGTGGCCAAATTTATTCTATGTATATGCTAGTATAACATCATAGCAGATATGTATATGAAAATCAGTTAAATAAAATTGCTTTGATGGCAAAATTCGAAATGTTGAATAATTTGATTGCAATGCCTTTGAGTCAATCTCTTTTGCATAGATACACAGTAAAACATGCGATTGCTCTCAATCAGTCACAGAATATTGTTTGATATAAATAATAAATTCAATTTACTGTATTATTAATGTTGAGAGATATTTTAACTTTTACTGGTAGATCATGGACTTATCATATGAAACAACAGTGTGAATTCTTTGAAAATTTATAATTTAACGAGAATCGCGCCTATCCGCTTCGCAGGAAAAAAACTGTAACAAACTATCACTTTTTACCCGGGGAACCTACAGTTTTTCAAAAATATCACAAGATACCCGTGACTTCATGCGAAGTGTTAATACGCTTGTAGCTTCTGTACGAATTTGTTCTGTCAATTATTACATCGTCTGATGCATCCATGTGAAGTGTGAACTCTATTAATAATTCATGGTGTCAAGCCAAACAATGATTCTTGTTTTGCGATCTTTGGTATTATCTATTCAGCAAAAAAATATTATATGCATAACTGGTTAAAAAATTAAATTTTTTATCATGTTTTACCAGACTCCGTTCAAGCAGACATACTTATGCTTCAGGTCATATTTGAAATAACAATTCAATAAGTTGAAAGAACACTTTGTAGGTATATTGCAAATACATTCTATTACAGATCAAATTATATAGGCCCTATTTTTTTATTATGTCGAATTTCTAGAAACTAGTTAAGTACAGACTACGTAGGTATATACGTATAAAAATACAAAATCCCTATTACAAGCCCTTCATATTTCATTTTATCGACAACAGCTACCCTAAGTTTTTCGCTTTTATAATACAATCATTATTTTTCAAAAATTCAAAATTAAATATAAGGCTCCGTAATTATTTTTCTTTTAATGTGTATTAATGATATCTGTTCTTTGTAGATATTTGCATTTATTATGTTAATTACCCTATTTGATTTTTTTAGCTACACTGCACTACCTGCCAAGTAGACTGGACACAAATCACTTTTGAGTTTTTACATAAAACACCCAGCGACAGCAATCAGATATATTATTTGTATGTGATTTGGTTTAAATATTCATATTTCGTGCTTAAGGTATTTATTGAGACAGAAATCAATTGAAAAATACGTTTGGAGATAAAGACTAAAAGCTGTCATATCAGTATGACTCTTTAAATAAAATTTTGCCTGTGAATTTTTTAATATGAAGCTATTTAAACACTTGGAGTTCAGTTCCTTGTAAGGTTTTCAATAATTTAAAAACCTCAATATCAAGTCAAACAGATGGACCATAATTGAAATACTCAACAATCGATTTATTAGCTTTCGTCAAATTACAGTAGCCTTAAGTCTGTTTTGCAGATTTCAAATAATCGACCAATATCCCAAGAGGATCCTAATTTTATTTGGTAAGTTTCTAGTGGAAAAGTAAAAGGCCTCGAAAGTAGAGAAACAAACTACTTGTGCTCACTTTTCACATTAGTTTCCAACAGAGCGGGTCTAGACTCAGTGAAACCTATTAGAGAAGAAGAGAAGACTCACTAATTCTCGACTTCCAAGAAGTTTCCTTGAAGTATAAAAAAAACTTTCGTTCTCTCCTATTCCTATTACTTGATAGTGGTCGATAAGCATATCAAAAAAGTAAATGCAAATGTTGTCTATTTCGAATATCTGTTTTACAAAATTAAAATTTTGACTGTTTCTTTTTATTCATATTCAGAAAATTATATTATGGCAAGTGCTGCTGAGCCATTATTGTACGATAGAATGAATTTAGATCGGAATTACAAGAAAAACGAAACTTTGTTGTATGCCGGAATATTAAATAAAATGCTTTTTTCAATCTATATAAAGTTTGCCCGTTCGACTTTACGCACCGTTGATTCTTTTAGAATATTTGGAATTGTTTACAGACAAGACTCAGCAGACGAAATGGTTCGGATGAGAAATATAGTCGCCTTTTACGACGAAGCGTGTTTGAGGATACTCACTGCTTTTTACAGAGGCGTAGTTAATCGATGTGAAGTTAGTTTGTGTCTACAATAGTAAGATATGCTGAAAAACATTTATCCTTCAATATCATGCACAAAATTCCTCAACTAAGGACCGGTTGCATAAAGATTAGCCGAATTCTTTTTTGGCGGTTTGAGGAATCACATGGTTGACCCTTGGTTGAGTTTCAGCCATCGATCAACTGGATATAATAAAAAAGGCCCTTAATCTGTATCGCCAAGATATTGAAGATTAAAAGTAGTAAAAATGGAATATTGTTCCTACAATATGTGTACGACCAGAAATCTAAAGGTGCGTATATGTATAGCGAGACGAGCCTGAGCCGCGCTAACAACGAGCCTAAATTCGCAATATTTATACCGGGCTCGCGAGTCTATCGCGTGCCTAGCGTTGGAGGCTCGCGGTGATCCGTTTTCTGTTGGTTTTTTGACGAGCCATCAAAGGAATTTGCGCGTCAAGTGGGACGGGTGTGTGGCAGGCTCTTTCAAAATTTACTTTGCAGCGAGAAGACGCGACAGTTATTTTCGGGAACAAAGTAAATATGGAGTGGTTTTGTTTAACAAACACCCAAAATCGGTAGAGGATATTCTGGTGAAGTTTTTGTATTGTCCACTAATAGGATGGTACTTTAAATCTGCTAGAAGTTCCGATCCTAACCTTATTTTACTTTCCTACGCTACTATAGTAGCTATATAAGGAAAGTATTGTAGACGTTGTTGTTTCGGTATTGAGATTTTTACATACGTTAACGTTTCAGAGTTTTCTAAGTCTAATAAACATATTTTCAGCTATTGGTCTGTCTGTCCGTCTCTCTGTCTGTCTGTGACAGCATTATCTCGGTGTATTTTGTTGCTTTCTTTTTTGTTTGTTTGTTCGTCAGACAAGGTAGGTCTTCTTCGCTAACCATGTATATTCTTCTCAGGCACGTCTCATACATATACCGCATTTTTTTATAGGTGGGTATAATGGGTTAAGATAATTATTAAGAAAAATTGGTTGAATATAATTGAGAATTGTTTATGTATATACAAAATATTATCTAATATATTATTACTAGAAATGCTTGTATATATATGTTATATCCCAGTATAATTAACCATATTCTATAATAAGGATCAAGTCTCACAGGTGTCATATTTCAATCACACGTGTTTTATTATTTTCCTTTGTGCATATTTTCGTTCTCAGGGATAATGCTGACTTGCAGTTTTGCACTCTGGAGCATTCTCGGAATTCAACACATTTTGCATTATCACAGAATATGCAACTTTGCAATTCCCATACTCTGGATTATTCCATATTCTAAGAATATTGCAGTTTTATCAAAATATGCAAACTTGCAGATCCCATGTTCTAGAACTTGTAATAGACGAACCAAGCGCAAATCACATGATGTTTAATCAGCTTAAAATCACCATAAATACGATTGCACCTGGTTCACCGAGGTTCTTGGTTCACATAAGCAGTAGCTCTCAGCTCACGTTGTTTTTCTTCATTTTTATTATTTTTTTATTATAAAAAATATTATTTTTTAAAAAGTGAAGTTTTAAACTACAAATATAAAATATATAAATATATAATATAAACTCGGAAACGGGTCTAACGATTTTGATCAAATTTGGTATATAGATAAGTTTCTAATTTTCAAGATTATATCTATAAGTGGCTTTTATGACAAAACGTGAGTGTCTTCGATGTCCATAAACTTTTTCTTGAATGTTTCGGCAGATTTGGATTGAAATTTGCAAACGGGGGTTGCGATTAAAATTTCAGTATGAGGTTTGAAGGTGGAGAAGGCGATTGGTGATAAAGCTGAGCTCTGGTATATTTCAAATTCATATTTATTTTGAAAACTGTAAATTATGAGCTATGTGAAAAATAAAAGTAATGTTTACCGATCTACCGATATCGCAATACTTTTTAACTAGAAATATGAACATTTTTGAACTGAAATTAAACATCCTTAGTAACTCTTACAGACAAATCCTGTGTTACCCGACCAAAGCTCGGTCGCCCAGATATTGATATATAATACGATAAGTTGTTTAGAATTAAACTTAATATACACACACCTGTGAAGTTGCCGTTTTTTGAATTATAAACAAAATTACTCACGAAGGTCAGTTTCATTTTCACTGTCGTCATCGAAATTGATAATAAACTTTTCTTTGGGATTTTTTAAATCGATATATGACTTTTCCACCTTTTTAATATGGGAAACACAATTGGCCCAGCTGTTATCAGGAATGTTTGCAGTTTCTTTTTCATTAAGACCTACCACAAATGAACTTAAGGTTGGAGAAGTATTATTTCTTCGAACGGCTGATCTAAGCTGATGCCATATATGTTCAATTGGGTTAAACATACAGTGATAAGGAGGAAGGAGCACCGTATGTCCCAAGCCACAGCCTTCTTTATATCAAGCCTGGAACTACAAATGGCAACACCGCGGAATCTCGAAGCGGTAGTCCTATCTATCGCTGACGTCTACTAATTACTGTCATACGACATATTGCAGATTTATTTACAGATTTTTTTTATCTCTCATAGGTACGTTACAAATTACAAATGATAATCTGCTTTGTCATCTAAATACCCAAAAATGATGCGAAGATAAAATGATAATTGAACATTAACTTAATCTGCACACTAAAATCGGATATTCGGAATATTCAGTAGTTATTATACCGAGTATTAAACTATTATCCCGCCGAATACAAAATATAACCTAATTTAACAACGTGTCTATCTAGACAAAAAATGAGACTACTAGATTAACGAATAACGCCGAACTATGGTCGATCAAATCAGAAACAGGACTATCACAGTGTTGCCGTTGTTTCTTATTTCCAGGCTTGATATAAAGAAGGCTGTGCCCAAGCTTTCAGCGAATGAATCGCAATAATATTTCTTTTTTATCGAATAACTGTTTAAGACTTCGAGTAATTGTTTTTTTGTGTACTTTTCCTTATTTTGGAACCAGTCTTCAAATAATTTGGCTGTAATCATCATGATAATCGAATAAGAGTTAATATTCTTTGCCGATAAAGACAATGCATTTGGTATAAAATCATTTTATGTTCCTGCGTGAATTATCGTAATGCGTTTTCCTTTATTAGACTGCGCCTTATTTTGGCACAAGTCAGATAAGTCTACCCAATTTTTGTTTGGAATATCGTGTTTATCGTACCAAATTCCATCCAAATACACTACTGTCCTACCATATTCTCTAAATTCTCTTAATCTTAATCCGGACAAGGAAATATTTCAAGGGACAAACAATTTTATTGCTTATCTATATTATCTACATCGTCGGCTTGTATTTTTTTTGTGAATCGCACTGTCAAAATTTTGTTAAAATACCTTAACATAAATCTACACATAAAATAATCAAATAAATCTTATTAGAAGATCAGGATGGGATAGCATAGCTATCCCAAGAACGACTGAAAATACCAAGTCAGCAAAAGGCAAAAATAGCAATTTGATGGTTACTTATATCATGCTTACAAAAATCTATTTGCTGTTCTGGTTTTCGAAATTTAACAATATTTAGTTTTATATTTTCTCAAGTTTTCTCAAGTTTTTTTTTGGTAATGAGAAGTGCTACGTAAAACAAGGTGCGCTTTTATTTCGGTCCATATCAAAAAAACAAAGATGTTGATGGGTTCCAGAAAAAAAAAAGAAATCATTATAATATTTTGATAGTTTTCGTTTTTACGTTATTAAAATCCATATTTAAATGATAAATAAAATAAAACGCACTGGTTTAAATTTTCACTATATTGTCAACATTCAACAAGATACATTTTGACAATATAGTGAAAATCTAAACTGGTGCTATTTATTTTATTTATTACTATTATAATATTGTCTTTGCTATTTGGTAGAGATAAACAAGGTGCCGGGATGAAGGTTATTGCTTGCTCTTCTCCCATTTAAATGACTTCGTATCTATTACCTACTATTCACGAGATTGTTTCCCATTCTTATCTTGAACACACTATATACGTCTGGGATAAGTTAGTTGTACTAAAAAAAATCAAGAAATTTTGTTGTTTATTCTGGTACATCTGAAATTTTATTGATATCGGTTCAGTGATAATCAGTAAAAAAAATCTGAAGAAATTCAGTTTTGCACCAGTGGCTTGAAAAATAAATGAAAATATAAATAGTACCTCGGTTATAAAATCATACATTAGAATAAGGTCTAATAGTGTCGTTAAGTCAGAATGACATTATTATTCACTGTGTTCGGAGTTTATTTGTTATAAATCATATATTTTTAGTAATTTGACACAAAATTTATGTAATTCGATGCAGAATTAAAAAAAATTCTAATCACAACCGTCTCGCAGTCCCAAGAGCATTCAAAATTATATGCGGAAAATTTTAACAATTCGAGACGCCATTTTAAAAAACATAAGCGTGGCAACGGTACTTAAACAACAAGAAGAAGAGCTTTTCCTAAAATAAAGTGCTATGGTGGATCGCTATGTTGAAATTTTGAAAGGTTGCCATATTCTAAATTTGGAAGTATTTTGAATCACCTGATAACTTGTAGAAGTCATGATGTTGTGGATAGAGTTCTGAGTTCTACCACCTAACAGTTCTGGTTTCTTAATCTGGCGGTCCAGACTAAGTAAGTAGTGATATGGCAACAGCAGTAGTATTGGCACAATGGAAATAAGAATAGTAAAGAAAGATTTGACTCAATTTTTAAAAAGTAAAATTTTGACTCTAGTCTTATCACTTAAATCAAATGATCGTTAACTTTAGTCTTAACTATACAAATATCACGAACATTATTTTGGTAGTTTGGGAGTATAAGACCCCAACTTTTTGTATCTTTGGTTGTAGCAAGATTTCAGAAATCGTTTGAGAATTTAAAGAGTACAAGAGTTGTTAGCTAATCAACATACAGTGACGAAAAACTGAAACCGAGTTTGACAATTTCTGCCTGTGTTACTAACTTTCTATAACACCATTATTAGTTGAGAAAATAACACCTTTAACATCGCATATCCAGATGTTCAGTTGCAGTTTCGGTTATGAGCAGTGTATCCAATACTCTGTAACCTTTTGGAATTGGATACACCTATAGGTGGAAATTGTGCATTATGTAACACTAATGAACCGGCGGCAATGAGCGATGAGTTAATGCGGCAGGTGGACAGTCAGTCCTCTTCAAGTTGGTACACGTGCCCATACCAAACTGAGCAAGCATATTGAAAAATGTTGTATCGAAAAAGTCGACAATGATAATAATGCAGCCTGTGTTTGATATATGAGTATTAAATATTTCGATACAGCTGTTCTGTATGTTTTTACCTCATACGGGCCAACACGCCATTGGGTGAATACGTATAAAATTCTTGCTTTTGTTTCTCCTAAAAGAGATTTTTTTGAGATTCCACAAAGACAGCTTGTGCTTCGGTATTATATAATGAATAATTGATGATACAAGAGAAAAGACCGTTTATTCTGTGCGAAATTATCGGAGCATACATATATGAGCTTGTTACCAGGACCTTATATTTACGCTAGGTATATCTACCATACCCAATTCGATGTTTTTGTTGAATATATTTCTAAATGGAAATTTATGTTTATATATAATTCAGAATTCAAACATTGTATAGCGTTACTTAATTTGATTTTATTTTAGTGTGTGTTCTGACTAACAAAATTAGACAGATAACGATATGAGATGGAATATAGCCAGCGGAGATGTATCCACCCAAATTTATTTTCTCTATTATATCTCAATTTAAATTATCTTCAAACTCTTCAATGAATAAATAATCTTTATAATTGCAATATCTATACATGCAATAAAGCTGTTGGGGTTTTTTCCGATGTCCGGATACTACGTGAAAAATTATGTTCATATATTTTGCTGAAACTGGTCATAGATTATATACGTAGCTACTGTTTAGGATCAGTTTTATCCTGTAAAAAATATTTGATTTTATAGCAGGGCTCAAAAATCAACTGCTCGAAATAATTGGACGGAATAGTACCGGTTGCAGCAAGTGTTGTTGAATAGTTAAAACCCAATCCCCCAAAACAGTAAGCAACTAAGTTTGGGTTTATACCTACCATGAATTAATAACTAAGTTCTCATTTCACAAGGATAAGGGAGACGATGAAACTGACAGAATCAATTTGTTTACAGTATGCTTTGACGAAGTCACACGTATATTCTAGAAATACCTAAATACATTTAAAACTCTTAATTGACTATGTTTCGATTGCCAATCTTAGGTGGACTTAACTGAGATATAAGTATAGTTATTAATTAGTATATTAGTATATTAATTAATTTTATATATAACTGATGGACATTTATTTTCATACGAAGTAAAGTATAAAACTAAAGGCGGAACATGAATAAATATAATAAAATTATTGAATATTTTTTTAATGAATTTAAATTCTAAACTGTCCAAGTCGCCATATTGATACGATCTTTATGTCACCTAAGTGATACGATTTATGCAAAGGAGTTCCAATGCACATGTCATCTCCCCTACTATTACTAACCTAATGATTGAAATGTTCTTTACTTATAGTTTCTGGAAGGTTCGAGAATAATTCCACTAATTCTAGAATTAGTTAATGAAATACACAAGCAATAACCATAGATAACTGTAGATGCTAAAACGATTAATAAGAACTGTGAGCAGGTACGTGATAAGTTATCCACGTAACAATAATAATAAGTCTTTCATTTGTATAAATATATTTTTTTTAATATTGATAAAAAGTTATACACTTAAATTTGATTATTTTCAAATATTCATATTTCTCATCTTTGATCTAGAAAAGAGATTCTGATCATTACCATTTGATTATTTTCGAACTCGTGTTATTCTTATGGTTCCATACATCCGATGATAAAACATTATAAGATCAAGTTTTCTGTTTGTCTGTCTGTCTGTCTATAACAGCTGACTTTTCCGAATTTATAAAACGAAGAAATTCGAAATTTGCTAGTCAACAAATTTAATGAAAGGGCTCGCTTTGAGTAACAAATAATATTTATTATAATCCTAAAATGAGCAGCTTAGAAGATGTTAAGGAAAAGTACAGACTATAGGCCTTCATTCATAGTTTACAGATATAACCTTGGTATATGAAAACTGTAAGTTCGGAATTGCTGCGCGAGTCCGAGTCGCACTTGATACTTGATCATTGATATCATATCGATATCCTGGTGAGATCATCAGGACAGGCTATTTTATTATTATCAAATCTTCGAATGTAGTCTAAATTCAACCTTTAATTTTTACATCTCTTTAAAAAATATCACAAAATTTCAATTGGAAGTACAACTGAACTTGCTAAATGACAAATTTAATAGAAGCACGTGCTATTGGGAAGGTAGCGTGTTCATAAAACTTCTATTGGTTATACCTCAAAGAAAGTTTCCATGTTACAAAATAGCGTTAACACTAGATGTCAACTATTTTTGTGAGAAATTCCCATATTCCCCATATAACAGTTAACCCAATTATTCGCTACTACTACGACAGTTAAGTTCAATGTATGTATATCGACGTTCATCGCGTTCAACTGCCAAGTGGAGCATAAATAAGCCTTTTTCGATGTAAAATCGGGTGAATATAATAAAAACACGATGCTTCTCCGGCTATGGCCTTTCCTGACAAAAAAGTAGCAAGACCGTCAACAATGTCGACGTAGTCGTCTACGACGAGGTCTCTTACGTCGCCCCCTCTTTCTAAATCCCGAATATTCCGTGAATTATGCATGTATCACTTTGAGCTTTGGGAAACTTCTCGGCAGACGACAGCTTCTACAACAATTTACAAAGGATGTAGCGAATTTATGTGAAGACGTTGTAAGAAGACGGGATGACAAAAATGGCGACTGAATTAGGCTGGATAGTGACCAAAATTTCGTAATAATTCAACCATGTGAAAAATTATATGAATCTTACCAAATAATCAGTTACTTAAAGCGTAAGCGTAATGTTCTTATGACAATATTAAAAAGTACACCTAGAGTAAAACGTTTTTCGAGAGTTTAATGATCATTTAAGATCTGGCTTTGTGATCTGGAGGAAGAGTTCCACTACTCGAAGTTATTAAATTTCCGGCGAACCTACGCATAACTACGAGAAACGACGCGGTAAAAATACAACATGCTGTTGCTGAATTTCCTTTCACGAAGTTAAGTAATACGTTTTTTTACTTCGTCTTCACTTCGAAGAGTTTACCAGCACGAGCTGTTTCTCAAACACGGGATCGAACCAACTTAATACTTTGATGTGATCAAAGGTTTCTAAAGGTGCGTGACTTCTGAATTTAAAAAAGAATCGGGTTGCTATTGGGAGTGTTACCGCGTTTGAAATATGTAGAATTAAAGAAATAAGTAAATGTAATTGTGATGTTTTTTTCATCACAAAAGGACCATTTGCTTAAGGAGGCATTTCCCATTTGAGGTTTATATATATTTTTTGAGACTCAAAAGAGGGTGTCTTTTTTTTAACTTTACGTTGAAAATTCAATATTCTGATTTCTTAGAACTTTTATACCTGTCTGCCTTTATTTAAATTATGATAGAAAAAAGAAAGCACTCACATATAAGTTGTGCATATGTTTCAGCCAAAGTGATTAATGTAGATGATATATACTATATAGGTACAGTATCTAGCAATTATATGATTTTATATATACCAAATTTGCACAAAGTGATTATTGAAGAAGAATTATCGAAATAATCTTGGATTGTTTATAATGTCCCGTAAATCTGGGATAAAGTGGTGGTTAACAATACATTTCTTGTAAGTTTATATTACAGGGCACAGGGTTATATAAGAGTTATTAAAAATTATCAAGCTTGGATATAGAGTAACAATGTATCCAACAGTGTCTCGCTAAGAATATATGACAGTTGAGTACACTACCTATGCTTCCCTACATAGATAAATGAGATAACAGAGGTTCCATCAATAGAATTAATATTATTTTCAATTTTTCAGTGTACCAACTAATAAGGGCGGTCCAATTTTTCAAAAAAATATATTTATCTTGTTAAAATTCGACCAACCAAGCAGCATGATGTATTAAAAACGCAATAAATAGTATATCAATCGATAAAATGGAAGCTGCTGTTATGTTTACCAGCAACAGACTACGTTTCTGTTTAGAAAACGATTGCAATTAATCTCAAAATTTAAGTGGACATCAAGTTTTATTGATAAAGATATTACCATAATCTTAATTTATACATAATAAAGAGTACCTAAGCAGATACTACTTGGCCACAATTTATCTGTGAGATGCTACTTATTTCTCGAATAAGACAAACGACATGCGGTTTCTGCCACTTTGTACAGTTTTTAATCTGTTTTCATATTAATTCGGAATAATTTGAGGGTTCTGTTTAACATTCTCAAGAAAAGCGAGTTTTAATATTCTTTATCAAAACATGCACCCTGTCTATGTAAATTGGAACTAAATCGAATTGTTATGTATCATGTATTGATACATAACTGATACTGATTCTCTGTCGCATTAATCTAATCCCATTAAAATCCTTGTAGCCAAACCAAAGTTTTGGTAATTTCTTTATAAACACTTGTCCACCGTTTATTTGATAGAAATTGAAGAAAAATAATAAATTTGTGCAGATTTCATGCCTTATTCTAGTTAATATTTAAGGCTTACTAAAATTGTATATTTTTCGAGAAAAATGGTTTTTCAATTTATCCTTAGGATTACACCCTCTAGCGGTAAAGCTAGACTTGTAAGTTATTTACAACTATTTCTTCTGGTGCCTTTTTGCCATTGATTTTCATTCCAAAGTTGTACGATAAATATTTTCAGAAATACAGCCGGAGAATCGGCTTATTGGTCCATCCTGTAAGAGATAGCCATTCCGCCGTCTTGCGGCCATCTTAGAAATCTGCAAATAATTTCCATCATTTTCTTATGGCTATTTTATAGTTTGAATACCTATCGAGTGGGGTTTCGTCACGATTCCTGACGTCATCTGCCATTTTACGCATGTCGTAAATAATTTAAATTAAATTTTAATTCCTAAACCCAAAACACAGACACTGACATATTTGTAACACTTTTGGTGATTTCGAGATACAAAACGCAACTAGCGTTGTGTTTAGCGAAACCAATCGAAACCTACCGAACTTTCAAAAGCACCAATCAGGTATCAGAACTTTGATATTCGGCCATCAAAACGCGTTGTGTGTTTCCATCTCGAAAACACCATTTTAAAAAGAAATGTTTGACATTAAACGTCAAAGAGAACAAGAACAAACGTCAAAATAACAATCAGCCGATCTGATCGAAGACATATGTTTATGACGGTAAAATTTTATTTCACCTAGTTTACAAACGAAAAAAGAGATAGACAAGGTATGACGAAACCCCATTCGATGGGTATTCAAACTATAGTTGTTAAATTTTCGACCGCAAGTATCTACAGTGGGATATATCACTTTGTACGGTTATTTGGCCTTTATACGCATCTACTCGCAAATATAGGTACATCTTCTCAGAAACCATTTTGTGAGGATCTTGAAACATGGAAATTTGTCAAAACTACAATTTCGATCAATTGGACCCTTCATAATAACTTCCTTCCAGTAAGTTATAATGTCAGCTGCTATACTTCTAGGTTCAAATATCTTGGAAAAAAATATTAGTGTATCCTAATGAGCAATTTTAATAGTTAATTGATTAATTAGTTGAAAGGGTTTGCTACTAAGAAATGTCTTTACAGGAAGTTGAGAACTTTTAATACACACTAAAAAAATATACTGTAATGTAAATACTTATATCATAATGAGTATGTCTTATACTATCTTACCAGCTATTTGTATGAGTTTTCGTCAATATATTCATGTTAGGTCATTGTTTTTTTTCTGGAAATGACAGGGCTCCTACATATTATATCAGCTTCCCGCTATGGAACGTCATCATACTCAATTAAGCATGTATTCTTTCAAGTACGCGACTATGATGCATGCGTATGAATATAATTTAACGAACATTACCGCGTGGGACTTCAGTACTGAGCAGATTGTCAACTTCTGTCTCCTACTTTATGGCATAAATCTTCCCCCTTCATGAAACTGGAAAGTATATCTACCTCTAAGCTTTTGTTTGTCACTCTAAAATTAACTTTGGTAGAATAACTAGAATAAGTTGTAAAAGAATATTGAATATATTTATTGCTATCAACTGTCCTCACATTTTCATAGTTTCTGTTTTGGTTCGCCACTTTTGCCAATTGAAGTTAGGCAAAAAATATAATAAATTATTATATGTACCAATAGTGCGTATTTGCACGATATATCAATAATGCTGATATAGATATATATGAAAAAAGTATTTCATAAGATGTATACGGTACCAAATAGAACTAGTTCAATTTTTTGTCATTGTGATGGTTCCTTCATTCCCTACTTAGCACTATTTTTTTCCGGACACAGAGTGTGTTATTTTTATTTTCATCGACTTCGATTTAAGTTTATGGGATTATTTAAATGGAACTCTGTTTATTTGCATTTTACAATGAATTACCCATCTGAGTATTAACATGTTATAAGTTATTCCTAACAGTTCTTCGATTATTCGTGTTTTTCAAATTGTTTTTACAAAATTAAAGAAATATTTGCTTAATAATTGACAATCTGTCAAAAAACGTTTTCTCACTTTATATTGAAATCTCAGTTATGTATTAATACCTGTGATCCTAAATTCGATACAGCATCTGGTCAGTGTTGGGTGATGTTATCAGTTGACACGATACTGGTTTTCGGTCACGTTATAATCACAGCATACCAGTTTGTTTGGTGAGCTGTGGTATAATATCGAAAGAAGCGAAGCTGTTTTTAAATAGAGCTGGCGCCATCTGACAACTGCGCGAAGAACTAGAGAAAAGGAACCGTATCTCTAACAGGAATCTGCATTTGAGCATGTCATTATCATTCACGGTTGTCAATTTATTAATGTTTTTATTTATTCTTATTATCTTCTTAATTTTTATGGTCTTACATTATTAAAATTCATGGAAATGAGTGCTGTGTGCCTTCCGTAATATATTTATTATATTCTATCTATGGTGCATCTATTCGGAAGTAATCATCCTCGAAGGTTAGTAAAAGGTTTACTAAAAAAAAGAAATTTCATCTTACTATAGTTTCTTGTCAAAATTTATTGCTTACTCAATCTTTCAAAGGTCAGAGTTAAGAGTAAAAGATCTCTATAAAAATATACTTATCTCATGATTTCATATCTTACTCCACACTTTTATTAGTTATTTCAAAGGAATTATCTATTTAATACGTATATTTATGATATTATGTAGAAATTATTCGAACTCAACTTTTTTTTCGATTCCTATTCATTGACATTGATCGTCGAAGGGAATGGGTGCGAACGATTTCTTCAGAATTTGAATTTGGACCTCAGAAACTCTTATGTTTGTCAATCAATGTCATCCAGACTTTATTGGTCCAGTACAATTCAATACATCTGCATTTCCGAGATTACATTTGCTCTGTAAGTATTCTTTCTACTTTTAATATAAAACATTGCTTCTATGAATATTTCTCATTTTATATACATATTGGGATTGCAGATTACCAGGAAGGGCCTTGTAGAAACATCTCAGATTTTTAGAGGCGGCACATTGCTAGAAAATCTAATTAGTGAGTAAATAGGTATATGATACACATATATATTTGAGCTCATCAGATTTTATTTCAGATTCAATAATCATTGTCAGAATGAAGGTTGTTCAAATTATATAATACCGAAAATACCGATTTTTGAATTTTTGTCAATGAATTCATTATTGTTTAGCAATTATTGCACATATAATTTGTTTCAAATAGAATTTAAAAAACATATATTATTAGTCTTTTTTATTTTTCCGGTATTTATCAATATTGTTATTTCATTTCAAATTTGCCGCCGGACAAAAATTTCTCATTTAGTTCTCTGGGCCACGCAGAGATGGCAGTTAAGTACTTGAATTTGAGATAATTTTGACATTATAGAGTTGCTACTCTATAACCTATTTATTAATCTATGTGTATATCGACCGCCATATTGTTAATGCTTTTGTATTACAGGGTGGTAAGAAAGATAAAAAATAAAATAAATAGTAAACTTGGGGAAGATGCATTTTAAATACTTTTTCTTGTTATTGTCCTGAAACTGAATATCAAAGTTTGTACTGTACTGTATTAGCTGGTGCACTGAAAAATACAATATAATATTGATTCTGCTGGTGCTGGTAGTATTTAAGTAGTGCATAAGTATATAGCAAACATTTGGCACCAACTTCAAAAGTACCAGCGCCGGTAGAATTATGGTACTATAATTTTGTTTTTTTCAGTGCATGAACTTGAAATTTTTGTAAAAAAGAGTATTTCATAGTTTTGAATATATGATTAGTCATCAAAGTCGTTGAACATTCACTCATATTCAGAGATTCAAAAACATACCGGAAGCACATATATTTCAGACATTGCTATTGGTGTAACTCACATATCGCATTTTTTTCATGTCCAATTTAAATGTTGCTGGATTTCCAAAATTTTTGAATTTCGAACAAATATCCGTTCCACCGCCTTTAGGGTTAGTTTTTTCGGGAAGAGCGTATCTCTTTTTTTAATATGGTACGATATCTCATCACTCCTCTTAGATATGAAAAGAATCATCAAAATCAGAGCATGTTTACTGTACAAAAGGAGCGAACGATCATGAGAAAGAAAAACAGACAAAATTAACCACAATAAAACCAAGACTTTATTTTTCGAACTCGACAATTGTTTCGTCACCAAAGTTGGCCTCTTCAGGGGTAAACCTGTAACTAGTTATAGTTACAGGTGTGATTGCGGATAATTTTGTCTTTGTTATGATAAATTCTAGATTTATTACCATTTAGATGTTCGCAATAGCTGTGTTAGATGAACAAATTTTCAGTCAGTCAGTGGCAGTGTTCGCGACTGATGGATTTCCATTGAAGTGATGAAAATCTATCACTAAAATGTATATTCACAAAAAAGTCAAAATGGTATCAAGGTAATCTTTCAAATATTTGAATCTATAAAGCCCCCTTCATAAGTTATGTATCTGCAATCGCTCAGCTCTCTCCACTCTCTGCTCGCGATCTGTTAGAAAGCTTTTTAATATCCCGTAGATATTTCTTCTTATAGGTAGGTACCATAACGATCTAATTTATGCTGATGTTTTTGGGGCACACGTTATCGAAGCTCTTAGATAGGTCAACATAGATGCATAAAGATGGTTTAGTTTTATCTAGTGAGTTATAATTATAAGACGTCAGTTAGCAAATTGCATCTTCCGTGGATTTTCCTTTTCAGAAACCATATTCATATTTAGAGATCAAATTGAATTTCTCATTAAAATTGAGAATTCTAATCTATTATTTTAGAAAAGTTTGATAATAGAGAGACTGATCCATAATTTATAATTTCCATTTTAGTGATTTTACTGCAATTTATGTATAGCGGTTTCACGATTCTGACTTTCAATGTTTTTGGAAAATTACTTTTTCGAAACAACAGCTTCAGCGCGTAATTTATCGTGACCTGAATACTTTTTTTGGTTTCAACTGTGATAAGCTCTGGACACCTTAAGTGTTGGTGGGATATAGGTAAATTGAGTCTTATCACATTTTCTGAATAAGTGTTAGGAACCCTTATTTCACTTGCGCATTTTTGACCCAAATTACTATAATATTTATTGAAGCTATCAGATAAGCTATCCTTTTTAGAATGTAAAACTGGACCGTCGGCTGATATAATCTTTTAAATTTTTGTTTCGGGTTTGGATATATTGCAAATATTTTTGAGGCATTTCTAAAAAAGCCTTGGAATGATTCGCATTATTTTTGATTTGTTTCTGTGCATATATTTTCTGCATCTCCATCAGATAATGGCGTTAGTTGGTAACATCACTCTATACTGGTCAGTATGCTGGATCGATTAAAGAGTACAGGCATCAATTCATTCAAAACATACCCTTGTCTTGAGATGTCTTATTTTTTGACTGATTTCTCAAACGCCGGAATTATACAAATAATCGATCGATGAGAAGAAAGTTGATAGTAATAAATTTATTCTTTATTCTTTACCAATTTTTTATACTTGATATACTTTCCAGTTTCACGAACCGGGAAGATTTGTGGCACAAAGTAAGAGACATAAATTAACAATCTGCTCAGGACTGAAACACCACGCGGTAATGTTCGTTAAATTATATTCATTCACATGCACCATAATCGCGGAGTAAGTGGAAGTACTTAGAAAAAATCATGCTTAATTGAGTATGATGACGTTTCTATAGCTGATATAATATGGAGAAGCCATGTCATTTCTACAGAAAGAAAATTACATTGACCTTGCATGAATATGAGCAGGATGCCAATTTCGTGCCACAGGTGAGCAGTATGTATATGTATGTCTTGCAAAACATAAAAGAAAGCAACAAAATCGGTCTTCCCAAACATATCTACTTTGGGTAGCAGTCGGAAAGTAAATCAGTTCAAATTCTTAGCATACCTTCTCAGATGGTCACTTTGCATTGGGAAATTAATATAGAATCCATTATCTTTTTTATGATATATTGCGGATAAACAACCTTGAACCTTTCATTTCTTTTATAAAGAAACCTTACATTACTTTTTCATAAACCTCATCAGGTACTCATTATGTAAATATATCTTCTTCTTCCCCATTCCTTCTTGCAAATAGATGCAATGCCTCTTCTATTTAGGCAAATTGCCGTTCCGACCTTCATTGTTCTCGAGGTATTCCTCGATGGTGATTTATCTCTTCATCTTTACGTTTCGGACTTCTTTTATATAGCATCATCGGCATATCATAGATTTCTTACTTTTTGATTTTCCATTTTAAACCTTCTCTGCTTGCGCACTTTGCTTTTTACTTCCTCCGAAATAATATTGAAAAGCAGGGAACTCAGTGAGTCCACTTGTCGAATAATTATTTCCAATAATATAATTAGTAATTTTGTTATGAATCTCTGCCTATATTCGATAATATCCAAAAATGATGCACTATATACTCCAACCATATTCATATGATATATTGTATAAAATTGGTCTGAAGCTGGTGTCATCATTTTTTTTAAATGTAGTCTAAATTCTGAATGAAAACATCTCACAACAGCTTTAAATGTTGTCTTATCTATAAAAAGACCATTTAATATTTACTGTAAAACTGATCAGATCATTTTTATGTTATTGCCCATCGAATAGAATTGGTTACTATTGGTTTTCGAAATAATCTTGACTATATTATAATTACATAAATTTCTTGTATTTCAAAAAAGTGATTAAGTTTATTGTCAGTTTTATCAGGTGTTTAGTATCAACATATTTACATAATGGAATTGATAAAAAGTCGGTATCATTAGATATTATTTTATCTCAAGATATTCGAATCGAATACAAACAGCTTTTAATGTTGTTCTCTAATATTGTTTTTATGTAACAAAGTTCTGAATTTCAGAAATCGGACTGATAACACTCCAAATGGGAAGTTTAAAATTTACGGTCATGACTTTTTTATAAATCAAATATTTGTTAGCAAAATTGCAAAATAAAGCTTGCCAGCTCAATAAGTCGTGTGTATGTTCACATCAAAAAATATTTTTTTACATACGAGAGCCCCAAGGCAGAACAGCACTTTATTCACATTATGTTACAGACTTATTCACTCATCTAACCCTACCGAATTTCGGTGAACATTGTTTGATATACATATATAAATACGTACACAGCCGCCAGCTCTCGTGAATTTTCGTTGTTCTTCTTAATGAAATCACGTCCTAATCTAACAATATTCTCTCATCTATTAAATCTACTCAGAACATTGTGTTTGAGGAAATGTGGGCAAACATCAATTCAATTTAAATCAAATCAATATGTGGATGTTTGTTGGGGAATTGGCGTGAATTATTGCTGGTTCATTGCTAGAACCAATGCGTGATATTGCAGACTATATGCATACACACTAATATGAGTACCCAATGTTTCTTTGCCAAATTCGTGTAGGTATTTTATATTTATTGGTTGAGGTGCTTTTTGGTTGTTACATTATTATTTCATGGATCTAATATATTCCTGGATTCTCTTTGTAGAATTTAAAGCACTGTTTGCTTCATTTGATTTTCGGTTGATTAAACCAGGATTACTTAGCCTGTGAGGAATATACTACCTAAAAACATATAGGTAATATATAAAAAAAAGAATCAATTTATATCAATATTTACTCTGTTGGCATTAAACTTTCGCTTACGAAAAGGTAACTTAAATGACAGAATTGAATATCATGATACTAGATAAAATTAGTCTCTCAATTATAGATAGATAGATAGATTTATTCATCCTTTTTGCTACATTGTGTAGATGGTACAGGTCATATTTACAGTTGTTGATATGTATAATATCAAATAAATGAATTAAATAACAGGAAACACATTGAAGTCAGGAAAAGATTGAAATACTCTTACATATATTAACATATAAATAAATTAATTTAAATAAAAACATATTAAAATATTTTAGCCACAAAAATATTTCGGAAAAACTGCAAGTAAAAATTCATATACTGTATAGAAACCTTTTTCTTCCAAGAATAGCTTCATTTTTTTCTTGAAAACTTCAGGTGACAAGTTATTTATATTGCTTGGCAACAAATTATAGAGGCAAATACCCACAAACAAGTTTGCATGGTAATGTTTCTGGGCAGTGCACATACCTACTATTTATTATTCTTGGTATTATAACTATGAACATCTGATCTTAACTTTTTCTTTCTATGAATATAGGTCAATATTTTCAAAATAAACATGCATGCGACTGTCAATATTCTATTTTGCTGGAAAATTTCTTTACATGAAGTTCTGTGGTCTAGTTTGAAAATCAGTCACAGCGAACATTTTTGTCTATTTGCAAAATATACTGATATTATTAATTTGATATCTAATTTATTCTTGAGGTATTTTATAAGGTAATACGATTGATTCAGTTTCCTGGATGTAAACTCTATGTGCTTTGGCCAAGAGAGATGTGAATCAATCATTGTTCCTAAAAAAATTGTGGACGTATTAACTGTTATGAAATTATTCCGAAAAATACAGTTGAAATCATGCAGACTTCGAGATAAATTTGCAAATTCCATACAAACTGTTTCCCCCAATTTAACTATAAGTCTATTCCTACAATACTACTCAAATTCGTTTAGGACTGATTTGACAGTTATTCATTTCTTCTGATGATTTACACGAAAGTATGATGGAAGTATCATCTGCGTAGAGGTATATAGCACAATGGCATATGTTATTAGGAAGGTCATTTCCATATAATAGAAATAAGTATTAATGGCCAAGGAACACTGCTTTGAGGTATCCCAGTTGTTATAAGATACTTATCGGACATTATATCATTCTGTTTTACCTGGAAGTATCTATTAGTCAAAAAAGACACTATAAGTTGATTTGTCTTCAAGAATGCTCAAGTTAAATAGCTTTTCTGATACAAATTTGATATTCAAGGTGACAAACTCTCTACTTAGATCGAAAAATATTCCCAGCACAATATTTTTAATATTTACTATATTATTTACCTGTTGTACAAAGTCACAGGTTGCTGTTTCTACGAGTATACGAATATGAAGCTCATTCTCGTCTGTTATTTCACTCGAAATTTTTGTTAATAACTTAATGTTAATTTTTATTCTTTCATTCTAACTGACGGTTCTATTGCGTTATGTAGACTATATTTCATAGATTCGAATTCGTATTAAACAGATTTGTTATATTATACGGATGAAATTAAGGTACAAGGAACATGAATAGTTCTTAGAGAGAAAGCCAATTTATTTCTGGTTTGCTATTGTCCTTATATAACAGGTCTTGAATTTGCTGGTTCCTTCTATTGCAACAATACTAGACATGACAGGAGAGTACAGTGCGTGTACTTACCCCCTTGAATCAACGAGATCATAGAATTTGCATAGCTGGTTATCAAAGGCGCACGTTGCTGACAATAATATATGTTATGCGATAGTGGCTTGCTGCGCGTATCTACCTGCGCAAAATCTAATTTTTCGAAAGTTATGAGTACGTAATATCACTTGATTATGACGTCAAGTTTCATCTTTCATCACTTTTTTATTGCTCAGTGATCTATTGTCTAAGGTAGCACTGAGGCTGTCATTGTCAGGGTCTGGAAAACTTGTAGAGTGGGGAGACTCAGATATTGAGTATTGAGACCAAAACGTAATTCTCGCTTTTGAGCCAATCATGAGTAAGAGATCCAAACAGCTTTTTAATAGAGCTTCGAATTTAACTCTTCTAAATAATAATTACTCTTTTAAGAACGATAGATGCTTTCTGTAAGTAACGATCAAAAACGTTTTCAATCGTTATAATTTGTGTTTATTAAACATGTGAAAACTCACTCAAACTAAAGGTGACACTCTTCACTTCTAAAAACTGATGGAAACTCCAGATCTTTATGAAAGGTCGTATCATTCCTGTGCTATGGATTTTACGGGTTTTTAAAAGTTTTACTCAATTGTTGCTAGGTGTATGCCTGCCCCTCTGCCCTGAATTTACTTAACGAAAAAAGTTGAAATTTGGTACTAATAAGTATAGAGTTAGATGACCCCGTCGCGGACTTATATCCTTAAGAAGCTAATTTGGTGGATGCAATTATAGAATTACGAGAAAAAATATTTTATTGTTTTATTTATAGTTTTCTCATTATTGCAAAATTATTGACGTTGAAAATATGATGGAAAGTAAACGAAGCTCATGGTCCCCACTTATTTTCGAAGCTACTGTGCCTACCATTTAATAAAAATATAGAATGTAGGTCTTATCTTACAGTTTACAGCCGAAATTCTGATAGTGGAATCCTTTGCACGCAGGCCTGTCTCACAATTGAACAGTTTTTATCATTTTATTTCAAACATTATACAAAAAGAGTAGGTTGCTTTCATAATTTCGATATGTTCAATTTTACAAAATGAAATTTACAAAGTATCTCAGCAGTTCTCTTTCAAATTGTTAAAACTTTGAAGTTTTATTCAAAATATGTATGTACGTTATTAGAAAGGAAAAAGTCACTGAATGGCAATAGACCAACAAAGATAGCTTCACCTCTGGTTTTCTTTCTGCTAGCCTAAACTTACCTTTTCCATATGTACAACAATGCCCCCAAACTGATTGTGCCCCATAATATCTCTCCCTTCTCAATTGACGAAGGCAATAACAGCCCGGCAGCAGCATTGGAAGCAAACTTTCACCGACTCATCAATATTTAGTCGGATATTCGTCTTCTTGGTGTTTTCGAGCAAAGGCCGCACGAACTTTACGAGCGCATAACGTGGTTAATCCGGACGAGGCCTTTGGACACAAGGGGCACTGACTCTATAGCCCTGACTCGCCCCACAACTCTTCGGTGATGTATCGACCTAGGTTGCGGTGATTACAATAGGCCCTAGGCCCAATACCACTGAAGAGATTTGTGTATGTATGTATGTCATTCTTTAATAGGGTTGTTTTCTCTAAATGTGGTGCAATATATTTAGAAACTCAGAGTCGTTTATTATACAATGCTTTCCCGATTGAGGTTTCCAGATCCCCTCTTTATGTTTAGAACAAAAATTATCACGTTTTACTCAACAAACCATATTGATGATAGTAACTTTATAACTAAATCAACTCGAATGAATGTGGTCCAATGACTTTTATTATTCTTAGATTGTGTCGAATGTTATTCTATGTTACAAGTAAACATATATAAAGGGTGTTTCAAACTCGATGGTCTATTAGACGTTTATGGAGATCTACAAGACATAATAATTTCCAATTTTGGTTGTGGCCATAGGCAACTACGATCTATAGGAAGAAAATATTTTAAGCATTGCAGTGTTGTCACATCTACCCGTATCTGATATCAACTTCATTATTTCAAATGACATGCCCTATATTTTATTTTATTTTTTGATAGAATATCCAATTTAAAGGTACTTTTGTTAATAATGTCCTATACCTATATCAGACCATTCTTAAAATAATAATACTTGAAGTGTTTTTTTCCTCGAAAACAGATAAATCTAAAATATTATTTGTAAATCTGTTCGCAGTGGTCTTGGAATAAAATTTGCAGAAATATTATGAAAAAAGGTTAAGGTAACTAGTATTATGTATGAAATGCATACATTTTAATACAGGGTGTCCAAAACTATGTCTGGGAGAATGGTTATAAAAAGTAATTTTTCTCAAGTACAACATACTGAGTATTATTCGATAAATTAATAGAGCAGAATATATCCGTTGTTTTGATGTATGAGAGCCCTATATCTATCTCTTATGATTCTTTAATTATCTGCGTTTTTTTGTAAAATGATTTTATATTTACATACATAGCTTATTCATTTTGAAAGACTGCATATATCATTACAGCATAGTTTTATTAGATAAATAAATTGACTTCTTGTTGCCGTTCAAAATCACAAAAAATACCTTATAATGGAGAATAATTCATATTCTTACGAAGATATTATGAATCTATTTCTCATACATGGCGAGTGCGAAACAATTTTGTATAGAACATGTAGAGAATTCAATAGACGCTATCCCAATCTGCAGAAAATGAATGCTAAAGAGTTTTTGAGAATCAGTTCTGCATTTTGCAACTTTGGATGTTTTCGTACTCGAAGAAACCAAAGACAACAGGTGATCGGAGATGAGGGTAATGAAATAACTGTTCTTGGATATTTTCATGCCAATCCCAACGTATCTATACGAAGTGCCGCAAATATCTTCTACATCCATTTGGAGAATCCTACACAAACATCAAATGCATCCATGCAAAATCATGACGCAACAAGCTTTTTACATCCTGAGGATCCTCAAAAAAGGGTACAGTTTTGTGAATTCATGCTACATAAAATAAATGAGAATCCTAATTTTCTCAAGAGAATAATTTGGTGTGACGAATCAAAATTCTCTAGAGAAGAGATATTCAATAGTCATAACAACCATTTTTGGCCCGCTGCGAATCCGCATTTTGAAGTTGAAGTTGGGTAGGCACATTTCTTAATTTACCTAATAGTGAACAAATCGTGAAAGATAGGTATAGAACTATCATACATCAAAAGATCCGGAAAATTCTTCTCTATTAATTTCTGGAATAATATACAGTATGTTGTATTTAAGAAAATTGACTTTTCATTACTTTTCATAAGAACTCTCGAAGATGTAGTTTTTGGACACCCTATATTAAAATTAATGCATTTCATACATAATACTAGTTACCTTAACCTTTCTTCATAAGATTTCTGCAAATTTTATTTCAAGACCATTGCGAACAGATTTACAAATAATTTTTCAAATTTATCTGTTTTCGAGGAAAAAAACACTTCAATAATTATTATCTTAAGAATGATTTGATATAGGTATAAGACATTATTAACAAAAGTAGCTTAAAATTGGATATTCTATCAAAAATAAAATAAAATATATAGCATGTCATTTGAGATAATGAAGTTGATATCAGATACGGGTAGATGTTACATCACTGCAATGCTGAAAATATTTTCTCCCTATAGATCGTAGTTGACTATGGCCACAACCAAAATTTGAAATTCTTATGTCTTGTAGATCTCCATAAACGTCTAATAGGTCATCGACTTTGAAGCACCCTTTATGTATATGAATCACTCATAACGAGCCATTTCATTTGATATTTGTCACATAATGCACTTGAAGAAAATTGTCCCTCAATCTTCTTATTGGGTCAGCCAACTCTGTATAATACAAAATTTCAACTTTCTACTTTCAGCAGATTGAGAGAAAATAGGCTGTGACAGACGGACAAACAGACAGACAACAGAGTTATCTTATAAGGGCTCTGCATTTGCTTGGGATATGCGGAACCCTAAGAACAATAAACTTAATACAGATCGTTCAGTGTAAACATAAATAAATGCAATATCCACGACAAGTGATTAGATGGAATAGGCTGAAATGAAACCGAAATTGAACCTGTAACGAAGAATTATTGATATGATGAGCACAGTGGGTAGAAAAACATGAGAAATTGTCCATAAAATATTCATGTTGGTGCCATAACTTAAGAAAAGCGAGGTTTATGAAAGTATAATAAAATCTATAAGAAACCAGAATACAATGATGATTCATATCTAATAATTGTGTGAATATTCTTCAATATTCAAAGAACATCTTTCCACATTTCCATTCTCCTTCACTTGTGTTACGCGTATAACCTTATGTGCCTTTACGATTATTAGAGTTTAATTTCGCTTTAATGTGAAACAGTTCAAGGATATCAAATTAGTCGTGAGCATAAGGGTAAATTGAATTAACATGATAACGATTATGGCGACGAGATAGACACAGAGAAAGAGAAGGAGAATCTAGAACTTGATAGAGCATTATCCCTGGTACGTGTATACAGTATACGTATCTATACTCGTATTTACAGGGTGTGTTTTGTAGCTTCTCTTTACCTTCGTATATAATTCAATTAGAGGGTGTTTCACATAGTAAACTTGCTCCGATTTTGATGATTTATTTTTCATAAGGTAGAATACCTAGTGATCAGAAATGGTCCCAATAAAAAAAATCTAGAATTGTTTTTCTCGTCGCTCTTATCTTTTGACTACATTGGCATAATGGTAAAGAAGTGTAGACAATTAAATTAACATAAAAACAGGCTGTTTAATTAAAAAAGACAATATCAGTTTGATCTGTCACCATGTTTGTGGAACATCCTGCCCTTCACCTTGGTAAATATATATATATATTCTGTATTAACGTAGTTATCGACCATAAACATACTGAAATCTCACCCTGTATTTAATATTTAGGGGTCTCATACATCGACTTTGGATTTTCTCGTTAATGTGGAAATTATATCTTTTTATAACAATGAGAATGCCTAAGGCATGGACGCATATGAAAGCTGAATTAGTTTCTTCTTTCTCTCTCTTTCAGCGATAACAATAGAGCGGCGGTTCACATGGTTTTGTTCTCGTAGGAGAATGTTGAACTATTATAATCTACAGTACAACATATATATCAAAATTAATTATATTTATTTGTAACCGTAATGTTACGGTTTTATCTTCTTTTATATGCTTAAATAATGAGAAATAGATGCAGAATTATTTAATTCTCAAATGATAGTAAATTTCATCAAATACAAAAAAAATGTTGTCTTGCCTCGTATAAGTTTCTTATTATTTTCAAACAAATTCCAGCTAATACTAAACTCGTCTGATAAAGTAGGGAAACAATTTTTTTCTGCCTACCAATACAAACAACAATAGTCAACATACAATATAATTATTTTTGATGTCTTTTGATTTCATGTTAAAGAATTATGTTGTAGAATAGACCACAAACGTATTAAAAAATCAAAGTACTATAATTTATTGCAAAAAATGTGGTTCTCAGATGCCTATTTCAATTCTCCCACGAATATGAACCTACAGCTCTGATGACGTCACTCATGTCTATCACATATTTCCCCCTTATAACATGTTTGAGGTTATACTTGTGAGACGGTAAACATTATTTCATTCCGAAATTAACTGTATTTTATAATAAAATGAAAGCTGGGTCCATAAGAGCAGACTCCATGAATTTACCAAAAGTTAGTGTTGACATGATTGTACGTTTTTTTTATTGAAAGTGCAGAATTTTCAAGTGTAGAAATGAAAGGGACTAAATTATTACGGTATGTCTCAAACAAGTTCAATAAGTAGGTAGGTAACTATTTGTGTACAAGCTTAAATTATCTAGCCTAAGCGTACAAGCATAACAAGTATATTTGCCGACTTACATCAAAGTTGTCTTCACAGCAATGAATAACAGTCTCTGGAAAATAATTGTCATCCCTTTTTGCAGCTTGAAACCACCTTTTTCTCAGTTTTGGATCAGAAAATCCAGTTAAAAACAATTTATTTGGAAACTTTGCTGAAGTAGATGGACAAAATGGCACGAAACATGAATCATCACGGCTTTTTATAAGAAAGAATATTAGTATCATTATTATAACCATCTGTTGTTGATGCATGAATGTAAAGTGAATTCATTTTAAATACTTTACAATTTCTTTATGTACTTATACAAAAAATTGCAATGCAATACTTATGAGAGCCAGCGATGAACAAATATGAGTGACAGTGACAGACATGAGTGAAGTCATCGGAACTGTAGCTCCGTTTTCGCACGAAATTTGAAACAATCAATTTAAAACCGCATTATCTCCAATAAGTTGAAATATTTTATTTCTTAGTATACTTATGGTCTATTCTACAAGGAATTCTTTAAAATGAAAGCGAAAATAAAATTATTGCATGTTGCCCATGGTAGGTAATACTTAATTTTTTTGTAGAAAAAACGTTTAGTTATAGAATATGAATGAAGAGTAGAATTTTAGTGTTCATTTGAGAATTAATTTTTCCTGCTTTTCCTTAGAGATTTTTGTTGACGGAATTTAAGAAGAGGTCTAGACTAGTTTCATCAAAATCGTTAGAGCCGTTTTCGCGTTACAGTCTTCAGCAAAACTTGCTGGCCTAGCAACTAGTTTAGCTAGGCTGTGTCACATGTCGATATCAAAAAAAAAATCCGATGGCCTGTAGTCAGTAGTGATTCGCAGAGCAGGACCAAGTTCAAGACCGATATGGTCTTGGTATTGGTCTTGGTCTTGCAAATATGGTCTTGGTATTGGTCTTGGTCTTGCTGCAAGACTTGCAAGACTTCGCAAGACTGTTGTAAAAATTTTGATCTTATTATAAGTGCGCGATTCTAAACCGTAATTACGTAATTCATATGAAGAAGAACCCTGCAATGTGGATCGGAAGTATATAATTGATAATCTTATAAGATTGCCTACAATTATATTATCATTCGAAATGGATTCATATCGACCGTATAAAGAGATTGTCCAGAACAAACACGCCTGGTATGTTAATGTTACCAAACCATTCTAGAATAAGTAATAAGAATAAAACTAGGTGCATAGAATTAAATTAGAGCAAGAGAGATGTGAAATTAATTAATAAGGTTTAAGAAATATATTTCACCATTCACACATGAGAATCGTATCTTACTAGCGCTACTTAGTCTGCTTGTGCTTTCTTGGTATCTTCCGTCGCACCTGAGCACTCATTTTACGACTTTCTAGTCATATTTTCATATAGGTATAATGGTTTCCCTGCTTTATATTTGTGCCTCATACTTCTGTTTCATAAATCTACAATGGTTTTGTAACATTTTCTTGAAAAAAATAGAAAAAATATCTCAGAGTGGCCATTAGTGAAAGCGATTAAAACTATTTCTGGTTTATAAAACTAACTTCAGCTTGTGTATAAAGCTTTTCCCAAAAAAATAATGAAAATTAAAAATACGTAGAGATTTGTTAATACGCGCATATATAAAATTAAGTATCTATTTCAAACATCAGTCGTGTGAATATATCAGTTTAGTTAGTTAATTTTTCAAAATAAGGGCAATCTAAAATTTAGAAAATCTCCAAAAGTGGCTACTGGATAAAAATCATAAGAAAATATAAGATTTATAGATGAATCCTAACGTTTGCTTAAAACATTCTTCGTGATAGAAAAAATAATAAAAATAAAAAACCGTGTAGTATACCTTCACCTGGCTACGAGTTGTCGGGTTTCTTTGAAAACAGTTCGTTAAGGGAAATCCAAGAAAGGTTGAAATTACTGTATTGGGTGTTTCAGAACTTTTTGAAATCAAGAAATCCTATAGAAGGGTAAAATGAACTTGCTCTTGACCCAACAACTTTTAACTCAATATTTTTGGAATCTGTAAAATAAAGATCCATAATAAAGGAGTTCAAAGATTCTTATCTAATCATTGACCAAAAAAATATATTTCCTAACAATTTGCTGTTTGGTTACGGAACTGCGAGATTCTTCATATATATATATATATATATATATATATATATATATATATATATATATTCATTCATATTCGTTTATTGTTTCTAAAAACATTTCGTTTTATAACAATATGTTTGGCCTTAAACAAATACAGAGTAACTTAACTATTAACATTATAGATAAAGTAATATATCTACCTAATCTAGATTTATTTCTACCCGAGTAAGTTATTGTAATTTAGTAGGAATTAATTTTAAATGAGAATTAAATTAGAATTCTTAATAATCCAAGACTAAAAATAAGATAATTTTATGATTCACGAATTGAGCAAAGGGAAATATTGTTATTCAGAACTGCGAGAGTCTTGGTATTGGTCTTGCATCCCAGTATTGGTCTTGGTCTTGGGTCTTGGTCTTGCATAGACGGTCTTGGTCTCAAGACCAAGACTGCAAGACCAAGACTAATCTCGCAGCATCACTAGTAGTCAGCGGAAAGGTAAATTTTTTAAAATTCATTGGAACAACCTTTTCATTGGT
Source organism: Crioceris asparagi (assembly GCA_958507055.1). Lineage (NCBI taxonomy): Eukaryota > Metazoa > Arthropoda > Insecta > Coleoptera > Chrysomelidae > Crioceris > Crioceris asparagi. The sequence continues at coordinate 34,757,726 of OY293828.1, forward strand.
ATACATACATGTTATTACATAAAATTGTCGTAGAGGTTTTTGTTTTGGCTGTTGAATATAAAGCAGACAGGGTTCGAGTTCCACTTCAAGGCAGAACTTTTTTTTCGCCTATTTCTTTTCAATAAATATACTATATATTTTTTTAATCTGGGTCTATATTAAGATCTCCAGAAAATGTACAATTACATCAAATTTATATTGAGTGTTCATGTTTTATCAATATTTGTTATTTTTCTTTATTAATTTTTACTTTTTTACCTGTGTATTTTATGAAAAATTGTTTTGAACAAAAGTTTTAGTTTCTAATTATATCTATAACCTCAAAATTATTTTTGATGATATTTACACAACGGCTCTTTTTTGATATTTTTTTTAAATGTTTGAACGGTCGCCATTTTGAAACTACTTACCCGATATTGCCCAATAACGAACTCGACCAAGATATTTGAGAGATTGATTTTTGTAGCAAATTTGAATTTGATACCTTCAATACTGCGACCTCTATCGTGTTAACAAATGTCGTAATATCCCATATATATATATATATATATATATATATATATATATATATATATATATATATATATAAACTTGTAAACCAAATGTTTTTTTGGACTAACTTATAGACATATAACAACATGCCGTTGAATTTTTTTCGAAATGCAAAAGTGTGAACGACCGCAATAGGTACATTTCTATAAGAAATTTACCTAAAACAGAAGCAAGCAACAGAATCGGTCAATCCTTTGCCGAGATAATCTTGGTACAGTACGATAGACTGCCCCATGGCTGAAAATATGTTTTTCAGACCTAATTTCTTTACATAAGTACTTGGGGTGCGAAAGTATAAGACAGTATGAAGGATCGCAGCATTAGGTCATTAATAATGGTAATTTACTAATGCATTTGACGGTTGATTCCTTCTACTGCCTATCTCCCCAGCTATCTCCTCATTCTGATCATTCGAACTATTAAATTTAGTAAATTTCAACAGAATGCTGCATACAAAGAAACACGAGTTTCTACTATTTTATAGCTATATTTACCAATAACTAAAACACTAATTTAGCACTATTCTTATCATTTTTCAACACGATAAATAATAAATAACTTATAAAAAGATGGGACGGACTCTAGATAAAGCACTAAAAAAGATAAAATAAAAATGCATAATTTTAGAATCATAAAGATTTTGAAATTGGTACTAAGATATGATTATCAGCTATAGTAGACACTTTAAGCCACCGTATTTTTTTGATTCTTACATTATATATTGTTATTTTATCCTTTTTTGTGTACCATCTAATGGAATCGGAACTAGATTTTATTTATTTCACAATTTTGAGTAATCATGGTAAATACCTCACACGCCTCGTAGATTGTGTAGAATCTTCTTAGACTTCTACTAGGTATTTATTTTATCACATTCCAAGACGCAAATGAATATTATGAAAACTACAAATATAAATAATTAAAATCAAATTATTATTTTCTTAATAATTCTAATATCCCACAAGAAAAATATTTTGTATATATTGTTGCTATAAGTTAGGTACTAAAGAAGATGAGAAAGTGATTTGTGTAAAAAATATTGTTGAAATCCAATCTACGATCCTGCGTACATGAAGTGGGAACCTGTACCACTCGACCATGGTTATAGGTACTAGGGAAATTAATTGTTTACTTGAATATAAAGAAATATTTTTTTCTCACTTTTATAAAACTGCCCTATCTCAGAAAAGCGATTATTATTGGAAGGGCAAATACTTTGGATTTATTGCTTTTAACTCAATATACATGTTTATTAAAATATTTCAAATTATAAGTAGCTTTCAAAATGAGTGGAATATTTTCTCGACCTTCAAATGTCTTAAGAAGTCGTATGTTCTACATCGGTAAATGTTTATTAAGCAAACCGAGGTTACATATATAAAATAAACATATCGAATCGAACTGAAGTCCTCCTTTTTTGAGATATCAGACAAAAAAGAAATATCCTAATCAAAATTGCAACAACATTCTGCCGTATCTAATCTCGGATAATTTTATTATAGAATATATAGTTAGAAAATAACAGCCATACAAACTTCCATTTTCGTCCTAATTTTCCTGCGGGAAAGTCAATAAAATATTTTCTCTTATTAATAAAATATATGAAGTATACCTTTAAGGTAGCTCACCAATGATTGGTTTAAGTTAGATTCACATTTGAAACAGAGCTTGATGATTTTCTTTTTCTCCTCATTTTTACCCTAACTAAATCTTACCAGAAGATAATACGTTAGATAGGACCTAACTTGTTTCCATACTTCAATGTATATAGAATCACCATATTTATGCCCTAGAACGCGTGTGGATACCCTGTATTTAAAGTAGACGGGTTAACCTCCAACCCATTTAGCGAAACTAAAGAAATAGCTGAATCTACAATATAAGCATTTAACTGAAATTATTGGCAGATAATATTTTTTTATGGAAATGATAGAACATTGCACAATATCAAACGAATAAATATCATCTGCTCCCGATGGTATAAGTAAGTTGAAATACCCATGTTTCTGTACTTGATATGCTCCAATGTGGCTTATTATAATTGGTCACGATCGTTCCTGAGCGCCATACCTCTTTATCTTGCTCACAGCTCTTTGAACTCAAGCTACTGCTATTTCACAGCATTGTTATGTAAGTAACTTACGTCCACCTCAAAGAGTGTCGGTGCTTTACTGTGGTAGCTTGGACTTGATCCAATTAGAAAGTGATAGCTTGTTCCATAATATATGTCCTTGTCTTGTGTACATGGGGCTGCTAATAATCAGTCCCAAGCAGTTGCCCACAAGTCGGACCTAGGTCACGTCCTCAACAACTGTGAGTGGGTATTGGTTATGCGGATGACGGATGAACCCTTTACACGTCTGTCTGTCTATCTCTCTGTCAGAGGTGTATTTGTGCTATTATTACGGGGAATTTGTACGTGACGTCCGATAGTAGTGGAACTCTGTTAAAGTGATCGCTACACAATGAGCTGAGCAGAAGAGGGAATATATAATGTCTATGTATATAATCTATACCAATAAAAATGAATCGCCAAATGTGTTGCTAAGCGCAAAACTCGAGAACGGTTCGACCAATTCGGATAATTGCTGTTTTAATATTTTCGTTAAGGCATAAGCAAGGTTCTTATGGAGAGAAATCTTAAAAATTGCGAGGAAAATAGTGAAAACACCACTTTTCCCATACGCTTTCTTAGTGTTGTGTCAGATATGTCATACATGTCAAGAACCATTATCCAAAGAACACCTATATTATCTGGAACAATGAGCTTTTCTCCTGAGCAGAGTGTGGCCTTTCGCTACGAGAGGGCAGCACTTCTGGTATGGACAGAGACAAATATTAAACCTACTCTGTCTAACACTGTGGAAATATAGGTGATAAAAGTAAGTTATTTAAAATAATCAAGCAAGTAAAGAAATATCGTGTACCATAACGCATTACAATAAAAAAAATCCCGATGGCCTGTAGTCAGCGGAAAGGTAAATTTTTCAAAATTCATTGAATTGAAATTGAATTTTCATCGGTAGGTATACCGATACCATGTTATTACATAAAATTGTGGTATGTGTCATAGCCTTGCGGTTAGAGGTTTTTGTTTTGGCTGTTGAATATAAAGCAGACAGGGTTCGAGTCCACTTCAAGGCAGATTTTTTTTTCGCCTATTTCTTTTCAATAAATATACTATATATTTTTTTAATCAGGGTCTATATCCAGATCTCCAGAAAATGTACAATTACATCAAATTTATATTGAGTGTTCATGTTTTATCAATATTTGTTATTTTTCTTTATTAATTTTTATTTTTTTACCTGTGTATTTTATGAAAAATTGCTTTGAACAAAACTTGTAGGTACTGATTATATCTATAACCTAAAATTATTTTTAATAATATTTACACTACGGCTCTTTTTTGATAATTTTTTTAAATGTTTGAATGGTCGCCATTTTGAAACTACTTACCCGATATTGCCCAATAACGAACTCGACCGAGATATTTGAGAGATTGATTTTGGTAGCAAATTTGAACTTGATACCTTCAAAACTGCGACCTCTATCGTGTTAACAAATTTCGTAATATCCCATATATATATATATATATATATATATATATATATATATATATTTTTTTTTTTGAACCAAATGTTTTTTTGGACTAACTTATAGACATATAACAACATGCCCTTGAATTTTTTTTGAAATTCAAATGTGTGAACGATCGCAATAGGTACATTTCTATAAGAAATTTACCTAATATTATATTATTACTGAAATATATAAAAGCAGGATGTTATTTTTGTAAGTCATCGTCATTTAAAATTGAGATAATAAATATAATAAATTAATAATTAAAGTGATTACTCTGAAATTCGTTTTATTTATTTATTTTTTCTATTGGACTGCACATGGCAATAACCAATATAACTATTTATTTCAAATTTCATATATCTCTACAATTATTACTGCTACGGCAAAAACGGGCCGGGTACTGCTAGATACTTAGAAAAAATAATATGAAAAAACTTAACAAGAGTGAGTTTGTTACTTTAAATAAAGCCTTGGTTGGTTAGATAGATAAATCCAGTTTTGTTTACCAGGAATTATTAATTTTTAAATTTGATGAAACTTTTCACCTGAAACTGATTAATTTTGGCAGCTACATAGTCGTGTATATAATTATAATAGAGCTACAAGTACGTCAGACATGCAAAGAGAAGATTTTCCGCACAAATTTAGTGGGACATAATAGTCTTAAAAAGTATAATATTCCAGCGTTATTCTTTTATCATGACAATATTTTGTAAAGACCATGAGATTTTCTTATTTTAAATAATTTTCGAATGAAAAAATACTTGTTTATTTTGAGACAATGATGTAAGAAGGATGTTCGTGTATTAAGATATTTAGGCATTTATGTAGGTAATGGTTTCAATGTCAGTTTCTCTGCTCCAGTATCTGGAGAATCAGAAATGTTATATTATTCTCGCCCTTATATACTTCACTAGCAAATAGTTGATAGTTTTCCATAAATGGTTATTTTTAAATTCAACAGGAATTTAAAAATAACCATTCTGTTCTACTATGATCAAACATAGTATGAATACCTACATCTAATTTGTCAATGGAATACCATGCTTGGCAAAAATTCTACCGAAAAAAAAATTGTTGAAAGTGAAAAAAATGGAAACCGTTTAAAATAGGTACTGAAACGATCTTTCAAATGATCTACTTTTCATAAATATTTTTCATTTACATATGTCTTAGTTCATAAATAGAGATCTTTGATCACCTCGACTATCAATTAAATACAAGGCTCCAATAATAAAGCTCTGTTAACGTAATATTTGTTAAACTTTTTTTAAAATTTAATTCATTTTTTAATTTTAGTATTGATACTAATTTATTGATTGATATAAAAGATAGAGGTAGGACTTTCAAAAGAAGAGGAAGATCAGCAGATACTGATAAAAAGGATTCAATGGGATTCAATTGGCACAAGACAAAAATGTATGGTAACCAGAGAGAACATACAATAAAGAGAGTGTCAGATTCCATGTAAATAGTTGAGACCTTGTGGAGCCAGCGCCACCGACTTGGTCGCACATAAACTACGAAAACGGCGCGAGATTTTGAATTTCAAATCTACGATTTCACTCGCAAAAATGTATATTTTGTGTAGTGTAATGAATGGTTTATATGAAATGAAACTAATGAAACCTTTGCAATGATTTATTAGAAAATATATAAGAATAACACAATAATTGTATACAAATAAATTAAAATGCAGAAAAAGTGTGCAAACAATAATAAATTTATCAAGTTTCAAAATTCTACTCTTATATAGGGAACTAATTTATTAAAAAAGTATAAGACAAGATTCCTTAATAATTAATACTAATTGGGGATTGAAGGAAAATGATACTAATGGAGCTCTACTTAGTCAATAAATTAAATATTTGAAGTTAATGATTGACTAAAATTATGTTCATGCATGAAATTAATTAGATTATTTTATTGTTCAGCGGAGAACCTCCCCTAATGAAAAAACCAAAATCTATACTAGTTATATCTTGCCAGGATGGAAGAGAAGTTGCACGGTATATTGGGGTACAGATAGGTATAACAGATGAAAAATAGTTAGAATTTAAAAAATATATCAAAAACAAATGAATAATAACACTGAATACATAAAAAGCAACTATTAAATAAGAAGAAGTATATACAGTAGTATAGAACAAATATATAATAACTCTGAAAATATAACAAAAACAACAAATAAACCAAAGGAAGAAGATAAAAGCAATCTTAAATATATCAAAAACAAATAAATGTCTGAAAATATATCAAAACTAAAATTAAATAGCAGGAAACAGAAATAAAATTCTTGATTACATTAAAGACAAATAAATATTATCTCTGAAAATATAAAAAATATAACCATTTAGGTCCGCGTTTCTATAAAGCTATCATATTATTAATCGAAGACCTATATGTACACATATTACTTTTTAATAATAAATTCTATATATACATTTAAAAGAATATTCAATCAAAGATATCAAAGTTCCAAACAAGTAAATCATTGAATATTAAGATCTACTTAAATTTTCTTATTAGAGCGTTTGTTGCCCAAAAGTACAAAAAATCATTTAGAGAGCAAAATTAATATAATACAAAAAAATATATAATATAATCATATAAGTGTTCTAACAAAGATAAACGAATATAATACATAAATAATTATCATTATGAAAACCTAATTCCTAAAGCACGGAGATAAAAACTAACCTTAACGCACAAATATTCTAAAAATCTCCTCTGAATGTTATCAATAATATCAATGTAACTGTTTGTAAAAAGGATTCCAAATTATTGATTTACATTCCAACCTGACATGACTAGACTGTAATATAACATTGATAATGTTGCTATAGTATTAAAGTTTTTACAAATTTTGATAATAAAGCCATATGCACAATAATTTAATTTAATTAATATGTTGTTTGGATGTGAGCCGATGATTAAAACTGACGCCCAAATCTATAATTGTAACAATATTTCTTAGAATCTCGTTATTTATTCTAAATTGATAATGAAATGTATTCATTTTTCGAGTAAAGGTTAGAACATTGCAATTTGAGATATTTAAGTTCATTTTTAATACATCAATTTTGTATCTTGTAAAATATCACAATTATTTAAACTGGTAATGGAAGCGTATAGCTTAATATCATCAGCAAACATTGGCTTCTTGGGTAATCCAATGAGTCACAAATCGCAAAGGTCATTTATTAATATGATATGTACCTGTTACGTGTGAAGGTTATCAGGTGTAGTATTCGTAGAGTTATATCCATTTTTAAACATCAAAATGATCTTCACAGATATAAATCCATAAATCAATTTCAAAGTGAATTCTAAGCCCACTGTCCACAATCCTAGGCCATTACTGTCTCCGGATGATGTCATTCTAAGAAGAACTGAAAAAAAAAATTATAGTCTTTATAATAGAATAGATAACAGAAAAACGATTATCGCAAGATGTAGCTGCCTAATCATGATTAAATTTACCTAGTGCTACCTACAAGACGTATGAACGATTATAGTCTTTCAAAGTGCTCCTGATTTAATGTGTTTCATGTTATTTAGGTTGATTATTTTATACTATAAATATCAATATCTGTAAATATGACCTGTCCCATCTACACAATGTAGCAAAAAGGATGAATAAATCTATCTATCTATCTATACAGGAGAATAACAGGGTACTTACCAATATCCTTGTTTATACTATAAGATGGTAGTTAGTTATTCATTACTCAAGTATTTTTTCATTTGCGGATAGACTTCCTTCCAGGGATAGTCAATACTTAGCTTATTTTCATATCTTGTAAAAAGATACCTATACCCATAGATTGGATTTTGGACTTAAAAGCCTGAAAATCATAAAGAAATTATACGAAGAACAATAATTTTCCAGAGTGAGTGCGACTTACCTTTATTTATTTTAAGATAAATTTATTGCATTCTAGCAAATTCACGGCTTTTTGTCTCTTTTATTATTGAATTTAGATTAAAGTCAATGACCCTGGCTTGCTGTTTGCGCTATATATTTTTATGTTTATGTTTATATGGTACTTGACCGTTATTGTGTCTAAGTATTTGACAGAAAGGCAGGGAACATACTTTCAAGACTTTTTCCCAAAAACGTAACGTCAACTGACAAGGACAGAAGTAGTCTCAATGTCCTAGCTTAATCATGCATCGGCGACGGTGGCGATCCGACTTCGTCGCACTGAACTAATCGATGTCTCCAGCTTTTTCTATCTATCGGACACTCTCTTTATTGTATGTTCTCTCTGATGGTAACGAATAAGGTGAGGTATGTCATGTAGTGGAGTCGTGAGCTCAAATGATGAATATGCTGATAAATGATTTAATCAGATATAAACTAAATGAGAATCTACGTTCGTTTCCTGAAAATGAGAATAGAAGGAAACTGAAGGAGTATATATTTTCAAAAATCTGGTTGAGAAAAGAAAGGCAAGAGGACTTGCTATCCACCTTGTCTTTGTAGACCTCCAAAAAGCTTATGCTATGATGATGTTCCACAAGGCAAGTTGTGGAAAAGTCTTATCGATAATGGTGTGTCGTTAAGCTATGTACAAGCTGGTAAATCGTCGTATACCTAGAATGTACGGAAATGGTGAAAATGAGAAATACCCTAATAGAAGAGTTCGAGGTGACAGGAATGCATCCTCGTCCGTAAATTGTTTAAGATCTACTTAGCGGAGGCGATAAAATCTTGGAAAACAAAATGCGGTGGTATGCATATCCCATAGACGAAAAGATCTTCACATTATTTTTTTGCCTACGACCAAGTTATTATAGCTGCAGATGAGCAAGATGCAAGTAATATGCTTCGGAAATTGCATGGATATACAAGTTAGTACTGATATTTTTAAAAGTTGTCACAGCTTTAAATACTTGGATGTAACTCTATCGTCGAATAATGGAAGGATGGATGATAAAAATAATAAAATTGGCTCGGGCAAACAAGCCATAAAACAACTAAAAACAACATAACACTCAGAGCAAAACATATAATATATCAATCCATTATTGAATGCATCATAACTCATGGTGCAAAGTGGTGAGAACTTACCCAAAGGCAAAAAGACAGTTTGTTGCCTGTAGAAATGGATTTCTGGAGAAGAAGCTGTGGCATTTCAAGAATAATCATGTTAGAAATGAAATGAAAGAAGAATTATCTCCATGATGCTAGAAAGATGACGTCATGGAAGCAACGGCATTGAGAGGTCTTGATGAAAGAGATTGGAATGACTGTAATCGATGATAAATGAGAAGCGAGAGATGGTGGCATCGGGTGAACATTTTGATCAAAGAAGATAATTTTCCAGCAATTTAGTATTAAACTTAAAATTCATTTATACTATTTGGCCCTTGGTCAGCAACTTTATTTCCTAGAAAGGGTTGTGATAGTAGATTATCTGACTGGAACAAGAATAATACTGGGGAAGTGGATGACCACAACAGACTGATACTATCAAATAATGATATCAATATCTCTTCAAAGAACTCCTATGAGATTACCATACTTCGACAACCTTTTCTTGTAGAAAATGAATATTTTTCATATACACACAATTCGCTTTTTCCTCAGCAGCACAGCCCCATCAACACAGGAGTATAATTTTCCAGCCATTCCATTTTCCTATCGTGCAAAAACTAGCGGTTATACGATGGTTATTAACGAAAGTGTTTACAGTGCGATACTTGTATGCGTTGAGAACAAAAACAAACTAGTGGAAAAATAACGGGGCCAACGAGACTTTGTTAGATATAAATATATACGTTCGTAGTATATTTTGCGAAAATATTGATCCGTTGATGCGGTGGTTTACATAAAAGCTGGATGGATGATTCCTGGCATAATGGCATCGTGCGATATAATTAGGTGAGAGGGCTCTAATTGAAATGATGTGGGATGGTGAATCGTATCTGCCCGTGTCAGTTCGTATATTTTTGTGTGTGTGCATCCTGCCAAAAACGACGGTGCTGCTGTTGCTGTGGTGCCCCATCATAATCTCCGGCTGATTTTCGATGATGATTGTTGTCGGGTCAGGATAATTGAGAGAGGTGTTTTGTAATTACAGGATCCACATAATGAAACTTGTCCCAAAACGTATATATTCCTGTTCATGTTTATCGCTAATGGGTTATATAATCACACTAAAAGTGTTCTCTGTCCAGAACGGAATAATCATACTCCCTTGTGTGTTCTTCAAATACAATGATGATTGCTTATCTGCTGCATATAACTATATATCAAATATTCTGACAAGGTTTTGACTACTTGAATCGATCATAAAAACCTGGTGCGTATAATAATTTGATTAATTTATTCAATTAATTTAGCACTTCACTGTCTTATGCATAAAAATTAATTAAATTAAATTAAATGTTTATGAATATCTATACGTAATTTTAATTCAATTTAAAAAATAGATTTGAAGTATTCTCTGACTCATATTGGATAGATTTACTCGGAATATTTATTATATCAAAATTAGTAAGCATTTTATTCAGATAAGATAATTTGCCAAAGGAACTCGTTAAATGGAATGCTTTCAATACCAAGATAATTGGCAGCTTATCTATTATTACGTGAGATTAGTTCTTTGGGTTCCATTATAAGAAAAATGAGGTCACAGAAGAATATTAGAATTGGTGTTAGTTGAAGCTTATATGGCGAAAGAGTGCACCAAGCTAAAGATAATTAATGATATATGTTAGAAATACGTTCATTAAATTGGAACAAGTGAATTACGTGGTTCGATTTTTGGCCCCCGCATCTTTTCAAATTCAAAAAATTGTATCCAATAATTGTAGAGGAATAGTTTTTGCCAGGAGAAACTTCACTACTGTTCAGACTAAAATTCAATGAATTATCATATTTTTATGTAAGGAGGCCCTTATAATTTAATTTTGGTTTGATTTCTTCTTGATGATTATATGAAGGAATATTTGTATGATATCTTGATAATTCTAACACAGGGTTCTATTTTTCATGATAGATGATTCTTGATTCAATTATCTGTACTATACTTTGTTTCACGAATCATGGCTATTGTGTGTAAGCATACACTTACATATCGCTATACGTCTCATCGCATCTCATTATCATGAAATTCTCTAATACGTTTGTCGATCTAAACTACGACATCAGTATGTCAAGCTTATCTCCTTCCATACAAAGATAGGGCGCTGCACGTATGTCCGAAAGCAACGCAATCTCTATTTCATAGGCGTCACAAAGTTATTGAGACATTTCAGATAATTCAGGTGCATAAATTTATATTTCATAACTAAAGCAATAATTCTATATAAAATGTATTTTGTGTTTTTACATTATTGTTGATAATAAATCTTTCATATTATGTTTGCTTATTTAATCAATCGATATTTTTTCCTCTAATTACATGAACTTCCTTAAATGCCATTTCTTAGCTCAAAATCGTTACGCCACTGATTTACTTCCGTCAGTTGGATTGATCCATTTTTTGTGTTTTCAAGGCATACGCCAACATTCGTCAAACAAAGTATAGTTTGATTACCCATCGAGTGGGGTTTCGTCACGATTCCTGACGTCATCTGCCATTTTACGCACGTCGTAAATAATTTAAATTAAATTTCAATTACTAACCCCAAAACACTGACACTGACATATTTGTAAAGGGGCTAAATCACTTTCAAAAAGAAATATTTGACATTAAACGTCAAAGAGAACAAGAACAAACGTCAAAATAACAATCAGCCGATCTGATCGAAGATATATGTTTATGACGTTAAAATTTTATTTCAAACGAAAAAAAGAGATAGACAAGGTATGACGAAGCCCCACTCGATGGGTATTCAAACTATATATAGATTTTATAGCATAATTTCAGAAACATCGTTTCTGTAGCTTATTTCTGTCAATATTACGATTAATATTATTATTATTACGAACAATTAGTCGTGTTTAGTGAGCACACCTGTGTTTTGTAATATAATGCCAATTGAATTTTACATGGCATGACGACTCTAAACACTTAATGATCTTATATCCCATTCTTCAATAGATGATCCAAAGGGTATTTACCTTATTTGTTCTCACACCTTGATTGACAATTAAAACTCCTAATGGTAAATTTCAGGTCAAATGATTTTCACTTAACATCTTGAAACGAGTACCTAGTACCTCGAGTTTACGCTCTTCCCTTATAGAACGGAAATTGATTTTCTTGAAATAAACTGTGAATAATATGTATCGGAAATTGGGTGGAATAAACAGCAGACCACACATGCATATCGAATGGTAATATTATGGTATGTATTTGCTTAAAATATGAGAAAATGACGGTTTATAATGCTTCCACACGTAGACTTTTATGTTTCTTTTATAACTACATATATAAAAATATTTAGAATTATTACAGTTCCCCATAGAAGTATTAAATTGAATACCTACATTACAAATGTGATTTGATAAGATAACATATTATAATCTATAAATTTACTCTGATTATTGAGAAGGCGATGTTGTAAAAACACGATATCATTATGGATTGGGGGTATTTTTTCATGAGAAATGAGTTCTGCTTATGAACTTTTTTATATTATATTGGCAGAAGCATTTTGTGTCGTCATCTTTCCCTAGAGAAACGATTTATTTTCAAATTAAGTTATTCATTATCATGAACTAGCTTTTGCCCGCTACTTCTTCCGTGGAAAATTAGATATATCTAGTATCTGTACGCAGGTTTAACAAAGATAGAAGACGCAAAATACAGAGAATAATTAGTACAGAAATATAATAAGTCCGATTGCTGGGATTCTACGGCAGGTACGAAGATGATTGAAAATAGAAATCATATAAGTTATTAGAATCTATAACCAGAAAATATTGGCGAATATAATAATTTCCTTTAATAGACAGTTGTGCAGTACTTTCATTTTTCATGCCCCAAAATTATACAGGGTGGCTAAAAATAATTTGTCATTTCGGAACTTTTTGAATGAAATTTTCTCGCGTTCATTAAATGGAATACCTCATATATTCTTCGGCCATATGGTGTAGGAATAAGTTGTGAACATTTTTTTGTCGGTATACCCCCAGGCTATTTCTAGCCTTTTCCCAATTATTGAATTTGGAACATATTCTCTTGTCTCTTAACTGGAACATCCTGTATATTTTTCGTTATTTGAAGTAGGGCTGAAACCCAAACATATAGTTATTTGAACACCCCTAGATTATTTTTAGCCGTTACCAATCTATTGAGTTTTGGGCATTTTCGAGTTATTCTGATGTTCCTTTATTTACAGTTGATTGAAACAAAATTATAAACATACGAACACAATCCACATATGAAATTTTTGAAGAAGAACCAAGAAGCAGTGCATGAACAAAAGTGATCAAACTATAGTAAGTGCTCCATATGTCGTCCACTCTGATTGACACACATCTCTATGCTTCTTCGAAATGAGATTTGTCTACTGCTCTTAGTATTGCTGGTGTTATACTCTTAAATGCATTTACTATTGCTTCCTTTATATCTCCTATTTTTGTTGCTTTTCTTTGTAAACAATTTCATTCACGTTTTCCCATAAAAAATCCATTTTAGTGAGATCTGGGGATCTAGCAGGTCATCGAATGGGTCCATTTCGCTCAATCCATCGAATTGGGTAAATGTTGTTCAAGTGATCCCTTACTAAATTCAAACTATGGAGTGGAGCACCATCTTGTTGAAAACACATGCTATTTCTATCAGGTAAATCAATTGTGGCAACTACTCCTGTTACCATCGAAGAAATACGGCCCTGTGACATGCTCTCCAATAATTCCGCCCTAAACATTTATTGACCATCTATGCTGATTGTCAATTTGCTTAAAGATATGCGAATTTTCTGTAGCATAATAATGAAAATTATGCCTATTTACACATCCATTTTTATGGAATGTTGTCCCGTCAGCTAACAAAACATTATTGAAAAAAAGGATCTTCTTGCTCCTTACCTCTTGCCGAATTGAAAAACTGTAGACGCTTCTGGAAGTCGTCATCATTTACTTCCTGATGCCTTTGAATGTGAAATACATGGAACTTTTTTTTTAATCGACCAAGCGAATGTCTACTTAAGCCCACTTCTCGTTGACTGACAACAAAAGTTGCCAGCACTACAGAGAACTCATTATCTTCATTAAAAGTATTTTTACTTCGTTCTTTTTTTTGTATCCCACATTGCCAGTTTCTACAAATCTATCCAGCAGGGTTCGAAAGTTGTTTATATCCTTTCAGGATACCGCTGATAATAAATTCTGGTGGCTAGCAAACAATTTATACAAACAAAATATATAGGATGTTCCAATTAAAACACAAGAGAATATTTCTATATTTCAATAATGCGGAAACTGCTAGAGATATCCCGGGGTAGTAAGGACAAAAAATTTTCGCGTTCTAGTCCTACACCATATGGCCGAAAAATATCTATCTTTCGAAGGGCACTATTATGGTTTTCCTTAAAGCTCATATCCGTGACGATGATTATTTCAATATGTATCTGTTGATGACATTATTTTCACAAAAAAACATCTTCCAAGTGGTTTTCAGGTAATCGCAAAAATTAGCAGAATGAATGGGGGTAACTGCATATACAGGGCATTGCATTTAAAAAAATGCACTTGGCCCTGTAATTTTTTCTCGGCTCGCCCTGTATAATAGCCAATAATTTCTTGATATAGGCTCTGTTGATTAGTTTACACCCCTTTTTGAAATTGAATTTTGACGCACTATTGCCCCACCCTGTATATATATAACCAATTGTCAAAAATATCCAGAGGATAGTAAACAAAGAGAACATGGGAATTAGGACAGACAAACTATATAGAATATTGTGTTCTAGTGTTATCTAGCATGAAGTTGAATATTTGATAGAAACCATAACGGTTTTGAAGACTATCTGTTCTATATACGATAAAAGAAGTAAGTTTAACTTTCCTAACCCTACCTTAAGTAGCTATGTATTCTTACATATTTTTCTGAGGATTGTAAGCGGATCATATTTTGGAATCTTGTATTTATTTAGTTTTCGGAATCCAAGAAACCAATTTTTTAGCCATTGGTCAGTACCAAGATTGTCTCACGAACGCACGGACCAAAGTTGTTTCTTTATTTGTACTTATATCGTAAGGTTCTGAATCCCCAACGTCCAGATAATTTTACAAAATATTACATATTTAGCTGAAGGCATGTTCGAAACTTCAGGTAAAATAAAAATTTTACCTAGTGTTAGGTTGTTGCCAGAAATAAATTGAAATGAGCTATAAACTCAAAAACTCTCGAGTTTTAAAACTATTTTATAAAAGTACTGAACTCAATCTCCAAGTCAACGAAAATTTCAAATACACCCCTTATATGTAACTATTCAAATACTGATGTAATTAGCGGACAAGGTTCAGTTAGTGTGTGCTGTACAGACGTGTGCATCCGACATTGTTGAAATAGCCGCGATGCACCACGATGTCCAGTTATTATCTCTTCGAGCTGGTACACACATACATAGACAACAACACACAATGGACCTCACATTGCGGAATAGAATTTGCCCCGCAACTATGACATCTACAACGTGTCCGCTTTTCCCTCTCGCTTTTTCACTCACATCTCATTTGCACTCTCGCTCTATATAGAGCAAAGTAACAGCAAGCTGGCTGTGATAAATGAGCACAGAATGTGATTAATATAGCGGATATGAGGAAATGTGTTATAAATTATTTCGAGCAAGATGAGAGAAAAAAATGTTGATGATGAAAGTGTTACAGTTTAGTGTGAAGCTTCTGAGTAGACAGTTGCAGAAAAAAATCGTTAATGAATGAAAATAGACTAAAATCGAAATAAAAAAGTACTGATAATGATTTCAGGAGGACAGGTTATGGAAAAACCTAACAAAGGTAGAGAAGATTCCAGTGAAATATGACAAAAGCAAGTAAATTATTTGGTATTTGCATCAAGTGATATGAGAGAATGAAAATTCTATCCATTGGAAATGTACGATGAGATTTTTATTTTCTTACAAAAATAAAGTTCATATAAGAAATTTTCAACTTTTTTCGTTTACATTTATTTCTGGGATACATGATATTTTGTTTTATGCAGATACGTGCTGTCAGTTGAATTTTCTATTTCCTTGAAAGGTATTCCTCTAAGAGTTTGTGCGATCGCCTGCCATACCGTTGTTTGGTTTCAGCTGTTGGGTGACTTTGTAAGTTTTTTTCATTTGAATATTTCTTCTGGAAGACTGGGTCCATCAATAATTCTGGAAATTCATTCACTAAAGACGCAACCGAATCGCAAATTCAAGCATTTTGGAAAAAGGTTTTAGAGAATGATTTCACAATGCCCATTATAGAATTGTTAGATACTTATGGCCCAGCATGTATGTAAGAAAAATAAATATAAATGAAAAAATATTTATCCTTTATTATTTTAATTTAAAATTCTCATGAAATATATATGAATTAAACTATGAAATGGATCAGAGGTTAAAAATAAAGAAAATACCACATTTATCATAATTTCACATAAGTTATCCATTCCACTCTATTTTCAACTCACGATAATAACTCAGAAGTTAGAACAAAAAAGAATTCGTATTTTCAAGTTCCTACGCGATTGTCATATTTGATATTTT
This sequence comes from Crioceris asparagi, assembly GCA_958507055.1. NCBI lineage: Eukaryota > Metazoa > Arthropoda > Insecta > Coleoptera > Chrysomelidae > Crioceris > Crioceris asparagi. The sequence goes on from OY293828.1 coordinate 34,774,526, forward strand.
TCAATTGAAAATATAGGATTTTGGTACCCTCAAGTCTTTCATGGAGCGCGCCTGTCCTTCTCACCGATAGAACGCGCTTGGAGTGCTTCTCTTTATGATCTTCGCTGACTACTCGTTGAGAGAATTTTGTTAATCACTTTATCCAATTCATCCATTACATTTCATACATAACGAACTTACTGCCCACGTAAATAAAGTATTGTGTAACTTGTCATTTATTTTTCATATATTCGCTTCGGAAACTTCCACCATTATGGCTCAAACAATTTAATCGTATCCACGACACAAATAAAGATATTTATACCTATATGCACATTGCATTTAAACGGAGTAAAAGGAGCAGATAATCTGAAAAAGTAATTATTATAATAACATTAAATATTAGCACGTAGTTTTGCAGCTTTTGAGGCAGCTCAGCAGTACCTAAACCCAACAATCTAGCATTTCGATAAAACTTTATAGAATGTGGCATGAAAATTTTAAACTAACGACCTAAATTTTACGAACAGAAATCCTGAAAATGATCTATAGCATAGACTCTTATCAAAACCTCACCGGAACTATAAAACTATCTGTCTATATCTTTGTGCACGAATCTAAGATTGTATGTAAGAACCTTCAGAACGTAGAAGGTACAGGCTTTTTAATGCTGTGCAAAAACTATGGCTTAACGACCATTCTGATGAATTATTCGAATTGGAAATCGGGACTTAAGAAAGACGTGGACAGATGGTCATGTACTTACGGTTGTTATTCGATTTATTAGCTATTTATTCTACTCCCTTGTTTACAACAATTGTTGGTTGTTTAGTTCATTAATTACTTCTAGAATTAGTAGATCTAGTCTCGATCCTTCCGGAAACTAAATGTGAGGTACAGTTTGTCACACTATTGTCAGTTTGGCAAGTCTCTAGAACATTATTATGTGCGTCTAGATAATAATAGAATATTCTCGAAGAATGTCATGTCAAGATTCTTATATATAAAGCTGTGTCGATCACGGTCCACAGTCAGTATTATAAAGTCAGTTGATAACAGTCAGTCTGTGGAATCAGATGCTAATAGTAGTTCAGTTGGTAAAGACAGTGACAGTTTAGATAGTCAAGGTCACAAGTAGTGACAGGTGTACTACAACAGAAGGTCATGTACAGAGAGTTTGAAAATAAACCATTGGAAGCAATTTGTGAACTTTTGAGTATTACGCAAGTGAACTCAACCCACAACGTTTAGCACAGGGTTAAACGTTACAGTATTTAGTTCACTAATTACTCAAATGCATTAACATTATGTTGTGTTGATATAGCATGATTGCAAGTAACTGATAACTTATATATAATCCGTAGGAAATAAAATCTTTTTATATTTGCACAAATTTTCTCCAATCCATCCTGTCTTATGCCAGTCAAGTTGCTTCTTTCCAGTTCGTCCCTCTCTTCTCCAGCAGTTGTTATTATTTTTATCCCTTGCTCGGCCCCTTTTGCGATCGTTCTTTATTCTACCTCTCCATACTTTCTTAACTGGTCTGTTTTCATCCATCCTTTGCAGGTGTCCCCATCAAGACAGCTTTCTCTTTTCAACCTATTCTTGGATTGGCTAATTTTATAGATCTTTTCATATATCTATATTTTTGATGACCCTTCTAACTCATCTTAAGTACCGCATTTCTGCCGCCTGTATCTTACTTTTCTGAGACTCCATCAATACCCGTGTTTCGCAACCAAAAGTAAGTACCTACTGGTCTATATATTGTTTTAAAAACTTTGAGTTTTTTTCTGGTGTTGATATATATTTCTTGTTTCCATTTTTCATCTAGTTACTCCTTGGTATTGGAAATGATCTACTTGTTCTGCCTTTCGATATTTTCTCCAACCATCATGACTTTGGTTTTTATCTTAATCCATTTTTTCAATGCTGTGTTCCATATGTTTAAATCGATTTAAAGGTGTTTCTCACATTTAAGCAGTATTGTCACGTCATCTGTAAATGCTCCTTCGCTTATTGATATTCTTTCTAGCTGAGTATGTCCTATTTCCAATTTCTTGATTCTGGGCTTGAATTTCTTAATAATATCATCCATGAGTATTCAACAAAAGCTGCAACTGAAGATTTAATAACTTAATTTTACATAATACTGGTAGTATAATAAAATAAGAAACATTAAGATCAAGTACTATCCTATAACACCGAAGTAAAATACTATAGACTAATTTTTGATCAATCTCTTTCCTTGAAGCCACACGTTCAATATCTGTTAGTAACTAAAAAGACTGAAGAACAAACAATGGCGTGCAGATGACAGAACAGACTGACACTATATATATATATATATATATATATATATATATATATATATATATATATATATATATAGGAAAGTATCTTGCTGACATCCAGCTACAGCTAATTCCATCCATCCAACACCATAAATGCAAACATACCCACATGGCTCATCTCCACAATTTGTATAAATATGCAACTACTTTCCCTGAATAAGAACGTAGCAGAAGATTTGAAATAATTTTTCCATTACCTAACAATCAATGCATACAATCAAATCCGAAATTTGAGAACATCAACATTGAGGGAAATAAAACCAGCATTTCCATGGTCAATAAAAAAACAGCCGTTTTCAACAAAGTCGTCATCGCCCGACTCCTCCCAGGGCATACGATTACTTACTAACATCATCGCCTCAACGAGAGTGGTATTTATGTGAAGTACCATTAACCATCAAGCACGTTTTAGTGGATTGTCAGCGTTGTGAATACGAAAGATTAGATAACAATATTCCCAGAAATTTCAAGGAATATTAAGTAACTGCAGCATAGTATCTATAATTCGATTCCTTAAGAGCGCAAATATTTTATTGAGAATATAAATATCGTTCAAGGTGCCCTTCGAGTAGGGAAAAGTCGTGCGTACACGACAGGAGATGCTGCTCTGTAAAGCCGCCGTGAAACGAAAGTGATGCCAATTTTTCGTCGGCCGCCTTAATGTTCACAGCTTATTTTGATTTTAATTTTTTGTGCTATTTTTTAATAAACACGACGATTTTTTTATCTTAACAGAATGGTGGAATGCGAGACTCTTGGATACAAGAGTCGCTGTCGAAAAAAGAATATGGTGTTACGTCCATTGGCGGCTATTGATTTAATTCTCATTTGGCTTCACTTACTCTCCGGATGCGATGTCTCCTTGATGAATCCATGCTCTAAGATGGCGCCTATTGTATACACATCATCCCCGCTAATAGCCTCTTGTCTGATGCGTTTTATTGTAAATAAAAGAAACATCATGATTTCTAAAGTTCTCTCATAGTTGTAAGTTTTACTTAACGGTCATTCCTGAGCTAAATGTAATCTTTTCCTACCAGTAGAATCCAACTTCTCTCCGTTCAATCAGTAAATGAAAAAGTTCACTTGAATAGATACAAGATTGTTTTTTCAAATACATATCAACGTAATAACCAAAAAATCAACAATTTCATCTGAACAAACTACCGCCATAAGATCTGTTTAACCTTGGTCCATCATCTAAAGCAACCAGATACTGCGTAACGGCGTCGATTAGTGTCTCCGTCTGCCATGGTGCTCAACAACGAATACCATCAGCAGCGCCTCACTTCAGCACTACCGCCAAGAATAACTACTTTGTACATATTCAAACAGAACACGAGAATATGGCATCATGGCGGCCGGTGCCTGTCAACCAACGCCAACATGCACCCATTATCATACGGTCTCTCACCACACGACGTATCGTCATCCTTCGTTGTTCTCGTCCAACACCCAAAGCCAAAACTCGATGTGTGTTGTCCACACATATGTCCATCTCCAATGACCACAAACCAAAACTCTGGCTATGTCATCATCCAATCGGGTGGCGAGACGACATGGAATGTGAATTTGTGTGGAGTGGTAGCAGTGATAGCTCCATTCAAAGTTCGATATGTTGGCAGTACGAGATTCACAAAAAAGCTCGGTGGAGATGGCGTTACCAGCAAATAACATCAATTTAAAATTTAATGTTGCTGAGAATATGAATCTATTAATTATTTATTGATATTTTCCTAATGCGAAAATATGTAAGTACCAAGTTCCAGGTATGTTTAGTTAATTATTAGAGTACGAAAGGCCAATCAGTGCCTCCCAGAACATACAAAGAAAATAATGATAAATATTTATTATATTTTTAATTAATATATGTTTGTAGGCCAGTCTCTATAACAAAAATCTGTTGTATCCACTAACACGACTTTTCTTTCCCCTTACACCGATTGAGAGAGCAGAATAATGTTTTCAGGTAAAAAATGAATTCTTACATCAATATCTCTAGTCTGCAATATTCAGTTCTTGAGGATATATACTGCCTTTTTTATATTTGTTTATACGTAGTTCTTACAATTGTACATAAAAGATATTCGACACAAGAATCGCTATAAAGAACTTTTTAAGTAGAGTTTAGAAAACTATCATAGCTCAAACATCCCCAAATCTATAGGTCGAAATCCAGTATAGAATTCTAAAGTGCACTAATAAAAATACAAAGGAATAACTACATTGAAAGAAAATTTTCTCCCACGCCTGGTATTCATATTTCTAAAAACCATATATATATATATATATATATATATATATATATATATATATATATATCTATCTACGACCATGCATCAAATAAATCCCCAAGTTTCGTTCTCCAACTTGTCGGACGGAACCTATCAATAATCAAATATTAATATAACTACAAAAAACGAATCCGTAATATACTAGTACCAAATAGCAAAATAAAATAAGAAATGTCATTTTTAAAAGAGGAATAATTACATTTTTTCTCCGTTAGGGCATCATCACATGAAAACGATCTTCATAACAAATTGAAAATTAGTTACAATATAAACGATATTGTAACGTTGTGGGGTGAGTTCTTTTGCGTGATACTCCAAAGTTCGTAGATTACTTCCAAAAGGTTTATTCACAACACCTTGTGTACGACCTTTCGTAGAAGTAGGTACAACTGTCACAACTTTGACAATCTAAACTGCCACAGACTTCACCGTCTGTACTGAACTAATTTCATAGACTGAATTTCATCGACTGTGACCCGTGATCCCGTTTTTATATATCAGAATCTTGACATAACATTCATCGAGAATGTTTTATGATTATTCTAGACGCTTGTCAAACTGACAATACTTTGACAATGTTTCAAAATTCAAAACATTAGCCTGGCCAGGGTTAAAATGGCCGTCGAAAATTGACAGATATATGGACTTAAGGAATACGACATTGACTAGTGACATAATTTAAGCGTGGCCAGGCTAATGTTTTCTATTTAGGAACATACTGATAGTTTCTGGAAGGTTCGAGAATAAATCTACCATTTCTAGAACTAATTAAAGATCTACATAGGAAACAACTACAGCAAATAAGGAATTGGAACAAATACATACTAAAAGAAATAATAACTGTAAGTAGGGGAGACCCATGTCAATTGTAACAGGGTATCAAATGTAACATAACTCTTTTCCGCACCATCTATGGGCCAAATTCGAAGTGACTTTCAGAGTAGGTTACATTGGTTCCATTCTATAATACGGCAGAAGTTCAGCGCGATCGGTTGGCTATTTACAAAGTTATCATCTAAATTGTAGATTCTACTGTCTCAGATAAGTTTCAACTATTATATTAAATATGTAATAACTCAATTGATGCTGCACTTTTTTCGGCTTTGTTGGTATTGTGTGAAAGAGCATCTTTTAAGCTTCCAACCGTGATATAAATCGATCTCAAAATGTGGGGTTATGTTATTTAATTCGCGGTTAACGGCTAATTTCGGCGGGTGGTCACGTTTGTAACACTCAATGTGGGTCTCAATTGTAACATGTTACAATTGATACCCACCACGTCTTTAAATTATTCTAAGCATTTGATTCAAAATTTTTGTGGCAATATAGTTCAAATCTTTACAGAAATGGTCAAACCAAGAGTTCGGAAAACAGCAAGAGGGCTAATTCCTCAAGGTGTAAAGCAAATCGGGGCTATTACTTCCCAGGAAAGAGGAACATTGGTGACCCTCTGCGTAGCTGTGAATGCTATAGGGAATGCCATTCCTCCAATGTTTATATTTCCCCTGAAAAGGTACAAGGAACATTTTGTACGAGATGGTCCCGAAAACTGTATTGATAGTGGGAATAAAAGAGGCTGGATGCAAGAGGAGGACTTTTATTTGTTCATGAAGCATTTCGTGAAGTATGCTAAACCAAGCGAAGAGAACAAGGTGCTACTTATCCTGGATAATCATAGCTCTCATTTATACTTACCAACGATTCAATATTGCAAAGATAACCACATAACGTTGTTGACCTTCCCACCTCATACTTCACACAAATTGCAACCTCTTGATAGGGGGTTTTCAGACCATTTAAACGATATTATAATGCCGCTTGTGAATAATGGATAAAAAACAACCGAGAAAAGCGCATAGTTGTTTATAATATACCGCAAATTGTTAGATAGGCACTTCCTTCAGCAATAACTCCGAAAAATATTATGGCAGGATTCTCATGCACTGGAGTGTGGCCATTTAACAAGAATATATTTTCGGACGACGAATTCTTACCTGCTCAGGTCACAGACCGGCCTCTGACCACTGAAACGTTAGCTAATACAGATCCAAATGTCACAGAAGATGAAAATGCGTCGGAAAATGATCCTGCAGAAGTCAGATTAAAATCGCTTTCAACGACACCACCAGTTTCCGTTAAAATTAACCATTTTCCACCTTTACCGCAGAGGAGTGCAACTTCACGAAACTGCAAACGATTCTTCATCGGATGAAGAGGAAACAATTTGTCTCAAATGTTGCGGATCCTACAGGAACAGCAAGGAGGACTGGCTACAGTGCCGCCTATGCAAGAAATGGGCACATTCCACTTGTGCGAATAATGACCCTTTGTTCCTCTGCAACAATTGTAAATCAGATTAGGCAGAATAATATAATGTATTGTTATTTCTTATTATTCTAAGACCAGAATACTTTAATGTTTTGTTTTTAAGGTATATTTATTTATTTTTGTACCCTCAAATGAATATTTACTTATGTTGTTATATTTATCAGAAATAAAACTTTTCTTTTTTTGTATTTGATTGTTGTTACAATTGACACCGTCTACTGTAACAAATGAAACCTACCCGGTTTCAATTGTCACATATGTCATGCTTGAATATTTCTTTTTTTCTACGCCGACTGAACGCAATTTTTCCAATATAAAAATTAAACTGTCATTTACCACAGTCGGAACAAATTAAAAATAAATAAACGAGCATTCTGATTCCTTCACGTTACCGCGTATTAAATAAAAACGAAGAAATGTTACAATTGACATGGGTCTCCCCTACATTAAATAAACTATCCTCTTTACAATATTATATAAGTACATCGCTGTTAATTGATCTATATAAGTAATTACTATAAAATTTTATGGAATCCAATATGTCTTGAATGGGCAAATCATCAAACTTTTATTGTTCTTATAGGTTTTCTATGTTCTGCACATGCCTTCTTGATTTCCTCAACACTAATTAGTTTAATTTTTGTTGTTATGGTCTTATTAGCTTTGAAGGTTAATAATTAGACCAACAATAGCATGTGTCTCTTAATAAAATGACTAGGAAATACTGTTGCATGTCAAATAGATCATAGTTGGAAGTATAACAGATTCGATTCTTTCAAATACTTTCGTTCTAAAGACTGAAGAGTGAGGAGCAAATCTTATAAAGAGCTTATCGCTTCTCAGTATCACGTACCTACCATTTTATTACAACCGAATTCAGAGTACAACATCGTTCTAATAAAAGAGTGTTATTAAAGAGTTTTGCGTTTGTGTGATATCATGTCAAGAAAACAAAGCAGCAAAATGCTATGATGCTGCTTGCCTGCCTCTCTTTCAAACATTTCTAGCCGATATGAGGCCAGTTTCCATTCTATTGACGTTCGTTTCGACTGTATTCGAATGCCGCTTTTCCTTTTTAATGAGTTCTATAGCAAAACGTTTATACTATTCGAAGCACATTGTCTGTCGAATATATATGTACATACGATGGCATTCGACTTCCTTTCAAAAGTGCATTTGCATTTTATTGTCTGCTCGGTAAAATGAGGATTGATTCGGATCGGGAAAATCTGCTCCGTGAAAAGCTTTCTATACTATTTGTATATATCGAGTAACGACATCCGAACAGTTCGAACTACGGATTTATATATTCTATCGGACTTGTAACAAGAAATAAAGCCACTTTTTTAGATCTTTAGATAGAAAGCATTCATGTAGGAAAGTTGGAAACTCAGATTTGTAAATCTGTTTATTTCATTTTGTTTGACTGACTTCGTATAACACAGAATGAATCAATATATTCTTTATTGTCCTAAGAATTATTTTCTCATTAGTTATAGGTACAATTCGAATTTATGACTATTTTTTTACTTCCCAGTAGCTATATGATTTTCTGAAACTATAATCTTGACCAATCTCTACGTTTTAAAATATTCAGAGTCATATAAAATGGTTTTTAGGAAAACGCCTGAGTAAAGATACGTATGTACCTAATATGTACATTTTGGTTTCTATAATAATCTTTTTTGTAATTCTGATGTGGCTCAATACGAAGAACACACAACAGTTGTTATTTATTATATTTTTGGAGTCTGCTGTAAGATTATATATTTTTCTACATACCATGCTTTTCTCAAGTCGAACCTATCTAAACTGTTCTATAGTTCTTTGTGGGTCTAGAAAATAATACATAGGTTATGTGAAGAAAAAGCTCAGCGAGATTTGATGGATGAATAGACCAATTGCATTAATGAATTTAATTATCCTCATGCGTGAATTATCTGCCATAGAATTGAAAGAGTTTTTCAAGCTTATTTAGAAGCATTGTTCTCTGGTACATTTCATAGAACATGAAGAAATTGATAGAAACGCTCACAGACAGCCATTAGTATGAAATTATGTGGACATAGGCATAATAAATGTTGTTCAACAGAGTAGCATTTCAAATGAAAGTGTCCGTTGAAACTTACCGCCGGAGAACAATGTTCGCTTAATGCAATCGGTCTATTGCATCGCTGGGAATTTTAGGATTTTTTTTAGTTAAACTTTTTTCAAGCTGATGATTAATGTTTTGAGGTAAGTAATTCTCCCTATTCTTTACATACATAGAATTCGACTAGTTACTGGTTTCACAATCAATTTATTCAGTTTAAATCAAAATTGCACATGAATTATTTTCAGGAAATGTTATCTGGGTCAAGTAAGATGGTTCAATAATATTTACTCTTCATATTTGAAAATTAATGAATATATTGCAGAACATGTAGTGCGTTGAGTGAATCTTTTTATATTCTCATTTATATTAGAAAGCTATGTGTGTACATTGCTAAAATATAATCTATTCAAAAACTCTTCGTTTGTGCAGTTTATATACCACAGAAATGTTTATCAATAAAACCCGTTTTTAACGATATTGTTATATTAGGGATAGTTTTTGCAAGCTCATTTCCTTTACATCAGTATGTATATTCTACTACACTACAGAACAAACATTGATTCCTGTAAAATGATCAACCATAATTTGATCGTGAGAATCCCATTTTAATCATCACACCAACACACATTGTTCTCCATTCATTGTCTTGATAAATAAAACAAAAATGTCCGTTCACTCGACACTCAGTCTGGAAACTTAAATACTTCTGGTAACACATCCCTCTTAACTAACAGTTGATAATTACTAGCCATCTATCGCTTTAAGAGAAAGATTTATAGCTTCAACGAGAAGGAAATCCTAATGATCGTGTGAATCTTCGATCTTAGATAAAAGTTTTTTTTATTGTGTCTCACCAAGAAACAATACAAACTGAATTTGAAACTTGGAGCCGGAAATTAGGTTTTAGTGAATTAGAAGTAATTTATAATTACTCAGAAAAAATATTTTTCAAATATACATGGCTAATCAAGAGGAACGTGCACGAGAAATAAGGTAAAATATGCTCTTTTATTTGTTTCCAAGATATAACTTATGGAAAAAAATCTTGATGGGAGAAGGTATTTTTGGGAGCAAATGATGGCGATGCTAAATAGCAATGTGATCCGATTAGAAAATGTTTTATTTTCTGATGGGTACACCCTTACAATTCACGGAAATTCTAATCATCAAAATTGTTGCTATTGGTTTATATACATATACCCAAATCCCAGTCTGACAAGGGGGAAAGCCCCCTATCAGACAAGAAGAACATAAAATAAATAAAATATACATATACAATTATGAAATTTTACACGAAAACAATAAATGAATTTGAATTGAATATACCCCGAAAAGGTTTGGGCAGAAACTGTTGGAGATCAGATCTTACATCCCTTTTTCATTGATGGCAATTTGAATTGTGATAGTTATTTAGCACTGCTTCAAAAAATGGTGCAAACTTTGACAAACTGATATCCTCATCTAACAAATAAATAAGTTCCAGCGAATATGATATAGTTTCAGCAAGATGGAGCACCATCCTATTACGAAATCAATACTCGACAGTACCTCAATCGAATATTTCCAAATCATGGGAATAGGGATAAGTCGAAAATATTGTATACAAAACTGAACCCCTCTATTTAGCTGACAACTCAGATATTGAGTAACGTCAGAAGAAATTTCTATTTAAAATTAGGATGATGTTCGCGCAGAGCATTTTGAACTTTGACACTGACTTTAATAGTATTTGCTTTAATGTTTATCAAAAATTGAATGATATACAGAGTGTAATTTAAAAAAGGTACATGACAAACCCTGTGTTAAAAGCTTCTGTTCATTGAAGTGCCCAAGAATTTTTTCAAACACGTCCCCATTTACCTATTATCGAAATTATTCCATTTCGCTGATAAACACGTATGCTAGATTTCAAGCAGTTTATTTCGAAACATACAAATGGGGTAAAGAAACTATTCGAATCAAGTTTTATGACTTTATTATAGAACATTTCATCGAATTATAGCAATAACTTGAGGAGAACTGAATGAAACAACCCAATATAAAACCCGTGAATGGAGAGAGGTTTGTTTGACAACTACAAAATTGGTTTTCCTCAGCTTTTGAGCACTGATTATGGTGGTGAAAGTACTCAATAACCGCAGGCTTGACGTTAACTTCCAGTTTTATTACATTACTAAGTAAATTAGCTTCTTCTCCATCACAATGAATTACTTTACGCACTAGTGCAAAAAAATAGTTTGCAGAACCCAGTGACTATAGTGTCTGTCAGACAAAGAAACTCTAAAAAACTTTAATTCATTACTTTTTGTCAATATTTGCTTTCGTATCAAATATTCATGATATTTTTCTGGAATACGTAATTGAACTTCCAAGGCAGGTGTCGCAAAAATAATGTACCTACACGTGAACAAAGAGTCTTTCTGTGAAATTAAGATAGGTATACCTAGGCTCATGTTGCATTTTAACGATTGTCTGATATTCGTCCCTTTATACATTTGTAGCATGAACTACTATTTCAAAACGATCCTATGATCGGTTTTTCTTAAACTTCTATTGTATTGTACTACGAAGTAAATCACTCTATATAAAATGTTCAATTGTAGTGAAGAAATTCAGTGGAGAAAAGAGATAGTAGAAAAAGAGATTTATTTTTACAACTGACATACATTTGTTATCCATCTCCCATTTCTGTCTCATTCACAACCAAATAACTAGGGCAAAGAGATCTTGAACAGAGATGATATTAGCAAACAGACAGGCAAATTGATTAATCTTCATAGTATTTAGAAATGGCGATGAACCATATCCTTCAATATATATGCAAAGTTAAAATTTAGATATGCACGAATAAGATAGAGCATGCAAATTATTCGACTCCATGCTGCTACTGCCGTAGCTATGGCTAGAGCCCAATGGCTAGAGCCACTCGTCGACTTGATGACTTTGCGAGTAAAGTTTTTTGATGTATCGGCCAGTGGAGCTGAAAGTTTAGGCAAGGGATTTGGAGTTGTTTTCGTATTTTTTTGCCTTCCTACAACAACTAGCGATAAATTGACTTTGCCTTCCGATGCAGACGCTTAGTTAGGTATACCTAATAGTTTTTGCATGAATCGTTGAAAGTTTTCAGTTCGATCGAAAAAAAAGTTAAATTCGCTTTAGAATTAGAATTTAATAATAGCTTAAAAAAAACACAGTGAGCAAATAATTTTTGATGACATACAAATTAATTAAGGAGCAATTTAACAATGTATTCACTTAGTTGTGCGGAAGCATGAATGGTGAGAACATGGCTTATACCTAAACAAAACATAATTTGGAGATTTGTTAAAAAAAGCTAGATCCATCGTTTTTGCGATCAAGAAACGAATTCTTAAGGTTAACATTCTTTAACTAATTATAGAATTCTTAACAGTTGACTGCTGATATCTTCCACCTCCAAAAGTTTTCTCCAGTAATATCAGATGGATTACTCAGTCATGGACTACACAAATTAAGTGGAAAAACTTTTCTCCTTTTTATCTTCATTCAATAATTCCTCAACGAAAATTTCACCAACCATATCGTTAAATTCCATTATTTTTAACATTTATCTACCTGCATCAATAAACCACAAATTTTATTTTCGAAGCCAGCGAATATCCATATTATTATAATTTGACTTTGACCTGCCACCGAAATATATCGGTTTGGTTATAAATTTGAAAATACAACAGCTTACAGAATAGCTACAGAGCTTGAACCACCGCCAAAATTTTGGTAGTTGTAAAGTAAAATAAAACTATACAAACTAGACCCTTTTTGTGGATTTTCCTTCTTTTTGATGGAATTTGGAAAAACAGAAGAACATAATTAGATAACAACTTTGGACCATTGGGGGTTTATATTATATTTATATAATATTTATTTTATAGCTTCTATTTTAAAGACTAAATCCATGAATGAAATTTAATTCAAAGATGTAGATTTTGACTATTTTTATTGATATTATTATAAACCATTAAATATCTAATATTTTTCCCAACGTTTTTATGCGGTATATGACTAATTTTTTAACCAAATTGAGTTATTATTATCAAAGCTTGTTCATTTTCTTTATTTTAACAAAAAAAAGATAAATGATGAGATCATAACCTCACACAAATACATCGGCAATGAATGAAAGCAATATGGCGTCGATATAATTTTTTTCCCTCGAAATATAAAAGCGTAAAATTCTTCATAAGCACCCATAACTACATACATACAGTCGTAAAAACACTCTTGCATAAGTACAAACATATAATTATCTGCATGACTAATCAATAACCCTGTTATGTAAACGAAATGCACGGCTAAGTTATGCTTCCTCATCGAAACCGGTCATCGATGTATCTCTAATACCAACACTGAAAACTAAGTGTTTCTTGCATCCGCGTGTAAATCAGTTTTATTTACGACTCAAAGTCCTCTTGACCAGTAGCTCCGCTGAGACTTGAAATCGCGTAATAGAGGCGGCAATTTTTGTTGCTGCACAAACACACAAATACAGGATGTCTCGGAAAAGCCTTGACAAAATGCTGCGACATATTCATAAAATCAAAATAAGTTGATTGAAGCAAACACACCGGAATCGTGGCTATTTTGTGCGTTATACGCTCCTGAAAATATAGCTAATATTTAATTTGGTATTTGGTACACTGCCATTACTAAATGGGGCAAATAAACCCATATCAAAATTATTCATTATATATTACTTTTATTTCTTTACAAATTTATATTTCCACAGTCATTGCCGATGGATAAAAAATGAATTCATGTTACTAATTCTTATGGTTCTTGATTTGTGGGATGTCAAACAGTAGCCTATGTTGAATGAAGGTTCCGCGATATTGTCTCTGTTATTAAGGAGTTACACTGTTTTAAAGGAGACGCCTAAAAAAGACAAATTATATTGAAACATACGTTTAATCTTCTAACTTCTAAACGTAATAAAAACATGGACATTTCAGAAAAGAAGAAAATATAGCGTGCTAATATCGATTGTATCCTCCTGTAACAAATATAACTTCCATTAAATTAAATTCCCTAATTGCATTTTATTAGATATGATTTTGTGTTATTGTATAATATTGCACGAGTGCACGTCGCACGAACAGTTGAGAAATATCTGAATGAAGTGGTTATTGAACGAATGATTTGGCCAGCTTGTAGCTTTGATGTGACTAAAACTGGGCATTTCTGGGACTCTTTCCAGAGGCGCATTCATCGCTGATCTGCTTTTTTGACAGCGTCCAGCAGCTTCGAATTGCATTTCATAAACAATCTCGCAATTCTTGAAGTCTACCATGTTAAGGCGATACTGATAACACGTCAATTTGAAGTCATTTAGTCGAGAAGAAGTCATACTCAATATTAACGTATTACATTATTTTCATTTATGAAATGATCATTTTTCTCTAGCTTTAGAAGATTAATTTTACTTTTAAATATTCCATATACTTCTTTTTATGCGTCTGAAGTATTTCCTTCAAAATACTGTTCATTTATAACAGGGATTGAAAGAAGTAAATAAAAAATAGAAATATTAATAAAAGAATTAGCTACAGGATACAGTTTATGGTTGTAGTTGCTGTAACACACAGGTAAAAAAAATCTTCTCATTCATGCACCCCCTGATGTATTTAATCTTTGCAATAGCAAATTTAAGTCTGAATGAAAATGTCTACAACAGTCCTATTACAGAAGAATTGACCTAAACTAAAAAAAATCGTCAAATTAAAATGAGCGGATCAAGGTATTTTATTTATTATCGAGCATTTTTTTGAAAATAAATTTAGTATACAGGGTGGTCTCAAAAAGCTGGGCAGATAGCAACTTCATTTTTTTAAATAGACACCCCTAATTTTTTGACATTGTCGGATTCCTGATATTTTTTTTTAGCATTTTTCATGTCATATATCCCATACCTGAATTCAACTGTTTTTAAATTACAACGTGTTAAAAAAAATAATTCCCTAGTACATATCATAATCTCGAGCAACAACACATTTAACTCAAAGCTGGCCATGAGTGGGCTATGACTTTTTGACAGAAAAAAAACACTTTAAGCTACTTTGTACTTTATTTTTTTTGTGTTAAATATGTTTCTCGATTTTTAGATATTCCAAGTACCTTTTTACCTAGTTTCAATGGTTTTTTAAATGTTTAAAGTGTTCACATTAAAAACCTTATTATTAAGATGAAACTTACGGAGACGCAGAGGACAGAAGTTCTGATCATGATCGGTTACGGGAATAGAACCAGAACGCAACAGGAAGTATGCGAATTATTTAATCAGAAATGTCCTGATCGGCCACCAATTTTGCAATCAACAGTAAGATGTACGGTTGAGAAAAAAAATGTTCAAATGGGTCAGTTACGAGATGCTCCAAAGACTGGTAGGCCATCCGTTTCTAAAGAAAAGCAATTGGGTGTTTTACTAAGGGTCCAAGAATGGCCTCATGTGAGATCTAGAAAACTAGCATCAGAACTAGGTAATGGTAAAACGACAATGCTCAAAATATTTCATGTAAGCAAATACAACTTTATGAAGACGATTATGACAGACGTCTGGAATTTTGTAAGCGTTTACAAGTTATATGCTTTGTGGACCAAAATTTAGTGAAAAATATTGTGCTTTCGGACGAGTCTACGTTCAACTTAAATGGAGAAGCAAACACTCAAAACTACCGTTATTGGTAAAACGTAAATCCGCATTGGATGCGGGAAGGCCATACTCAGAATAAAGAAACGTACTTATGGGCTGGTATTGTAGGAGACACTGTTATAGGACCCCCTTTTTAAAGAAAATTTTACTGGTGATAGGTATATGCGGTTCTTGCAGGACGATTTGATTCCAGCTCTCCCAATGTTATTTCTGGGAGAAGCAAATCCAGACTTACATGCAAACATTTGGTTCCAACAGGAGGCAACAGCGCCTTACCACATTACCATGCAGACGTTCACGCATTTTTAAATGAAGTTCTTACAAGCAGGTGGATTGGAAGAAGAGGTGCGATTGAATGGCCTCCAAGGTCGCCGGATTTGACCCCTTTAGACTTTTTTCTAAGGGGATTAAAGAACAAAATTTTAAAATCAAACCTACAAATATGGACAACTTAAAAATTTGTATTGCACAAGAAATAGGACGTATTACAGCGGAAGTCATTAGTAATGTCCAGGGGGAGTTTATTGATCGCTTAGGTTACTCTAACAACTAACAAATGGAATACATTTTCAATATTTGTTAATATGAAACTATGTAATAAATTTTCTAGTGTCTTATTGGCTCATGTCCTGTTTTGATTTAAATAGTGTTGTTGCTCATGTTTATGATATTGGCGAATTAATATTTTAACATGTTTTAATTTAAAAATACTTGAATTTAGGTATAGAACATAATTCATAAGAAATGCTTAGAATTTTATCAGGTTTCTAAGAATGCAAAGAAATTAGGGGTGTCTATTTAAAAAAATAATGTACTATTACAGATTTTCTATGACTATCATGTATACTAATTTTATTTTCTAAGAAAAGCTCGACAAAAAAATAATATCGACGTGTCCGAGGATTTTAAACAAAATTGCTTAGAAGAGTAATTATTGATTTTATTCCTTACTTTACGGCCGCACTATATTTTCAGGATATATAGCGTCCAAAATACCTACCCATAATGTTCTAAGTTAAGTTTGCTTAAATAAAATTATTTTGATTTCAAGGAATATGTGGTAAAATTTTGTAAAGATCTTCTGGAGACATCCTGTATACGCAGGACAGGAAGTCGACGCTTAAGTTTTTTTACATTTAATCGCTAGATAAACATGTCGCTAATACCGGTCGAACTGGAACTGGATGTGGAGGAAAACGTCAGCCGTATATCTTTTGCAGTCAGGTGTGTTGTTTTATATAGACACGGGATTGACACATGTTTTACCATACAATAATGATGATGATTATCGCGATATGGCGAAATGATATACATAATGTGTGTTCTGGTGCCTTATGTATACTTGACATGACGCTTTTAAATTCAGATTTAATGATCAACGTGGATCTGCTGACATGTGGGGCTACATTTTATATTCAACAAGTACTTACTTGAGTTGAGAGTGTATTCTGTGCTTCAGAGACGGTTGTTCTTATTATTTGGGATTATTATTATTATTATCACATTATTGTACAATGGAACAATGAAAGCCTAGTTTTGAACTAGGCATAATATTTAACCTTATAAAAATCCAGAAGTAATTGATTACTGAGAAGAAACACGAAGAAAATAAACATTGCACAATAAGTGTTATGATTTGATGAAACTCAATTTCATTCAATTCGTATTCATGGTCTTTAAAAAACACTTCTTTATTGTTTCCAACTTAGCACAAATTATCTACAAGTGTTTTGTAATCACTTATTATCAATTTTCTCATACTCATCGCCATCTATTCTTTAAGTTTTATCACAACTTC